>OZ014480.1:12218616-13438334 GCA_963965965.1 Trididemnum nubilum
CGGACGTCCATATTTCAACTTTTTCCGCGACGGAAAATCGCAGATTGTTTTATTCCGTTTTGGGTTTTCCGGGCCAGTGTGAACCACGCATAAAACGTACAGTCATGTGATTTAGGGCGCGAAGCGCACACAAAACAAATCACATGACTGTACGTTTTACGTCACCTTGCGCTGTGCTTGCTCAGAGTAAACTTTGTATTAAAACTTAGTATATAATTAAACTTATTATATAAATAAACTTTGTATTAAAACTTAGTATATAATTAAACCGTGCAAACTTTGAATTAAAACTTTGTGTGTGTCAATGTCTAATTAACGCATTTTTGTGTCCGCATGGACAAGGGGGAGGGGGGATTTAGTCATTGCGGACATTTTGCGGACAAGGGGGGAGGGGGATCAATTTTTTGCAATTTTGTGCGGACGTCTTTTATGAACAGCCCCTTACCTAAAAAAATAACCCAACATTGAAAGGTTCAAAAATTCGTGCTCAAAATAAAACGGAGAAAATGGCCTAGAACTTGTTGAATAAAAACAAACCTCAGTATCATCATTACCTAAAAAAAATACAACCCAGCATTAAATGGTTCAAAACTTCTTCTACATGATGCAATTCCAACTTCGGGCGCCCCATGACCAGGGGTGCCAGCAGAACGGTTTTACCAAAAACATCAATTTTTGGCAAAAAAACGCTTTTGCACCCCCCGATTTCAAACTCTTCCGATTTAACTTTCCGACACCCCTCAGGCTCCGTGTTTGCATGGATTTGGTAGCTGGAAGCTTGCTCTACACGATGCAATTCTAACTTCGGGCGCCCCATGACCTTTTTAGTAATTGATGTTTTAGTAAAACCGTTCTGCTGGCACCCCTGGTCATGGGGCGCCCGAAGTTAGAATTGCATCGTGTAGAGCAAGCTTCGGGCTACCAAATCCATGCAAACGCGGAGCTGAGGGGTGTCGGAAAGTTAAATCGGAAGAGTTTGAAATCGGGGGAGCAAAAAGCGTGTTTTTGCCAAAAATTGATGTTTTTGGTAAAACCGTTCTGCTGGCACCCCTGGTCATGGGGCGCCCGAAGTTAGAATTGCATCGTGTAGAGGAAGCTTCCAGCTACCAAATCCATGCAAACACGGAGCCTGAGGGGTGTCGGAAAGTTAAATCGGAAGAGTTTGAAATCGGGGGGTGCAAAAGCGTTTTTTTGCCAAAAATTGATGTTTTTGGTAAAACCGTTCTGCTGGCACCCTTGGTCATGGGGCGCCCGTAGTTATAGAATTGCATCATGTAGAAGAAGTTTTGAACCATTTAATGCTGGGTTGTATTTTTTTTAGGTAATGATGATACTGAGGTTTGTTTTTATTCAACAAGTTCTAGGCCATTTTCTCCGTTTTATTTTGAGCACGAATTTTTGAACCTTTTAATGTTGGGTTATTTTTTTAGGTAATAATTCTAACGTTTGTTTTTATTCAACAACTTCTTGGTTTTTTTCCGTTTTATTTTGAGCATGAATTTTTTGTGTTTTAATTTTGATTTGTTTTTGGCAACACTATTTTGTTGTTTGTGTTTTAGAGGAAATGTTTGTTTCTTTTAGATGACGTCAAAGTTTGTTTTTCGGTTTAATGGTTGGCAACACCGATTAACCGCAATGACGTTTTTCTTTTTTTGTGTGTTTTTGTCTGGCAACACTTTCTGCTAGAATGACGCTTTTTATTCTGCCAGAATGACGGTGGTCTAATGCTAGGCTACTGTAAAATACTTGAAAAACAATATTTTGTCATGCTGTTCCGCTTTAGTAATTTTGTTTTTTTGTTTTTGAAATTTGTGAAGGTTTTTAGCTCAACCATCTTTTGTTTTACAAAGAAATTAGACTAAAATATATAAATATTACTGATTGCTGTTGCTGATTACTTTGCACAAAAAAAAGACATGAGTTTTAAGTAAGGTTTGGCTTCACCATAAAAAAGTTTTTTCAAGTGCTTGCTCCAACAAATCACAAAAATAAACATGGATTTTCGACATAATAACGTCTAAGCCTTGTTTACAATTCTGATCCGTGTTCAGCACTTTTGCCATGAATAACCTAAATTAATAACAAAAAATTGTCGGTGGTTAAGAAAAATTTTATCCAGCAATGTTGGCCTGCGGCTGGCATCCAACATTGCCCCGTGTTGGTTAAAATACATAATGCCGATGTTGGCAACCAATGTTGAGCCAATATTCCACCAACGTTGGCTGAATCGTAATAAAAAAAAGTATTTTTGGCAAATTGGATACCTATAAGTAAAAGAAAATGGCCAAAAACCATTAAACAATCGTGAAAAAATTCGAGGAAACTTACTACTACAATAATTACGGCTTTTGCAAAGATGTTGGCAAAACATTGGCAAAGCGTTGGCAAATTTGCGGACGTTTTGCCAACCAGAGATGTACACGGAGTCGGATTCCGGATTGAGAATTTCCGGATTTTGCAAAAGTTTCCGGTTTCGGATCCGGTTTTAGGATTTGACACATATGATAATTCCGGAGTTGGATTTTTCGAATTTTGATTTTTTGTGATTAAAAATCACTTCATTATTAGAATTTGTGGCTTAACTAAAGAAACCCCTTTTAATTACATAAAAACTATTTTGTAGAAATTACTGAGTTAAAATTCTAACTCCACCAGTTCAACTTAGTATTTTCGCATTTGCTGTGCAGTGACACAGTTGTGCTTGTAATCGCTGTACACTGGTTAGACCGAGTTGGAATTGTTGACTAGTTATTACTATTAGGATCAGCTGCATGTTCCATGATGTTGGATTCTGATCGGAGCAGTTCATCCTTGAGTTATTTATTGTAACCTAGAAGTTTGTAAAAACTTGGTTTTGAAGTTTTGTGAAAAATGTATGAAATAAGAATAGGCTTGTTTTTGTAATGGTGTAAAAATTTTTCTTGTGTAGGCAGGTTGGCATGTTCTACTACACGTAGTAGTAGAACTACACTAATAAAATAAGTATGTTGGGTTTAGCGTTAACAGCACAGGCAGACTAGGAACACAGATTGCTGTAAATTGTACCGGTAACTAAGGACTAGCCTATTCTATGTTAAAGATATTGGATCAAATGCCTTATGCTGCTAGTGCTAGTTGAAATAGATAGCCTACTGACGGTTTGACCTACCCATGGTAATATATACTGGACTGTACAAATAGCAGCATAGTTTACTTTTTAGTGAGTTAATGGAATGGTACTGTTGACCTAGGTAGTAGGCCTACAGGAAGTGATAGGCTAACTCAGAACTGGAATGTATTATTGTATAGTAGGCTACACAGTAATATCAGATATTAATGTCGGTACCTACTTAGCTTAAAGCTTCTGTACATTGAATTTTGTACTTGCAGATGGATAAGCTTCAGTTGTCTTATTTTTTGGATTGTGGACAGGTGGTTGAAAAGGAGGTGAAAGGGAAGAGTGAGGTTTGGAAATCTTTTACAAAGCTCTTTTATAAAGACAGAAATGAATATGTTAATTATGTAAAATGCAAAGTATGCAGTATATTTTTAAAGCATCATCAAGCTCATAGTGGCACATCACATGTAAGTCAACATATTAGTGTATGCTCAAAATTCAAATCTTCAAACTCTAATGACTCTCCAGAAACTTCAAAGACAAGTACCAGTAAGCAAGGGAAAGTTACCAATTTTTTTAGCAAAAAGTCTATTCCTCAGACAGCAAAAACTAAATTGACTGCAGCCTGTGTGGAATTTGTTTGCCGTGATATGCAACCTTTAAAAGCAGTAGAAGGAAAGGGTTTGGTCAAGTTAGTCCAGAGTGCGATTGAGATTGGAGCTACTTATGGTAATCTTGAAGCAAAAACATTATTGCCAAGTCGAAATACTGTGCAATGACAGATAATTTTAAAAGCTAAAGCTGTAGAAACAGATACTGTAGAAGCCATCAAATTTGCGATACAAAAAATGGCCTAATTAGAATTACCACTGACATGTAGACAGATATTAAAGTGCGACACTTTATAAGTTTAACTGCTCATTACGTATGCGATGGAAATTTGAAATCTCAAATACTATCAGTACATCAGTTTACAAAAGATGAAAAGAGTGGTCTAAATGTAAGAGATAACATTGAGTCAGCTTTAATTAATTTTGGATTGGAACCTCAGCAGGTCTTGGACAATGTTTATTTTGTTACTGACCAAGGTAGCAATGTGAAGCTTGCTCTAAGTATTTATTATAGAATTCCATGCAGTTGTCACATAATTGCGACAGTGCTGAGACATACTTTGCAGTTGCAAGCATTAAGTTCTACGGTTCTTCCCATGAATGAATCAGATGACACAATGTCATTTATCAGAATGTTACATAAAATCATTGACGCTGCTAAAAGTTTAGTTGCTTATTTCAAAAAAACAGGATTGAACAACAAGCTTAGTTGCTCTTTAAAGCAATGTAATGCTACACATTGGAATTCATTGTTAACTTTATTGCAATCCTTGTCCAAAGTCTATGATGAGGTCAAAAAAGTACTTCATGATGCCAATCAAGAAAATCGTTTGCAAAATATTGACATGATTGCTGTAAATGCTTTAATTAACTTTTTAATGCCATTTCAAGATGCAACATTGGCCTTAGAAAGTGAATGTCATCCGACAATTCACCATGTGTATCAATGGAATGTGAAATTAAAGCGCAGTGTCCAACAAAGTTTCATTGATCCGTTTTTCATAAGCTTTTTGAAAAGAAGAGCTTTATGCGCTCTGAATGAAAAATTTCTTATTTTTCCCATACACAAATTGGCTCTTTTTCTAAATCCTAAGTTCAAAAGTGTGCGCATCTTATCCCCCTCTGAAAAAGCGGAAGTTCATAATCTAGCAAGAAGCTTGATAAGCCATTTATCTGATTCTGAAGCTCTCCCAAATGCTTCTGCCAGCAGTTCTTCTCATTTGCAGCAGCAAAATGATCACACATATATGCCTCCACAGAAAAAGTCACTGCTGAGTATTGATGATGAATTTCTTGATTGGCAAGATTGCGATGATGTGGTTACTGGTAGTGTGGATGAGGTTTTAGCTTACGAAAGATACATATTTGAAGACAACTTTATAAATGTTTTCTTCATGATCATAAATTTGATATTTTACAGTTTTGGTCATCTTCCCTGGTGAAAGCAAAATTTCCTAAGTTGTGCAGAATTGCGAGTGGTGTACTTAGCATACCAGCTTCAAGTGCTAGTAGTGAAAGAGCATTCAGTTTATGTAGCAATACCGTAACTAAAAAAAGATCCCTATTGTCTGCTTCATCTGTAAACTCGTTGGTAGTTATGAATTCACAATATCATGCTGAATAAATTTAGTTTGCAATGTTTTTGCTGTTTGCAATATGCAACGCAGCTATGAGCAGTTCAGTAGTGGTATATATCAGATATGTACGGTAGTTAGTTTGATAACTTAATATCTATAGCAGTTTAAAGGCCTGCTATTTGGGAAATTTGATTGTTTTTCACTGTTCTTTAGCCACTGCTGTTTTTTTCTTATACTGCAGTTTATTAACAATAATATTTGCTGCAATTTTTTCTGTAATCATCGTGTTAAGAAATTGCTTATTTTTTTTTATCATTTCTCTTTTTTTTAATGCTACTTTTACTATTTACTATTTTTACACATTGGTAGATATTCTGTGATTTTTAGTGTTTATTCTGAGACATTAATGTGTAATTTATTTGTTGGTATTAGTTTGAATTAAAGTTAGTAGCCAAAATTTTTTGTTCAAATATTAGCTGGATTTGGATTGTGCAGTGTTTATGTTACTAACTCATATATTTGTGAAGAATTTCAAAAATATTTAGTGCATACTCTGATAGTAAAGTATTAGTGCAGTAAAATCATTTAAATTAGTACCATAATTAAGGGTTTTGTGTTACGATACTGTTAACTATTGTACTTCATAATTGTTTTTTTTAAGGTGTAAGTTGCTGAAATGACTGCCATGTTTTAAGCTGTTTATTGTTAGGTAATAGATGATTCTTTTTTGTAAGTATCACTGATTCATTTGAATCAATTTCACCACTACATTTCATTTTTTAAAAGAGATAGGCCTAAACTTTTTACCTAGTGTTTACTAATTGTGATACTGATAATGTTGTCTGAATTAAACTAGGCCTTTTTCAAAAGTGCTAGGGATTGGAAAAGCACTAGCTTGTAGTTAAAACAGCTTATGTTCAAATATTTTTCAGGTTAAAGTAGGCTTCCATCTTTTAATGCTATGTAGATTATCCAAAGTAGTATAACTATAGCTAGCACATGAAATAGTAAAACAATACTTGTGTAAAATTTGGATATATATAGTGAATAGAATGAAGAGAATAATCAGACCTTAGAACAGAATGAAGAGTAAAAACCCAGAAGGTAAAATGACTAAGCTAAATATTGATATGTTAGTAAGAGCATTGTATGTCTGATGTAAGTACTTAAAGTGATTTTTTTAATACTTCTGATATATGCAAAAGGCAGGACATTCACATGTATTGTATTAGCACCAGTACCCATTTCCAGGAAGGGCATTTTATTTTTTTTATGTATAATATTGAAAAAAATTGCGAACCTTAATGTTTTAAATATGTCTCTTAAAACTTTCGGATTAGGATTCAGATTGCTGAAAAATATTTCGGATAAGGTTTTGGATTCGGATATTGATAAAAGTTTAGGATTAGGATTCGGAGTCACTAAAGGTGACTCCGTACATCTCTGTTGCCAACGCTGCCAACTGATGGCCAACATTGGCCCGATCTTGCATGTTTGCTGGGGAATTCTGCTAAGCCAAAAGTCCAACAATGATATCACACAAGATCAGCGCAGCAACAAACAGTTTCTTGCTCATTTTACAAACTTACGACTGAAACAGGCTGCCGATTTATGCTCCAGTGAATCAGCTAATTTAAAAAAAAAATTGAAATAATGTACAAAGAATGTTCAGCAACTACTGTGGCTGATGCGACGCAGTAATTACTTAGTTTTGGTATGAGTTGAACGTTTGAACCCAACTCATACTAAATGACATCAACACTACTCAAACAACTCAACAAAAAATGTTTAGTGGGTGGACGCTTCTGCAACCGTAATCGGACACATCCCGGAACGAAAACGTTTCAGGGCAAAAAAACAAACGTATCACGCTTATAAAAAGTAAAAAAAGGGTTTCCACGTCGATTTGACCATTTTTTTGTCCAAACACTTGGTGAAGACCATAAAAAAAGGTTTTCCTATCCGAATCAGCCAGGACTTATTCTTTCTGCAGGGGTACGCTGAATTTCAATCGGGAAAAGCCAAGTCTGAATGGGGGACGCTTTACTCCGCATTGCCCCGACAATTTAAGCACTGAAGTGATTGGGGAGGACATGCTATCCCCAATCCTCCCATTAGCGCCGATTCTGGTTGCGGTATCTGCTTCTCGCTGCTGAGTCGCGCTAGAAAAAAGTGCCAAATTACAAAGAACTATTCAAATCAAAGAACTTAGATTTTATTATAGCGAGTTTGTTTTGATGAAATATAATTTCTTTCACTGATATGGTTCTTTCTTTATTTGGCACTATATTTTGGCATAGTTCAACAATAAGCTGCAAGGACCAGAATTAAAAACCAACCGCAAAAGGTGTACTCGTAAAAACGCTAAACAACAGGAACCATAAACAATAATCTGTTTTGCAAAGTGGACATGCATAAACGCCAATAAATTTGTATTCTCATATCTCAGAATAAAAGTATATAATTGATGCCTTGCGTGGTAGAAATGTACTTTGGACAGTAAAA
Organism: Trididemnum nubilum; assembly: GCA_963965965.1. Lineage (NCBI taxonomy): Eukaryota > Metazoa > Chordata > Ascidiacea > Aplousobranchia > Didemnidae > Trididemnum > Trididemnum nubilum. Next base: position 12,226,407 of record OZ014480.1, read on the forward strand.
ACAAATTCAACTAGCTTCTAATGTGTAAAGTCCTTTGCAAAAATGTCGAAGTTAACACGTAATTTTATTGAAGTGAAAACTATCACTCCATCAACAAAGGGACTTCTATATAAAGGTGAAAAAGGCACGTACTTTGCTGCAGAAAAAATGTCCAAAAAAACAGCGGAACAGTTATTGGATGAAGATTTACACTTTTTTCGGGGCATCGAAGGCCATGAAAATATTGTGAGATGTTTTATACACTGTACTTTTGAGAAAGAATCTGTTATGAAATTAACTGAAGTCGTTGATGGAAATTTGGAAGAGTTCATTAGTGACCAAGATATACTTCCACTAAAGCAATTATATTCTAAAGAGCAGCAAAAAATTAAACCTAAAGAACATTTTAAAGAAAACAGCTGCAATGATCTTCCACTTAGATTGGACCTGCTCCACCAAACTGCTCAAGGCCTAAAGTATCTCCATCACAACAGCATCATCCACCGCAAATTCAACCATCAAATGTTTTACTGATTCGCACTTCTCAAAACAAAACCGTTGCGAAACTTGGAGGCTTTCAACACAGCAGAAAATGGACGCGCAAAACACCCCTACAGGACTCGGAACTAGTCGAATTTTTTTCAAATGAAACTACTGCTGCTGAAACTAAAACAGCACAGATGTACATAGCGAGTGAGTGCCACGATGGAAATTGGAGCACAGCATCCGACATTTTTGCTTTTGGGATATTGATTTACTACACCCTCACTACAAAGCACCGTCATCCATTCTATAACGAGCGAGGAAAAATTGACATTGAAAAGGCAAAGGAAAACATTAAAGGAAAAGTGGAAGCTGTTGTTGATTTTCTACAGTTGGCGTCCAGAACAGATGAAGAAAACTTCACTCAAAAATCCATGATCGAGCAAATGGTTGATCATGATCCTGCAAAGCGATTGAAGATCGATGATGTCCAGTATCACCCAACTTTCTACACGATACAAAGAAAACTCGACTTTTTGTTGACAGTCCGCGAGAGTTTGGAAAAATTTTATCGCCCTTTTGAAACAACTGAACTCTCGAAAAAATTTGAGTCTTTGAACGAGAGAATTGAGGAAGAAATTGGTGACGAAAGGTTTAACATCAAAAAAACGTTTCACAATCGTGAGTATTTCACAAAACCTCTTACCAAAGAAGAAATCGAAAAACGAAAAGCGAAAACGTACAAAGGCGATTGGGAACCTATTGAAAAACGCACGTTCAGCAATGCTAAACTAGTTTTAAGGGCATTACGAAACAAACTTGCTCATGCTTGCGACATCGACACCCCTGACGATTTTAAAAAAGATTTTGGAGTAAATCTTGACTCTTATGAACCAGCAAAGTTCTTTGAAATTTTTGTCGCTAAACGTAATCCAAAGTTTTTGATTGGTTTGTATAATGCTTATAAAAATAATGATCAAAAATGTGCTGCCAAGTTTTATCCAAAACAAATAAAAATTCAGAGCTATGCTCAGCCAAATTTTTTCATTCAAAATCTTGCAATATCGCTTATGTTTAAGGCTTAACTATAACGCATACGATTTATTAAACGTCCAATAAATTAATTTCAGCACCAAATAGGGCTATAATTAGTCTTATTCAGAGTTTTTCATTTTTACGCGATTTTTAACTTCCTAGAAATCGGAAAAAAAAAAATTAAAAATATCTCGGGTATGTTGAGATAAAAAGCATAAATTTTTCTTTTTTTCGATTTATTGTTGTGGTGCATATTTATCCTTCTGTAACCGGACAGCGTCATACGGTAGCTATTGGATGATCCGCTTACTTTTCATTGAATTGACTATTTCGTACTTGGAGGAATCCGCACCTGTTTAAGCTTAAGAGTTTCCACTGATCCAACGTTCCTGTGGATTTTATGGAATTCTTGTCCGCTGAATTTGCTGCATGTTCGAAAACATCACGCACAATCATCGTAAAGCGTCTTATCCAAGGACGCAACAACATGACCAGGTTTGGGGTTGAACTAAGATCAACGACGCCTTTACCCATTCGGCCACACTGCCGACTATTATAATACAGGGTGAGTCACGGGAAATGGATGTTTTTAGAATGCCCCTTGCTTTTTTAGAGTAAGTGGTTAGGGGGTGATGATGATAGTCTTTAAACCTGCTTAAGATGCCATTTAGTTGGTCGCTATTTATTTACTTTTTACGTTAATTTTTGTACGTTAGTCATTAATTTTAAATTGCTTTTCTTGTTAGTTTTGCTTTTAGTTTTAAGTTGCTTTCCCTCATGCTACCGTGGAGTCTTAAGCACCGTATATTTGCTTTATGACACCTACGTGAAAAATGGTGAATCACGCGTGTGTGGGGGAGGGGTGATGTGTGTGGAGATTTCTGAAACCACGCGTTTATGCTGCGAAACCCCGTACACTTGGAGAATTGAAGACTGCAGTACGTGAAAATATCCTAAGAATTAGGTGAAGAAACTTTAGTGAAAGTGGAAGCTAACTGTAGAAACCGACTTCAAATTTTTGCTCATGAAAATGGCCATCATTTGTCAGACAAAGTTTTTCCCTCACAAGTATTCCATAATGGCATAGTTTAGTGAATGTTTTGTGTACATTATTGAATTTTTGTTTAAATATTCGCAGAGTTTTGTCTTCCTTAAAAATATCCGTTTCCCGTGACTCACCCTTATTTCAAACTCGTTAAATATTTCAAATAACTGCTGTTTACATTTTGATTCTGCATATCCTAATCCAAATCTTTTCATATGCCACTTTGAGTGGCAATTGACAAGGTTCGATGATCATTTGATTCTTATATTTTGGGTTTGGTTATATTTTTGAATAATAAGCTTATTGAGAATTATGTTTAGTTTTTGTTTGGAAAGAGCGATTACAGAAAGGCATCTTATATACGCATTTTCTCATGTTTGAAGATGTTTATGCCCTTGATGGCCTGTATGGCTCGGCAATGGGGCAATGTTGCCGCTCCAGTTCAGTAACGGATACTCTTTTTGATTCTGTCTGCTAACTTGTTGTCAAATTGTAAAATCTGACTGAGCTAATCAAAAATAATGTAGTTTCTTAAAGATGTTGCACAGTAATTGGCACTACAAAAAGATGTCTGAATAGGCTAGATGTAAAAGAGATAGACTTATATTTTTGAAAAAAACTTATATTAGATAGACTTATATTTTTGAAAAAAACTTGCTATAATCTTCCTTTGTGGCAGGAGCCTGGCATTTCCCAGCCGCTAAACTATTTTGGATTAAAAAAAATTGCTGTTTTTTTTACATCGTGGAAAAGCAATTGTAGACTCCAGAGGTAAATCAAAATGAGTATAAGTTTGAGGGGAATAGAACACCGAGTCACTGAGAGATTATATATCTTTTTAAAAGAAAGTATGATAGAAAATTAAATTCCCGAATTTTCAGCAATTCTTGTATAGATATGGAGCTAATCATTATTATTTTTTTTAATTGCCAGATTTTCGAGGGTCACAAAATTTCGGATTGCGTATTTGACTCTCGGGCCGCAGTTTTCACAACCAACGGTGCACAACCTGCTGCGTTAATGGAAAATCATAGCCGTGCTAGCGTAGGCCTACATCTGAGTTGTTAGTCGAGCCGAGTTTTTTTGAATCGGGTTCGGTCTTAAACAGGCATATCCAGTATCTTTTTTGGGAGGAACCCAAACCACAAATAATATTTAATGACGTCATCAGAAATTTATAAAAGAGGAACTTTTGTGGGGTAAAAATATTGTTGAATGGAAGATCAAAAGCCGTGGCAAGTGTTTGGTACTTTACCAGGATTTTGCTGAAGGGAGAAGGTTCAAACTAAAAGTTGAAAAAACGGAAATGTCTTAATTAAGAGACGTGTTGATAAACCTAGGTGTAACTCAAACATGTCACAGACGGGGGATCTGGAGCGAAGCCCCCAGCCGTTGGACGATTTTTTGTAATTTTTTCAAAAAAAAGCTGTTTTAGTGCCATTAAATCACATTTGGTACACGTTCAGAGCCATTTCAAAGAACTAGATTTTTAACATTTGAAAGTGCTTTGAAAAATTAAATTGTTCAATCCTCCTTTTACTTTCAATTTAAGTCCAAAACACATTTAAAATCTTCTATTTTTGTATTTGCAGTTTGTAAGTGGTTTGGCTCAGGTAGTGGAAAGTAAGATGCATTGCCTCCTGCAATATTTTAGCAGTAACTAATAAACCACTTAAAGATCTTCCTTAAGAGATTTTTGCTTTGCATAAAAATAATCAGTTTACGAGTATATGTACGACCAGGAGGCTCAGGTTCCCCCTTAAATTAAAATTCAGTAATTTGTTAAATGAGACTTTCCGCAAGCTATTTTTTTGAGAAGTATATTTTCGCGTAAACAGTGGCGAGGTGGAGATGAATTGTTATTGAAAAATGGTACAGCAGATGTTTATACTTACTAACCTTCCCGAGCCAAATTTACATTGCGCAGGGCCCCTGGCACCAGGGGAATTTCGCAACATTTCTCTGCCAAAAATTAGTGAATACCAAAAAAAGTCTTACCATCTGAGCGCGGGGCCCCTGGCACTATGCCATATGGTAAATCCGGCCCTGGTTAATGCATTACGTTCATAAAAAGGTTAAATGAGGGCCTGAGGAAGCAACTTATAGGACAAAAACCCTTAATTTCACCCGGTTGATACATTTAAATTGGTTGGCAAATCAAAACTTTCATTGTACTCCTGGTATTACGCCGAAGCATGTTACAAGTTTGCGGGGCCCATCTCCGAGTCATTGTGCCAGGGCAACGCAGCTTCTTTCGACGAAAAGTCGTAGTTGTGGCAAGCCGTTGGCAACAGTGTGTCCGATTTGACCGGCGGACATTTAAACCTCAGGCCTCCCGTTCCAGAGGCGAATGCGTTATCGCTCGACCAACTGGTCGGTTTAAATTGGTGGGCAAAAATTGAATTGATTGGGCCCGGGCTCCCTGGTCGTCAAAAATTATTACTGAAGCTGAAGAAACTGAAGCAGAAGAAGAAAGTAGAAACAATAGGCTAAATAAAACTGAAGCTGAAGAAACAACTCCGTTTCACCAAAACAAAACTGATAAAAGAAAACTAAAATAATCAAGATCAGTAGACACGAAGTACAGCAATTGAAACGGTGATGTCACAGACTGATTTATAGAGAGTAGCCATATATGAAGCAACGACAGGGATAAAGAGAATGAAACTTTTCTCACTTAGCCAAGCCATTGCAAAAATTTTACTAGAATATGGATGCTTCAAAACGAGTTTTGGATCTGAGCAGTAGTAAGAAGGAGGTGCTAAAAGGACTGAGCAATTTATTTTTTCAAGTGGCCGATCCAAACCGAAGCAATTCAATTTTCAAATAGCTTTTTGAAAACGTGCGAAATCGCATCCAAATGGCAATAAAAAAGCTATATTTTCCGAAAAAATTGCAAAGATTGTACTCCACAGCTGGTGGCTACTCCCCCAGAACCCCATAAGCTTGGGAAGCTATAGGGGCTTTGCCTCTAAAACCCCTTTTGTGATAGGCTTAAAATCAGGGGCGTATTTAGGGGGGGGCCATTGGGTTATCGCCCCCCCCTTTGGGTCGCCAGGATCGTATAATTGCATAGAATATTATGCAAAATTGCGACGCGCCCCCCCCCCCCCCTTTGCAAATTGGACAAAAGGTTTGATCACACAAAGGGCAATGTTTTGTGCGTTTCATATTTGCATCAACGTTTTGGCGAAGAATCGGACTAAATTTGAGTGAAGACCTTTTTTTTCTTTTTTGCTCTACACCTAATTTTGGGCGAAAAATAAAACTGATTTTGGGTGGAACAATTTCTGATTCAGATCTTTGTTCTTCTCAAATTTTCTGAATTTCCTGCCCCCCCCCCCCCCCCCCCTTTTCAAAATCCTGCGTACGCTACTGCTTAAAATTTACCAGTTTGCTGAAACGCTGTACCTGCGCTGGAGATTTAAAAAAAAAAAATTAGACATACGTTAGTATACCTTTGAATTCAAAATCGTGCTATACGCGTTTGCTGATATGGCCGATATTACAAATCAAAAATTGCCGGAAAATTTCCCGTCCCGCAGTGGAGGAAGCCATATTCAAACACTCACTGTATATTTGAATAAGACTGATGATGGCCCTGTTCTTGTCAAATAATCGATTTTTTTTGTTTTATTTTAACTTTGTTGATTATCGATTGGACGATAAACATTATTTATTTATTGGACGATAAATTTATCTAATTTTGAATCTGAAATGATTGTCAACAATTGCCAGTAGAATTTTACATCTAGGAGAGATTCTCTAAAGACCTTAGATTTGAACTCATAGACATAAACTGTAATGAAATGGTGATTCAAAGAAGCATTTGTTTCTGGTTTTCGCCAGTAATTGAAATGTTATCTAATTAAGTGTCCCAATGCAAACTAAACCATTTATTTAACATTTATTATTTTGCTTTAGCTTTTACTTGTAAATTGTGTGTTACATATTTTACAAGCATGTCTGCTGTTTGAGTTACGACTGCTTCTCCACAACTTTTTTTGCCATATCTTTTGTTGTTTTTTTTTGAGAAAGACAAAGTCGTAACCCGTTTATGGATCTAAATGAAATTACAAAACCCAGCAAGAGTCAAACGGACAAAACCTCTAAACGCTGGAGAAGTTTAGTAAAGTATGATGATGGCCTTGAATACGAATATTCTGCAATAATTGATCGCGAAAGTTGGAAAGAATACGTGCATAAAAACTTTAACGTTAAAGATTCTAGAGTTGGCCTTTTTTACAATCGTGAAGAAGAAATCCACGAAAAAAGAATCGAATTCAAGCCAATAGAAAAGGAATATTGCGGAAAATTTCCCGACGTAAAGCTTGAATGGGACGAAGCAAGCTCATCTCTAAGTGCTACACTAATGTCCGAAATTTTCGTTTGTTACCGTTCTCAGTATTCATGTGATAAGCTAAGAGAAATGGAAAGGAACAAAAGCACTTTTTTATTTAGCCTTGAAGCACTCTATGAGCAGCTCGCAGCTGAAGGAATCCAAGATGACACGTTTGACCCAGATGAAACGATGTTGAGGTTTGGAGCAAAATCTGGGGAAACAGCTACTGATGTGACCTTAAAGTCCAACGCAGCTGGCTGCCTTTATGAAACTTGTGTCGTATTTTAACTTTTTTTAAACAATGCTGTACATCACAGTAAAGCAGATTGATTTCATAAAATGTTTGGTCATTTGATAAATTTCATATTTTTGAGATAAACATTAGGGTGGAGTGAAAAAAAAATTTGAAAAAAGTGTAGTTCTTAAATCCTGACAAATACCCTAAAAAACCCCCAAAAAATGTTTTTGGGCTGTTGCCACTTTAGGGGGGCTAGCAACACCCCCAAATCTGTTTTAGGGGGGCCAATTTACCCCAAAAGGCCATAACTTGAGAACCGCTTATCGTAGAGACTTCATCTATAGCTCAAAATATGCGTAATTGCCATGTTTGTATCAGCTCTAAGAGAAAGTTTTAGTCTATTTTAATCACAGAAAAAGTTATGACCAAAAATGTGTTTTTTTCTGCCATTTTGTTGAAAAATCATGTTAATAAGCTTGTGTTTATGCACTTATCTGCCCACATAGAATCTAGATTACCGCCATTATTACAAATGAGATTGAAATAGGACAGATACCAGTTAACGCTGATGTATATTTTACAACATGCTGTAGACTAAACTTAAGAGAAATGTGGAATATAAAATAGCTATTTAACCAGCAGAGAAACTCTTCACCCAAGCATTTTGTCTGCATTTCTTATGAAGCAAGATGTAATAAGTTTTACAAACAGAAGCAGTTTGGTGTACCGAAATGCATTTCAAATAACGTTTATCTAATTACAACCACTTACATTTAACAACATAAACTTTACGCAATATTCAATAATATAATGACGTTTACCCATGTAGGTATACAATATCAATTGAATCTAAAATGTAAACCCAGAGGCATAGTGATAAAGAATTTTCCCATTATAAAGCAAGATTCATTGCAATTTAAAATTTTATAATCCACACACAAGGGTTCTATTAATAAAAAAAAACACTAGTCCGAAAAGATACCACGCAAGTTTGTCTGTACTGTATACCTTCTCTAGTTTACACCATTCCATTGCCGCCCAGCCGCCCACAAACATTAAACATAAGTAAGCCCGCTTAAGTTTTCGATTATCCGCTACCTACACAAAATAAAAAATGTCAAAACTGCATTTTAGTATTGAATGTTTTTAGAAGTTTACGAGATTTAATCTTCTGCCGAATCATCCCATCTCTTCGTGCAAAGCCTTCAACTTGAGCTGATGCCTCTGTTACCAACTTTACATGGCGTTCCACAGACTGATTATGACATGGATGGTCAAGCTTCAATGGCCTTGCTCGGCATTGTTCAATTTCTGTATCCGTTAAGTGTTCAATTGCAGGAGGCTGATGTTGCCAGGAAGTCAAGTCCACCATCTTGTCAAACGAAGTGGCGGTTAGATTGATTACTGGCACATTAAATGGGCGTACCGACAGAGCTGAGGATGTATCACAGGTTAATTCTGAAGAATGCTCTTCATTAACACTCATAGCAAGGAGATTCGACGAATCAGCTGATGTTAATTCTCGACGAATTGAAAGAACTTTGTTCACTCCTAGCATTCTAATTTTCTCATCATCATCTCCTAACATTCCAACCAAAATATTTTCCTGGTGAGCAAAAAATCCGTTTCGTTGCACCACTTTTAATGCAGTTTCCCTAACGATTTCATTTGGAACATTAAGAATTCTTTGGACTAAATTGAACAAATTTTTAGAACCACGAGTTAGTTGACTATTTGACTTGATTTCAAACCAACTTGGGAAGTAGACTTGAAGACAAAACTGTGCTAAGATTTATAAGTTAGAGGAGGGATTATCCATGGAAATGTAATACCTAAGAATGCGACAACCGAGGGTAAGCCATCGCGAATGAACTATGGGACCAACTTTCAAATATTGCAAGTCGCTGTCAACAACTCCTTCGATTACAGCAGAACATATCTTATATGCATAATGCTGGTCAGCACTCAAATCTTCTATGACAGATACAGGCAACTTTACAAAATGTGGATTTGGGATTGATTTAAAATGAGCAGCAACAGGCCAGCTTGAAACTTCTCCATTTAGCGATTTTCCAATTGGACCTGAAAACGAGTCGGGGCTCTTAGTGGTACCATCAAGCATGGTAAAAACATGCCGCAATGGAAGTTCATTGGTATGTAACAAACACACCACCCATTGCAGTGGTTTGTTGAGCAGCTCTTCCAAACTTCGAATGCAGCCATTATATTTGCCAGTCATCGATGCAGTGCCATCTGTGCCAACTATGGCAAGCTTATTATGTAATTCCGTGTCAACAATGTTGTTGAAAATCTTCTGTGCAATCGTTTTTCCTTTGCCATCCTCGGTGGAAAAGTGTGTCAGATAGTATTCGCCAGGTTCTCCAATCAGTGTATAATGATCTTCAAGTTGTACCGATTTGTAATACTTGTCATTTGGTCCCTGGATGGTGACTTGCGTGGCATCCTTTCTGCCATCAAAGTAAATGGCATTCACTAGCTTGAAATTTTCTTGCTCCTTCTCCCTGATTTCAGTCCGACATCGCTCTCGTTCTCGTCGAAGCTTGCTGCGATCAATAACGTAGGTCTTGTCGTTTTCCGTTATGAAACCCAAATCCTGCATTACACTATTGGCAATCGCAGCAGCAGCTCTGTCTGATACTTGAAATCGTTCGCTCATTCTAGCAAGGTTGCTCCACTTCATTCGATTTTGACTAAATGACTCTGCATCCGGAACGAATTCGGAAGTAGTAGAAGACTGTGAATGCTCTGTTTGCACTGAGCTGCAATCTGAGACATAACCACAAGCTGACGTGGAAGGGGCGGCAGTTTCAGTAGAAGAACACGTCGGTTCTGTTGATTGAGGGTGGCGCCTTAAAAACATCTTGTCAGAAGAAGATAAAGGAACAACAGTATCCATACATTTGCCAACTCGTTCACTTTTTTGATCTTGGTAAAACGCATAATCTGCTTCTGCCATTCGTAAGCCATGCTGTTTCTCCAGATTTTTTCTCTGTTGATCATCAACACAAAAGACATCAAACAAACTATCAATTGTCTGCATAAATTCGGATTCTCTTTGCAAAAACGTATTTCCTCGTCTTGATTTTGTCCAAGGGTCAAGTGAACTAAATGAAGCGACTAAGTTCTGAACTTTTTTTGATATTGTGTACTTATGAACCGGATACACATTGCACCAAATCCATCTGTCATGAATTTCTTCAGCTATGTCATTTGCTACGGTCTCAGTCCGAAAATTTTTTAAATGAAGAATTCGCTCTATCACTTGTCGTTTTGTAGGCAACACAGCTGGAGGAAAGCTGTCGCGACTTGTAAATGTATGGCCACTATGTAATGTCTTCACTGTATTTGAACTTCTTCTTCGCATTCTTTAGAATTCAAGTCAATTATATACTACAACGTGATGGCTTAACTGAAAATATTTTAGCTAAATTCTGTAAAATAAATACAGTAAAAGTAAAAGTCATGTTAGAATTTATACAATAGACGATTTTATGCTAGGGCGCAAAATGTTTCAACTGATTTCTGTTTTTCTTTTCTCACAGATTTGGTTTTGCTAAGGAAACCAGTGGCTATCAAACCAGCTTCAACCTATTTGTAATAATGCCTGTAATCTAGATTCTATATGGGCAGATAAGTGCATAAACACAAGCTTATTGACATAATTTTTCGATAAAATGGCAGAAAAACCACATTTTTGGTCATAAGTTTTTCTGCGATCAAAACAGACTAAAACTTTCTCTTAGAGCTGATATAAACATGGCAATTACGCAAATTTTGAGCTATAAATGAAGTCTCTACGATAAGCGGTTCCCAAGTTATGGCCTTTTGGGGTAAATTGGCCCCCCTAAAACAGATTTGGGGGTGTTGCTAGCCCCCCTAAAGTGGCAACAGCCCCAAACCAATTTTTTTCGGATTTTTAGAGTATTTGTCAGGATTTAAGAACTACACTTTTTTCGATTTCGAAAAAAAGTTCTTTTTCACTCCACCCTAATAAACATAGCCAAAAATATAATGCAAAGCAGTTTTGTATTGTTTAGAGTTGTTCTGAATCTACTTTTTTCATTTTTATTTTTAATTATAGGTTTTGCATTTTCTCAATGAGTAAAAATTTATTTGAAGCATTTAGGCCTATTTGTAACTATTACGTTAACATATACTTTGAAGAAGAATTTTTCCTCACTCTAAACGCTATCTTTGTGTTATCTTTTCGCTAATATTGTGCTTGCTAAGTATAAAATAAATGAATGAATTTCTCTTAAAGATTTTCACCTTGTCCCATTTTCCACTTAAAAGTATTATGTTTTCATTCTTCTGGTTCTGATTGATTGACTATTAGTGAATTTTCAGCTATTTAGCCCCTGAGCATTGGCCACAGCAAAATACTATCAGTAGGCTATTGCATTCTGATTGCAATATTTTTTGTCACTTTTGCCAAATATTATCCCCATCAAAATAAGTCAGTCAAAACAACAACACTTTCATAAGCATTAAAAGTTTTTTAACATTTTGCAGCATTTTGATTTGATATCATTTACTGAAACCGAATTATTTTGAGCTTCAATGTTCTTGAAAAGTGCTCAATAACAGTTGTAGTCAGAGTAGTATTAAATATTAGTACACCACAGACAAAAAGATTAAAAGCCTTCCAGTCCCATCAAAATTGATTCTACTGAATGCCTTTTTCTCGCTTTTTTTTTCTGAACATTTTTTTGAAAAAGCTTTTAACTTCACACCAACTTGAATTAGAGACAAATCGTATTACGAAATAATTCCTGAAAAATTGAAGTTGCTTGTGGAATGATACTAATAAGTTTCTCAAGTTTTTGAAGTTTGGCCCGAAGTTACGGTTGGGAACAAAACGCTTTGTTCCTGAGAAACAAAATGATTAGTGATTTTTGATCATTTTGTTCCAGATTTTTTCCACAAGATGTCCATAAAGGGCTATGAAATTGATGATGAGATAAATGATTTGGTCCCGTTTTTTTTCCGCTAGAGGTCGATAAAAGGCAATAAAATTGATGATGGGAATGGGGATAGTCATAATGGGGTGATGTTGTTGATGGGGTAATGGGATGATAGTGGAATGTGACTGATGGGGGATCGAGTTTATGGGGGGATTGGGAATGATGTGATGCAGAAATGAGAAAATAGGGATAATGGGGAAGATAGGGATTGGGGCTGATGTGGGGTGAGGGTTGGGGAAAAAAGGGTGCAGAAAAAAGGAGATTATAGGAAAATTGGGGTGATGGGGAAATGAGGATGATGTAGGAATGGGGCTTAGGGGGAAATGGGGGAAACTATATGAGGATTGGAATGGGGCTGACTGGGAAATTGAAGCTGATTTGGGGAAAGTGGCTGATGTTAAAATGAGGTGATAGAGGAATGGGATTGATGTGGGAAGTGTATGAGGATTGGGGGAAAGGGATGCAGGAAAATGGGGATGGTAGGGGAATTGGGTTGATGGAGGAATGAGGGTGATGAAGGGTAAGAGTTGAGGGTGATGAGAAGTGGGGCTGATGGGGGAATGATTGTGCTCTAGGTATGAGAAAACGGGGTGATTTGAGAATTGGGGTGATGGGGATTGGGCTGATGTGTGATGGGAATGGTGTGAGTGCTGGGGGAATTGGGTGTAGGAAAAAATGGGGATGATGGAGAATTGGGGAGATAGGGCAATAAGATTGATGGAGGAATAAGGCTGATGGGAGTATTGGGGGTAAAGGGGAATAAGGCTGATGGGGGAATGGTTGTGATCTAGAAATGAGAAAATGGGGGACTTGATGATGAGGGGATGGGGCTGATGTGAGATGGAAATGGTGTGAGTGCTGTGGGAATTGGGTGTAGGAAAACTGTGGATAATGGTGGAATTGGGGTGATAGGGAATGAGGGTAATATGGGAATAAGGCTGATGGGGTGATTGGGGACGTGGAAATAGAAGTCTACAAACAAAGTGATACCGGTAGGTAATGTTGTGATGAAGGAATGTGAAAATAGGATGATAGGAGAATTGGATGATGGGGGTGGAAAAGAGGTGACGTGGAAATTGGGTTATTGGGGCTAGTAGATGATTGGTGGTGATGGGAAAAATAAGGCTGATGCTATGATGGAAAATTGGCGATGATGAGGAAATGGAGGTGATGTGGGAATAATGGGCCGGTAATGAAATGATGGGAAAATAAGGGTGATATGAGGTTATAGTGGTGGTGTGAGGTGGAAGAAATGGGGTGTTGTAAAAATGGGAGAGATGAGCAAATGAGGGATGAGAAAATGGGGAATCAAAAGATGGGGTGATGAAGATGATTGGGGAATAAAGATGATGGGGGTTTGAGGCTGATGGGGGAGTAGGTGAAGCGGAAAAGGAGCTGATATGGTTGGACGGTGATGGGCGAATAATAGTCTGGTTCAAAAATGGGGGTTGATGAGGATAGGGTTATGGAGGAACGGAGAAAATGGGGGTGGTGTGGGTAATGTACTGATGGGGCTGCACATTATGGTTTTCAGTGTGAATCTTGATGAAGTGAGCTAAATCTAATAATAGGAATAAAAGGATGCTATAAGCGAATCGCTTTTACATCTACAGTATGTCAAGAACAATAGTGAAAATTGTTAAAAAGCAATGTTAAATTAAATAAAGTCGTTAACCAGTTAGGCCAGTAATTATGGTATTTCGAAGTACATTACGGAATTTTTCTCCAAACCAATTTCCAACAAAAGCAAAAATTGAAAACGGTATAGTAACTCGAGAAACACAAGCTAAACACCAAAGTTTTTACTTTGCTCTATCCTAGGCTACTGTGTTTGATTAGCCTAACAAGTTAAAACCTAAACCGCGAAACACTCTTAAATATGCTTGTTAAAAACTACAACAGTTCTCTAGTTTTGCAACTATTTTCAAAATTTTTCCTTCTTTTTGCTCTTTCCCATTAAAAAATGACTAAATTTGCCCCCAAATCTATTCAAAATTGCACCCAATTGATAGTTTATGAAGGAGTCAATAGACATGAAAATAGCATTATTTATGGTGGACAAAATTTACAAAAGCTAGAGATTAAATTCAATTTTTTTTAGATTTTACAAAATCAATTTTTTTTACATTTTCTAATGACAATAAACTTAGTCGAAAACTTGTTTAAATTTTTGTACAAGTTATCATTTTTAGTTGAAATATGCTTCCTCAATTTAATTTTAATATGCATTACGCTTCGAGACGTAAGTCTCCTAGTCCTACCGATTACCATCGAGTTGAAAAGTGCGCAACTGCGCATATATGCGTCGTAAGGATTACTATTTACTAGTGACTAAAAATAACGTCTCTCATACGCCCAGTGAGTTGTTCCGACTTTCTGGAAGTCGACAACGTTATGATAGTACGATATCACAACTTCCGTGGTATAGGTGACATGTTCACTTGTCACTTCCAACCAGCAAAACAAATATCGGTACCTTGATTATTTATCAATCATTCACTCAATTGGTTCATGAGGATGATGGGATTTTACCAGACTACGCGAGCAACCAGGATTTTGCTGAGGAGAAAGCTAGATCATTTTCGAATGAAAATTGTCTTTGTTGGGTACTGGTTCAACTGCAGCATATCACTTACGGGGTCTACTGGGGGCAGGGCCCTAACAGTTGCAGCATTGGGAGACTGCTGTCGCTGGGCGATTTTTCGGAAAAACAGCATTGTAATACCATTAGGATTACATACCGTATGATTGTGCGGCCATCAGAAAGAGCTAAATTACTAAGATTTGGAAGCCAGTTGAATAATTAAATTGCTTAGCCCTTCTAACATACAGCACAAGTCCTAACCACGTTTAAACCCTTGCATTTTGGGGTTTTATTTTCTCAGTGACTTAGCTGAGTATGCTGAAGCTCCTTAGCCCCCCCTTTCTGGTTGCGCAACTGTAACCGACTCCTCTTATACAGCTGAGTACCTTACGAAGCACTACAAATAAGTAAAAACAACTAAACTCCGAGGAGTACAATAAACTTTCGTAAGTTCAAATTACCAATGCAAATAAACGAAAATTGAGGCATCGAACATCGATACTTTGGGAGAAAGAGAGGAGGCATTTAAAAGACATTGACTAGTACAAAAAACTTCAAATGATTTCATGTAGTCTTCTTTGTAAAACAGTAGGCAACCCAAACGCTTGATGAAGAAGATTGCAGCGAGTTTTTTTCCAGTCTATTACTCTTAAAGATACACTGATGCAATCATCAAATTGATCGACTTGTTTTTAATTACAACGTAGAGTCACACAATAATCGATCACAGCACGATTTAAGAACACGATTCTAAGTACATATATGAGTCACCACATTCAAAAATCGACAAAGTAAAAAGTTTGCAATTCGAGAAAAACGATGTTTGTAAACTTGTTTCCCATTTGCTTGATGGTGTATGGAATAAAGGCTAAATATTTTTATTGAATAAGCTTAGTGACACAAAGGCGATAATAGCAGACATCACAAAATTTTATATTTTTAGTTTTATATGATAAACTAAAAATATTGTTTTTCGACAGTTTATCTCTTGCAAAATAGTGGGCTACGTAACTTGGACCACTAATATATGTTGTAAGTAAATTGAATCCATATTAATTAGCCTGCAAGAAGAAGCTGAAACGAAAAAAACAAATATATTACGTTTTAATCAAAAAAATAAAATGAATTTAAATGCACTGCTTTTTTGAGGAATTTTGGGTCAAGTACGTTTGTCCCGGATATCTATACTCTTTTTCTCTTTGATCAAATTTGGCCAAATTTACTTAGCACATTATGGAACAAGCTTTTAATGATGACGAAAACGGTTCCAATAAGTAACTTGGCCCACATTTCTACCGCGCATATCGAAAAAACTAGAAAGATAACAAAATTGTGCTTCATTATTCCTGTTTTACCTGATCACAAAACATCGATTTAAGCCATATGTTGCATGTGGTGACTCATATCATGAAGAATGATGGCGATTCCCGTGGAGGATACTTTTCCCAAAAAATTCAGCAAGCGCTGAAAATATTCTACGAAATAATCTGAACTTTTAGAACGTGATTAAAAACAATGGCTTTGACAAAATACATACTAGTTGAAAAAATGATTCCTCACTCATAAACGAAATAAACCAACGTTGGAAAACAGCAACCACACATTGATCAGCACAATTGTAACAAGCAATTCAGCTTACACTGCTCAACTATACATCCTGGAATATAAGGCAGATGATAAATAGATCACATCTCAATGCAGCAGATAAGGGGCCGTTTAAGTATCATATGGCGCTTTCAGAGGGGCGAGAGTGTTAGACAAAGCGTAAGATGCTATGCTAAACTTGATTTGCGAGACTTAGTCAAAATCTGTTGGCTGCCAAGCAAAAAATGGGCAGTTTTGTCATATGAGGAAGAAAGGGTTTAAATTTGCAAAAAAAAGCGTAATGCGATACCTTAACGGCCTCTAACAGATCTTTTTCATTGCAAAACGGTCAAACATAATAATCGAAGTGCTATTAGCAATGTTTTAATGTAATTGAAAGAAATTTTTGTTCACTGATGAGCCAGAGATTAACTTAATTGCGTACATTATAAAATGTTCGTAATCTTGGCAGTTTCCAAAGTGATTTCACTCTTTTGTTCAAAGTTATCGTTAGTAAACCAAAAAAAGTTCGAAGAGTATTAACATGATTAAGCATTGAGAGTTTTTCGAGTCGCATAAGGTTGAAATAAAACCAATTAATATTCGAAAAAACGATTGCAGAAAGTTCTCAGTAAAGCACTACATTTCAAAATCATTAACACATCAAAACTTTTTAACTTCGCATTAACAAATTTTTTTCTTTCCTCTATAATGATTTAATAACGTGTTGAAAAAGGTAGAAAATCAACTCTATTGTTATCTTGAAAACGAAGAAGCGCAAAGCAAGCGATTAGCGTTAATTTCAATCTTCTAGCTTTTGCCGTTTTCTTTTCCAAACCATAAAATTATTTCAAATGCTTGAATAATTCACTGCCATTGCTAGCCAATCACCGCCAACATTACTCGAGCGTTAAACAACTGTCAACAAATTTATCTAAAAAAAATGCAGGAGTAAGGCGGCTTTTACCGACCACGCATATTTTCACGCGTAAATCCGCTTTTCATTTGACTGCATGTGTTTTGCCGTTTTTTCTTTTTTCCATTTCCATTGAAAAAGATATCATGCATATTTCCCTATAAAAATACACGTAACCAGTGAAAGCCGATTAAGAAGGTTCAAATTAAAGCAAATTGATTTTTTTTATGTCGCATCGATTTTGAAAATTGCATTTAAGATGATCTTTTACTTCTAATAACCCGTGCGGAATCGTTTTTATTACAATGTCAATGTATAGTAGCCAGCAGGCTTTCCATTACGAACAGTTAAACATCAGAGTGGTTACCAGTGTTCCCTGTTAAGGTGTAAAAATCCGAAAACAAAGTTAAGTGTAATCAGACTTTTTAAACTTTAATCAGAAAACTTTGAGGTAAACTATCATGCCAAAGGTTTTCAAATTATCATTACTAGACGAAAAGAATGACAAAATATTCGTATAAAACTTATTTCTAACGTGGTGAAAAGTTAAAAAAATTTTTTGTGGAAATTTTTATTTGGGCAATTTTACGTTTGTCAATATCTTCTACGGAACACTGGCAAAACTTCTACGGAACATAGTCGGATGCGTGGCGAATGGGTAAAGGCGTCGCTTTTACGACGATCCTGATCGTATGATCTTGGTTCAACCCCCACCCAGGTCACGTTGTTGCGTCCTTAGATACGACGCTAGGGTGGCTTCGAACAAGCAACAAATTCAATAGGCAAGAGTTCAAAGAAATCCACACTAACATTGGATCACTGGAACTCCTAAGCAGGTGCGGGTTCCTCCAACCACAAAGTAGTTAATGCAATGAAAAGTGTGCGGATCGTCCAATAATTAGCGTCTGACGTTGTCCGGTGACAGGAAGATAAATATGCAATGCAACAATTTATAGTACAAATCACTAGCATCTAAGTGATCATAATCGAGATAAAAGACAACACTACTTGAAACAATTACTGATACAAGCAAGATGTGGTCAACATTACAGAAGGCATCGCAAACCTCTATTAATTTTGGTAGATTCTACGACTACACTACAATAACACAGATAAGAGAAATGCAACAAAATTTTGAAGATGTTAATGGTAAAAATTTTGAAGATGTTTTTCGATTCACAACTTTAAAATGTGAATCAGCCCATACTTTTGTCACTCGCAAGCGAAATAAACAATGTTGAAAAAAGCAGCTACACATTTATCACCACAACCGTAACAAGCAATTCAGCGTGCATTGGTCATTAGGGTTGATCAAAAAATAACTTTTGTTCTAAATTCGACCCATTAACCAGAGGCGCCGTTATTGGGGGGTGGGGGGGAAGGCCTGCCCCGGGTGTCATCATTTTATGAAACCAAGCAAACAAACAAGAAAACAACATGTTTAATATCGTTGAAAATGTCTAGCACACTGAAATGGACTAAAAAATTATTTAAAGTATCTTTTGAACATTTATTTATAGGGGGGGGGGCTAATTTGTCGAAAACATAACTCACAAATCAATAAAAATTTTGAAAAAATGGCCAAAACTAAGCAATCAAATTTGATCGTTTATTGAAACAAGTTAAATAATTTAGGATGTTTCATTTTTTCATCAATTTCGAGAAAAGCTTAGTTTGGGCGATTTTATGACGGGGTTTTGGGTACAAGTAACGAATCGAGCGTTTTTTTTGATTATGACGTCATTCACCGGTGGCACCGGCCGTTTGAAGTTTATGACGTCATATGAGGCGCCGAAATTAGCATATCTCGCGAACGGGTCGGGTTAGGAACCTCATATTGGTGTCAAACGACGCAGAATAGCCGGTTTCCTATCTGCTCTTAATACATTTCATACGTCTATCTGCTACTACAAACCGATAAATCAAGAAAAACCGTTTTTTTAGCAAAATATTGGTCTTTTTATCGCAATTGGCAGCTCTGAAACTTGTTCAATTAGCTTGCCCAATAAGTTTTGTTAGCGGACAATATGTTAGTTACTACGACATAATAAAATTATAGAACATTTCATTATTTCGGTCGCAATCAATTGCTAAATCAGTTTTCGAGTGACATGTAATATGAGCTAAAGTTTCCAAAATGCCAGTTACTAGGCACGAAGCAGCCAGTACCCAAAAATTAGACGAGAATTTGAAAGGTGACCGTTTGCCGTTAGCAGCAGAAGTCTTAGGTTATTATAACTTTTTGAGGAGATCTGAATCCGAAAGCAATCCAAAATTTTTGCTGCAATTACCAAACTTTACTGAGGTCAAGAATCAACTGATCAGTGATGTGATTGGGTCGTGGGGGAAAGCCAGTCTTCCAATTATTTCCACAAAAAGAGTTGAAACTAAACTAAAGGAACTCATTAAAAAGTATACCCTTGCTCTAAAAAGAGTTAGAAAGACTAAAGAAAAGGATTTATCACGTGAAAAATGGTTATTTGAGTTGTTTGATTTGAGCAGGTGCAAATGTAAAACTAGCGATCATCCAAAGATCCATCAAACAAAAGTGCTGTGCCCTTGCCCATTCGAAGATCGTGTACCTGAAAAGGAAGCATCTTTCTTGAAGGATCAACGAGGTGAACGTAGAATGATGATTTCTGCCAGTAAAAACTTAACTCACACAAAACAGTTTTTAAAACGGTTAGCTCATAAACCCAAGAACAGCTCGGAGGATGATGAACCTTGTACTTCCTCATCTTTGGCTACAACATTTAATATTACAGTTGATCCCGATGATGCTGATCCAACTGAAGATAAGGGCGATGCTAAAGAGTATTCGCCAGTAGATATACCGGTTGGTGAAAAAAAATCCATAAAACGAAAATCGTTGCACTTAAAGGATGAGAGTTGCGTGCGTGCAGACAAGCGCATGTTATCTGTTCGTCAACAGTCGGATGCTATTCTTTCTGTTGTTGGAAAAGATGCTGTTGCTGCTTCAGCTTTTACTGTATTTCGCAAGCGCCAGAAATTCAGATTAACTGCCCTTGAAGAGTGTGAAGCTGCCTTGAACAGAGCTGAAGCTCTACAGCTTTGCTATGATGGTCGAGTAGTCAATAAAGTTGATAGGTACGTTTTTCTAGGTCAAGGTGTAGGTTCCAATCAAACCATCAAGTCGGAGCATGTTATGGGTGTTAAATCTTTTCCAAAAACATCGTCTGTTACTGGAGAAGCTATATTTGCAACCATTGTAGATCAAATTTGTGGCGGTTACATAAACAAGATTGTATCGGTAATGGCAGATACTACAGCTGTTAATACTGGCAAGAAGTCAGGGGTAAATGTCCGTTTAGAAAAGTACTTTCAAGAAAAGGTAGGACATGGCATTCACACACTCGAGTGTTTGTTCCATGTGAACGAGATATATTTGTCGCATGTCATTCAATCTCTTGAGGGAATTATAAAGGGTCCATCTTCGCTAGAAGGTGATGCACTTATGAATCTGATACATAATATTGGCAAGCCAAACATGAAAGATCTTCTTTCAAGACAAAGACTTGACACCCGAACCACTCAAATTGCTTCTCTTCATATAAAGTCAAAAGTGGAATGGTTTAGCCAATTAAAATCCGATCATAAAACAGATGACAAGTTTCGCAGTGACCAAATGGTGATGCTGACTCTGGCAAGCTATTTAATTATGGATGTGCCGGAAAATCTTATCAATTTTCTTGCTTATCGGCAAGAATCTCTTAGTCGTTCAAGGTGGATAACAACCGCAAATGGCTATTTGCGACTTCTGCTGTTTTACTATGATAAACTAAACCGCCACCAGCAAACGACTCTGAAACGATTGGTTTCTTACATTGTTTCTGTGTATGTTCCATCTTTCATAATGATACACTTGAAACCACAAGCTGCTGAAGGACCACAGTTAACTCTCTTTCAGAGAGATTTGTTGAATTCCTACCAAGAAATTGATAGAGAAATTGCTGATGTTGTTTTCAAGTATTTTTTGGATCATGCTGTTCATTGGCTTTCACCTAAAAACGTTTCCCTCAGTGTGTTCTCTGAAGTGCCACCATACTGCATGGAAGCTGTCCTTCGTTTCCAGATGTGGTCAATACTCGAGCTCTTTTGCAAGATCGGACCTTCCGTCTTCGTCATTTTTTCACTTCCGCAAGTAAAAATGCACCCTGCATCACCATGACTTCAGTTAGTCCCAATTTTTGGAAAACAATTGATAACAACAACCGTTCCACTGAACGAAGAATTGGTAAATTGAGATCAATTGTACAGAGTAAAATTAGTGACAATGCTGCAAGTGGTTTAGTCGATGTGAAGATTAGAGCATATTTATGTGCAATGGAATATTTGCAAAAATAATGCGGTTTTAAAAATCACATTGCCGTCTTTGTTTGATGTGTTATGCTTTATGTTTTAATGTTATCTACTATTAAAAATTGTTCTCTTACTAATTGTTTGTTATAAGATTTGGAAAAGGTACGCTAGTCAGCCATCATCTCTTAGGTGAATTAGAACTTCGGTAATAAAAAATGTTAAAAATACCGGTATCTTAAGCATGAAAGAGCTGGATACTTGAGCTAAATAAAATCTGGTGTAAGTAAAGAAGTCTGCAAAACAAGATCGGAAACATAACTCAAAAACTAAGATTCTGAGCCATATAAAAAAAACTTCTACATCCTTACAACTAACCAAAAACTGTAGCAATTGCTGTGTAGTGTTAAAAATTTCAAATTTTTCTAAAAAACACGGTTTTTCTTGATTTATCGGTTTGTAGTAGCAGATAGACGTATGAAATGTATTAAGAGCAGATAGGAAACCGGCTATTCTGCGTCGTTTGACACCAATATGAGGTTCCTAACCCGACCCGTTCGCGAGATATGCTAATTTCGGCGCCTCATATGACGTCATAAACTTCAAACGGCCGGTGCCACCGGTGAATGACGTCATAATAAAAAAAAAACGCTCGATTCGTTACTTGTACCCAAAACCCCGTCATAAAATTGCCCAAACTAAGCTTTTCTCGAAATTGATGAAAAAATGAAACATCCTATTAAATATAGGTTTCATCAAAAAACATAAGCTCAAGATAGTGGAAGTGGTTATTTAGCAACAGTTAATTATCAATTACTTTGACTCTAACATCGTTTTAAAAGCCCCCCTCCTCCCAACAAAAAAAAACAAAAATTATATATATTAAATATAGATAAAATGGATTACTCCTTGTGATTTTCATTGAACTACAAGATTTTATGATTTATGGCCAAGCAGCTTGTAAATAAGAGAACTGAAATTTTACCATAAGCCACCTCCCACATAACCACTGCCCATTTATAAAACCAGTTTAATCATGCTTTTGCAGTGCCAATTTCTATGCCACGTTCTAAAAGCATTAATTTTCTTATCAAAATAGAAAATTAAGTTATTTTTGCAAAAAAAAAAAAACTAAAAAAAGCAAATTTTTCGAGTGCTGGGGGCTCCGCCTTCAGACCTCCAATGGCTTCCGGCGGATGGGGCAGGGCTCTCAGACCCCCGAACACAGCTCCTTCTCCGATTGCAGATTTCTTGTTACGCCTGATACTAGACGTGTGCTGCTCTTACTTCTAAGTTTTAGAATCTTACAATGAGAAGTTATTGAGCTAGCCAAATAACAACTCCTATCTACAGCAATGAAGTTGTAACGCTACCTTTAAAACCTTTCGCAGCCTACTATACATTATAAAGGATGACATCACGAACTTCCGCCCCGAGTGACACCATCCTTAGCGACGCCACTGCCCATTTCCCCAAAAATCGTTATGTTGGTGATAGAAACCAAACATACCAAATTTCAGCTAATTCGGTCCACAGGGAGAAGAGGGCATTGCAAGTTGAAATTTTGAATTTTCGTTGAAAAATATGGATTTTTTGTCCACTTTTAGCATTAATTTTTTCAGTCAAATTACATTTTAGACCCAATCTAAACCAGTTCGTTGTGTTTGTTTTGTAAATTTATTACGAAAAAGTGTCCTTTTTTTTGCTATTTTGACTACATCATGTTAAGGTGCTTTTGCCATCTCTACTGCTTTCTAACACCAATACTGCCCTACGGACCAGTGCATAAAATAAGTAAAGACCAATTTCTACCCAGAAAGTCATCCTACGTCCCTCTTCAAGTCCAGGCAATGACATGAACCAAGTTATTACAATTATTGTAGTGGTCAATCTCGCCTTTGTTGTGTTGTTTTTCACTATCGCCTGTGGATGAGTCATAACTGCTACTGCCTAACTTTATCGCACAGATATTTCATTTTTCTTGTATCACGTGACTTAGTTCTTGAAATTTACGCGGCTAGGGTTCAACCTGGTTCAAGCATTTATGGTATTTCTTGGCCGGGTATCCAGCGTAGTTGAGAATTCGTTCTAAGGTAGTTAGATGTTTGTTGTGTTAGAATAGACTGTGGCAACTTTACCCTCTGTATTAGTTGGCAGTTTGAGTGTACCGTATCGTTTATGTTTAGACCGCTGCAGCGTAACTCAGCTTAGCTTACGTTTCTCAATGATTTATGTTATTTTTTTGCTTTAAGGTTACGGCACTGTTGGAGAGTTAATTATTTTCAAATCTCATTAACTCATTTACTGTATACTCATTTGTATACTCTTCGCGTGCTCATTGCGCCTCATGTGACCCGTTAATTTATTCCTTCCGGTATGTCTATTTGAATGTGTCTCTTACTTATGCGGAGTTGGCAAATACTTAACTCTCTATAGGAATGACGTATTGTGGATTTGCTACTGGAATTAATATTGATTCGTCATCGTCTGATCCGTTCTAAATCCTGCGGTGAACTATCCAGAAATTTGACTCGTATTCTGATTAACGAAATATTAATTTGAACTGTTACGCCTTTAATATAATTGTTCTAAATTCTACCGGACTTGATATTTTTTGAGCATTTGAACCGATTATAAAGCTCCTGCAGTGCCCTTTCAGTAGTCATTGGTGGACGGCGACCTGAACTGTGGGGTCTCGGTAGACAGAAAATAAGCTTTGGGCTATCAGACACTACAATTATGTTTGGCAAGTTCACCCCGTAAGCAATAGGATTTATCTTTACAATCGCAACTGCTGTAATGTCAGTCAACAGCCAGCTGTTGATGAAGTTTCTAACATTATTTTATCGCGGTTCAGCATTTCTGTGTTAGTTGTTCTCATTCTTAGTTCGAATAACTTCATGACCGTCCCATTTTTTTGACACTTAGGTTTATTAAGGTACTGTACAACAGTAAAAAATTGAAAGTAGGAATGATTCATAGCGAAATGCTACAAAGTCTCAGGACCAAACGTTGAATTATCTACCAATCTGACTATATATAATTTTGTTCAGCAAAAATTCAGGAAACACTTATTTTTGCGTTGTTTTAGTGTTAATGGTTCGCGATATAATGGCAAGATCAGCTTGGCAACCAACCTCTTATTTTCTTCTGGTTCTTAACTACCGCCTTATAAATGAATGGTAACAGTGTTTTTCCAAAAAAATAAAACTGTTGTTTAATTAGTTGGTAACTCTAACTACACTTGCACCATCTCGAAACAATTCTACGAGCTTGTCGCCTACCCATTTTCAAAAGGCCAATACAGCATTTGTTGGTGAAGATAATATTATAAGTGCAATTGTATTGTGCATCCAAAAATCATCCTCTGAAACCAACCGAGCATTTACCAATATTTGGGACTTGAACGTTAGCAATCAAAGCACTATCAACTGTTAGGCAAAATTTTACTAAAGATTGTTCTGTATTGTCTTTGATAATCACACATCTGAGAAGCACTACAACTACTCTAATATTCTGCATTGTTTTAACAAGAAGACCACGTGAGGTTGGTTATTGAATTGATTAAATGGCTTATAAAAACATATATGTACAAAACCACAGATAAAATATAGAAAACTTTTAGTCTTTTTCATCTAAGCTGTTATCGTTTCAGGAGTCAACCGCTAAAGATCTCGCTTAATTATGAGTGAAACAGAAAGGTTTCTAATGCTGTGCTAAATAAAGGATGTGCCATATCTCGTACACCAAAGCATTTAAAACAGTTTCGATTAACTGACTAATTTATCTGATACTATATGCAATGCTCCACTGCTCTACGAAAGGACATTTACTTTATACTCCAAGCAAGTGACGAAGTATATGTTCTTTAAGATTTCACATTGTTTTACACTGCGAGTGATTCTTTGGTAAGCGACTTTAATGGACAATCCTGTATATCAACTGGCTTTATCTACAGCTGTTATTGAGCTCCTCTCAAGCTTGATTGGTAAACGATGGGAATGCCCAAAACCAAAACAACACGTATTATCCATAATGTATCATGGTTGTTCGATTCATCAAAAACATAGCCGAGATGTATCTGGCCAGCTCTATTGGCGGGAACAATTTAAGACTAGAATTTAAGCATTATTACTTAAAGAACAGTCAGCGTAGACACGAAACTTCGTAACATTTTGTAATAAATTATTCCAACGTTCAACTTTTTACTGTTGTACAGTACCTTAATAAACCTAAGTGTCAAAAAAATGGGACGGTCATGAAGTTATTCGAACTAAGAATGAGAACAACTAACACAGAAATGCTGAACCGCGATAAAATAATGTTAGAAACTTCATCAACTGCTGGCTGTTGACTAACATTACAGCAGTTGCGATTGTAAAGATAAATCCTATTGCTTACGGGGTGAACTTGCCAAACATAATTGTAATAACTTGGTTCATGTCATTGCCTGGACTTGAAGAGGGACGTAGGATGACTTTCTGGGTAGAAATTGGTCTTTACTTATTTTATGCACTGGTCCGTAGGGCAGTATTGGTGTTAGAAAGCAGTAGAGATGGCAAAAGCACCTTAACATGATGTAGTCAAAATAGCAAAAAAAAGGACACTTTTTCGTAATAAATTTACAAAACAAACACAACGAACTGGTTTAGATTGGGTCTGAAATGTACTTTGAGCAATTGAATGAACCATTAAACTTAGATAACAAGTATTTTGACTAAAAAATTAATGCTAAAAGTGGACAAAAAATCCATATTTTTCAACGAAAATTCAAAATTTCAACTTGCAATGCCCTCTTCTCCCTGTGGACCGAATTAGCTAAAATTTGGTATGTTTGGTTTCTATTACCAACACAGCAATTTTTGGCGCGATGGATTAAATTTGAAAAAAGTCTTTTTTTGAAAACCCTACTGGTCATGGTCAACACACCCGGAAAATTAACAACAGAACTTTTGTTATTTTTGAACTTTTTACATGTTACCAATACTGTGATAACAAATGAACCGGTAAACATTGTTTTTGACACCGAGGTCAGGATAACAAGAATGTCATTATTATTGCACTACACAGTACAGTATTGTTCGAATTAATTGAAATCGAATATTTTTTTTCATATTTTTGCTTAAGTTTTTCTTGCAACAAAAATACTGTTTATAGTAAAGTTATTGTTGACTAAGAAAGTTTGTGACGTCATGTACTACATTATTACGTCATAACGACCACCTAAAGTAAAAAGTGAGCGGCTACAGCTGAAACAAATTAGACTAGAAAAGTTTGTCATGGCGGATACTACTCCTAGAAAACGTGCTAGTGTCATTAGTTTGTACAAACATACTGAACTTGACTAAAAAAAATATTGCAGAATCTCTTGGAATGAGTAGGGCAACTGTTTGCCGAATTATTTAGCAAGTTAATGCGACAGGATCCGTTACCCCCCAAAGAAAAAGAAAATGTGGAAGAAAAAGGAATACCCCCTTCTAGAGATGATGCATTGATTTAGAGAGAAAGCAAGAAAAATCCGAAAAAAACAAGCGACGAACTAACCAAAGTTTTAGCCCATGCAGGAGTGAAAATTAGCTCAAGCACTGTCCGTAAACGTCTTCTTGAAAGTGGAAGAAAAGCAATGCGTCCACTAAGAAACAGCTTTTGACCAAAAAGATGAAATCAAAAAGACTCAGTTGGGTCAAAAAACGTAAAACCTGGACAGCCAAAGACTGGAAAAAGGTTCTTTTTTCTGATGAGAGTCACTTCTACGTCCGAGGTGAACACAGCAGATTTGTACGAAGAAGCATCGAAGAGCCGCTGAATCATCATCATGTCAATCAAACCGTAAAACATCCTCAGAAAAAGATGTTTTGGGGGTGCTTTAGTTATGCAGATGTTGGATTCCTCTTTTCTGTGGAGAGCATGATGAACTCTGACCGCTACATTGAAGTGATTAAGAAAAAAGTGATCCCAAACCCAAACAACGCATTTCCAGAAGGAAAAGGCATCTTCCAGCAAGATTTGGCTCCTTGCCATACGTCAAAAAAATGCGCAAAATTTATGAGGAAAAACAATGTCAAGGTTTTAGATGGCCTGGAAATTCCCCGGATTTAAACCCAATCAAAAATTTGTGGTTTATCATCAAATCTCGTTTGCTAAAAAAGGATTGTACACCAAAAGGAATCTTACAAAGGCAATCATTGAAGTTTGGTACAGGAATGAAGAAATTGCTGAAAAGTGCAAACACTTAGTTGAATCGATGCCAAATCGAGTTACTGAGTTGTTGAAGAATGGTGGAGGACATATCAAATATTAAGTGCTGCTTAAACTGCTTTATGTGACTAATAAATGAAAAATCAGTGAATTTGATCCATTTTGTGCTTGATTTCAATTAATTCGAACAATACTGTACAAACAAGTTGTGACACCCCATTCCATGCTGAGTGTTAGTGTGCAACCTCGTTTCGTTTCAAAGCTTTAAAACAGCTTCCGTCGTTTTGTTGGTGACGGTAGTTCCGAGTCAGAATAGCATGTATGCTTCGGTGGTGTATCTGAAAACATATACTTGCATAGATATTGTCGTCATTGACATCCTACGACTAAACACTGTGCAAGTCACAGGAATACAATCAACCAGTGCGATTTCATGATGTGTGTTAATATTCATAAAGTATACATAGTTTGTCACACCAAAATACCGAAATATAATTCATTGGCTTACGAGGAAAGCTATTCAAATAATGTTGAAGCAAATTGCTTTCCGAAAATATGTGCACTTTCACAGAGCGGCATATTGTGAACTTCCAGCAACAGATATATCGTAGGCATGTTTACTGCGCGAAAAACCAAACAACGTCTTATATTGGAGAGTTTACTTTTGCAAAACTACATCATTGTTTAAACCATTGGGAAACAATCATAATTATAATCAATTAATCATATATAGCAGTGCTAACAGCGACCCAGTGCTAACAGATTGTGTAACATCACTACCGTCCCTGTGTCGTCGATTTTTTCTGTTCGACCAAGTCAACAAGCAGCAACATTAAGCAAAAGAAAGCAAGGAATGACAAGAAGTTTCGATAATCATCAACTTTTAAACGGATTCGTCCAATAAATGCAACACCGTCGTTTTACTACGACATGGCATAAAAAAAGACAATAAATAAAAGCAATCAAATACCCCTTACCAGAAATGCTAGCAATTACAGCAGGAAAAAATCCAATATGGGGCCAATAAGCCCGAAGCGCCAACCCCATCTTTAACTGCTCAAGCGATGCTACGGGTTTCCCATCCACTTTTATTTCGCAAACTTTTGTGATGACGCAGGTTTTGCCATCATCTGAAAATTTAACCCGCACAAATGGTTTGCCTAGAAAAAGAACTTGATTAATGAATATACCATCGGAAGCAAAATAAATTGTTCTTAATGCGTGAGAATGAAAACTGGATCTGAAACAGAATAGCTGGGTTCAGTTGGTTGGTGCCTTTTGCACATAAACTGTACGAGGCCAGTTGACGACCATGCAAAACCTACCTGAAGGCTGAACAATAACAATTTGCACAGCTAGCGCAAAATAATCCTTGCAGAAATGCATTTTCAAATCGAATAGTTCAAATTAAAATCTTTCATTATACTTGCTGTAATACGCCGAAGCGTGTAACGAGTTGGCGGGGCCCATCTCTGCTTCATTGCGCCCGGGCAACACAGCTCCTTTTGAAAAAATGTCGCAGCAGTGGCGAGCCGTTGGCAACACTGTGTCCGATTTGACCGGCCCGAGATTTGAACCTCAGACCTCCCGCTCCAGAGACGAACGCGTTACGCTCGACCATCTGGCCCGTTAAATCGAATAGTTGCGAAATTCAATTTGCGATAACAACGTAAACAGTAATTAAGTCACTGATAGACATAATTGCATACACAAACTTTCATTGCACCAACCAAACACTTTACTTAATTTTATTAGCTAAAAAAAATCAAGGACATACCCGCCTTAGTTCTACCAATGTACTGATTGCTTTGGAGATTCGTCAGAAAATCTGCACAAAAACATCAATGAATCGAAAGTCACAAAATACCATTTTAACAAAACAAAACTGATGGTGAGAACATAGGGAGATGTCACGAAGCAAGATCGATCCATACGGCTAGAAAGCGAAGGCAAAAACAAAATATATTTTGACTATTGTAGGTGACATTTAAAAGATTTGGTTGTTTCTTGTAAGAAAAAAAACATTGCTGATTAGGCAATAGGCAATGCGATGAATCGATCTTTTATTTGATTCTTTCTTGACAATACGGGCTTTGATTGACAATATGCTAACTAGAAATTTATTGTTTTTACCATTACATAAGATGGTATTAACTCTTCTAAACAACTTTTGGTTCAAATCGTACACTTAACACGAAGAATCTTTTAAGCGCAGCATACTTAAACCTTTTTGTCACATATATGCATGAATTTACTTGCAAAACATTATGCTACAGTATCCACAGGAACAAAAAAGCACAATGGGGTAAACCGTAGCCAAACCAACCAGAAAATCCGTTCGGCATTCCTTTCCGGTAGACCACACAAGCCAAACACCTATTGAAGTTTTTTTAACAATACGTTTCGAAATTTCTTAATTTTGCGCCACAAAATATTGCCAGTGGGGCTGAGTGGTTAAGAGTGTCGCTTTCACGGCGGCCACATGCATGATCAAAATCTCAGCGGTTCAACTCGCTCCTTTGTCGCATTGTTTTTCTCTTAGATAAGATGCTTCACGACACTTATCTTTGCTTGGTATTATTGATAACGAGCAGCAACAGATTTGCGACAATAATTCAATTATGCGAAAAGCAAACACCGGAGGCCCGTATGCAGGTTCGTCCAATCTGTAACGCAACTGCCGCTTTCTCGTGAGAAGAGAATAAAAATGGAACAAATCAATCATTTGCAGTCTTTCTGCGAACTGTGTTATTGTTCGCTTTATCAATATGATACGCATATATTCAGCTATTCTGAATGTAGTGCAACCATGATGAACTATAGCGTTTGTGTCATGCGACGTCTTCAACCAAACAGCTGATTCTCAATTCATTACCACTGCTAATACAAATACTGTACCATGTAAGTGTTTCATAAATTAGTAATCTACCGATTAGCAATCATATGCATCTGATCTTAAATTGATGAAACTGGAGTGAAGAGTAAGCAGCAAATATTCACTATTAACCGTCTACTGACCAGCGATCGGCAGATGAAATTGCTTTAAACAGCAAAATCTCGAAACTCTGGACTGATTCCAGATCATGTTGGACAGATAGTTAGTTAATTTGGTCGGACTTCAAGAATTAAAGTTTATTCAAAATACCACTATTCCTCACACGAACAGCATCAATAGACCTTTCTATAAAAAATTCCAACCAAGAAACCATGGTGAACAAATTCTTACCGTTTTCATTTGGCCTGGATTCCCAAAGATCTTGAGCATTATCTGCATAAAAATAAGTTTGTTAGTCAAAACTGCGGATAGCAAAGAATCATACTTCAAGTTAATCATACAGTATATACGACATGCACCGTTACAGTATTAGGCATTGAAGTCACCCTCACATTTTCTCAGGAATGCACCATTTTACGCGCAAAACGTTCCTTCTTTATTTTGCAATGAATTGTACACTCAGTTACTCACACATCGTTCGTTGCTGATGCTACAACTGCTAACAAAGCGAAACATTAATGCAGCATATAAAGTAACTAACAAGAGGT
The DNA here is from genome assembly GCA_963965965.1 of Trididemnum nubilum. Lineage (NCBI taxonomy): Eukaryota > Metazoa > Chordata > Ascidiacea > Aplousobranchia > Didemnidae > Trididemnum > Trididemnum nubilum. The sequence goes on from OZ014480.1 coordinate 12,257,656, forward strand.
GGTTCACTGCACCTTCGAGCAAACGTACAACATTTGTTGATTTATTAACCTTTTCACCACGTTGATTTAGGCGCTGGCTGTTTTTATCAACAGCGAAGTAGAGAAGGATCATAAAAGCTAAAATTCAATACGCTTGAGCAAAATGTCTACAATAAAAACGGTATCCTCCAAGTGAAATTCAAAACAGTTTGAATGAAGTAGTATTTTTTCTGCTCCTACTTTACGAAACTGTTTCTATCAGATTACATACCACTGCAAATTGCGTCTTCCTCGTCTATTAAAACAATTGAATAAAAATTAGGATCACAAACGACTAGATGCAATATACGAGTACGATTTTATATGCCATGTTTTTATCAAAATTACATACTGCTATTGGGCAAGGACACTTTTCAAAGCAGGCCTTTTTTCCGCGCGATTTGAAGGTTCTGACGTATGAAATGCACAGTGTCACCGGACTAGCAAGTTTTGCATCCGTAAAAGCACCGGTACAACTACAACCACAATCAGTAACTGGAAGTAAAATGTTTTTGGCCGCTCAACTTTCGCCGTTAACTTTTCTTCGCCAAGACATTTCGCTACCGCTACTTTTCGACACCGAAACATTAGCATAAAAACATACCATTTTGAATTTCGACAGGTGCTGGAATAGTTTCTGTAAAAGTGCTGGCACTGGACTGGTGCTGGACAGGTGCTAGAACAGTTTCTGTAAAAGAATCATTATAAGCATAATTCAAAACTTTATCAGAACATTGTGGTTTGACGCTTGCAGAAAGTGCTCGATAAAATGTCAAGTAATGAGCGCTATATACTTCAATAATTGATGCGTATGTTAATTCGAAACTTAACGTTTACAGCCATAATAAATAGTTTCGGACAAACGGAAATAGTAAACACTGTAGAAAGGCATTCCTAATTGAAAAAATTAGGTGCTATGCCAGTAGGTAATTCAGGTAAACGCCAGCTATTCACGCCGCAATTAGCTTTGTATTCAACAAAATTAATGCATTTTTTGAGTCCGCAATGCTCGAAGACAAAATTCAAGCCACAGCACACTCCAGAACATAACTGATTCACTTAAATGAAAAACGAAATAATTAATGCCGCAATTGCTGTTAATAGACGTACAGCAAAATTTCAGCAGTAAAAATTACGTACGAGTATATTGTATTTACGTACTCGGCAGTGCAATATGTAAAGGCAACATACCTTGTAAAGCAATATTTCCCATTGCTTCTATTGCTCTTTCTACAATTTCGTAAGGATGTCTAATGTTGTACACTTTTTCTGCCACATCAATACTGTGACCCTCCGATTGGGCGACACACCGTTGAATATCTGGTGATTGGTCCGCCATGCATCTTGTTATAATGTTTCGGACATCCGTTGCAGTGACAACTTTCGCGAACACCATACTGCTTCTCAGCCCAAAAATTTTGTTGAACTCTTGATTGGCTAGGAGTAAGTTTTCCTTTTGTGCTAACAAAGGAAACACCGGGTCTTGTTCACTTGTTGTTTTTTATAAATATGCATAGGCGTGTTTAGATACTTTTTGTATTTGTTTAAACTCCTCACTAGATACGACCACGCATCCATGCCGTTGCTTTTCTTTTTGTTTCGCAACTAATATAGAAAAGTTACCTTTTTTTTGTTGTTTCTGCATCATTCAATTCCCTGTGCGTCATGCCAATGAACACGCCAGGTCTACTGCCAAGCCTGCAAATTACTTTCAAAAACGTATCCGAATAAAGAGTTTCTATTGAGGGCCGTTTCAGGGCCCCCACCTTTTTTGATAAGATCTCTCCAATTTCTGCTTTGGTTTTTTCTTCGTATTTCTTGATCGCACTAAACGGAAACTTCACATCTTGAAGCTTTCGCCGCGATTTTTCTTTGACGAAGGTAGATCGCTTTTCTTTCTTGGATCTCTGTCTCCTCAAGAAGTTATTAACGTGCTTCATTATTTTTTCAACTCGAATATCAGAAAACTCTAATTCAAGATATTGCAAGAAGTTCGCAAAAGTTGCCAAATAGGCGTATTTAGTTGATTCGCCTCCTTCTTTGGTTGAAATATCTTGAAGTCGCCTATAAATTATGTTGGGGTTTTCTAAATCTTTCACTCCTTGGATAAGGCTGGATATTTGACAATAACTTTTTGCATCCATTGCAGAAACCTGGTTGCGTTTTGCAACTCCTCTAGTAACAAGTGCTTTCTCATAGCTTTGTAAACTAGTTTTTAGAGAGCTTTTTGAAGAGCTCTGCAACTTACACCGTTCATAGTCAACACAGTTTATACCAATGTCATGGTGCATGTTTTGGAAATGTTTTTTCAAGTTTTTCACCACACGGCTGCATATGGAGCACTGATATCCTTCATATTCTTTATATCGTCCCAGTTTATCTGCCTTTGATTTGGAGTCATATAAAAATTCTTCCTTGTTTACATCTGGGTGATTATGGTTTCTGTGGTTAGTGACATTCACAAATGACTTCGAACAAATATGACACTTTCTCCTTCGTCTAGATGATTTTCTGAAAAATTCATAAGCACATTATCATGGCAAGCTTTATAATCTTACGTGACAATAAGGTACCGTATTATAATAGTTTATTCTTTCAAAACATAGTAAAAAAAGTTTATAGTTGGCATTGAATCATGACAATTTAGAAATGTACCTATCAGTTTAATAATTTAGTCATTGTGATCGTATAGGCAACAAAATGAGTAAAAATGTCAGTTAATACAAACCCAAAACAAGAGCAAATATTCAGGAATGGTGCGACATAATTTGCTTGTCTCAAACTGGAATAAATGTACCGGTACATTATTTACTTTCTTAGTCTATTAACTTCTATGTCGGTGAAAATCACAAATTTAAAGGAAGTGTCCGTTCTGGCTGAATCATCATTAAAAATAAGTAATGTAAACTATTTGTGCAGATAATATTTATCTGTTTAGCAATTCCCAAGAACTTAAGAGGCCTCAAAGTATGATTCAAACTTTTATTACAGAGCTGCCACTCAAAAAAATGCCCATTTTATTTGTAATTTTACGACATAAAGGGCAAAAAAATTATGATTTTTTATGAAAATATACACTGTTTTTAATAAAATTTTACGACAGTTTTTATGAAATTTTACGAAATTTTATGGCACTCATTGTCAGTCAAAAGCAAAATACAGAGACGTGCAAAATTGACAATTATATAACTACAAAACCATAAATCGACGTTTGTTGTTTATTATTTCATTGGATATTAGACTTATATTGAGATTAAAAAGATTGCTCCAGACACAACCCACATACAGACAGAAAGGTCGTAGCGAGGACTACCTATTAGATCTACCCCCTGCCGATCTCTGTGTCTGAACTGATGGTTCCATCCTGACAAATTTTGGACTCGGTGACGCAGGAGTCTTATTCTATGTAACATCTGCAAGGACTCAACATCACTTTCCTTTCCCGACAGTCCAATTTCATCCAGCTTCACCACAAAGATCACAGCCCTCCATCATGCCCTTGAATGGTGCCTCCAACATCACTCCACTTGCCCATTCATGTCCCTAGTTGTCTTTATACACTCCCAGTCCTCTGTCACTCTCCTGAGCTCTGCCTTTAACCTCCTTGCTCCGAATGCTGTGTAGACAATCTGGTCCTCTATCGCTACCTATCTGATTTGGCCTAACTGTCCTTTCATTGGATTCCTGGCCACTGCCATATATGTACTTAACGAGGTCGCGAACTTGCTAACCAAGACCGGCGACGACACCCCCTCTTCCTCCCTGCCTCGGGGTTTGCTTGTCAGCGCGTACCCGTATCTTTCTCTACTCTTCATGGAAGTAAATCACAAGGTTAATAGGGTAGCCTGATTGTAGCGAAACAATTACAAGAACAAGCAGGCCTACTTTTGATGTCAAATAAAATTTTCAGACTCTGTAGAGGTACTACGGAACAGTGAACAACAAATGGCATTTCTTATTAGCATTACAGCGATCCGAACTAACGTTACAGAATATTTGGTCATATTTGCAGTAGGCTAAACTTTAAACGAACTTAGTTAGCTTACCAGATCACTGCTACAACTATGACATGTTTTAGTCTACAGTATTGTTCTAAACAACAGAAACTGAAAAAGTTCAGAAAAGTATCTACAATAGGCTGTAGAATACGTGCTGTTAAAACTCGCACTTGGTATGAGCGCATATTCTGAGACACACGAAATAAAAACACACAGATTTTGCATAATGGCACTGGCCTCGATTTCCAGGGGGCGGTGCCCCCTCGGGTCTGACACTCAAGGGGGCAAAGTGCCTCTCGCACCCTCGGTTTTGTTGAATGCTTTACGTGCTGCGCAAGCGTGTTGAAAAATCAAGCTATGGCAGATATAATTTAGTTCATAAATGATAAAAGCATTTTAAGTTTGATGTGTGACCTGTATTGGCGAGATCAAACATTTTCGGGAAATATAATCAGGCAAGTTTGCAAAATACAACTTTCAGGTGAGTGTTGCGAAAATCAAAAACGTGGCTAGTTGATGAAGTGCTTTTATGCATTTTAAAGACAAATCTAGGAATCGTAAATGACACATTTGAACCGCAGTAACCAATAGTCTTAAACTGTTCGTTCAATATGCGAAAAATTAATTGGACAAGTACGGTACTAATTCTAATTGTAGCGTATAGCAGTTTCGGCTTTTCAAAAGCTTATTGAAAAAGCATGCAAACTACTTCGCAGAAGGTGTATCACACAAACAATTGCAAAATAATGGAAAAAAAAAAAATTGGTAAATGATAAAATTGGACTGCGTTTTTTGTACTGAAATATCAAAGAATACAACCAATATGTAAAACTAAACTAATTTTTAATGCCAATAGAGTAACGATTTCACGCAGTTTACTCGAAGAAATTAAACCATCTTCCCCGATTAATCAAAAGTAGATTGACAGTCAGGGGGGTTGTATAAGGTGTTCACCACTACACACACTTTTGCGTTAGCAAAAAACGGTAATATTCCAATAAAGTCTTTCTTATAGCGTTCTCGCAATTATTGAAACAGATGCTCTTGACTATGCACTCACTATTCCAAACTAATTTATTTGACTTTGATTTCCACATAATTTCAAAAAGATCGCAATGACGAGATCTACATTCTTTGTAAATTTGCGACTCTTTCATTTGTTTAAACTTAAATTTAATACGCTTGGCGTGCACCTTGTCAGCATCCTGCCTTGCTGCTTGTGTTACTAGCACTTGAAATTGTGACTAAATGCTGGACGATCTGACTAGTCAGAAGAACACAAACACCACAATTGTCACACCCGCAAACACACGAAAATGCTTTCAAAAACATTATTGACGAAAAACTCTTGCCCCATTGGAATTTGCTTTCTTTAACAGAAAATCAACGCCACTGCATGATGGTATGTACACTGTTAATCGATAGGCTACATTTTTGAAATCACGAAAATATATCCTTTTGACTAGTATATTACTTTTCAGAATTATGAATGACTAGGTTTGCTTGAAATTAAATTTTTGCTAAACGGTAGTCACTGGTATTATTGCCTGTTCGAAACAGCAGCAACGAAAAAAGTTTAGAAAAGTATCTACAGTAGATTGTAGCATACGTATTACATATTGCTCAAAACTGGCACTCAGTATGAGCTCAAATTCTGAGAAACACGAAACAAAAACACACTAACTTGAAGTAGGTGAGTGGATCAGTAATTGGCATATAAGTCGAGGACTATTTTTTTGCAATTTCTTATTTTTTTTCCTAACACCTTGCCATAAGGAACAATATTGCCTGAACTAGTGCATACAACTTTGGATATTTAAGTTTGCCATGCTCATTTGTCAAATATCTAATCATGGACCAGAAATTGTGAACCCATTTGCATAATGTGGAATGCTTTGCATGCAGGTTGTAATCCACAATCATTGAGAACTTGCGGCCAGTAGCTTTGCTGCGTTGTACTGCAATCTGATTTGCCACCATTTATCTGCTCCAAGGGGTTTTTGAACCATTCATCTTGTAATGGTACCGTTTGGAACCTCATCCACTGGGTTCAGATTTTATTGCATACCTCTTCAGACGTGACGGGTGACTGGATGTGAAAGACTTCACTGAGTTCGTTGGTTAACAGAGACATCATGCACAGAGACAAATAACTAATGGCATTTGTGGCATCAGAGTCGTTTCTTTTGCAAGGGTGAAGATATTGAGCATGCTTTATGACTGGTACGTAAAAGAGTAAGCGATCCAGAAGATGAGTCGTCGCGTACAAAAAAAAAAAAATTCAAACAATCTTTTCCAAATTTTTCCAGCTTGCCTTGAGCAATTTTGAGCTAGTGTATCTGTTCATTTAGTCTGCTCTTTGCTCTTTTCAATGTCAACAAACAGCAAAGCTTTCCTGTTTTCCTTGAAAGGAATAACAACTAAAAGATTTTCTGAATCCACACCACACAGCAACTTTTTCCGAATAAACTTTTGTTGCGAATTTGAAACAAGTTTACACGTGGAAAAATAGAGCAAGCGTATTTTTGGCTTAGTTGATTGAAGCTGAAGAAAAAATCTTTAAACTCTGTAGAAGTAGAGTAAGCACAAAAGCTGGTATATGCTTCAGTTAAAGGATCCTGCAACGCTGCGCATATCCTCTGATAACGATCCGTATTTGCTACTGTAGATTTGAAATTACTTTTTTTGGGTAAAAACTTCAAGAAATATTCGTCGAAACTTTTCCATTGTTGCAAAACTCTTACAGCAACATATTTCATAGTGAGCCATCGGGTCTCAGTATGTTGCATAGCATATTGTGTGGCCACTTCTTTAACTTCTACGGAAGCATAGTTTTCTCTGCGTGCACAGAAATGTTTAAAAAAAAATGAATATCATGGAAAAATTCGTCCAAATTAAATCCAAGCCTCTTAATCCCTTTCCTGAACAACAATGAGTAACTCCGTATAAAGTTGGATTGCGCGGTGATGGTAGTTTGAACCAAGAAACTCAAGTCCTTTCAACTACTTGAGTCAGTGGTTCCTTTGGAAACTCGTACTCGCAGAACTCCTGTCATTTTCATCTAACTCGAAAAACCTATCATAAACTCTTCAGCAAACAAGGAATCTTAACTTTTAGATAAAAATTGAGTTCAACCTACTTTTTCCAGTACCATATCGAGTACCGTAGGCTACCGTAGTAGCTTACTTTTTGAAAAGTATCGATACCGGTGCCGACTTAAAATCAGAATGAAGTTATGGAATATGCTATAAGAGGCAACTAAAAGGCAATGGCACAAGAAGTTGCCACAAAAATGTAATGAAGAGTAGATTAAGTAAGTTAAATTATTAGGCTGTAGTCCCAATACAATAAAACACATCGCAAACAAAAACAAATTTAGCTCATTGTGAATAAACGCAGAATGCAACTTAAAATCATAATTTTTTATGACAGCGATGCATTTTATGACTTTTTTATAATTTTTCGAGATTTTTGAATTGTTTTATGAAATTTTATGATAACGAGGCAGCCATGTTATTAGTTGAAATACTGAGGTAAAAGGATGGTATTGTCGGTCTATTTATCACAAGCAAGTTTAACTATACATCGTGGTGTAATCAGACCAATACAGACTACAGCTGAATCTTGGCGATTACGCCTTAAAGTACAAATAAATCTATATAGTTATTTTAGTACACTAAAATATTTAAAACTAAGCACCGGTAATGATATCCTGTTGGTTTTCCAACCGGAAAATATACTTTTAAATCTTTTGCTCTTCAAGTTCGTCAAATACTGGAAGAGCAAAAATGCTTATAAATAGAGTAAGGCTGCGATAGCTCAGTGGAAGAGCGTTCGAACTAAGATCGAAACGCAGCCTGAGAAAAGGGGATCACGTCTTTTCGGTGCGACTATTTCGGCGCCACCTATTTCGTTGCCGTACGTCTTCTGCACAAATCGTTTCGGCGCCAATTCGGTGCTGTTTGACAGTTCACTTATTTAGGGTTTGGGTTAGTGTTAGTAAAAAGCACAGAATATTGGGGGCCGAAATAGTTAGTAAAAAAGAATAGTTAGTAAAAAGCACAAAAGGGCCGCGCCGAAAAGTCGTGGACCCTGAGAAAAGAGTTGCAAAAAGACCTTAAAAGAGAGTGCTCAGCGTTGGTGTGATTAGACAAGACGCAGCGTTCTTGGTTCACACGAACGAACAAAGTGGAGTTATTGTAAGTCTCAAAGCAGTAAGTTATATGGCGCAAAGGATTCAATTTGAATCCAACGATCTCAGAAACTGCATTGGTGCCGATCTCAGAAACGTCTGCAAGGATTTAATTTGAATCCAAAGATCTCAGAAACGTTTTGGTGCCAAGTATGCTGTGAATACTGTTAAGAAATACGCAGCTAGCTAATCACAAAAATACTAGACAGAAACCAAATAATTATATTCTTCAAATCAAAAATCAAATCAAATCTTTTATTATACTTGCTGGATTACGCCGAAGCGTGTAACGAGTTGGCGGGGCCCATCTCCGCGTCATTGCGCCCGGGCAACACAGCTCCTTTCGAAGAAATGTCGCAGCGGTGGCGAGCCGTTGGCAACACCGTGTCCGATTTGACCGGCCCGAGATTTGAACCTCAGACCTCCCGCTCCAGAGACGAACGCGTTACCGCTCGACCAACTGGCCGGTAATTATATTCTTCCACTTACTTATTTCTTAGCTTTGTATAATATTCTGCATTAGAAGCGTGACAGTAAATCTAATCACAGTTGAAAAACTGACTCACGTTTCAATTGATCAAGCAACGCCAAAGCAAGCTTTACGTTGTGCCTGAAATAATAAAAAAAGGCATTTAACTGTTTAACGTTTTGAAAAGAAAACCGTTTAATTTTAATAAAATTTTAAATGCTTCCTTTATTTTTAGATTATCATCATTACGTAAAGCCAATTAAAAAACGCTGCATATCAACGCTAAAAAAAGCAATTTTACTTGCACTTCTATTGCTAGAAATAATACCACAGTTGCTTCGCGTCGATGATGCCATTAATCAATTCATACTTTTGCAACTAAAAATACAAAAGTATTGCTTTCCTTCGCGTCAGTGTAACCAGTTTAGATACATTATTGATTCTTTCAGTTCTCAGTTGAAACAGCAAACAGACGTTGTCTCATACCACATCTAAGCATGAAATACTGTACTAATGCTTCAAGCTTTCATCATTTCAACCATTTATCCGGTAAACTATTATGTTGACTGTGTTCACATAAAAGTACCGGTAACAACTTTGCTTTTTGTGTGAAACAATAACGCACAAAAAAAATAAAGAGACGTGAACATCCGAACACCTACAGGAAACTACCGAAATGGCATGTTTTTCTATAACCATAATGGTGTTTCCCACTAACCCATTCGCAAAAGGCTAGCAATCAAGACAAAGTAACGGCAATAATGCAAACGCTTCGCATTAGATGCAATCATTGAGAAAATATTCTGCCTAGCTAATTGCTGCATAATACATTTAGTACATTACAGCAAAAAAAATGTTCGAGTACGTCCTTTTTAGTACCTTAATAGCATTTAAAAGATTGTCGAGGGGGCACAGCCACAATGAAAAAAAAGCCAGGAGTAAAATTTCTGGAGGCTAGTCACTTTTCACAACAATTATATACCTGTAGTCACCTTTGAAAATAAAACAGCAGCTGCGGAAAATCTCAGAATATGGCAAGGGAAGGGGGTAAATTACATATCTTATTGGTTTTGTTGGAGAGGAAAATTGGCTTGAAATGGGGCGTTGAAAAAAACAAACTCACTGATTCTTAGTCTTTATTTTTCTCCGTTTTCTTGGAAAGTCCAAATTCTCAGCAGTTGAGAAATCTCTTTTAAAACAAAAGAAAGTAATAACGTATTACGATACAAACAAAACCATGCTTGAGCAATTATACTGTGATGTCATTCGCCATTTATATAAAACTACATAAAATTCCTTGTTACCAAATCGACCAGAAAAGTGACAATACCATAAAAATTACACCTCAGTTTAGACTTGATATTACAGTTGAATCTAAATACGTTACGGAATCACGTCTTTTCGACGAGATCATTTTTGCCCGACCACTTTGGCGCGAACCTTATCTGCGCCACCTAATTCTGCACCCGCACTTTTCTGCGAAGGTCCTTTTCGTCTCAGACATTGTTGGTACCAATTCGGTGCCCTAAGATAGATCGGTTATTTATTCTTTTGTTGTTGTTTGCTTTTTGTTTCACGCAACTCTCAAAGAAGTCAGGAGACTTTCTTTAAAAAATTGAACAGTTGTAACTGAATTTCAATAACTTGATTAATGTTGCAATCTTCGGCAACGATAATTATCTGCGTATTTATTTATTTAAAATTGAAACCGAAATCATTAATGAAATGCGTTTGTGAACGGGTGAAATGATTACTATAATGGAGAAACTCAAATTTGTATCGTTGAAATCCAGATGCTAAAACCGAACATATTTAACTAGAAGCGTTCGCGAATAAGATTGACACGTCACAGATAATAAGAATTGTTAATTATTCGTGTGGTGTTATGCTACTAGTCTCCAGATTGTTTTTGTCAATATTTTCAAGGTCAAAAAGTAAATGAAAATGTAACAATAAAAATTTGTGACAGGATAAACAACTATTGAAATTTAATTGCTGGACAACGAAAATTTTTCTCTCCTTTTTTTGCTCTAAAAATATTTAATTTCGATTTTTAAATCTTTTACGAAAGCTTGACGCTGATTTTATCTTTACCTTATGAGAAGCGAAAGATATAGAAATAGTTAAGACAAGGCTTTAAAGACTGCACATTACCAGTTCAAAAATTGAAACAAAACAACACCGACAGGACAATTAAAAAACAATCTTCTTACCTAAAGTCAAATCCTAGTAAATCTTTATTATAATTCTTGTCTGTAATGGACACTAAAAGGAGTGTTGGATGTTCGTTGAAACTTAAAAAACATATAGTCTAGTCTCCACGAACGTTCACAGCGTTTAAAAGACGTATTTTTTCACCTCTATTTTCGAAATCCTAAATAAATCTTTCTCAATCGCCAATATTTCCTCCCTTATTTCTGGTGATTTTGGCAACTATCGAAAATTCTCCACGAAAGTGGAGTTTAGATTTTTCGCTGAGGTACGGATAATTTTAATCTTAAAAACCATATTTCTAGATGTAAAAGAGTTAATATCTTCTCTAACAGAATAGAAAGAAGATGCACACTCCTGGAGCAAAAAGATGATCAGGAAATTTCTGGATGTATATTAAGGCCCGTTTATACACAACACGAATGCGAACGTGGAAAGCGGCGTGAACGCGATGGCGGCGTTCGCGGAAGAAAGGTCATAATAAAACAAAATAAACAAACAAAATTTAGTTCGCGTGGAACACCGCGTGCACTGCCTTCAGATTTTAGGCAGCGTTCGCGACGGCTTTAAAAAAAAAGATGATTGCTTTGAAAAAAATGTTCAGCGTACGCATATTAAACAAAACAAAAGTACAAAACATGTAAGAATAATATTAGTTATTGCTTTGCATGTTGATTTTTTGTGCTTATAATATCCGTAACTGAAAAAGCAATCATTAAATTGACTTTGTCTTAGGAGCGTTTATTCTTCTCATTCTTCAGCGAGTAAAGCATTGACACAATCTTACCAGGAAATCGCTCTTAATCTATACGCTAAAATTCTTTAAAACTTAAATTTCACCTCAGCTTGAATACAAAAAAATGTAACAATTTATTTGTTTCGCACGGCTTTTATTGACACAAAAGCATTTCACTAACTAGTTCAGTTCCAATTTTAAATAAAATAGCACGCAGATAATAATCATAATCAAAGCATACAGCACTAATCAAATTATTCAAATTCAATTAGAACTGTTGGTCACGATTGTTTTAAAGAAGTTTTACTGACCTATCTAAGAGTTGCAAGAAGCGAAAAAAAAAAGAAAAGAGTAAATAACTGTGTTTTGGTCTGTTTCATTATCTAGAATTCTTAGATATAAGGAGGCTTGTAACTCTACAACGTGGTCTATTAGAACGAATAATACAGTTAAAGCATAAATTGGGTTAAAAACAAGTGTGAATCATCGGCAGTTCATACAGCAAAGGCATACATAAGCGTGACGTAACTATGACGTAGTGGTCTACTAACAAACTGGACTGTCAAAGGGCAACGAATCGACAACGAAAAGGTCTCAGCCGAAAAGAACCTGCGAAGAAGAGTGCCGTAGCAGAATTAGGTGGAGCCAAAAAGGTCGGCGTGCTACGTATGTCACATAACAATCTCACCGTTTTCTTTTTTTTCCTTTATTTGAAAAATCCCATCTGTCTTCGTCTTCACTACTGGAATCCCATTTGCTGAAAAAGTAACACAACACAAATATGAACTCTAGAGCTTAACAACTTGAGTTGCAGGCACCACAAATATTTATAAGTAACAAAAATAACCTCACTTTTGTTTGTTTTGATATTGCTTTTTGAAATCATTTTTCCGTAAGCTAAAAAGTAATTATATGCCGCTCAACCAAACTCGCTTCTGATTGGTCAATCAAATTTTTCCCTAGCTATCAGGTAGTAACGGCGTAAACAACATTTGTTCAGATGGGAAAACTGGTGTTAATTTGAACGGTTCGTATTGCGACGCTAACCACAACGAACTAAAACTACCTATTATTATTTGAAAGGGTCGATATCAACATTAATAGCTTGTTACAGCTCTTTTTTAAAAGTTAGAAAGATTTAGGCGCTTTAAAATGTAGTCAGAGCAAATTTATAGCCTAGGCTTGTGGCTGGCAAAGTTAGGCTAAGCAAAGGTAGCCAATTTTACTGAGCTGCTGAGTTAGTGCAGTAACTGCAGTTCTAGGTTTACACAGACTTGTTTGTTTCACCCCCAGCTGAAAAGCTTATCAGTTTTTAATGGCTAAATAGGCTTTCTTCAGTTGGAGTGTGCAATCAAGTTTTGGAAAGATCTTCAGTGACAGCATAGCTGTGATTCGCAATCGTTTTCTAAGCCGTGTAGCGTAAAGTACAGTGAGCTGCTGAGGTCTTTTGCAATAAACAGCCTAGATGCTTTTGGTTAGTTTCGCTTCTATGTTAGACTGGTCGGCTCTCGGTTGCAATAATGTGTGGTTATTTGCAATATCGTAAAAGGTTATGAATTCTGCAACAATTTTAAAACCTGCATCTTAATCGATCGCCAATTAATTCGGTAGGCTCACTAGGCCTAGTATGCGGGATATCTTCAGCAAGCATAAGCTTTATTCAGATTCATAGTTTGTCAATCTTTAACTGAAATTTTATGAGAAGTTGTTTCAGTTGAAGTGAGCAAATTATGATCTGCAGCTTTCATCAAATCTACGAATCTATCGCTTGTTTGTGTAACTATTCCATCTGGTGTACTTCCAAGGTACCCACATTCGAACAGAACTAATCCTATAGCTGACACCTGATTCCCAGTAATGATTTTATATTGCTCAATTGCCTGTTTCTCATGAACTTGTCCCCATATTATTGAATCCTTTCCCTGTAATGAATATTCCCCTCGTACTGTCTTGAAAAGTGATGGAGGATATGCATTACCGAATTGTTGATGGCGATCATATGCAGCTAAGACTTTTCCAAAGTTACTTCCAGTTAAGCGCAGCCGTCAAATTTTTTCCCAAAGGTGAGAAGTTCTTTGATCTTTGGTATTATATGCAACCCGTTGAATTTGCTCAGCAGTTACTTTACATTTTTCAATAAATTCGTTTTTGTCTGTGCAATTTATATGTAATATGTCTTCAATTAATGTTGGACAGTTAATTTAAATGTGGACGCCGTGGGTTCTTCTTCAATTATCCATTTAAGAGGGCACGTGGGTACATTAGTAAAAAAAAAATCAATACCACCAGCAGACACTTCTCTACTAATTGCTGTAAAATCCGACTTATTGGAAGGAAACAATGATGAAACAGTATTTACTTGTTGATTCAAATGCTTTTTGGGGCGAGCTATCCAAGAATTAGGTAAGTCAGTTTTAGATAAACCTTTTTTATTTGCGTAAATTGCAGTAGCAGCCATATGGCTACAAATTCAGTTACCACGTGGGCATTCACAGTGTGCACAAGCAATACCTCCACTTCCATCAACAGTCAACACAACCTTGTATGATCGATCTTTCAATGAAGCCTGAACTTTGGCTACAATATCTAGATCTTGAATTTCTAGCTTTAAAACATGATCAGTTTGGAACTTTTTTTCTCCTTTTTCAAATGTGTTACTGTCCTCTTTGAAAAAATTCATAATAGCAGCCAGGGTTATTACCTCTGTATTCATTTTGATTTAAACTTTATAAAAGAATTATTTAAATGAAATATTGCTACACTAGAACTTAGTTGAAAAGTAATAATCGACCACTTCCCATGCTATAGTCTGAGTTAGAGCTGAATCAATTGAATTGAAGTTTGAATAAACTAATCGCTATTCTTAAAAAATCTGATTGTTGGGGACCTAAATATTTTTCTACACTTCTGTACATAAAAAATTTTGTGAATTTTGTTATCGTTTTGTGTTCCTATGTTTACTTTTGCTTTAAATAACCTTATCTTTCATTCTTTTCTTGCATGCAATAAAATGCATTAACATTTTGATACTCTTTCCTTAAATTCTTATACTGCATCAATATTATCTCATATTGCTTTATCCTCATGTTATTACTATCAACAGCTACTAAACTGATAATAAATTAAACTAAATTAGCCTGCATATTTGTTCTGAAGGGAAACGTTTTTGGTATCTTATTTACACATAATTCAATAATGTATATTTTGATGGATAACCAGTTGATGTATTAGATACCCGGATTATCCAGTATGCTCATAATTAAATGTAGCATATGCTGCAGTACATGCCATGCAAATGAAGAATATGGAAGATATTTTTTTTTATCTGTAGTTTGTTCAAGCCAAACCAAATGAAGCCAGAATGTTTATGATGTTTAAATTTGGAATACTATGCGGCTTGACCAGTCCAGACCTGTTAAAAATATCAGAATGTAATGCTCTTCAGGGAAATTCATGAAATGAAGCCAGAGTTTTCATGATGTCACAAAAATTGGAATATCATACCATTTGACAAGCCTAGACCTGTCACAACTACCAGAATTCGAAATATCAATGTACATTGGTATATGGGCAGGACCATTGAGAGGGGGATCCAGGGGGTACCTTAGACACCGGGCCTGGGATTTTTTTTTGGGCCCAAATGTTTGAGAATGCTGCCTGTAAAACAATCGTTGAGACCTTTTTTGTCAGGGATACGGGTCATGAAGTTGGTATTGGTGATTATGTTTGTGGTCAGCCTAACCGAAACTTTTTTTTTTGGAAATTCATCAAATATAGGTGGAAAATTAACTGTCTTTGGGCCCAATGAGCTTTTTTTAGGAGATTAACTCAATTAGAAGCCAGAAATATCGCTCCATCAATTTTATGATATTCAGGTTTTGACGGACCATCCTATCTGCCATTTGGCATGGGGTCCGGATTCAATTTACGTATAGGGCCTGGGCTTGGCTCTCTATGGCCCTGTATTTGGGGCTTTTTCCAGGGTGTATTTCATATCTGAAAGAAGAATAAGAAAGGTGGAATGATTTGTTTAGCTGAAGCCATATCTTTCATGCTGCAACAAGGTTAGGTTTAGGTATACCATACTATTTCACAAGAGTAAAAGAAAGACTATTTTACAAGAGTAAGAAAGATTATTTCACAAGAGTGAGAAAAATTATTTTACTAGAGTAAGAAAGATTATTTTACAACAGTAAGAAAGGTTATTTTACAAGAGTAAGAAAGATTAATGATAAGCTATAGACAGTATCCAGAGTCTTGATTAACAGACTAAGACATACTGATTCAGAATCGACATTTCGTCTTCTATTCCTCATCAGTATAGCTAGGACTACAGGTATGAACATGAGCTTATTTTAATATGATGAGTAAAGATC
The DNA here is from genome assembly GCA_963965965.1 of Trididemnum nubilum. Taxonomy (NCBI): domain Eukaryota; kingdom Metazoa; phylum Chordata; class Ascidiacea; order Aplousobranchia; family Didemnidae; genus Trididemnum; species Trididemnum nubilum. The sequence goes on from OZ014480.1 coordinate 12,273,656, forward strand.
AGTATGTTACATAACTTAATTGGTAAAGATGTGTAATGATTTTTTTTATTTATTTGTTATTATTGTTTTTTCGGCCTTGCAAGCTTAAATGACGAGCCTTGAAATTAGGTGAAACAGCTGTCTTAGGCATGCTCTTGGAAATTAATTTCATACCATAGTAATTTAATACTATAGATTGTGCCTCTAAGACTCTGGATACTCTCTATAGCTTATCATTAATTTCATAGTACATTTTTCTTAAGAAAGATTATTTTACAATGAGTAAGCAAGACTATTTCAAAAGATCTCTTACCAGTAAGAAAGTTCTCTTACTGAGTAAGAAAGATCTCAAGAGTGACAAGAAATATTTTACAACAGTACGACTAATTAAGCGATTTCTATTTTGTAAGTATATTCAGTTGATGAGTTTTAATGCTTAAGGATAAAAAGAGCTCAAGGCTTGCCATTTTTGTTTCCAGAAAACTAGTTAAAAGTTAGTTGTTTTTTTTCCTCTCTTCACCATCTTTGAAAGCATATTGCTGTACCGGTACATGAAAAGAGACAGTTTTGTTTTCAATATGATTTTGAAAAGCTCATGACTATCTCTGATCCTTACTAACGGAACGATTTAAAATGTTCTGCTGCAATACAGTTGTGAACACTATTGGGACTATTTTAAAGTTGTACTGTAAATATGCATACACCAGTGTAATCTCTGCTAACAATGTTCATAAAAGAATTAATTTCACTTACCAGTTCACATGTTACAGTCGTTTAGGCTCCATGCCATAAATTTATATTTTTACAATGCCAAACCACTGTGTAGTTTTGGGTTGCAAGGCAACATCTGAAAGAAATACTGATCGCTCATTTCATCACATACCACTGGAACCAAAAGCCAGAACAAAATGGCTAAAAATGCTAAACAGAAAAAATTATTCTCCTGGAAAATAAGCTCATGTTTGTTTATTTCATTTTGCTGAAGAATACTTTAAAATAATGCCAACAACAAGTAAAGCACCTCCACAATTACAAAGAAGAAAATTAAAAAAAGATGCTGTTCCTCGCTTTAATCTTAGAGGACAACAAAAAGATCAAAGAGCATTTCATAGATCATCAGCAACATCAATCAATGCCAGAGAGAAATATGACCAAATAACTGACAATTTGAGCTCAGATACTGAAACAAAAGAAAATTCTAACACAGAAAATTCAATTGAAATGGCAATAAGCAACAATAGTGAAGACTTGGAACAAGCCAAAAAAGAATTAGCTGAGCTAAAAATGGAGAATGAAGCTCTTAGAAAAAGAATTTTCAAATGGAAAAATCTGTCAAAAGAAGACATTAAAACTTACACTGGATTAGATGCCTCAGTATTTAACACAGTTGTGGCAATGATTGAAAAATTTCAGCCCTTAGTTATTGGTCTGGGAAACCGGTAAACTCTATAACTTCACACAATCAGCTGCTGATATTTTTAATGCAACTTAGGAGAGACATGCCATATTTTGACTTAGCAAAGATATACGGAGTAAGCCATACAACCATTCAAAATATTTTTTTAACATATCTTCATGCTTTCCACCAAATCTTTTTCATTGGCTGCATGAAAAACATACCATCTCTGGAAAAAAATTGTGGCAGTATGCCAAATACGTTTGGAGGTATATCCAACTACAGAATCATTTTAGATTGTACTAAATTTTTTATCAAAACATGCGACAAGATCTACATGCAGCAAGCGCCAGCTACAGCAATTATAAACATCGTTTAACAGCAAAGTATCTGATTGGAGTTGCACCTAATGGTGCGATAACTTTTGTGAGCAATGGATTCCCAGGAAGCACTAGTGACAAAATGGTGACCGATCACAGCAGAGCCATCACGCAGTTAAAGGTACAGTTCAAAACATTGAAATAAGCAAATGCAATTTTAGTAAGTTCAGAAATGCAGTTCAGTTTAATTTTGCATTAAGGTTTTTCAATGACTGATTATATAATATACAGTATATACCATATGGAAGACACCGCCTAGAAGTTTCATACAGTGATGAAGAAATTGATAGAAGACATTCAAAGATATTATTTATAATTTGGTTTCTTGCAGCAGACCGAGCAGTTCTTTTTAGCATTGACACTATATTAATATAAATTTTTATTCAACTTACTTTTCAGGCTGGAGACTTGATCCTCGCAGATAAAGGTTTCATGATCCATGATCTAATCCCAAAAAATGTCTTCTTAAACCTTCCACCATTTCTCCTAGGCAAAAGTCAGTTTTCCAGATCAGAAGCCATATTTACACGGAAAGTTGCTGGTTGCAGAATTCATGCTGAGCGAGCTATTGAGAGGCTGAGAAATTACAAAATTCTAGCACTAATTACATCAAATCTTCGTCCACACTGTGACAAACTCAAACAAGTTTGTGCTGCATTGGTGAATTTACAATCTACCATAATACGAGGTATATTTGATGAGCATAATAAAGTTACAACAGAGCAGTAGTGCGATATATCTGTGACTCATGCTTGCGAAGGTCTACACTTGTGTATTTGCGAATATAATAATTGTTATAATTTCACAAAGCTGTTCCGGCATCATGCCATATGTTATCAGTAGTGGCAAATAAATTTGCTTTCTGTGTTTATAAAACTTAGTGCACTTCAAATAATAAATAAGTTAGTTCAGGCTGTATATACATGCAGTCTTAGGAATTCACCAACACTCTTAAATGACTTACGGGCTTTAACATGTTGATTGTAAAAATGCACTGTTAATTTGCAAATCTAAATACAAATTGTTGCAATAGAATTCATATACGTTGTCGCTAGAGCTGATACCGTCCCACAATACCGGAGCGAAGCAGATTTGATGAAAGCTGCAGATCATAATTTGCTCACTTCAACTGAAACAACTTCTCATAAAATTTCAGTTAAAGATTGACAAACTATGAATCTGAATAAAGCTTATGCTTGCTGAAGATATCCCGCATACTAGGCCTAGTGAGCCTACCGAATTAATTGCCGATCGATTAAGATGCAGGTTTTAAAATTGTTGCAGAATTCATAACCTTTTACGATATTGCAAATAACCACACATTATTGCAACCGAGAGCCGACCAGTCTAACATAGAAGCGAAACTAACCAAAAGCATCTAGGCTGTTTATTGCAAAAGACCTCAGCAGCTCACTGTACTTTACGCTACACGGCTTAGAAAACGATTGCGAATCACAGCTATGCTGTCACTGAAGATCTTTCCAAAACTTGATTGCACACTCCAACTGAAGAAAGCCTATTTAGCCATTAAAAACTGATAAGCTTTTCAGCTGGAGGTGAAACAAACAAGTCTGTGTAAACCTAGAACTGCAGTTACTGCACTAACTCAGCAGCTCAGTAAAATTGGCTACCTTTGCTTAGCCTAACTTTGCCAGCCACAAGCCTAGGCTATAAATTTGCTCTGACTACATTTTAAAGCGCCTAAATCTTTCTAACTTTTAAAAAAGAGCTGTAACAAGCTATTAATGTTGATATCGACCCTTTCAAATAATAATAGGTAATTTTAGTTCGTTGTGGTTAGCGTTGCAATACGAACCGTTCAAATTAACACCAGTTTTCCCATCTGAACAAATGTTGTTTACGCCGTTACTACCTGATAGCTAGGGAAAAATTTGATTGACCAATCAGAAGCGAGTTTGGTTGAGCGGCGTATAACAAAATGAACTGAGCAATACTAACTGATACCTATCAACAACCAATAGGGTGGAGTGAAAAATTAAACTTTTTGAATTTAAAATAGCGGTCTTGATGTACGGTCCCAAATACCATATGCAATACTTCTATCACAATTTTGAGTTCTTGCACCCTCTAGTGGTCATGCAATTTGATCGAACGGGCTTAAAATAGCCAATTTCGCCACGTCTCACGAACCATATATGCTAGAAAGCTAGTTTTTAGCTTAAAAGTTGCAGAAACAGCACATTTATATCTCCATCAAAAAGAACTTTGCCATAAAAACGTACAGAAAAAAAGTTACAGCCAAATTATTGATTACAGATTTACTGCTTATTGATGAGTTTCCAGTGCTCAACTTCAAACACATTGCAATTTATATTGGCATTAAAAATAAGCCAAATGAAGTTTAAATTTATGTATATTTGCACTTTTAGTGTGCCATGCTGCCTTATCAGCTTCAAATAGTTTCCTTAATGGCAATTAACCTTACACAACTGGGCAATGTTCAGCATAGTATAATAACAAATATTGAAAGTTTCGTGTTATAGCATCATCCAGTATTGGTTGGCTCTTGCATCATCATTTTGATTATGCTAAACTTGAGGAATTATGTTTCCATTCAAAAGCATTAAAAATTGCAAAAGAACAAAATCAGAAAAATAAGAATTAGAAACGGAATTAGTAATTAGAAAAGTTACAGTTCTACAGGGAAGAAAATTCGGCAATATATTTAATTCACAATTTGATACCATTGTTTATTGTATTGTAGATACAATATATACTGTATTTGATGGCATAAATTTCACTGTTTCTGAAGCAGCATGCTAACAAAAAAAAAAGATTCAAGTTTAATATTACTTGTGAAAAGTTGTATGGTGGAGAATTTTTTCAAAGTTCTGATATTTCTGCCAAACATGTTGCCTAGGGTTCAGCTTTTTGATCTCCAAAAAAAGCATGATCATTAAATGTTATTCTCGAGCCATATACAATTTTATATGGCTTTCTTTGTTGATTAATTATCATAGCAAAAAATATCAAAAAGTTTATCAGCATCGTGCAAGAAATTAGTTTTAAGCTCCTTGAATTGATCTGATGTTTTAGATTTTTTTCAGATATTTAGTTAAACCACTGAAGTTCAGCATTAGTTGATGGATTCTTTGTGCAATACTCTGCTCATGAATAGAATAAACTTTACACCAAATCCATCTGGTCTTTTGCAACATTTCGAGCTGTATCCAACTTCCTGAAGTGCTTAAAGTTGAGCAAGCCCTCAAATCACTTGTCTCTTGGTTGGCAACAACCCTGGAGGAAAATTATCAAAAGTTAAAAATTTTCTCCATCATACAACTTTTTACAACATTAGACTTGGATCATTTTTTAGGTAGCATGCTGCTTCAGAAATAACAAAATTTATGCCAGTGAGTACAGTATATACTGTGTCTACAATACAATAAACAATGGTATCAAATTATAATTTAAATATAATGCCGAATTTTCTTCCTTTCAGAACTGTAGCTTTTTCAATTACTAATAGCTTTTTTCTTTCTTATTTTTCTAATTTCGTACTTTTGCATCTTTTAGTGCTTTTAAATTGAACTGTACAATTTAAACTTTTTTGAATTAACTAGATATAATTTCTTAAGTTCAGCATAAATAAAATGATGATGCAAGAGCCAATCAATACTGGATGATGCTATAACATGAAACTTTCAATATATATTTGTATTTTCAATATTTTTATTTTCAATAAAATTTCAATTTTTAATACTATACCATGCTGAACATTGCCCAGTTGTGTAAGGTTAATTGCCATTAAGGAAACTATTTGAAGCTGATAAGGCAGCATGGCACACTAAAAGTGCAAATATACATAAATTTAAACTTCATTTGGCTTATTTTTAATGCCAATATAAATTGCAATGTGTTTGAAGTTGAGCACTGGAAACTCATCAATAAGCAGTAAATCTGTAATCAATAATTTGGCTGTAACTTTTTTTCTGTACGTTTTTATGGCAAAGTTCTTTTTGATGGAGATATAAATGTGCTGTTTCTGCAACTTTTAAGCTAAAAACTAGCTTTCTAGCATATATGGTTCGTGAGACATGGCAAAATTGGCTATTTTAAGCCCGTTCGATCAAATTGCATGACCACTAGAGGGTGCAAGAACTCAAAATTGTGATAGAAGTATTTCATATGGTATTTGGGGCCATATATCAAGACTGCTACTTTAAATTCAAAAACTTAATTTTGCACTCCACCCTAACAACCAATAAGAAATTAAATTCACAGACAGGCTTAGGTAAGAAAATTCGGAGAATATTATCATCCAAAACGTACATGAATTGAAGAGTGCAGCCAGCTAGCAACTTTACATCAACAACAATTTACATCACATTTTAACCCGCTCATCGTAAACCCCTAACGGTATGGATACTGTGTCAACCGACACAACATTTTGTTGCCAATACTGATGGCACTGTATTGATAACTACCTGCACATAAAAGTAATGATATGAACTTTAGCAACCAGTGTTCACTTTTTTTTATATTTGCTATTAACTAACCCACAGTGACGTTTCTTTTGCTTTGCTCTTCTTCGTCTCTTTTTTCTTTTCGTTTATCGCACACATAAAACATAAGGTTAGTTAAAATAATATTACTTCATCACCTTCATAATTAATGAAGCGAGCATGTAACAACATACAAGTAATTATCTATCCAATGAGCAAATTATTGCTTAAATGGGGTCTTCTGGACCAATCTCTCACGTGGTTCAAACGTCACTAATTTTAGACTTTAATAACTTCCTCAGTTTTGAAGCTTGGGGGATCCCTTGTGAAAGATGAGAGCGGAGATGAGAAGCGTAAAGGTTTGCAGAGTCATGAAAAAAACTGCAACCAGAAAAAGAAGGGGTTTTAGGTATGTTTTTTTTTTTTGCCGGAGATGGCACTGAGCAGCCTGAACACACCTCAAGGATTAGAGCAGAGAGAGATTATAGCAAGTGGCTTGCCAAGTTTCAGCTTTCGCCTTGAAAATGACAAAGTCGCTGTCCGAGATGAGTCTACAAGTATCTAAGGCAATGAGCCTTAAACACATGCCTTGAAGTGGGCCCTCTGTTGTTCTCAGACACAACTTCCACTTTCTGAGACCACCAGGCTTTGGAAAAGCACCCATGGAGACCGAAAGGTAAAAAGGGCTTCGCAGCACCGAGAATAAAAAGGAGCGGGTTGCTTGGTGAATGTTGACCATTAAGAATGGAAAGATGGTTTAAATATAGGATTGGCAATCATCCCATTGGACAATTTTGGAAGTGGAGAACTGCACACAGGAGTAGGTGTTGGGATGACATACTGGGGAGAGAACAATCGAATGGGGAGATGGGTCTGAGCCCAGACCATGAAATATGTACCAGTCACAGGAGGAAGCAACTGATGCAGGGGGGACAGTGATGTGTGAGGTCAAGTGCTAGGACCCTGGATTGGGATGGCCATAACTGGAAGATGTAGTAGGGAAACCAGTCTAAGAAAGGTATTTAAAGCCACCTTGTTGGAACCAGTCAAAGACTGCATAGCAAAAAAACAGTGAAAGAAGTCCAAACTTCGAGGGTAACTTCTTGTCGAGCCTCTCGAGAAGCCATTTCGACAAACAGCATTTTAGAGAGAGGACTGCTCCACCACATTGAGGCGGCGGGACGTTAATGCAGGGCAAGCAATGGCCGTTCCTATTATATAGATTGCAGTGTAAGTTTCTTACAACAACATCAGTAATTTTCAAATTTGGTAGTATATAGAAAGTCTACAAAACTAACAAACTATTGTGTAAGGATGTGCCGATTAGCAAATTACCAAAATACCTAAATATATGGAAAAAATAACTACTAAACTAGCCATGATTTGGCTCGGACTTGAAATTTGTTTTTTGAACATATGTAACTAAGCAGTGTTGCTAAACAAACAGTTTAGCTTTGTCTGGTCTCTATGATTGGACTGTGAAGAGTGATTTCAATCATGGTAATCTAATTGAACTCCTGAACAATAAATAGTGCTAAACGAGATATATATAGGTCTGTGAATTTATGGTACATGCCCAGATATCTGGCTAGATAAAAGCGAAAATCGTTTACTACAAAACTTCAATTGATAGCAGAGTTTGTTTGATGGAAATTAACCTACTGTAGAATCAAACGACTGACAATTTGTTTAAAAAAAATGAATTAGCTATGATGTCAAATATACATATAGTAAACTCTACTTGCCAGTAGAACAGTGCAATAACATTTTGTTAAAAATAATTTAGTTTTGATCTTTTGACGTTTGCAGGCCAGAGCTTTTAATATATTATTGTTTGCATGCTATCTGACCTAAAGGTTACCAGCGCGGAAGCCTTGGGAAGAGTCACCAAAATGGCGACTACTTAAAAACAAGCAATGCAAAAAAGTTGTCTTCCCACAGGAATCGAACCTGCAGCCTTTGGATTACCGGTCCACTGCTCTTGTTTTTAAGTAGTCGCCATTCTGGTGACTCTTCTCAATTGTTTTGTTGTTTTTAAGTAGACGCTGTTCTGGTGACTCCTCCCAAGGCTACCGCACTGGCAGCCTTTAGGCTAGATAGCACGCAAACGATAAAACAATTCGTTTGTCAAATTTCCTTTGATAATAAAATTTGATTATTTTCCAATTATACAGTATTTGGCACATTTGTTTGTCCAAACTAAACCTTGTTTTTACCTTATAGAAGTGCTGGCAAAACTGGAATTAGAACTGCTGTCTTCAGAAATTGTTGTAGTAGAACTAGAAAACAACTTAATTAGCACCTTAACGTTTCTGTACAATCTGTAGCATGACTCTCTGCCTTAAACGTAGTAGTAGAATAACTTTTGGCACCTGGTGGCACCATAAGTGGCAAAATAAAAGCCATAAGTGACAGCATCCGGCAAGATGTGTTAATCAACTTAGGTTGAATATTTGATTTTATTTTTTGTTGCATGCAAATTTGGTCTTTTAATTCTGCTGCAAGTTAGTTCATTATTTCAGTTTTCAGTTTGATGTCCAAACTGAAGCAATGTTTTGGCTCGAAACTTATCTGACTCCAATAGTTTTTAACAATCAGTCTGTTTCACATGGACCCCAGAAAATACAAGACGGCTCTGATATTTTATATGACAATACAATATGAGATATGACAAAATTTGGGGATGCCAGAAAGCGGGGATCCCCAAAATATCTCTTCAAAATTTAGACTTTTTAACTAATGATTGAGCTAGACGAATGAAATTTCAAAGTCAAGTAGATGTACACGAAAGAAAAACTATGACAGAATTTGATGATATAACTCACGTTGTAGGTTTCCCAATTGGACCCTCCAAAATTGAAAATCACTTTTAACCACTTGAAGTAAACAGACTATAGGGCTCCTCAATTTCGTATATAGGTTTATATTAAAGAAAGGTAAAATATAACAATACTCTCTTCTTGCGCTTCAAGGTTTAACAACTTAAACAAGGAAGTTGCTAAATGATGGCTTTAATACATAAAGTATTGGTATCAAGCATGTTGGGTCTGCAATACCAGATTGTATTCACTCCTCAGAATCAAAAATGGTGGGGAAATGTGGCATATCCCTGGCTGTGGTAAGTAATAATTTAAGTTGATGTAATAAAATTTGGCTCCGAAGTCGTTAGAATTTTTCAAGACTTTAGGTATGTTAATTCATAGTGAAACAATAACACTGGTAAAAAATCGTAAAAAGTGCTGAGATTTTGCATTGTACGCACTTATCTGAGCTTTTGGATAGACGTTACTTGATTATTTTTTATAACTTAATTAAAAATTTAAATTTTAAAAGTGAATAACCCACAAAGCTGTTAACAAATTTAAAGAGAACGCATTCAAATTTTTTATGTGACTAAGTGACTATCAACGACTATCAAACGACTATCAATGTACAAATTAGCTGAACGCATTATAGTCAAAGCTCACTAAAAGTCAGACTCTGTCACAAAGTCATCAGATATCAAAGTTCCTAACGTGACATCCCATCGTGGTCTTGGTCTCATAGCTTAAAATTGGTGTTGAAATTGGTAATTTATTGTTAGTTAATGGCAGAGTTTCGTGGAGAAGATAAGTGTTTTTTCGATTAGCTGGTATTTTAGGTCATGTTTACATATAGTTTTGACCTGACAGAGTCCAACCTCAGTCCCAAACGTGGTATATGGTGGTAACAGTGGAAACACTGGAAAATTGAGGCAATGGCAACCGGCTGATGAAGTTTGGCAAGGTTAAGGAGTGCAAGAAATTGTAACCAGGCAATAGCGCAAGCGAAGGCCTGATACTGCAAAGTCCTGCCTTCTTATTTTCTGACCCCTGACTCAAAGGCCAACGGGAGGTTGCTGGCTAATATAGAAACCGGTGGTGATGGAACAATATTGAGGCGTAATGTCAATGCGAGTACAGGGTACAGCGGATAAAATGCATTGCCGTGTCCCGGCCACAAGATAGAGAGGATGTTGGTTCTAGTCTAGCCAACATAGGACTTCGTGTCCATTAACTTGTAAAAATCCTCGTGCACCTGTTGTTCCAGATGGCACCTGGGTAGGGGTCTACAACTGTATTGGAGTCTCCACCGAGACCACTGCTCCAGGGATAAGTCTGTCATTTGCGGTGTTGGTGAGTCATCATCGGCAGAAATGGCAGTTAGTGGCCTCCTGCTGACATACCCCTAAATATAGAAGAAGTGGCACAGTCACAACCAATAATCAATGAGTTTTTGAGTGAAAATGCCAACAAAGATAATACTCGGCCATGTGCACCTTCTAGTCCAGATGCCAAAAAATCATCAAATCTGAGCCCACAAGTTGAGAAGGTTCCTTTGCTAAAGGAATCGGTATCAGAAGCTGAGGGTACAGCAAAAATGGTATGGTCGGTTGCGAATCCGAACACCACCTCAACTTCCCCTGTGGAACCTCTGAATCCAAGTAATTTCTTGGAAGTTGCTTGTAAATCTAGGTGAAGTGGGGGGGGGATTAAATAGAGCCAATACGGCACCTAAATAATTCTTACATAAATTAGAGTGATGGCAAATCAATCCACACAGATGTAAAGCAGCAAGCTATAACATGTATGAATTTACAAAAAACGTACGTTACGGGTTAGTGTTAGCTCAAGAACCATGAACATATGCCACTAAAATCAAAAGTAAGATATGAGGCCGAAACGTTTTTCAAGGTATTGAAATGGGTAATTGTCCCAACTCCTGATCTCTGTTGTTCTCTAATCTCGGTGTTTTCAAATGAGGATATTGTGGCAGTTAGAGTTAACAATGTGTGCCGAAAGAGAGATAATTTTGTTTTCGTATCAGCATACATGGCAGCCAAAGAACCAGCTTTGCCCAATTTAATGAGAAACGTTCTCGTCTTTACAAAAAATGAACAAATTCCTACTATTGTAGGAACCGATGCAAATGCACATCACACTATACAGGGATGCTCTGAAATAAACCCTCAAGGAGAGGATCTCCTAGCATATTGTGCTAGTGCATACCTGAATTTCTGAATGTGGGTAACAAACCAACATTAAGAACTAAAACACCTGAAGAGGTTCTGGACTTAACCTTAGTGAACTGGTGTGCATGGGACCGAGTAGTTGGCTAACACGTTAGCAACGTGCCATCATTCTCGAATCACATGTATATTAGGTTCCAGGTTAAAAGCAGAATCCAAAAACAGATTTAAATGCTTTGGTAATGTTTGTCAAACGTGCTGGAACAAGCATGTAAATGAACTTGAACAAAAATTAAATTAACGAATTTTACGACCAGTACCAACGCCTTCCTCAAAAGAAGATATTGATGTGCTGACAAGCAAGGTTCATTCAGTTGTTACTAAATCGTATGAAGATGCTTGCCTTATACAGAAGTTGTTTCATAAGAAAGATAACTTTTGTGGAATTTTGAGCTAGCAAGCCTTTGAAAAGAGGCTAACCGAGCTTGGAAAAAAGCTATTAAAACACGAAGATGATTCGGAGGCTCAAAAGCTCACCTTATCCTACTTCAAAAAAGCTGTCAAAAAAGCAAAGTGCTATTCATAGCATTGCTTCGTAGAACGTATGAATAGTCGAACACCACCGGCTCGGCTGGTTAAGATTATTTGAAGGAATGAAACGGTGTGAGTTAGCGACATAATTAAACACAACGAAGAATTCACAAAGTCTCCACTAGAAACTTTGAACTATCTGCTGGATATCTTATCACCAGGTAGCCAGCAAACAGAAAATCATGCAACCAGGTCCCACTTAGTGGACAATCCATTCATGAGCCCTGAAGACACTGAAATGATTGCAAACATGTGTTCACTTGAGCATACGGAAGCAGCCATTAATGAATTTCAACAATTTAAAGCACCAGGGTTAGACCGGCTCTATCCTGTACTGTTACAGAAAGATTGGAATCAACTGAAAGGAAATTACCATGTCATTTTTCCAACATGCCTGAGACACAGCTATGTGCCTTTGGTGTGGAAAGAAGGCACAGGAGTATTTCTCCCCAAACCCGGAAAGGAAAGCTATTTTGAAGCTGAACCTATGTATGATCACTTTAACAATATAAAAACTGGAGGGGCTAAATGTGCACGCGCTTTTTTAAAACGTTTACTGTTTTAAAGCTATTTAAGATAATCAATCATATTCCTTGAATTTTTAAGTTAATAAATTCTGCTTCTATTGATAACAATTTCAAGATTTTTCACCAAGTATAAAGTGAGTTATTAACTGTTAAAGTCAGTACATAGGTCGAGTTCTGAATGAGTCATTGAAGTTTTTGCCCGTCAGTCGATTGTACAATGGCAAGGCGCTATGACGAATAACATTTCGTCATGAAAACGGCTGTTATTTTCACTGTGAAAAATCTTATTGATCGTGGAAAAGGAATCTTTTACAACTAAGTGAGATCATCAATCAAACAGGCAAAGAATTTGTGCTTCCATATAACGGATTGTTTTGTGTCTTTCTGTCGCCAGGTCAAAGTTTCATTTTACTGTTTGTATTACAATTCATGCATACAAATTGCAAAACCAACAAAATAAGTTCAATGTTTCAGCATTATTATGCTTATTGTTATTGAAGTTACACCTTTTAAATGTGTCTGAAAAACAAAACCATAGTTTTGACTTAATGGGACAATTATATTTAATTTTTCCTATTGCTGATTTATGTACTGTATATTGCACAAGTACATGGTACAAGTGGTACATACAGTAGATGCAAAGCTTGAGTGCTGTCAATTGAAAGGTAGTTTAGTTGCTGGCTTCGAAAATGGTTTCTTTTGTTGCACTTAGATAACTTATTGGCTATTGCAAAAATTAGGCCGCATTTTAATCAAACAATTAATTGGCTAATAAGCAACTTTGACCTATTAAGTTTTACGCCAAAAGCGTTTATGTATTTTTTCTTGTCAAAATGTTGTTGTCACTGCCAAAGTTGCGTTTTTGAAATGCACATATGCAAATTGTGTTTCAAATATGTGGGTTTCATCTTTCAATAATGTGTTTTTAATAACTTTATGATTCATTTGACTTCCATACAACGGTGAAAAAATTACAGAGATTTTTTTTTCTAAATTTTTCAAAAACGCGAGACAAGATTTAGAAAAACTCGACAATTTGGAAAATAATGTGCATTTAATTGCAGTATATATATTTTTGCTCCTGCTGCGCAAAAAATTGCGAAAATCAGAGCACTACCAGAATTTTGCTAATGGGGCTAGAACCCTCGGTTAAAATAGTCTGCGTTCCAAAGTGGGGGTGTAGGAGCTTAGCCTACAGCTGCTTGAAGAGCAGTCGCCAGCCCACAGCAAACGAAGTGAGTGGGCAGACATATCTATGCTCCTACACTCCAGTAAACATTTTGAACCAAGATTTTGCTGAAGAGGGAAAAGGGAGCTTGAACCAAAAGTTAAAATTTTTTGTTTGATAAATGCATCAATTGCATGTCGAGCTGAGCGAAATGGTACAATCCAAGGGCATCATAGACAGGAGTCTAGGGGCAAAGCCCCCGGCTGCTGGAAGATTTTTTTCATTTTTTGAGAAAAATAGCGTTTCAACGCCATATGGATCACATATCGCACGTTTTTAAAGCTATTTGAAAGAATTAAATTGCTAAGTTTTGGAAGCCAGTTGAAAAATTAAATTACCAGTCCATTCAGCCCTTGCTTTATTTTACATCAAGTCCAAAGCACATTTAAACGCCTGCATTAGACCTGTTCATATTCTACCTTTTTTTGATTTTGATATGGCTTCGCAGTGTTTTTGAAGCAGATTTTCATACTGATCCCGAAACTAAACGAATTTTTTTGATTGGTTGAACGGTTTCCGTGTTACGCGATGATTTCTGACCCCCACTTTTGAAAAAAATTGAGTTTTTTTACACTAGAGGGCGCTGTTTGTAAAATATACTTATAACATCAATTCAACTAACTGCCCCTCTGCATGCTACATCTTTAAAAAAAAAACTAAGCGAATTGGAGTTCTGGTTCAGTAGTTATGACGATTTTAGTGATATTATTTGCAAAACTCCCTCTAGTGGCCAAAATGTAATTTTTTTATTTTTTAATACTTTTTTTGAAAATTTGTGTCTATTTGGTGAAAGAGCCTTCAATTTTGAAGTTGAACTTTTGCTGCAGTGCCACTAGAGGGCGTAATTTGCTATTAATTTCAAAATTGTGTATTGATTACAGTTATATACGCCTCTTAAGTTAACGCCACCGCAAAATTTGAATAAATTATGACAGGGTGCGATTTTTTATAGTTTTTTTTTTTAATATCTACCTAGATCATGTGACAAAGCTAACAATTAATGCAAAAATGCAGAAACAACACATACTGTTTGCAGCATTAATTTGACTTAATTTACAATGACCGCTCCAGCAATTTCAATAAAGTTGAAAAGCTCCTTTGATTAACAACGAATACAATTCAAAGCAATATTTGGAGATTATTATATTAGATCGAAACAGAGTTACCAAACTTTAGCAAATTTCAAAAGTTTCTAAGCTAATTAAAAGCAAAAAAAATCAGATATTTTTTGAAAAGGTTTGTTGTGTTAGTAAAAGTCCTGCGTGCTTGTTATACAACCTGAAGTATGCTTTGTCGTTGTTGTTAAAATTTCATTATAGTCACTGTCAAATTGGAGTAAACACTCTGCTGCATCATTGATAACTTTCAATCCTGAAACAATTTGGCTGATTTGTTGAAAAGAAGAATGTTCTTTTTAGTATACTACTGAACCCATACTTAAAAAGAGATAACTGCTCGAAATTGGTTTTATTGAAGAAATAAGAACTACTTGAGGTAATAAAGAAGTGCCAAAACCTTTTTTAATGATTCCCCTTATTCCCAAAAAATGCTTTAATCTGTTTGACTCTGTACCATCGGCAACCCCAAATTTTAATTCAACCCCAAACTTTAACTCTTTAATTTTAACCAACGGCAACCACAAAATTCTTCTATAAAATCTGCAGAGAAGTACTGGTAGCCTAGGTCCACATGTTTTAGGAATAGTAGCCAAGTTTTCCAATTTGATTATAGGCTACTCACTGCTACCAGTTGGCAATCGCGTTTCTTAATTTTTCCAAAATTATGCCTGTTGTAACGTTACAAAACTGCAAAATGCAAGGTTACCAATGGTGCGAAGTCAAATGGATTAAATTGTATTTTCGTAAATAAAGAAAATTTTGAAAAAAGTTTGGGCACCTATTTATTAGCTCAAGAAGTTTTCAATTCTTCTATAAAACCGATTTCGAGCAGTATCCATTTAAGGTTGGTTCAATTTCAATCAAATCAAAAAATTATTATGATTCATTATTGATGAACCCATGCACAGTACTGTCTTTATATACTTTTGGTAGTTCTGGCTTATCTACATATGTTTTTGGATATTTCAACAAGGTAGTAGCACTGGCTTTCTTGATTTCATCACTAATTAAATTTGAAGATAGTGCAAGTGGTATGTGCTTTGGTGCTTGATGCATGGCATTGGTTTGCCTCACCGGTTGCTGCACATGCTCCTTGTTTGACACTAATGTTTTGGAAAGTTGTAGATGAGTGGTCGGTGAGAGATAAAGCTCTATTTCAGCTTGCTATTGTAAAATCGACTTGCATACTTGGAATCTGCCGCCAAGGTACATACCGCTAGCAGTATTTGCAAATTTAGTTGATAATAAAACCAAAAAAGCCACCACTACTACCACGGTGAAATATCCCAAAGCAGATTTTCGAATAAGTAAGCCAAAACTACAAAAGTATATAAAGACAGCACTCTGCAAAGACCCATCAATGCTAAATCGTGGCTATTTTTTAATCAACTAGCAATTGGAATTGAACTAATGTTTTCAAGAATGGATTCGGTAATAAACTGGAAAGAACATTCTTCTTTTCAACAAATCAGCCAAATTGTTTCAGGATTGAAAGTTATCAATGATGCAGCAGAGCGTTTACTCCAATTTGACAGTGACTATAATGAAATTTTAACAACAACGACAAAGCATACTTCAGGTTGTATAACAAGCACGCAGGACTTTTACTAACACAACAAACCTTTTCAAAAAATATCTGATTTTTTTTGCTTTTAATTAGCTTAGAAACTTTTGAAATTTGCTAAAGTTTGGTAACTCTGTTTCGATCTAATATAATAATCTCCAAATATTGCTTTGAATTGCATTCGTTGTTAATCAAAGGAGCTTTTCAACTTTATTGAAATTGCTGGAGCGGTCATTGTAAATTAAGTCAAATTAATGCTGCAAACAGTATGTGTTGTTTCTGCATTTTTGCATTAATTGTTAGCTTTGTCACATGATCTAGGTAGATATTAAAAAAAAAAACTATAAAAAATCGCACCCTGTCATAATTTATTCAAATTTTGCGGTGGCGTTAACTTAAGAGGCGTATATAACTGTAATCAATACACAATTTTGAAATTAATAGCAAATTACGCCCTCTAGTGGCACTGCAGCAAAAGTTCAACTTCAAAATTGAAGGCTCTTTCACCAAATAGACACAAATTTTCAAAAAAAGTATTAAAAAATAAAAAAATTACATTTTGGCCACTAGAGGGAGTTTTGCAAATAATATCACTAAAATCGTCATAACTACTGAACCAGAACTCCAATTCGCTTAGTTTTTTTTTTAAAGATGTAGCATGCAGAGGGGCAGTTAGCTGAATTGCTGTTATAAGTATATTTTACAAACAGCGCCCTCTAGTGTAAAAAAACTCAATTTTTTTCAAAAGTGGGAGTCAGAAATCATCATGTAACACGGAAACCGTTTAACCAATCAAAAAAATTTGTTTAGTTTCGGGATCAGTATGAAAATCTGCTTCAAAAACACTGCGAAGCCATATCAAAATCAAAAAAAGGTAAAATATGAACAGGTCTAGCCTGCATTTTAAGGTTAGAGTTTCCTAGTGATCTGGCTAGGGGAAAGCGAGGAGAGAAGTTCTTGGTTGTACCACTATCCCTAAACGCTTAGCGACCTGATGTGCATTCCGACCATAGTTTGAGAAACACTGACTTTAGGCTTAGAATTCTTTGAATTGCATATAATGCAAGCGCTCCTGGTTTTGAAATTGATATGAATAGCCTAATTCATGACCTAATGAATTCAGAGGTGTAAACTTTGAATATCAAAGCTGGTATTTGAAACTTGAACCACTAAACTTTCAATTATCTAAAACATCAATTTACTGCTAGTGTACACAGAAGATTGAACGTTACTATTCCTTTTTCACATAATCGTCGGTTGTCTTTCGTAACATGATGTTCTAAAAAAGTATCTTTATAGTGAACCAAAAGAAGGGGCACAAGCAGCCATTAAGGGCATGGTTTAGCCACTTGGCAAAGTTCGTAATTTTTCAAAACGAGTATTAATGCTATTTTGATGACAATTGCTCGAGTGTAGAGCCATGAACAACTCATCTTGCAAAGATTTGGAAACTTTTTGACAAATTTATATTACCTATAGCCGATTCAGTTCCCTTTATCCTTCTTTGTCAAAAGAAATAGTTTAAAGCACGTTCTAAAGCATGCATATTTGAATTAAATTTTCTTAGTGATTTGGCTAAGGGTAAAGGCTTCAGCCCACTATTTACGTGGCCGCTACTGGTGAAAATATTGTGATAACTCAAAGCCACAGCATTCAATTAGGATTAGAAACAAATTGTTCCATACTACTGCAGCAAAGGTTCGCTTTACATTACTTTGTGATAATTAGCAGTCACGTTGTCAAGGGAGAGTCTGGGGATTCATTTAAGGTTTATTTTGCCCCCAAGCAAATCTTACTTGTCTTATAGTAAGGTAAGAGGAGCGAAAAATCAGTGAAATTCATTGGCAGTCAGTTGTTTGATTGCATACTACAGTATATCGTTAACATCTGCATCTTTTTCAATTTTCAATTACATAACTAATCGACTGGTAGGATACAAGCATGCTATTCATCAGTTGGTTAGAAAGAACACAAAATCTATTTGTTTCTAAATTAAATAGAACAGCCTATACCGACAATTTCTTTTTCTACTCACCTTGACAGTTCACTAACAAATCTACAAAGCTTTATCAAAAGCTCAGATATTAATAAGATAATAAACTTTTGAAGTAAAATTTACATATGCAGTATTATAAGTTGACAACAAGTGGCCAATGGTAGCTTCAAAATATGGAAAAAAATTTAAGACTTACAAGTTTGATGTTGTTTAACAAATTGGGAGCTGTAGTTTTGAACAATATACTGCGCAATTTTGCTATGCATGGAATGCATGCATCAAGAATCACAAATATACTGTAATTTGTGACCGCTCAATCACCATGCAGAAACTTGCTGTTTTACATTTCATTAATACAGTAATTACAGCCCAGGCCGGAGGGATGGAAGAGACTTCAAAGTCGTTTTTGGTATATTTATTTGGGAGGGGGCATAAATTTCTTTGAAAATGTAACTTAAGAATATCAGTTAAAATAATTTGACCAAACATGATCAAAGTTGATTATTTCCCAAAAAATGCTTAAGTTAAGCTAATCAAATAAGTGTTTGTGTTTTTGGGGGCATGGGGGATATTCTAAAGTAGGTTGATAAAACTTGTAAGTTTTTCGAATAACATATTTGTATCATGGCTGGAATTAAAATGAATGAAATTTTCTAATTACTATTATAGACATCGCTCGTTTAGCTTTTTTAGGCAGCCATCTAAATCATGCTTTACATTGCTGTTATGTGCGGTGCTCATAAGCAATAATTTTAACCAAAATAGGCCTGAAATTATTTTTTTGTTTTTTGCAAAAAACATTCCAAAAATCTCTGAGCAGTAGGGACAAAGACCCCAAACCTATTGTTTCTGGTAGCTGGGGCTTAACCCCTAAGCCCCCAATAACCTCAGGAACTTATTACGACTGAAACTTTTTATGATGACAAGGAATGAATGCAAAACTTCTGCAAACAGGGTTGCCACAGAAACTGCAAAATCAAATTCCAGGACTTTTTTAGGTCATTTTCCAGGACTTTTCCAGAATTTTTTTACAGGGACTTAAAATTTAATTTTGACTATTACTCTCATGCACCTACTTCTTTGTACTAATGATTGTCGAAAAATTTTGATGTAATGCATTTGCATTCCTAGTACTGACCACTAGCCAAGTGCAAAGCCAAACATTTGACACGGAAGGGTTGTGCTTTTCGGTATGGGGGCAACCCCCAGCCACCAGAAGCCATTGGGGGTCTGGGGGCTAAGCCCCCAGCATTCGAAGATTTTGCAATAACTTAATTCTAGGCCTAAATTGGTAAAAATTATTGCTTTTAAAAGGTGGCATAGAAATTAGCTCTGCAAAAACATGATTAAACTGGATGCATAAATTGGGCTACAAGTATGTGGTTGAAAGATAGAGCTCGATCGATATGACCGTTTCAGACCGATACCGATATATCCCTCATAAACTACCAAATTTTGTCCATATTTTTCACATGACTTGACACAAAATGCTTCACTAATCCTCCTCCACAGAAAGACTATTGCAAACACAAGTCATACTAAGCAAATAGAACGCAAGAACACTTGTGCTTGCTCTAAAAAATAAACAGTTTAAGGTAATTGCGTTAAGCCGATATTTTATCGGAGGTAGATAGCTGATACGATATGCCGGCTTGGCCCTGATATTGGCCAAAATATATCAGCTGAGCGATAAGTCGAGCTTTAGTGATGAAAATAGTAAAACTTCAGTTCTAGCTTTATTTCCATACGGTAAACTGTTAAATCTTATCATTTGAAAAAAACAGAGCTTATTTGAACGCCAGGGTGCAAACAAAAAAATTTTACCCTAGCCCTAACCCCAACCTTAAACTAAACCCAAACTGTAACCCAACTCTAACGTTAATCCTAACCCAAACTCAAAATAAAACTCCAACTAATCACTAACGTAAATAATTTACAAAAGAGTATTTGAGCAAATGAGCACCCACTTTTGCTCTCTTTTCTCAATAGGGAGCTATCTCATTTGCACGCTACAGAGCAAATAAGCATCTCCTTTGAAAAAACTTTTAAGTACCGTATTAATCCAAATGGTCTGCATTAGGGTTGTACAAAGTAGAATTTTGAATCCTTGAGATTCGAATCTCTGGAGAAACGAATCTCAAAAAACATTTTTTATCGGGTAATTGGATTCGAAAAATAATTTTTTAAGGGCTGCCAAACCGCAAAGAGTGGTACGTATTACACAATTTTAAGCAACCTAATTGTCTAGTCGCATTTCATTGATAGTGCATTGCACTCAAACAAGCGGGCATGCACTCAAGTGGCAGTTGTCTAACTTAGTCAGGATTGTGTTTTTTTAATTTTTGCAATAAAACTGTATTGTCACAGTTTGCCATGAGTTATTCTAGAATAGGATTCGAAATTGTAAGATTCGAAATGTCCATTCTAGAATACCGCATTATTCTACTTTGTACAACCCTAGTCTGCATTTTATAACGCTAGATAAAGATATAATTTGGGAAGAGGGGCTAATGAAACAAGATTTGAGAGAGTTGATTGGGATTTAACAGAATCAAATACTAAATCGACACCTTATAATTGTTTTACAAAGCCTACATTAAGCATTTTGCATCAAGCGATCGAATTGATTGTTTATTTTAAACCATTTTTAGTTAGTTAGTTGTAACTAGTTTTATTTTTGACCAATACTAGCCCTTCCCAAAATCATGTTCCAAAAGTGGCTTTAAATTACTTCACTATCCATATTACTGCAAAAAACTACCTCAGAAGTATAGTGCAATAAACGTCGTATTTTTCTTATAGCACATTTTGGTCTACAGGCCAATGAAGGGCAATAGCCCACTATGCTACTGCTACTACAGTATCGCACTGCAATAAATTACTGTCCATAAATTCACTCTTCCTAATAATATTCAATAATCTATACATACTGTATTGCAAATGCAAATTTTGGCTAATGGGAGGAAGAGCTTATTTGCATCATAAAAAGAGCAAGAGAGCAAAAAGCAGAGGAATGGGTGCTTACATTAATGTTAGGTTCATTCATTCTTTTCATTCATTCATTTTTTATTCTTGACCACCACAACAATAGCAAATGCATGGTAATACAATAATAACACGTAGAGTCAGGAAAAGGAAGTAGCGACACAACGTCAGACGTCAAGACATGCAGAGGATACTGAACACAAAAAAGCGATTTTTATTTGCATGGTTGCTACACCTGTCACACCAGCTCAAAGTACATTGTAGGCCTAATCAATCACAATCATCAACATACACGCAGGCACACAAGATGGAAGTAAAACTAACGGCTGGAATAGTTGTTCGAATGATTGATAATGAGAAAAGAGAGGGACAGTGACCAGTGCAAGGCCAGGCACGGTTATGTAGGTGGTCAATGGATGGCGCAACCAGCCCAAAACTATGTTTAGCTCAACGGAGCATGGTGAGGAAAGAAAAACTACCCTAAAAATGAAACCTCACCAGGTCCGGAAACCCTTTCAAGTAGCAGCTGGTCATAGCATCAAGACAATAACAATTTTGCAATCAATACATACGCATTAAAACAATTATACACAACATATAGCAATATGAGTCACACCATCCACATTGCGTCTAAATAATTAGCTGGTACAAAGTACCAAACTTGTGATCTGTTCGATATCTAAGTCAGAACGAAGGTATACCCACGAGAGGAACTAAATTTGTGTCTATGCAATGTTGATGATGTGTATCTCACACCAGTTAAGGTAGATTCCGATGATACTCAACTTAAACGGCAATGGTTTTAGTCACCTTAAACGGTAATGGTTAGAGCTAGGATTGCAGTTTGAGTTAGATTATGGGTTGGGTTAGAACTAGGGCAACAATTTTTGTTCGAGCGCCAGAATACAAATAAACTTCGTCTTTAAACAATAAAATAAAGCTTTTTAAACGAACTTCACAATGCAAATTATTTCAACAATGGCTTAGTACAATCAAAAGCTACCGTACCAGTTATTATAAAAAAAAACATCTTCACATTCTGTCCTGGTAAATCACGGGAAAACTCTATAAACATTTTCCAGGACTTACAAACGAAATTCAAGGACTTTCCAGGAGAGCAAAAAAAATCCACGACTTTCCAGGATGTGGCAACCCTAAAGATCGTCCGTGAGCATCTTCATAAACTATTTCAAAGATAAACATTTTGCTTATTTCTAAACTGAATAAAATTACACTTTTTAGGAACAAATTTTAAAAATAAAAACAGTGTTAGACAGAGCAGATATTCGTCTGCCTAAGTACCAATTTTTGTTGAAACTAAAGCACTTTTAGATACTTTTTAGCGAGTTTAAAATAAACCGCTTGTGAAAAGTGCTGTAAAAAACACATTCACAGTTCAGCAATGGCGACCAAAAAATTGCCAGACAGAGATGCGATACGCGCGTGCTTAATATAAGCTTACACTATAAGGATATTGGCTACTTACTGAGATTGCAGTATGAACGTAGAACAATGCGTTCTGTATCAGGTATATGACAGCTTACATGCTATTATTTTTGTGTATATTGTTTAGTTAGAATGTACCGATAGCTTATCCTTGGCCTAACTATTAGACTAATGATTTGTATTAATTGTACCAATTTCAGTATCAGAAAGTTGTACGGCACTACACTAACTAAGCTATTATGATAACATTGCACGGTGTTTAATATTTCTCTTTAACTAAATCCATCGACCATCGCTTTTAATCGTAAAATGACCTTATCGTTTTTTGCTGCCTACAGGCTAGTGTTAGCTACCGTAAGTACCAGTAGGCCTATGGTAGCTGTACTTAGGTATGGTATTGGATGCTTGGTAAAAAATTGACATTACTGATACAGTGTTACTGATGCATCTCGACAAACTCACCTAAATACTCGACCCAGTCTACCACATCGGTAAAATTCAACTGGACTGTTAGAATCAGTGGAGTACGTACAATGACTCTTTTACAGTTTAGTTGGGTGTTCACTTTTTGTTAAAGTTGAAGGACAAAGCCTCCGAAATAACGTTCTGATTACAACCCTACAACGCATCCAAGCAATTTGTTGGATGATGGAAACTGAAGTAAATACCTGGTACATTACCGGTACGTTTCGACAAACGAAAACTTTTGCAGTGAATTTTTCCATGATTACTGTATTTGTAACTGGTGCTAGCCTAAACTTTAGGCTGCCAAAAAAGCTGCTTAATTGATAAGTTACTTAATTAGGCTGCCGATTCACCCACTGCCAACTTACAAAGATCTCGAGATTTAGGCCTAAAGCTTAGTAAAGCAAGTTGTAGGCAACAAGCATATGTTATCAGACTTTTGCTATTTTTGGCTTAGGCCTAATGTAGCTTTTCGACTTGCTCTTAAACTATTTCTACATTTTTCTACTTTGTTCAACAGATTTTAGCCTGGTTTCTAATTGGCTACCACTGCCTTTTTTAGCTTTAAATCCTTTAGCCAACAGCCTAGCCTACTCAATCCGATTCTCTTACAAGCAGAATAAAAAAAAAAAAAGAAGAAAATGAAATGCCATCAGCAGACATGCAGCAGTAGTTCCAAATGTAACCCTAAAATAGCTATCACGTTATTTCTCGTCAACGCCTGATTGGCTTAGTACAGCCGATGTCAACGCCTGATAGATCTGGAGCAGAGCTCTTGACTGCACGCGTAAAATGTAACTTATGTAATTTTCACACAGGTGGGCAAGTTAACGCAAAACGTTAGCTTCGCTAACCACTAGTCAGTTAACAAACTTCACACCTCCGTTAACGTTAATCCGATATTTTTAGCTTTAATTAACCGAAGTTAATAAACAGAGTTGGAGTCGAGGACACAAGGCTCGAGGCCAAAGCCAAGGACACAAAAAAATCCGAGGCCAAGGCCAAGGACAGCCTTTCCGAGGACAGAACCTCTCGAGGCCACCCAGTGAACATGCCCATATGGGGACCACACGGGTTTTTGGTGGGCAAGTGGGCAACTGGGCTTTGCGTGGGCCAATTTACTGGGGTCCAAGTGGGCTTAGTTTGGGCCTAAATGAACGCCATTGAAATCATTTTATATGTTTAGTATAAACACCATTGATTGTTAAAAGCCCAAAAATAAGTTTCTCATTTTTGTTGAAGCAAAATAAAACAAAAAAAATTGAATCTTTATGATTGTGGGGTGCCCACGCTATTTCCATTCTTAGCCCAATCTTGGGCCATTTTGATGGGGCCCAAATGGGCTTAGCTTGGGCCTAAGTGAGCTTTTTTAAAATCATTTTAAGCCTTTAGTATATACTCCGTTGGTTGTTAAAAGCCCAAAAATAAGTTTCTCATTTTTGTTGAAGCAAAATAAAACAAAAAAAATTGAATCTTTATGATTGTGGGGTGCCCACGCTATTTCCATCCTTAGCCCAATCTTGGGCCATTTTGATGGGGTCCAAGTGGGCTTAGCTTGTGCCTAAGTGAGCTTTTTTAAAATCATTTTAAGCCTTTAGTATATACTCCGTTGGTTGTTAAAAGCCCAAAAATAAGCTTCTCATTTTTGTTGAAGCAAAATAAAACAAAAAAAATTGAATCTTTATGATTGTGGGGTGCCCACGCTATTTCCATCCTTAGCCCAATCTTGGGCCATTTTGATGGGGCCCAAATGGGCTTAGCTTGGGCCTAAGTGAGCTTTTTTAAAATCATTTTAAGCCTTTAGTATATACTCCGTTGGTTGTTAAAAGCCCAAAAATAAGTTTCTCATTTTTGTTGAAGCAAAATAAAACAAAAAAAATTGAATTTTTATGATTGTGGGGTGCCCACGCTATTTCCATTCTTAGCCCAATCTTGGGCCATTTTACTGGGGCCCAAGTGGGCTTCGCTTGGGCCTAATTGGGCTCCGTTAAAATCTGTTTTAGCCGTAGTACAAACACCGTTGGTTGATAGAAGCCCAAAATTGACTATTTAGTTTTTGTCGCAACAAAATAAAACGAAGAAAATTGAACCTTTTAGGATTTGGGGTGCCCACGTTATTCCCACTCTTTGCCTAGTCGTGGGCCATGTTGATAGGGCACCAGTGGGCTTCGCTTGGGCCTAATTGGGCTCCTTCAAAATCTTTTTTAGCGTTTAGTATATGCTCTGTAGGTAGTTAAAAGCCTAAAAATAACTATTTAGTTAATGTCGCAACAAAATAAACGAAGAAATCAAAACTTTTTTAAATTTGGGGTGCCCACGCTATTTCCACTCTTTGCCCAGTCATGGGCCATTTTGATAGGGCCCGAATGGGCTTATCTTGGGCCTAAATGGGCTCCTTCAAAATCTTTTTTAGCGTTCAGTATAAAAACCATTGATTGTTGTAAGCCTAAAAATAACCATTTAGTTTTAGTAGTAACAAAATAAAACGAAGAAAGTTGAAACGTTTTGAATAATGGGTGCCTACGCTATTCACACTCTCAGCTTAGTCAAAGCTTTGTGTTTTCTGTCACCGTGGTAGTTGTTAAAATTTTGATTCTTAAACGTGTATTAATTTTTGTGAATTGAATTTTAGTAGTTACAAAACATAAAAAATATCAATAACAGTTTAAAATTTGGGACTAAAAAATTGTTTTAAATATTTTAAATTTAACCTCTTGTTTAACATTTTTTATTGAAAAATAATGTCAATGTAATAGAAAATTTATTCATATAAATTTGTTGAGTATAGAAAAACTATTTTACGATGTTCAAAAGGTTTCAGACGGCAAATACATGTTGGAAGTTTCTTTATATTTTCGTAGCACTTTATTCTTTTTATTGAAACAATGCGCGAGAAAAAAGCGTTGCGAGACAGGTTCTGCGCATGCGCAAAAGCGTGAATTTAGAACATTTCACGTGGCGAGTTTGCGTTAGAGCACAAACACAAAACTCTTTTATTGCGGTAAAGTATCATGAAAAATTTAGACATCGCAATTGGTAGTGTTTTTCATTAAGCTAAATTAATGGTGACTAAAATAAATGTTCTAAATCGCAAAAAGCAGGGTTAAGGAAATTAGTTTCAAGTTTTCTTACGAAAAAGAGCGGCAAAAGTCTCAAAAACTCAGACTGGCAATAAATATCAGACTAATGACGCAAAATTTTGCAATTTCGTTTTAGTAAATGGAAGTTTTTGTTGCATTATGCCGTTCAACTTTTTGATAGTTAGGTTGTTTTACAATCTTACGGGACGCAAAGGCAAAGAATCATTCAAGAAGTTGTCGATAATATCTGTGTTGCGTGGTAAGTTTCTTTCTTATTTGCTTTTGTTCTAGCAGAATGCTGATAGGCAATTCAAATGTTTTTTTTCACTGGATCAAATGACTTTAAAACTGCTAAGGTTTGAACAAAAACAGTTAAATTTTATATTGAACCTATTTCGATTTCATCTAGAAATAGTAATTCTGTGCGGTATCTTGATTACGAAAAACGACCGTTGACCTTTATATTTTAAGCTTGTTTAAGCAAAGCACAGTGTGACTTAAACATCAAAATATTAAATAGTGATTTAACTCGAATTTTTGGGGTAATGTGCGTTCTTTGTCAAAATGTTTATGTTTTTGAACTACCGGTACTGTTTCTAACACATAAAAAATTTTGTAGTCACTATTCACGGTACAACTGAGATTTCGTTGTTAAACGTCTCTGACTGCTAGTCTTTGGCTCGTAGCCTAGTTGGTCCTTTCGCGTTGTATTCTCCTAATCAAAATGTAGCCCCAACAGTCCGAGAGATGACGTGGCAGTGTCTTTGTTGTTGCAGTGCATATTTCAGTAGCGTAGCCAGGGGGCAGGGGGGGGTATTAGCCTCCTTCCCATTGGCCTGGAAAGTATGTAAAATAGCACGTTTTTAGTGGTTTTGAGGCCGGTTTTTGCTCCCAAAATGAAACAGCCTGACTAACGGGAATGGGGTGCAGAAGTTGTGAAGGACTACCTGTTATTTGGACCAGAAAAGTGGAGTTTTTTTTTCTGGAGCGCACCCAAAGTTGGTCAGGAGAAGTGACTGAATTTTTTTTGGAGATCACCTGATTTTGGCAGAAAAATCGCTTCAAATTGGTTCAAGACTGATGAAAATTTGGGTCAAGCTCGTTTACTGCTGTTTTCACTTCTCAAAAAAGCCCCCTCCCCCTTTGCGAAATCCTGGCTACGCACCTGGCATGTTTAATGTATTGATCTTTTGTCACCTAATAGCGTCAGAAGCTAACTGTTTAATGATGCACAAATCTTTCCTTGCCATAACTACTTCTTGCTCGGAGGAAACTGTAACCTACTTGCTTAAGTCTGAGGATTTCTTCGAATTCTCGTCCACTGAATTTGCTGCTTGTTTAAAACTGCCAAGCAGAGATAAATCATCGTAATCCGTCTTATCCGAAGACGCAACAACGTGACCAGGGTGCAAGTTGAACTGAGATTATGCAATCAAGGTCGTTGTAAAAACAACGCTTTTACCTTCTCGGCTATGCTAACGAATTGTGTAGTTGCTTCTCATTGCCCATTGTTGTTTTTTCAGATGATGTAAAAAAGAATCTAGCAACCAGTAAATGCAGCAAAGTCGATTTAGAAACCGAAGTGGTCAAATGGTTGACCATTGCGCGAGATCGAGGCGTGCTGGTCCAAAAGAAGGAGATTTGAAAGCGCTCCCGTGCCAGCTCTAAGTTAAAATGATCTGTAATGTGTTTGCTTTTCTGTGTACTGTTGTTGTGCGTGAATTCGGTCATCACTGTAAGTTGGTAAAAATAAACCCTCAAGTATTGATGAATGAAGTGTTTTGGTATTATTGTGCTTCACGTTGCTCCAGTTTTACGCGACTTGGGATGTCGAGTACTACAGCATTCGATGCGGGTAGGTTTGCCCACTGAATTAATGGGCTACCCAGTTAAATCCCAGTAGTATGAGCATGGGATGTGGGTGGGTTTACCCATTAAATCAATGGGCTGCCCAGGTGAATCCCACTGGTAGAAGCATGGGATGTTGGTGGGTTTGCCCAGTAAATTAATGGGCTACCCAGTTAAATCCCAGTGGAAAGAGCATGGGATGTAGGTGGGTTTGCCCAGTAAATTAATGGGCTACCCAGTGAAATCCCAGTGGTAAGAATATGGGATGTTGGTGGGTTTGCCCATTAAATTAATGGGCTGCCCAGATGGGACCTAGTTTTATCCCGCGGACAAAATCAAGTGGGCCCCATGTGGGTAGCCCACATGGGCCCCACAAGTCGGCCCAATTGGGCCCCGCATGCAATTGTTCATTGGGCAAGGACAGGAATGCTCGAGGCCAAGGACACAGGCGCAAGTGTTCTCCAAAAAAAAAGGTCTTCAAAAATTTTTTTCAGGCGATCTCCAATTCATTGGCGTACCCATAATTTTTGATTGGGATAAGGCCAGCACCTAAATTGTAGGGGGGACGCGTCCCCCCATCGAGATTTAGCGTCCCCCCAACGAGATTTGAGCGCTGGATGATCAGACAAAAAAGACCTAATTCTTCACCTAATTTTGGCAAAAAACCGCTTCAATTTCCGGCGAAGACCATTTTTTTTGGTCTTCACCTAATTTTGGCGAAAAAACACTTCAATTTGAGGCGAAGAACTCTTTTTTTGGTGTTTGTTCAATTTCGGCAGCGAAATTAAGTAATCTTCCTTAAAGTACTTTCGCATGCCAAATGCGTTTGGTCAAGGCTGCAAAAGCGTCCCCCCATGCAAAATTTTACAGTTTAAGTCAGAGGTGGAGTCCTCGAGGACGTCCTTGGCCTCGAGGACGTCCTCGAGGACACATTTTCAAGTCCTTGGCCTTGGCCTTGGCCTCGAAGGTCAAGTCCTTGGCCTCGAAGCCTCAAGTCCTCGAAAATTGCCCTGTCCTCGGCTCGAGGACAGCACTATTTTTTGAACAGTTGAAATTTCGTTTGAAAACGCCAGAAACGTTGCAGAAAATTTGCGAGCACCTTTTTTTTGTTTTCCTCACTTGGAGCAAAGGCGTAGCCAAGAGGAGGGGGTCCACCCCCCTTCCCAATTGAAAATTCACCAATGACAAAACTGTGACAAAAAAGCCTATAGTTTCTTCAGTATCAGTTTCTTTTTAGCATTTTTCGCTTACAACAGTATAACTAAAAACAACAGTTATAACTAAAAACAATTTCGCTTACAACAGTATAACTAAAAACAATATTGAAGGCTCTGCGTCCCCCTCAATTCAATTTTTGCCAGTCAATTTAAACGTATAACCCGAAGAAAACGGAGAGTTTTTGTCTTAAAAGTTTCTTTCTCAGGTCCACGTCTAGCCTTTTTGTGAACGTAATGCATTAATCAGGGCCGGATTTACCATAATGTGAAGCAGTACCAGCAGTAACGTAGCCATGGGAGAGGCGGGGAATATAGCTCCCCCAATGGCCTGTCAACCAAAATGCAGAATAAGGAAAATACCACGTTTTTACCTCTTTTGAGACTGTTTTTTTGCGCTGGAATTGACTAAAAAGTGATTTAAAGCATCATTTGAAACGTATATTCAGGGGGGGGCTAACTGCCAAAAATTAAAGTCATAAATCAATGAAAACTTTGAAAAAATGCCCGAAAATAAACAATCAAATTTGATCGCTAATGTAAAAACTCCTTACACAGGTTTTATCAACAAATATATCATAAAGTCAGGAATTAGGGTAGGGGGGCTATTCAGTGTTAGTTAATTACCAGTCACTCCTCTCAAATATCTTTCCATTAGCCCTTCCCCCAATTATTTTTCGTTATAAAACATAGACGAAATAGCTTACTCCGTGTGAGTTTTATTGAATAATAGGATTTTATGTTTAACCAGCACGTAAACAAGAGAACTGCAATGTTATCATTAGCCACTTCCCATATAGCACATTAATGCAACCAGTTGAATCATGTTGGGCTGCCAATTTTTATGCCACGTTTAAAAAGCATTATTTTCTATTAAAATAGCTCTAAAATGAAGTTATTTTTGCAAAAAAATGCAAAATTTTCGAGCGCTGGAGGCTCCGCCCCCATACCCCCAGCCTCCGGCACCTGGGGACTTCGCCCCCTAACACCCATTGGCCTACGGCGACTGGGGGCCTGCCCCCAGACCCCCAAATCATCCCCCCCATTGCGAATTTCTGGCTACGCGCCTAAGTAGCTACCAGCTATGGGCTCCGAGCTAAAATCGTAAGACTTTTTTTTTGGTCTTCACGTATATTTGGCAGAAAGATGTTGCGAAAATCTCCAAAGTGCCAGGAGCCTAGCGCGAAATAAATCCGGCCCGGCAATAACATGGTTAGTTGCCGTATGCATCTATTTTACCATTTTCCAATAACAATTCACCTCCAACCTCGCCGGTTTTTATGTACAAAATACTTTTTTAAAAAATTAGCCATGGAAAATGCTGATAGAACGAATCATTAAACTTCAATTGAGGGGGCCTGGGCCCCCTAGCCGAACATGTACTCCTATAACTGGTTATTGTCATGACAAAACAAAAATCTCAAAGGAAAATCTTCGAGTGGATTATTATTTACTGCTAAAATGTTGGAAGAGACAATGCACCTTGCTTTCCCCTACCTGGACCAGATCACTTACAATTAAATTTAACTCCAAAATCCAAGATGTTAAACGTGTTTTGGACTTGAGTTGCAAGTAAAAGGAGTATTAAATGATTTGTTTTTTTCAATTGGCTTTCAATAATGTCAAAAATCTAGTGCTTTTAAATGGCTCTGAACACTTGCAAAATGTGATTCAATGGCATTAAAATAGCTTTTTTTTCCAAAAACTTACAAAAAATCCCCCCTCAAAGCCTCTGGCGGCTGGGGGCCCCGCCTCCAGACCTCCCGTTTGTGATATCTTTGAGTTACACTAGCTTACTCAACACGTTTCCAAAGTTAGATATTTGCGTTTTTGAACTATTAGTTTAAGCCCTCTCCCTTTGCAAAATCCTGGTTACGTGCCAACAGCCAACGATTTCAGATCTTCCATCCTACAATGTATTTGTCCCACAAAAACTTCTTCTTTGGAAAAATTTTGATGACGTCATTTCATGTGATTTGTGGTTTAGACCTCCCTCAATCAAAAATTCTGGGTACGCCAATGAATTGGAGATCGCCTAAAAAAATTTTTTTGAAGACGTTTTTTTTTTTTTTTTGAAGAATGCTTGCGCCTGTGTCCTTGGTCCTTGGCCTTGGCCTTGAGCATTCCTGTCCTTGGCCTCGAGAGGTTCTGTCCTCGGAAAGGCTGTCCTTGGCCTTGGCCTTGGCCTCGGATTTTTTTTGTGTCCTTGGCCTTGGCCTTGGCCTCGAGCCTTGTGTCCTCGACTCCACCTCTGGTTTAAGTACTTGGCAAGCCTAAACCACAAATCACATGAAATGACGTCATCAAAATATTTACAAAGAGGAAGTTTTTGTGGGACAAAGATATCGTAGGATGGAAGATCTGAAATCGTTGCCTGTTGGCACGTAACCAGGATTTTGCAAAACGAGAGGGCTTAAACTGATAGTTAAAAACGCCAATATTTAACTTTGAAAACGTGTTGAGAAAGATAATGTAATTCAAAGGCATTATAGACGGGGGATCTGGGGGTGGGGCTCCCAGCCGCCGGAGGCTTTGGGGGTCTGGGGGCAAAGATCCCAGCCGTTGGGCAATTTTTTGGAAAAAAAAGCTATTTCAATGCCATTGAATCACATTTTGCAAGTGTTCAGAGCCATTTAAAAGCACTAGATTTTTGACATTTGAAAGCCAATTGAAAAAATCAAATCGTTTAATACTCCTTTTACTTGCAATTCAAGTTTAAAACACTTTTAACATCTTGCATTTTGGAGTTAAATTTAATTGTTAGTGATCTGGTCCAGGTAGGGGAAAGTAAGGTGCATTGTCTCTTGCAACATTTTAGCAGTAAATAATAATCCACTCGAGGATTTTTCTTAGAGATTTTTGTTTTGTCATGACAATAACCAGTTTTAAGAGTACATGTTCGGCCAGGGGGCCCAGGCCTCATTAATTGAAGTTCAATGATTCGTTCAATCAGCATTTTCCATGGCTAATTTTTTAAAAAAGTATTTGTGCATAAAAACCGGCGAGGTTGGAGGTGAATTACTGAATTGTTATTGAAAAATGTTAAAATAGATGGTTACGTCAACTAACCATGTTATTGCCGGGCCGGATTTACTTTGCGCTAGGCCCCTGGCACTTAGGAGATTTTCGCGACATCTTTCTGCCAAATATAGGTGAAGACCAAAAGAAGTCTTCGATTTTAGCTCGGGGTCCCTAGCTGGTACTCAGACGCGTAGCCAGAAAGTCGCAATGGGGGGCTGTATTGGGGGTCTGGGGGCGGGGCCCCCAGTCGCTTGAGGCCAATGGGGTTAGGGGGCAAAGCCCTCAGCTGCCGGTGGCTTGGGGTCTGGGGGCGGAGCTTCCAACGCTCAAAATTTTTGCATTTTTTTTTGCAAAATGAACTTAATTTTAGAGCTATTTTAATAGAAAATAATGCTTTTAGAACGTGGCATAAAAATTGGCAGCCCAACATGATTCAACTGGGTGCATTAATGGGCTATATGGGAAGTGGCTAATAATGACATTGCAGTTTTCTTGTTTACTTGCAGGTAAATCATAAAATCCTATTATTCAATAAAACTCACACGAAATAATCTATTTTGTGTATATTTTATAAAGAAAAATAATTGGGGGAAGGGCTAATGGAAAGATATTTGAAAGAAATGATTGCTAATTAACTAACACTGAATAGCCCCCTCCCCTTATTCCTGAGTTTATGATATATTTGTTGATAAAACCTATGTTTGGCATTTTTACATTAGCGATCAGATTTGATTGTTTATTTTCGAGTATTTTTTCAAAGTTTTTATTGATTTGTGACTTCAATTTTTGACAATTAGCCCTCCCCCCCTGAATATATGTTTCAAATGATGCTTTAAATCACTTTTTAGTCAATTCCAGCGCAAAAAAAACAGTCTCAAAAGAGCTAAAAACGTGGTATTTTCCTTATTCTGCATTTTGGTTGACAGGTCAATGGGGGGGTATAGCCCCCGTCTCCCTCAAGGCTACGCTATTGCTGGTACTGCGTCATATTATGGTAAATCCGGCCCTGATTAATGCAATACGTTCACAAAAAGGCTAGATGTGGGCCTGAGATGGCAACTTTTAGAACAAAAACTCCCCATTTTCTTCGGGTTATAGGGAGGGGCGGACCCCCTGTCCCCCTCCCCTTGGCTACGCCTATGCTCGAAGTGATGAAAACAAAAAAGGTGCTCGCAAATTTTCTGCGAGGTTTCTGGCGTTTTCCAACGAAATTTTAACTGTTCAAAAAATAGTGCTGTCCTCAAGCCGAGGACAGGGCAATTTTCGAGGACTTGAGGCCTCGAGGCCAAGGCCAATGCCAAGGACTTGACCTTCGAGGCCAAGGACTTCAAAATGTGTCCTCGAGGCCAAGGACGTCCTCGAGGACTCCACCTATGTTAATAAAGTCCGTTAAGTCGTTAATATTTTGCATGTAATTGACATTTCTTTCTATTCTCTCGCTTCTAGAACACGTATTGACGCTGTTGAGCTGATTGTAAGAAAATATTTATTGCTATGGTGGTCTTTTTGTGTTTTGGATGTTACATTTTACAGTCTAATCTAATTTTAAGATAAAATGAATTTGGATGCATTAACAAAGCTACGATCGGAAAATCTCATAGGTGGGCACAAGTCCGTCAATCGTTAATCCGTTAATAACGAAGCTAACTTTTTCATTAACTTGTTAATCCGTTAAAAAGTTTTCTCATGTTAACGGACAAGTTAACGGACAACAAAATAACTTCCGTTAAGTTCTGTTAACTTCCGTTAACGCTTTTATCGTTAATATATTGCACTATTCATTCACCGGACTGGTACAAATCAGTTTGCTCTGGTAACGCTTGTGCGTATTAGCACGAGTTTTGTAGAAAAAAGCGAAGAAAGGAAATCTTTTTTTGAGGCAAATAGTAAGCTGAAGCCTCATAGGTCTATTAATTATCGCTGATCACAATTTCCAAAGATTTTCGATTGCAGCTTCATAGTGCATTTAAACTTGTTTTTATCTTGAAATTAGATTAGACTGTAAAATATAACTTCCAAAATTCAAAATGACCACCTTAGCAATAAATATTTCCTTACAATTAGCTCAACAGCGTCAATACGTGTTCTAGAAGCGAGTGAAAAAACAGAAATGTAAACTACACGCAAAATGTTAACGGATGAACGGACTTTATTAACTTCCGTTAAATAAAGCTGAAAATAACGGATTAACGTTAACGGAGGTGTGAAATTTGTTAACGGACTAGCGGTTAACGAAGCTAACGTTTTGCATTAACTTGCCCACCTATGGAAAATCTTTGAAAATTGTGAACAGCGATAATTAATAGGCTGCAGCTTATTATTCGCCACAAAAAAGAGTTCCTTTCTTCGCTTTCTTCTATAAAACTCGTGCTAATACGCAACAAGTATTACCAGAGCAAATTGGTTTGTACCGGTACGATGAATGAATGGTGCAAGATACTAACGATAAAAACCTTATCGAAAGTTAACAGAACTTAATGGAAGTTAATTTAGTCCGTCAACAGAACTTAACGGAAGTTAATTTAGTCCGTTAACATGAAAAAACTTTTTAACAGATTAACGAGTCAATGAAAAAGTTAGCTTCGTTATTAACGAATTAACGATTAACGGACATGTGCCCACCTATGAATTTCTGCAAGCAATAAATTGCTCAAAACATAGGCTAACCATTACAAAAATTTACTCATTCAAGCCAAAACACGTTTTCAAAAAAAATTACGAGATTAAAATAAAGGTAGAAAAAATAGTTTTGACAGGGTGTTAAAAAATGGGAAAACAACAGAGGTGGAGTCCTCAAGAACATATTTTGAAGTCCTTGGCCTTGGCCTCGAAGGTCAAGTCCGTGGCCTTGGCTTCGAAGCTTCAAGTCCTCGAAAATTGCTCTGTCCTCGGCTCGAGGACAGCACTATTTTTTGAACCGTTGAAATTTTGTTGGAAAACGTTTCATAACTCAATGGTGGCAGCAGACTAAATGAGCGCCGCTCTTTCGCTGTTTCCATAGGGTTGTAGTCTCTTACTCACTGAATAATTTTTTACGTATATCACTTTGGTGCTTTTCGGTCACTTTGATGCAAAAACCGTTTTTGGCAAGGTCTGAAATCGGTAGTCACCGATTTGATTCTGTGTCCTGGGTTTCTCTGGCGCAACCAGGCAACATGCGAACTTAAAATTTTAAACGGATCGCATTACAGTATTTTCTACTAGGATAGCGAAAAATGGTTACTCAGATAGACAGCAGTCTTTACATTAAACAAACTGAGGATTGACAGACCACATGCATTTTTCTGTTTGGAACGCAATTTTGTTTTTGTTTCCAATGAAACAAAAGTTTTTGCTTTTGAAACAAAAATTTTGTTTCATCAAAACAAAATTTTGTTTTTGAAACAAAATTTAGTTTTTTGAAACGAAATTTTGTTTTGTGAAACAAAATAATCAAACTTCAGTTTATTTTGTTTCATAGCACTCTCATTTCCCCATTTCTCCATTACCCTCATTTCACCTTTACCCAGTTTTCCCAATCCCTCTATATTTACCAATCATTCCGTAACCCACACTAACCCCTTCACCCCATTCCCCAAGTGTCGTGCTTCATAGGAGCAAGCGCCAAGAGCCTCTCTTTAACTTAAGCCACCTCTCCAAAAATTCTGCGCGTTGGTGCAGAGTACTTCCTCTTTTTAAGCAATAAGTCGTCACCAGATTGTTGGCAATTTTTTGTATTTATGCAGTCATCGAGTACACCATTAAATTGTGTTTATGATGAATCAAAGCGAACAAGTCATTTATTGTAACGTCAAATCTTAAAGGTTAAGACCTTTTTGGAGAAACTCTTTTGTATTCATTCTTTTCTCGAGCAAACAGAGTCCAGTATGGTTTGAATTCGGGATTTGGTTTTTAGGAAGAATGGAACAACTCTAGTCAGTGACTTGACTCAAATTGCATTTTTTTGATGACTTGACTCAAGTCATTTTCGTTGTTTTGGAAAATGACTCCGACTCGAGTTACAATTGCACATTGGAAATGACTCTGACTCGAGTTACATTTGCAAAACACTCGGCTAAAATTTCGTCTCGGTGATTAGAGCCATATTATAGATTACAGGTCAAATCTCGTTATACTTCGTTACTATGCCTCTCTCGCTACTATACCACTTTTGATCGTCCCAACAAAATTCAATAGAAATGAATAGAAACTAAATTTACTATGCTACCCCTTAATCTCGCTACTGTGTCATGTAAGATTTGAGGATGCACAGTACTGTAGATAAAAACAGCCGTGTGACGTGACAATGTATAACTAACTGTATGTCACGTTTTGTTTTTGTACACTGTTGCCAAGTAGAATAGAATAGAATAGAATAGAAAACGGTTCATTCGCCTGAGCAATACAAACACATACAAAACAAACAGACATAAAACAAAATTACGGTAAGTTTGTTCAGGCCAGGAAGCACCGACGAACCCAAAGGTTTTTCAATCCAAGGTGCTTCCTGACTTGTTACTTGACAGTGTGAAAATTTAGAGAAGAAAAACCATCAAATTGAAAAGAAACAGACAATTATTTTGTTTAACTGGTATTATCGCAAGAGAAAATTAATGCACAGTGTTACACAGTCAATGATAAATTTCCAAATATGGAGCAATGATGGCCAAAATGATATGTAGTTTTATATAGCTTTTTGTTTTATCTTTTTTTGAGTGATAACCATTACCCAAGGCAGTTCTTTTACATCAGGTTCAATTTTTCTCCACAATTCAATTCCTCTATAAGTCAGAGACTTTTTCCCAGCTGAAGTTTGAACGCGAGGTTTGAAATATACTAAGTTATCTTTTGTTCTAATATTGTGACTGTGAATTTTGGTAATATCAACGAAACAGTCGTTGGGAGCAGTTTTAAATTTCTTGTGATGAAGCTGATACATAAATTTGGCTAGTTCAAGTAGGTAAATGTCATCTAATTTTTAAAAATTTAAGGTTTTGTAAAAAGAAGTCGCCGGACAATATTTGCTACTATACGTTATTGTACAAACTATATTATTTAGCTTCACATTGAGTTCTTGCATAAGTGTTTTGTTTGCCGTACCCCATGTAACCGTAGGTGGGCAAGTTAATGCAAAACGTTAGCTTCGTTAACCTCTAGTCCGTTAACAAACTTCACACCTCCGTTAACGTTAATCCGTTATTTTCAGCTTTAATTAACGGAAGTTAATGAAGTCCGTTAATTCGTTAACCTTTTGTGAGTAATTTACATTTCTGTTTTTTCACTCGCTTCTAGAACACGTATTGACGCTGTTGAGCTAATTGTAAGGAAATATCTACTTCTAAGATGGTCATTTTGTGTTTTGGAAGTTATATTTTACAGTCTAATCTAATTTCAAGATAAAAACAAGTTTAAATGCACAACGAAGCTGCAATCGGAAAATCTTTGGAAATTGTGAACAGCAATAATTAGTAGACCTATGAGGCTTCAGCTTATTATTTGCCTCAAAAAAAGATTTCCTTTCTTCGCTTTTTTCTATAAAACTCGTGCTAATACGCAACAAGCGTTACCAGAGCAAACTGATTTGTACCGGTACGATGAATGATTGGTGCAATATATTAACGATAAAAGCGTTAACGGAAGTTAACAGAACTTAACGGAAGTTACTTTAGTCCGTTAACAGCACTTAACGGAGGTTAGTTTAGTCCGTTAACATGAAAAAACTTTTTAACAGATTAACGAGTTAATGAAAAAGTTAGCTTCGTTATTAACGGATTAACGATTGACGGACTTGTGCCCACCTATGCATGTAACTATACCATATTGAATACAGCTGTAAATGAGCGAGTAATATAACATACACAGAGTCTTCCGGTCTAAGAAATTTCGAATTCTATATAACAATCCATAATAGCGTGCTAATTGTAACGAATTATGTTGAATGTGACAAGACCAATTTAGGTTTTTGTCAATATAAATTCCTAATTATTTTATGGATTTGATACGTTTTATATTAATTAAATTCAAGGATATATTAAAGTTTGTCAAAGATGAGCAATTGAGTTGTTTGTCAAGCAGTAAATAATGAGTTTTGAAATACTGTAATTCAGCTGAAGCTCGTTTTTTTTCGTCCAGAAATCGATTTTTCTAACTTCAGTATTTACTCTGTTTTGTAATTTAGAAAGGTTGTTGTATTTAGTATTTAGTTCAACGGTAATTTAGAAAGACATGGCCAAGAAAGTGTCATCAGCAAACAGGATATTGTCAAATTGATGAGTTAAAGAAAGATAAATCATTGATATACAAAAGAAAAAGTAGTGGCCCAACGGAAGAACCCTGTGGCACACCATATTCAATTTTTTTCAAATCGGACTAGCAATTTCCATCTTTGTATATTGTTTTCTGTTACTCAAATAACTTTGTATTAGTTTTAAGGCCAGTCATCGAAATCCATAGAATTTTTTCATTCTGTGCAGCAAAACATCGTGATTAACAGTATCACAAGCTTTGGTGAGGTCGAGGAACATACAACAATTGTAAATTCCTGCATCAGAGTTTTTTATGAGCTTTTCATAAATATTGCTGTTAGCGTGAGACGTAGAAGAATTTTGTCTATTACTGAATTGTTTATCAGAAATTAATTGAGTAGCCTAAAGTATTTTCGAAGCTTAAAGTTTGTTTTAAATTTTGACCACAATGTCATCTCAAAAGCGCAAGCGAACTGACTTTACGTTGAAGGAGAAGAAGGAGATCATTGATGCTGCAAAGAAGGAGCCAAATCAGTCCAAACTGGTAAAAGAGATGAGCAAGAATTGGGGCATCAAAGTTAAAAGAACCAAAGTGTAGGGATATTCTCAGCAAGAAGGATGTAATCGAGGCGGCCATCAAAGCTAGAATTCCATCAAAACGCAAGAAGCTGAAGCCGGGTCAACACTCGAAGCTCGACAATGGGGTGCTCATTAAGCTGAAGCAAGCAAGAGAACAGAGCCTGCTTATAGGCGGTAATCTGATTAAAGAAAAGGCTTTAAAACTGGCCCAGTTAATGCACATTCCAGACTTCATCACCAGTGACGGTTGGCTGGACAATTTTAAGAAGTGCCATGGCATCACGCTCAAGACATGGTAGGGGGGAAGCTGGAGCAGTGGATTTACGATTTCTTCGTGAGTGGCAACATAATGTTCCAGCCCTTACCCTGGCAATTCTCCGCAGACGACGTCTTTAACCTGGACGAGACTGGAATCTTCTGGCATTTGCTTCCAAACAAAACCACGAGTTTCAGGGGACACATAGGATTACTCTTCTGTTAGGGGCAAATATGAGTGGCACCGAGAAGTTTCCTTTTCTGGCGATCGGCAATTCCAAAAGACCTCGTGCCTTCAAGAGCAAGGAGATTCCCATCACCTACAAGGCAAACTCGAAGGTATGGATGACGATGAAGCTTTTCGAAGACGTGTTGCAAGAGTGGGACGGACGACTCAACCAGCGGGGACGCAGAGTGCTGCTCTGTCTTGATAACTTTAGTGGCCACCTTTCTGAGCTCCAGCTGGTCAATATCCAATTGGTATTCTTTCCACCCAACGCGACAGCCAATTTTCAACCAATGGATTAAGAAATCATATAAAACTTCAAGCACCACTTTGAAAAGATTCTGCTGCGTCGGCGGCTTGAGGCCATGGACGTCGGAAAGAAGTTCGAGTTCACATTGTATGACGTTCTACACATTGTTCGGTGTGCTTGGGAGCAGGTCAGCGTGTCTACGATTCGAATCTGTTCTGCGAAGGCCAAGTTTATTGAAGTGGAGTACTACTACACTAAACCAGATAGTGCTGAACTGTTCGAGATCAGGAAAGCTGTGCCTACCCACGAAAAGATGCACGAGAGCAAAGAGATCAAGCTGTCTGACATTCTTGAAGCCGATGAGCGCCTCGAGACTGGTCAATCTTTCAAATTGGAAGAGATTGCGGAGGAGATGTTACGCAGCAAGGAGCCGGTGGAATGCGAAGACGATAATATAACTATCAAGGAAGAAACCATATTTTCGTTTGAGAATGCCCAGCGGGCATGGATCACTGTCCGGAAGGTCATGAGACAGAGAAGCGAGAAATTGGGTGTGATGCGAGCATGCGATCGCTCAGAAGACAAGCTACATGAGATCGCCAGCTGAAGATTCTTCATAGTTTTGGCCTGAGCAAGATAACTTGAGAGAATAACGAGATTTGACTGTACAGTATATTCATAACTAAGAATCAACCACAATCATGCTTCTTTTTGTAGAATTCGTGTGTACAGAACAGTTATGTTATTGATGGCTTTGTCATATTGCGGTAGGCTTTTCCCCTAAAAGCGATTGAACGTCATACATAACAAACCGCACGTTACATCACATTGTTTATTTTGTCGCGACTACAACGCAGTTTCAATTGATTTGATCACGAAAAAGCAAAAAAAAAATTATTAGTAAAAAAGAGATGTAATAATTTAGGTAATTTGGCAACAGAGAGGCTACGAAAAGACCTTATGTTGTTGCCGTTGTTTTACCGAGCTGCTTCCGAGGGATTATTATTATTATTAAAGGGCAGCGGTGCAAGTGAATCTGCTACCAATTAGGTAAAGTCCACCTACACATTGCGTAGGCCTCATTTGGGCCTATTGCAATCATAGCTGCTAAGTTGCTGTATTTTGTTTGGTTAATGGTCGAACTCAGAGAGCCTTCCAGCTTCCTTTAAGTACGTGGCCAGTTTGTTAATGTTACATTTCGTTACCACATTGTGAACAGTGGTTTTGGTAGTTCCAAAATATTTAACACGAATATCTGGGTAAACTTTACAATTGCCTACATGATGATTTGGTGTTTCATCCTCTAGGCTACATTTTGGACACAGGGAAGACTCAGCACGACCTGTAGTTTTCTTGTGCCGCTGTAGATTGCAATGCCCAGTCAAAACTTGCACTACTCTATTCAATTGAGGCCTCTTAAGGTTAAGGAGACGTATTGTTAGTCGTGAAGACGTCCAATCTACAGTCTCCTTCATTCTCAAGCAGTTTTTTTGTTTATTCCACATAGATTTCCATCTAACTGTGGACCAGTCCGTAACCGTGCTAACACAACTGGCATACGGAACTGTAATAAAAGGTTCAGGACCAGTGGCAGATTTAGGGGGGGGGATGGGGGGATGCATCCCCCCCCACCAGCCTAAAAGTTACGATTTTGGCCGAAAAATCAGCCTCTATTTTGAATAATTCGGCTCCATTTCGGGATGCATCCCCCCCACCGACCTAAACGTAACGAATCCGGCCGAAAAATCACTCTCAATTTTGGTGAAGACCTTTTTTTTTTTGGAGACCACCTGATTTTGGGCGAAAAAAACGTTTGAATTTCCGATTTCGGCCGAAAAATCACTCTCAATTTTGGTGAAGACATCCGAATTTTTGAGGTTTTGGCTTCAAATCCCCCCCCACCAAAATTTTCTGGATCCGCCACTGTTCAGGACCATACATTATTGATATAGATCCTAATTTGGCTACATAGTCTGCCACTTCGTTACCATGTACCCCTGCATGTCCAGGAATCCAGGCAATATTGACGTGGTTTTGTTTGCCTAACTGATTTAGGCTTCTGATGCAGTTGAGCACTGTAATTGATGTTACAGTGCTCTTTATGAGTGCTTTGATAGCCGCCTGACTATCAACCAGCACAACAATATTTTGATTGTGCATTTTTTCCAAATGCAGGTTCTTTGCCACTTCTGAAATAGCTAAGACTTCTGCCTGGAATACGGTGCTGTGTATTCCAAGGTGGAAAAATGCTTGTTTTGGGGAGTTGTTTGGGTATTCTGCGTAAAAACCCGCCCCCACTCTCCCATCTAGTTTCGAGCCATCAGTGTAAACCCTGATAGTGTTGTGATTTAGAATGCTTTAAGATCTGATAGCATTCTGTTTATCCATGATTTGACATTCGAAGTTTCTCTCGAATACCTTTGTTTTCTTTATTCGGTCAGCTGGCATTTGCAGCAGAGGTAAAAATCTTCTAGCCTCATTGCAAATATCAACATGACTTTTCGTTTTCCCAAAGGAGCCAACGGGCTTGGCATGCCAGTGTCCACTCACAGAGATTCTGTATGACCCTCGCACTGCTTCGGCCAATCCTCGATGGGAGTAATGTTGAGCAGTATTTCCAGAGCACCAGTAGGGGTGCCAGAAAAAGCTGATGAAATTATTAAGCAAGCAAGTCTCTGTACCTTTGTGAGTTTCCTCACTAGGTACTTTTTGTTGAGACCGCCAGCCCAGGACACACAAGCGTACGACATGATTGGACGTATGACAGCTGTGTATATCCATTTCATAATAGATGGTTTTATTCCCCAGGTTTTACCCACAATTTGTCTACATTGCATTAAAGCCGTAGTTGCTCTGCGGGTAATTCGGGTTATATGTGGTTTCCAAGTTAGCTTGCTATCCAGAGTAACACCTAATAGCTTTGCTTCCTTGGAAAGTTCGAGCTTTGAACCGTTCATTGTCAAGGAACCCAAATCTGGATTCCGTTTGTGAGTGAACAGTACAATTTCGGTTTTCTTGCTGCTGAATTGTAGCTCTTGTTCCGAAGCCCAGTTTGCAGCAATATTTATTGCTTTCTGGGCCATACCTCTGATCCAAAGCATATCAGCACCAGTGACCAATATTGCTAGATCATTGGCATAGGCTTGAACATAAAAGCCCCGGCTACGTAACTCTAGCAATAGGTTGTTTAAAACACAGTTCCACAGAAAAGGCGAAAGGATACCACCTTGTGGGTTCCCCTTCATGACTTCCCTTTTAACTTTGTCTCCATATAGTTCTACTTGGACTGTGCGATGTCTTAGCAAATTCTCTATCCATGAGGTGAGAATCTCGGACATGCCCAGCCCTCGCAGAGCTGTGGCAAAGCCATGGAAGGTGACATTGTCGAAGGCGCCGACAATATCCAGGAAAATACCCAAAGCCGGCTTTTTTCTAACAAGGCGTTGCTCTACACGGCGCACAAATTCATGCAAAGCAGTTTCCGTAGAAACACGCGCACGAAATCCATACTGCGATGCAGAAAGCTTTGCCTGCACGTTTTTGTCATCATTAATATGATACAGAATTAGTCTTTCCAGCCATTTCAGTTGGAAAGAAGTTAAGGTGATCATACGGAAAGATTTAGCTTCGAAATAGCTTTCCTTTCCGGGTTTGGGGAGAAATATACCTGTGCCTTCTTTCCATGCCATTGGCACATAACTGTGTCTCAGGCATGCTTGAAAAATGACGTGGTAATATTCTTTTAGTTGGTTCCAACCTTTCTGTAACAGAACAGGATAGAGCCCGTCTGGCCCTGGGGCTTTGAATGGTTGGAATTCGTAAATAGCTGCTTTTATACGCTCGAGTGAGCATATGCTTGCAATCATTTCAGTGTCTTCAGGTCTCACTAATGGGTTATCCACTAAATCAGACCTGGTTGTATGATTTTCTGTCTGCTGGCTACCCGGTGACAAGATATCTAGCAGATAGTTCATTGTTTCTAGAGGAGACTTTGTGAATTTTCCGTCGTGTTTAATTACCTTGCTAACACGCACCGTTTCATTGTTTCGAATAATCTTAAGCAGCCGAGCTGTTGCTGTTAGACTACTCGTACTCTCCACAAAGCTGCGCCATGAATCGCGTTTCGCTCTTCTGACTGCTTTTTTAAAATTAGATACGGCAAGCTTTTGAGCCACCCAATCATTTTCCTGTTTTGTTTTAATGGCTTTTTTCCAAGCTTGGCGAGCTTCTTTTCGAAGACTTGCTAGCTCAGAGTTCCACCAAATGTTATCTTTCTTACGAAGTGACTTACGCATCGGGCAAGCAGCTTCATATGATTTAGTTATCACTGAATGAACCTTGTTTACCAGCACGTCAATGTCTTCTATTGATGAAGGCACTGGTACTGGTGGTAATATTCGTTCATTTAATTTTTGTTCTAGTTCGTTTACATACTTATTCCAGCACGTACGACGGACATTTCGGAACATTTTGGCTTGTTTTTGGATTCTGCTTTTGACTTGGAACCTAATATACATGTGATCCGAGAATGATGGCACGTTACTAACATGCCAACCAACTACTCGGTCCAAGCGCACCGGTTCACCAAGGTTAAGTCCAGAACCTCTTCACGTATTTTGTTTCTGTAAGTTGGTCTATTACCTACATTACAGAAATT
Source organism: Trididemnum nubilum (assembly GCA_963965965.1). NCBI lineage: Eukaryota > Metazoa > Chordata > Ascidiacea > Aplousobranchia > Didemnidae > Trididemnum > Trididemnum nubilum. The sequence goes on from OZ014480.1 coordinate 12,318,138, forward strand.
CAGGTCTGCACTAACACAAAAAGCCAGCAGATCCTCTCCTCGAGGGTTTATATCTGAGGATCCCCAAATAGTGTGGTGTGCATTTGCGTCGGTTTCTACTATAGTAGGAATTTGTTCATTTTCAGTGAATATTAACAGATCCCTCAACAAAGTGGGTGGAGCTGGTTGTTCGGCTGCCATGTATGCCGATACGAAAACAAAACTATCTCCCTTTCGGCACACATTGTTAACTCTAACCGCCACAATATCCTCGTCCGAGAACATTGGAATTAGAGAAGAGCTGAGATCAGGAGTAGCGTAAATGCATGCCCGAGGGCGATTACCCTTTTCAATACCTTAAAAGAGGTTCCATCCCCATAGCTTACTCCTGATTTTGGTGGCATACGTCCATGGTTCTTGAGCTAACACTAACCCGGAACGTACATTTTTCATTACTTCACACATGTTGTAGCTTGCTGCTTTACATCTGTGTAGGTTAATTTGCCAACACTCTAAATTATGAGAGCATAACTTATGTGCCGTAATGGCTTTAGTTGATTTATCGAGTTGTCCGCTGTAATCCTGAGCCATTCTTATCTATTTGATAGATGTACTCAAGCAGAGCGCTTTATTATTAGAACAGCTGATATGGCTACTTCCTTACTGCAGAGAAAAGCTCTGACCTCTATGCACTAGAGGTCGCCGGCTTCTCTGTATCTGCCGAAGTGCCAGACTCAGCTGTATCCATAACTGCCTCGCGAGTTTCATCGTCCTTTGGCGATCGTGATGACGTTTCCGGGTTCTGAAACTGCTTAGCACTTTTCTTCTTCTGGAACTGCACCCGACGATAACCAGCATATGGGTTGAACTGTAGTTCCTTCAGCGTGGTTAGCGAAGGTTCCCGGACGGATACTACATGTAGCACCCCTCCGTTTCCCTTCGCTTCATGCTTTGCTTCCAGATCCCTACAACAGATTTTTGCATTACATCGGGAAACCAGCGTAAGGGTATCTGAAATGCTTAAGCCTTCATCCTCTGGCAGCCAGATTCCGAAGGTTTTCGCTGGAGGCAAGTCTTTTGGGCCTTTTGCATCGTAACCTTGGTGAGCTACCAAGGACGGTACAATGGCCTCTACAACATGTTTTGCCCACTCCAAGGTCTTCTCATCCTTGCATATCATCAGCACTTTACCTTCAAAGATAAAAGTGCGTTCGATACGGACAAGAAAACCCGGATCGGCACGAAGAATCATTTTGGTGATGGCGCTTTAAACTTCACGAAGATCCATGTTGTTCATATCACCGTCTCCTTCAGACTCTTTTCGTGTAATTGTTAGTTTTTGATTGCTGGCCTTCACCGCCCCAGCATAGCTAGTTGGAGTGCTCGTGCCAGCAGTCATTTCTTTAGCTTTGCCTCCTTGCTTACCGTGAGCGACATCATGCCGCCCACGCTCCTGCGGGAGGTTTGTTGAAGAGGACAAAGAGTCCGAAGATTCCCTGCCTCGTTTAGTTTGACCGGAGGAGTGAGCAGACGAATCGAGGTCATGGTCTGCAAGTGTCATGCCAGCCAGACCCACCATCATTCGCTTCTTTTCTCTTCTTTTTCGTTTTTTTTCATAATTTTTTCCCCTTTTCACCTCAGACCTGCAAGCAACATCCGAGGAGTTTCTTGGATTCTGAGGCTCCACAGGGGGAGTTGAGGAGGTGTTCGGTTTCACAACCGACCAAACCTCTTTAGCTGTACCCTCTGTTGCTGTTGAGTTCGATTCCTTTAGCAAAGGAACCTTCTCAACTTGAGGGCTCGTGTTTGATGTTTTTTCGGCATCTGGGCTAGAAGGCGCAGATGACCGAGTTTTATCTTTGTTGGCATTGTCAATCAAGAACTCATTGATTCTTGGTTGTGACAGTGCCACTTCTTCTGAATTTAGGGATGTAATCCGTGTTACTTTCTTTGTTCTATGTATCGATATTTTCATGATGTTGGTTTTCTTTGAACTGGGAAAAGTTCCAAAGACCAGGTTATTCAGACAGACAGAAGGCTACGGACTGCCATTTCTACCGATAACGACACACCAACACTGCAAACGACAGACTTATCTCTGGAGCACTGGCCTCGGCGGAGCCCCCCCAATACAGCTGCAGACCCCTATCCAGGTGCCATCTGGAACTACAGGTGCACGGGGATTTTCACAAGCTGATGGACACGAAGTCTCATGTTGGCTAGACTAGGACCAGCATCCTTTCTATCCTGTGGCCGCGACACGGCAATGCGTTTTATCCGCTGTACCCTACACTCGCATTGACATTCCGTCACAATATTGGCCTATCACTACCAGTTTCCATATTAGCCCCCAACCTCCTGTTGGCCTTTGAATTAGGGGTCGGAAAAATTAGAAGGCAGGACGTCACAGTGTCAGGCCTTCGCTTGCGCTTTTGCCTGGTTGCTAATTCCTGCGCTTCTTAGCCTCGCCCATCTTCATCAGCCGGTTGCCATTGCCTCAGTTAGCCAGTGTTACCACTGTTTCCACCCGACACCACGTGGAGGTTTGAGGTTGGACTTTGTCAGGCGCTTCCGAGGGATGGCAGCCTCCTATGTCCAAAGAGGACACAAGAGAATCACCCTTAGCACAGAAGTGCTACTGGCATAGGATAATCCCGGAGGTTGGTCGCCATTTAGATCCCCGCACAAAGCAGGGCACTCCCGCCACTCGACGGCGACCACCGTTGGTGGGTCTTAAAGAGTGCAGCCAGATGCACAAAAGGGGTTGAAACAACATCGAAAAAAAACTTCTCATTACTACTAATAGCAATAGTAAGAATCGACTCGCATCAAGTTACTCTAGCCAATTGAGAAAGTCTTCTGGCACAAGAAATACAAGAAAAAAGAAATCCCAACAGGCATGGTTCCCAGAAGGCGCCGCTAGAGGGAAGACCTCATCGGTCATCAAGTCAAAGCAGCCACCCTATATGTCAGCAATTCCAAGATAATTGTTGAACGTCAAAAAGCAAAGAAAATGCTGGTTTTTTGTTAAGAACTTTAAGTCTATCAATTGCTCAAGTAACGTGCGACAACAGATGGTCAAGCTCACCATCAGACGAACAATTGTAAAAGATATTCTTTGAGTTTGACTTCAAAGGAATGTTTGGGAAAATTTCGTATTTCCATAGGTATTGAGTTCCACACGGAAACATCCTGATACCTGATGCTACGTAGCAAGCGGTTAGTGCGATAAAGAGAAATACACAATTTGTTTTTGTTTGAACTAGATCTGGTAAAAGGGTGGAAAATTGCGAGGATTTTTGGCAAAAAACATTTGACTTAAATCAATGTTTTATTCCTTTATTGGAAGGATTTAAAAGGTTGATTGCAAAAAATATTTGTACACAGCCTAGCGTTAATTGAAGTATAAGCAGCTGAGATATGTTGTAGTTGCGTTGTGCTTATTCTCCTTTCACCGGACAGGTTCAGATGCTAACTATTGGACGATCAGCACATTTTTAGCACTTTGTGCTTGGAGGAACCGCACCTGTTTAGGAGTTTCTAGTGATCTAATATTCTTCTGGATTTCTTTGAATTAATGAAATCCTTTTCATTTCTAATTGGTTTTAACTTGGCTTGGCCCTGATGAACAACCTAAGCAATCCTTTCCAACTTGCTTCAAGAACCTATATTTTTGAATTCACGTTTCACTTATGTCTAGGCTGCAGCGTTACACTACAATAGATACAATAGGCTATTGGCGCTTTCGTTCCACCAGAACACGTAAGAATTTAACTCAATATTATTTTGTTTCATTGAAACAAAATTTTGTGCTATTGCAACAAAATTTTGTGCTAATAAAGGCGGTGAATCATCCAGCCAATTCCAGTGGTTTACAATAGCTAAAATTGAACTATAATTTTTAATATTTTTTGTTTTGATTTTGAGGCTGCGGTTGCAAAGTTATTCAACAAATACAAAAAGATATTCCCTGACAAAAAGTTTTTGGAAACTCTGAGTTTTGTTCCTCCCACCAAAACTACAGTTCTCTAAGCTATTAGGCCTATTGTAGTTTTGACTGGATAAGAACAAAACTCAGAGTTTCCAAAAATTTTTTGTCAGGGGATATCTTTTTGTATTTGTTGAATTACTTTGCAATCGCAGTCTCAAAATTAAAACAAAAAATATCAAAACTTATAGCTCAATTTTAGCTATTGTAAACCTTGGAAATTGGCTGGATGATTCACCTCCTTTAAAACAAAGTTTTGTTTTCTAAAACAACGTAATCAAACTTTAGTCCATTTAGTATTTCGTTTCATAACACCCCCATTACCCTAGCATTTCACGTTCATTGCAGGCACGTAGCCGGAATGGAATTTTTTGGGGGACGAGCAAAAATTTGAGAGGGCAATAGCTTCGCAATAATTTTGAACCCAAAAGTCATAAAAAAGTCTTCACGGAATGAAGAACTGATTTTACCAAACAAAAAGACAAAATAAGATCTTTGCGAAGTTAAAACATGGTTTTACTCGCAATTGGCTGTCTTAGGACATTTTGCTCTAAATCATTTGGGGGGCAAAGAAAATTTTGGGGGGCTTAAGTAACGTATTTAGGCACGAAATGCATAAAATTTTGTTTAAAATCGCGTTCAACTGAAATTATTTGAGGAAGCCAAAGTAATTTTTTTGAGGGGCAGTTGCCCACTGCTCCCCCTGGCTACGTCCCTGTCTCATTTCCCGATCATCCCCATCACCCACACACCACCGAAAACCCACACGACCCCCATCATTCTATTTTACCTTTAACTAAATATTGGTTAAAGTTACAGGAGTGCTTAAATACAGTTCGCTATCGGCAGTTTCTTCCAACATGACCGTGTGAGAATTTAACTCTAACTTATGTTTGTTTCTTTGAAAACAAATTTTGCTTTGCAGAACAAAAAGTTTGTCAAACCAAATTTAGTTGTTGTTTTTGAAACAAAATTTCGTTTTTTGAAACAAAATACAAAATAAACTTAAGTTACTTTTAAAACAAAATTTTGTTTCGCGAAACAAAATAATCAAACTTTGGTTTATTTTGTTTCATGAAACAAACTTTGTTTGGAGAAACGTGAAATATTTCGTTTCATGCAACAAAATTTTGTTTCGTGAAATAAAATTTTATTTCATGTAGCAAAATAAACCAAAGTTTGATTATTTTGTTTCGCAAGACAAAATTGCGTTTCATGAAACAAAATGAACCAAAGGTTTAATTATTTTGAACCAAAGGCTTAATTATGTTTTTACGTAACAAAATAAACCAAGGTTTAATTATTTTGTTTAGCGAAACAATATTTCGTTTCACGAAACAAAATTTTGTTTCTCCAAACAAAATTATGCTTCATATAACAAAATAAACCAAACTTTAATTATTTCGTTTCGCGAAACAAAATTTTGTTTGAAGAAACAGATTAAACCAAACTTTGATTATTTTGTTTTGCAAAACAAAAATTTTGTTTCCAGAAACAAAATAAACAAAAGTTTAATTTTTTTGTTTCGCTAAGAAAAGTTTGTTTTTAGAAACAAAATTTTGTTTCGTGAAACAAAATAATCAAACTTTGGTTTTACAAAACAAAATTTTGTTTCGCCAAACAAAATTATGTTTCAAATAACAAAATAAACCAAAGTTTGATTATTTTGTTTCACAAAACAAAATTTTGTTTCTGCAAAAGAACATTTTGTTTTATGTAACTGATTAAACCTAGGCTTGATAATTTTGTTTCGCAAAACAAAATTTTGTTTCAAGAAACAAACAAATAAAAGTTTAACTCCTTTGCTTCGCGAAGAAAATTTTGTTTTACGAAACAAATTTTGTTTTACCAAACAAAATTATTTCGTTGCACGAAACAAGGTCACGAAACAATATTTCGTTGCACGAAACAAAATTTTGTTTCCACAAAACAAATTTTTGTTTCATGTAACAAAATAGATCAAAGTTTGATTATTTTGTTTCGCGAAACAAAATTTTGTTCGAAGAAACTACAGAATAAACCAAAGTTTGATTGTTTTGATTCGCGAAACGACTTTTGTTTGATGTAACAAAATAAAGCAAAATTTAATTATTTTGTTTCGCGAAACAAAATTTCCTTTCACGAAACAAAATTATGTTTCATCAAACAAAATAAACTAAAGTTTGATTATTTTGTTTCCCGAAAAAATATTTTGTTTTATTGAACAACTTTGTTTCATTAAACAAAATTTTGTTTCGCAAAACAAAATAATCAAACTTTGCTTTACATTGTTATTTAAAACATAATTTTGTTTGGAGAAACAATGAAACAAAATTTTGTTTTGTGAAACGACATATTGTTTCTCCAAACAAAAAAATCATGCTTTGGTTTGTTTACTTTGTTTCATGAAACAAAATTTAGCTTAGGGAAGCAAAATATTGTTTCTTGAAACAAAATAATCAGACTCTGAAACAAAATATTGTTTCTTGAAACAAAATAATCAAACTCTAAAACAAAAATTATGCTTCTGAAGCAAAATTTATAAGATAATCAAAATGTGTTCAAGTAATGACTATTTGGTTTTGTAGTTCACTAAAATGTTTAAAATGTGTAAAATTTTACTCTCAATACCATCTAGTGGTGTTTCTTTGGAAACAAAATACTCAGTTCCAATTTTTGTGGAACAAAATTGCGGCATAACCAAAGTTATAACCAGGAAACAAAATTTTTGTTCCAGAAACAAATTTTGTTCCACGGAACAAAGTTTTGTTTCATGGCGTTTTTTTTTTATGCTAGTTGACGTGCGTTAGGGTCAAAAATTTCGTTTCAAAACAAAATCCAAAAAAAGAAACAAAATTTCATTTCCTAAAACAAAATCGAAACAAACTAACGTTCCAAATGGGAAAATGCATGGGCGATAATAACTAACGATTATAATGACTAAAATATAACAAACTATTTTAGCGCTCATTAAGTTTTGTCATTTTAGAACTATTCCAACGTCAAAATGGTACATTACTCTCACCAACCAACAGCTACTGTAATAATTACTATTACACTATTTTACAACTTCTAAAAACTTAAAAAAACTCGGGCTAACTTATTTTCTGAAGTTCCTGCCTCAAAAGTAGATAATATTGACGACCAGGGGGTTCGGCGCATTCCCTTATTTCAATTTTTTCCAACCAATTTAAACGTACAACCAGAGTGAAATCCAGGGTTTTTGTCCTAAAAGTTGCTACCTCAGGCCCTCATTTAAACTTTTTATGAACGTAATGCAATAACCAGCGCCGTATTTGGCATGTGGCACAGTGCCAGGGCCCCGCACTCAGATAGTAGGACTTTTTTGGCCTTTACTTATATTTGGCAGAAAGAGGTAGCAAAAATCCGCTACGTGCCAGGGGCCCCGCGCAATGTAAATCCGGCCCGGAAATAACATGTTTAGTAAACATAATGATCTATTGTACCATTTTTCAATAACGATTTACCTTCACCTCCCAAATTTTTACGCACAAAATAGTTTAAAAAAATAGCAAGGTAAAAAGGTCATTAAACAAATTATTGAATTTGAATTGAGGGGACCTAGGCCTCCTGGCCGTACATATACTCCCATAACTGGTTAACTTCATGACAAAGTAAAAATCTTCGAGCGAAATATTATTTACTGCTAAAATATTGCTGCAGGCAATGTACCTTACTTGCACTGCATGGACCAAATCACTTACAATTAAAATTTTTCACCGTAAGGTATTTTGGACTTTAATTGCGAGTAAAAAGAGGATTGACCAATTAAGTTTTTTCGATTGGCTTTGAAATATTAACAATCCAGTTCTTTCAAATGGCTTAACACACGAGCGATATGTGATCCAATGGGATTGAAATAGCTTTTTATCCCAAAAACTTACAAAAATCGCCCAGCAGCCGGGGTCTTCGCCTCCAGATCCCCAAGACCCCTGTTTGTGATACATTTGAGTACACTCGGTTACTCACACGTCTCCGAAGTTAGACATTTGCACTTTCTAACAATCAATTTTTGCCCTCTACCTTTACCAAAGTTCTAGTTAAGTGCCAACAGGCTACGGCATTAGATCTTCCATTTTACGATAACTTTGCCCCATAAAAACGTCCTCTTTTGAAAATTTGTGATGACGTCATTGCAGGTGAGTTGTGGTTTGGCCCCTCCATCAAAAATCCTGGCTACGCCGATGAATCAATTACTAGAGAGTAATTAATTAAAAAAAAAATTCTGATTTACTGTTTCGATACTTATCAACAGTTCAATCAAAATTATTCTCATTTTACAATGTCATTTATTTCACACAGTACTTTAAAGATTGCTGCATAACATGTGATTGCAATGTCGTCAAAATTTTTACTGATATGTTTGCTTTAGTATTTTCTGTTTAGTAATATTTGCAACTTCGACTTATCATACACTAAAATGCCGAATTTTGATGTGTTTTCATTTTAATGATTCTAATTATAATCTATTCATCTTACAATTGACTTTCATCATATTTAAATTTGTTAAAATAATTGTAACACGATTCCAATTTAATTAACGCATTTTGGAGTTTTTCTATTCATTACTATTAGTTTTGTATTTCGTACTTTCACAAATGATTTTCAGATTTCCTAACGATCAATGGCAACAACTCCTACTGTATGTCACACATTCACACAACCACGCACCATGTCATCACAACAAAATCGAGCTTCTGAGAGCGCATGAATAAACAATTCGGACAATGAACAGCATCGAACGTTTCAACTTCGACAATACTTGGAAATGAGTGAAACAATTTATTTGGATCAACGAACATTCAGCCACGTACAACTCGTATTTGATGTAAACTTATTACCAATGAATTGAGCTTACCCATAAAAGTTGCTAAGAACAACTACATTCAAACCCTGAGCAATTATTTACAAATTTTTAAACTGATACTACTGTAATAGTTATTATCGTCAACAAAGGTTCCTATTCAATATACTTGGTCATTTTCTTGTTTTGCTGCAGCACGCTTAAGCGAATGACAAAACAGGTAAGATTTGTCTAACTAATTCATAATTACTACAAAAATCTATTCAATTAAATTATTCTGGTTCTATTGTGTATTTAACAATTGATTGCTATTCGTTACAAATGAATTTATTGTCCTGATTGATTTCTAAAATATTGATCATTTCCGATGTTACAACTCCATTTCCCGAACTTTAAATGATTCCAAACCCCATTGCTAATGCGCTCCATCCAGTTGGACTGGATTTTCACAAGCATATCACTCTCTCTCCTCATAAGTGTTTTCATTTTCCTGCCGAGATCAACCAGAAATTGTTTATAGCTAATTAGTAAAATGCGCTGAATCTGTGTAGATTTTGAACGTTCTATTAGCAAAATAATGTAAATTAATTTTACATCGCAGTAATGATTGATTATGTGTGTTTTTATTGATATAGTACTGTATAAATGTAGAGCAGGTCTTGGCCTGACTAAAACAATTTACTTTGTAGGTCTAAGATATCAAGATTTAGCATTCTTTTTACTCTTAGAGACTTTTTATTTTATCAAACTTACATAATAAAATAAAATAAAATAAATTTTAACGATTATTATCAAAACTTACTCTACTAATCACAAAAAATTGTCCATTGAACATGATCCTTAGTCATTTACGTCACATAGTGGTAAATCAAACAACAAGCATAAAATCAATGCTACTTTTACTAATACTTCATTTAATCTTGGCTGCCAGATACAGCACACCTTTTCTATAAATTTCTAAAATACAGCACACCTTTTCTATCTCCCTTTGCAATTGGCTAAGTATGGTGCTATGGTATATCAAATTCGTAGTGCTTTACAGGGCCTCAGAGAGAAATTTTCCAGGGGGTACGAAGATTGATGCTGGGCCCCCAAAATTAGGTGAAGCGCAAACAAATAAATCAGATAAAGGTCTTTATTCAAAATTGGTCCTATTTTTTGCCGAAAATTAGGTGAAGAGCAAAAAAAGGTCTTCACCCAAATTTGGTCCTATTTTTTGCCCAAAACCGGGGACACAACAAGGGCAAAAACAAAATAATTTGGTCCAAAACTTAACGCGACAACATCAACTCTGCCGGGCCCCCCTAGACCCGGACCCGGGTACGATGTACCCCCTGAACCCCCCTCTATTAAGCCCTGGTGCTATATTGCGCTGTCATATGTAGCCATGTACCATATGAATTTCAGTTTGGGGCAATGCATCTAAAACCTAATTACAAGAAAAAGAAATTCGACTTAATAATATTCTGCGTACAATTATTTGAAATAAAAGATTCTCTAACGGCACTCATTTTAGGTTTTTTGAAATTAAATGATGTGTATAAATTTGAGCGTGCTAAATTCATGCATAAACTTTTTAATGATAAATTCAAAATTGCCACTAATTTTTCAAAGTCGTTTTGTAAAAACTGTTCAGGTTTACTCGCATGAAACTAGAAGTAACAAAAAGTCTATCTTTTTTCCACTAGTAACAAAATCAGGTAGCCAAAACTCTCTAACTTTTCGAGGAACCAAAATGTGGAAAGAAATTAACAAGGATTTAAGACATAAAAATGTTAACCATCTTCAAAAAGCAATTCAAACAAATTTTGCTTGAACAATACGAAAACTATAGGGTTGCAGCGTGAAAACTAAAACAAAAGATTTGAAAATTTAAATCGTATTTTTCTGTTGATCATGTTTTCGAAAAAAAAAAATTCAGTCTTTTAAAACTGTTTAGTGTTAAGAGATGGGGAGGGAGACCTTGACTAGAAAGCCGAAAAGTTATTCGGTGCCCCAAACATTGCAACTATTTTAATTACCCTATATAAGTATTTCATTTATTTATTTTTCAAGTACGTGCATTGTAAAATAACAATAAACTAACTAACTAAACTAACCAAGATACTTAAACTTCTTTGAATGCTTCAGTGTCGCTCCATTTACTGGCAACACGTACTGACGAGGGTTTCTTGAAAGATAAAGTTTTGGCTGTGATTATTTTCATTCCGGCGGTGTCCCGTGCATCTGCAAGGCTATTTAATGCGTGCTTGAGGCCAGATTCCGTAGAAGAAAACAGAACCAAATCATCAGCGAATATCAGACGACTGATTTTGCAATTTCCAATCATGGCACACTCAGCAACTTGACTGCATTTGCCTATCCAATTTAGGTAAACTTTGAAAAGGTGAGGTGACAAAACGCACCCTTGCCGGAGTCCAACGCCGACGTGGAACGGCTTTGATTGCTTGCCATTTAACCAAACACAAACCTCCGGTCGGTAGTAGAATGACTTAATGGCGCGTAACAAATGACAATCAACGCCACTCTCCCTCAAAACTTTCCAAAGTTTATATCCCGAGGAACTCGGTCATATGCTTTTTCAAAATCGACACAGCATCGTCCAAAAAGATCTTTGCCATACTCCCAAGATTTCTTAAAGATTTGCTTCAGAAGATCTTGTCCGTACTGCTGCGACCCGAAAGAAACCCGCACAGACCAACACCAAGTATAGTAAAATATTTCTTTTTTTTGCCATTATTTACGAAAATTCAAACCATTTAGCGGCGACGGCAATTTTGGGCTCAAATAGTGATTTTGAAGATTGCAGTGTTTGGAAAAACTTCTAGAACATGAATAAATCCTACAATATTTTAAACAGGGTATTTGACCGACTCAGTTTATACGAGGGGGGCAAAAGTGCCCCTATCTAACGCTTAAACCGGAAGTCATCGCAATACCAAATTAGTCATGCGGGCTGGTGTTCACACCAAGGTTTTGAATTGATGGCGTCATTATCGCGACGTCACGACCATAATGAGGAAAAATGACATGCTTTTGGCGATGGCATCTTCACAGGCGGTTTAAATTTCGTTCATAGGTTTGATTTTCAAATCAAATCTTTCTCTAAACTTGCTGTCTAATGCCGAAGCGTCAACAAGTTTGCTCCGCGTTATTATGCCATTGCAACACAGCTCCTGTGGGAGAAATGTTGCTGGAGTAACGAGCCGTTGGCAGCACTGTTTCTGATTTGACGAGCCCAAGATTTGAATCTCAGATCTCCCGCTCCAGAGAATGCCTAAGTCAGTTAATCACAAAAACGTCTTATGACGTAATTTTTGTAAAATATCGACCAAAGAATGCTCAGGTTTCAGAAAGTGACTTTCAAAAGCCTCAAAAATTGGGAAAATTTCCGTAACTATAGCAACTTCAAATTTTCAGGGGTTATTTGTAATGAAGTTTGACTCAATGTCGAGTTGATTCAAAGTAAAAAAAAATTTTCTGAAGGGATTTATCACAAAAAACCGAAAGAAGGAAGTGAAACCCCCCTCCCATTTGTAAAAAAGTGTGAAGACACCTGCAGACAATCCCAGTAGTAGCCATTTGAAATCGCTACGGTTTTATTTGCAGCAAAGAGGATAATCTTTTTTTTATTTGAGTTCAAAACTAGTCAAAAAATTTTTTTGCGAAAAATTTACGCCATCATTTCAAATAATTTTTGGATCTGAATTTATGGATTTACTGTAGTAATTTTTGCCTAAGAAAGCTCTTACTACATGCTAAAACTAAAAGGTTTTTAACTGATTTTAAAATGTATATGAAAATGCGCCGCAATAAAGCAAGTTTTTGAGTGATTGGTTAATTGGCTTTCCTCTTTGCCTCTTCCACAACCCTATGCATCTTCATTTGGTATTGCATCTGATCGAAGTGCGTATTTTAGTGTTATTCTTATTTTATTTCTTCGTGATTGAAGAAACTTTGTTCCTTAATTTTGAAAGTCTTGTTGTCATGAGTTTCTTTTCAATTTGACATTACAAATATTTTCACTTGATTGTGACGTATAAAGTCAATATGTAAAAAAAGCGGGCAAGAGTGTTTTCTTATGAGACTTGTTTAATCTGGTTTACTATTCCTATAATATTTTTTTGATTATGTCATGGAGAACCCAAGATTAATTTATTGGTTTTGGGTGTGAACAAACCAATAAAAAGTTGAGAACAAAGCTAATTAAACAATATTATAATGTTTGAGCGACTTATTTTAGTAGTACAATTGAAGAATTAGTCCGATTTGGTAACTAAGCGCGTAAGTCTCATTATTTACAACAAGTTAGAGACAAAATTTTAACAAAGAGTAAAACGTAGTATAAAGGGTTAAAACAAATGATGTAATATGCCATTTTATACCATTTTAATCTGCAGCGTGGCCGAGAAAGCAAAGGCGTCCAACTTTTGACAACTCTGGTTGCATGATCATAGGTTCAACCCGCATCCTGGTCACGTTTTTGCGTCCTTAGATAAGACGCTTTGCGATGATTATCACTGCCTGGTGGCTTTGAACAAGCAGCAAACTAATTGGACAAGAGTTCGAAGAAATCCACAGGAACATTCGATCACCGGAAACGCTTAAAGCAGGTGCGGATACCTCCAAGCACGAATAGTTATTGAAATAAAAACAGAGCGGATCGTGGAATAGTTGGAGTACAACGGTGTCCGGTGACAGGAAGGTAAATAGGCGCAACAACAACAATTTAACCAAAAAGTGTGGATAAGAAAATATCTAACAAATAAGATTAGCGCTGAATTATACTGTTTTATGAGGTTGATGAAAAGCAGAGAGCTAAATTTAAGAAATAAGGCTAATTTTATTGAACGTTTCGAGACGTAGTTCGTAGGCAACTTTACTCGTCTTATTCTGTCATCAAAACCGTATTTTATCAACGTCTTATTTTATCCTCAAATCGTAATCTAAAACAGTAAAAATGTCATTGGTCAAGACACTCGTAATGATTTTATGTTTTTTTTGTTATGCGACATTTTTTCAGAGTATCTTTGATAATATTCATTTATTTCATAATAGCATAATTCATTTACAATTTTAGAACAGCAGTTATAAAATATTGTGAAAGCGACTTAAGTAATACTTCCTGAAAATTGAAAAAAATAATAATTGCGAAAAATAGGGTTCTAGTAAACGCGTTGCAATATTGCTCGCTTCTGGGCTATGTTAAAACATCACCACTCTGGACCTAGAGCAAAATACCCACGTAGACGGGTACTCTCACGAAAAACACCAAGGAGCCATTCGGGCAGTAAAAACGCCCTCGATCGTGATTTTGGACCAAAGTAGAGTCAAATGACTTGAAAGACTTTTTAGGCCTTGTCAGTGTCCATTCACTATGCGCGAGATGGTAAACGTACGAGCGTCTTCTCAGTTTATTTTGACTAATTGGAAGCAGGATGTAATTATTATTATACCGTAGTTGCAATTTTTTTTTCGAGCACCCTTGGTTACATTCTTTTTTATAAGAGCAAATAAGTTTTAAGTTAAGACTGGCTGTTTTTAAGGTTGACGAATTTTCAGCCTCATTCTTGATTCGTTCTTAGCAAGGGATTTTTTGTAAAACTGTGAAGTAAATAAACAGCAATTGCTTTTGGTAGATTGTTAAAACAGCAAAAACATTTAGTTTGAATCGTTTATTTACTATATAATATCTGAAATCATATAATGATAATTATAATAATAATAATAATAAGGTGCCACCTCTGGCAGGATGAAAAGCTTTCCATTTTGATTGGTTGACTAAAGAAACCTGTTAAACAAAAGAACAGAACTTATGTCGCAGTGTCACCACCGCAATAAACACAAACTCAAAAAAAAGAAGCATTATTTCAACAATTTTATAGGTGTTTTTATTATTATTAATCTCTGAAATCTATAATTGTTTCGCTGCGATATACAATATATCGCAAAATCAATTTTTGTGTTTCCTACTGCAAATTTGGTACTTATTCTTAACCAATTTTTTACTCGGTATCGGTATTGTTCTTAATTTGTTCCAAAATTTTAAGCGAAAAAAATGAGATTGGTATTATTATTATTGTTATAAAAGGACATTGTAATTCTTAAAAAAGCGAAAATAATGAGTCAATATTTATAACCTAAAAAAAACGCCAGAAAAAGTGTAAATGTTTTACTAGAAAATAAAATGACTTGTCATTTTACTCAATCATGAGAAACGAACACAAAATGCTAATATTAAAAAATGGTCTGAACAATAGATATGAGAAACTGCAGCGTATGTCGGCCAGAAAATCATAAACTAAAGAGCGCATATTGTTTTATCACTTTTATGAGACTCATTGGCACAGGCAATATAGAAGAGAAACCAATGTAGCGAAGTGACGAAACCAGTGAAAAACATTGCCTATTTGCATATACAACTCAGTGGTTTTTAAGTTAACCCATTAAACGCCGAGATTAAAAAATTTACATTTTAAAAAATCCTTTTAATGTGATGCTATTGTAACTATTTTATAACGTTATGTGAAAAAAAAAATTTTTTTCTCTTGTAGTTTTTTAGTTATTCAATGGCAACTTTAGTTGCCAACGGCCGTAAATGGAGTCAAAACTTATTGTTTGCACAATTTCGACAATATTTCAAAGATTAGTTTCAGTTATAGCTGCCTCGGTTAAAAGGCAACAAATCTTAATATGAAGAGCAACAATATTAGCATCTTAGTGCACCTGGCCATCTCAAAAAATTTGCAAAGAGGACTTTTTTGCTTGTAACAAGCTAAACCCTTGGTGCTCGTGGTATTGACCAATGCATTCTACATGGGGGGGTGAGCAAAATGTCCCCTACCCAACTCCTAAACCAAACTTTATAGAAACACCAAATTTGGCATGCAGGTTGGTGTTCACCAACATTTTTTATAAAAATTGGCACTGAGTTGATGACGTCATCATTGTGACGTCATCAACCACATTTTTTTGAAAAATGACGTTAAAGGCTGTTCAAATTTTTGTTTTTTGATACTAATAATATTTTTGATTTACTTTTTGATACTGAATCATAAAATGCCTAAGTCAAAGTAGATACGTCACAAAAAACATTTTATTACGTCATTTACGTTAAAGATCGGCCAAGAAAATGCTCAGATTTCGGAAAGTGACTTCGGGATTCTCAAAATTGGGAAACTTCTGCAACCTCAGCAGCTTCAAATTGTCAGAAGTTGTTTGTCATGCAATTAGACGCAACGTCAAGTTGATTTGAAGAAAAATGCGTCCACAGGACAATCATACGAGCCACGCTCAATTTTCTTCATCGCCTGTTGACTAGCTGCAGCAGCATTTTGCAAACGGTTCTGTCGAATAGTACCATGTCCTCCAATCCCACGTTCCGACAACATCCAAGCAGAGAAAGATATGTGAAAAGATTATCAAACGTAGCAGAGCAACCACTCCGCAAGTCACACTTTTTAATGTGACCTAAACAACATCACCACCCTGCCTTAGAGTTAGGCATCTGACTCACAATAAGGCTCTTCGTAAAAAAGATGTCCACCACTGAATGAAAAACAACATAGCTTGAACCCAAACTGAATGGGCTTTTCTCGCATGAATTGCTTGGTGCAATGCTAGCCATAAAATGTTATAATATGGTATCATGCAGAGGTGGAGTTTTAGAGGACATCCTATGATACCATTTTGAATCACTTGCGTCTGTGTCCTTGGTCCTTGGCCTCGAGCCTTGTGTCCTCGGCTTCACCTCTGGTATCATGTTTTCATCAATGCTATAACTGTTGGTGTTAAAGTATTTTTTGAAGTTGGCATTGAGTTGGAAAAAAGGGTAAAGTCTTTTTTGCTCCTTTGCCTTGCCTTTTTTACTCTCCTTTTCTCCAGTATTGGGCTGCTCGATGAGGGTTTAGGCAGAATAGGAAAAATAGGACTAGCAGGCGTGGCGCCAAAGTAGTGTGAGTGGGATGGGGGGCAGAAAAAATATTTGGGGGTCACATGTAAATTTTTCTCTCAAATTCGGTAGTGAAAACCAAAAAAAGGTCTTCATTCCAAATTACACCTCACGGATACGGATCGTTTGCCTCCTCTCGGGGCACAATTCTTGCTTCGGGGACTCGTTCATAGCCTGGCGGGGCGTGACGAAATCTTATCTCGGTTCTTGCCTACAAATTCTGAGGCGAAGACCAAAAAAAAGCAATCTTAGGCTTCGTATTGGCGTTCACCAGTGTTTTCGTCCTGGAACGAGACTTTACTCTCGCTTGAGGGGTGGGGACACAAGCAATATTTTTAGGGGGCACTGGCCCCGAAATGCACTCCAGTGACACCGGACTTGTTACTTTCTTTTGGAGCATAATCCTTGATTGGGGGGAATAATCTGTGATTTGGGGGGGCACGGCCCCGAAATGTCCCCGTGGCGCCGGGCCTGAAGCCTAGCTTAGTTACTCAGCTACAGATAAACTCCTTTCTTTCCAAACTCTCGGTCAATGCTATTGCTCCTTTCTACCCAAACCCTTGTAGTAGGGAGCAAAAGAGACATTATCCCGGAAAACTATTACAATATATCAATAGCTTAGCCTAACATTAGCCGTATTTTTCCTAAACTTGTCTTTGTAGGTAACAAAAGGTATTTGTAAACAGCAAAAAATATTCGTAAACAACAAAAAGTATTTGTAAACAACAACAAAACGTATGCTAGAAAAAATTATCTTATTGGAGTTTTTAAAGTTTAGCCGTTTTACAAAACGGCTTCAAATTTGACCCCATTTTTGGCCAATGGCAACTAAAGTTGCCATGAAAATATATAACTCCCTCACACCCACCCAGGTGTAAATTATCACAAAAATCTTGGTTTAAGGTTAAAAGAAGTAGTTAGAATTTGCGTGACAGCCATTTTTTTCCTACACTTGACGAATTTTGTTTATTTTTAGTTCATTCCAAAAGTGCACCACAGCCGAAAACCAAAAATTTACCTTTTGCGACACGAGGCCAAAGTTTGACAAATACCAATTGTGTTTCCACGACATTTTCTGCAATTCTTTTTTTTCGCAAACTTTTTTCAGATCATCTTCTTTCAGAAAAAAAAAAAACTTGCGAGTTTTTAATTTCAAAACCTATATTATTTTAGTTTGTTTAAAGGAACATATTTGGCAACTTTAGTTGCCAATGACGTTCAATGGGTTAATTAATCGAAAACGGCCAAAACTAGCTACAAAAACGAAGAAATAAAAATTTAATATTGCAAGCAATGTCGGGGTGTTATAAGTTTTTGTGTTTTCGGAACACTGAAATGATTTATTCGTTATTCTGAACATTACCATGTATTACGTAGACGAGTAGGTCAGGTAAAGTAAATTTAATTTTTACTGCACAAAATAAACGCAAAACAACACAAAGTATAATTATCAGAATGAGGCGGAAGGAAGACCGCTAAGTGACGTAAGTCTACGATTCTGGCGACCACCCTAACATAAAATAAAGAGATTTATTCTCAGTTATTCTAATAGTAGTATAAACATAATCAAAATAGTGCGGGCTGACGTCAAATTTATCTGGTGAAGTTATGACATAGTTTTGGATGAGATTGGATCTATACGCAGAAGAAAGTTTTCGAAAGGATAATTTTTTAAATTTAGTGATAGTAAATTTCACAAAGTTACACCCTAATAATTTTTTTTAAGTTCTTGACTTAAAGAGTCTTTTAATTTTTCTTGTATTCTTGACCTTGTATTAAGATTTAAGTCATTTTTCGCATTGTCAAAAAAATCCATTAATGTGTAGTTAGAGTTTCGTTTTTTTACATGATCCATAAATTTTGCAAGTTCATATTTATACATACCATGAAATTTAACTTTTTAAATTGATAATTTAAAGGAAAACTTTCTTTCCACTATGCACCACCAACCTTACGGCCCGAATTGCTTTATTTTGGAGCGATGTTAATTTTCCTAAGTATGATTTGTATGTTGAATCCTGTATGATGATGCCATAGCTTAGATGTTAAAGCGCACGATTGTAATATAGACACAAAAGAGTAGAGGTTGCATAGGCGTAGCCAAGATTTTTGGTTGGGGGGGGCAAACTACAAATCACGTGCAATGGCGTCATCAAGTATTTTCAAAAGAGGACCTTTTTATCGGGCAAAGTTGTTGTACAATGGAAGATCAGAAGCCATAGCCTGTGTTTGGCACTTAAGCAGTATTTTGCTGAAGGAGGAAGGCTTAAACTAATAGTTAAAAAGTGCCAATGTGTACCTAGGGAGACGTGTTCAGTAAACTAGTGTAACTCAAACCCACCACAGATGAGGATTTGGGGGCGGAGCCCCCACCCGTCAGAGGCTATGGGGGTCTAAGGGCAAAGCCTCCAGCCGCTAAGTGATTTTTTGTAATTTTTTGAAAAAAATGCTTTTTTGATGTCATTCGATCACAAATTGCACGTGGTCAGAGTCATTTCAAAAAACGACATTTTTAACATTTGAAAGCCAATTAGAAAAAAATCAAATTGTTCAATCTTCCTTTTACTTGCAATTTAAGTCCAAAACACTTTTAAAATCTTGCATTTTGGTGTTAAATTTTGTAAGCGATTTGGCCCAGATAAGGAGAACTACGATATACTGCGTCGTGCAATATTTTAGCAGTAAATAGTAATCCACTCGACAATTTTCCTAAGAGATTTTTGCTTTTTCCATAAAATCAACCAGTTATAGAAGTATATATTCGGCCAGGGGCCCCGGCCCTCTCAACCTAAATTCATTAATTTCTTCAATGAGCATTGAGCATTTCCCCTTGCTGATTTTTTTTCAAAAGTTTTTTTTTTGCGTAAAAACTGGCGAGGTGGAAGTGAACTGCAATTGAAAAATGGTACAATAGATGGTTACACCATACATTAACCATGTCATTCCCGGGCCGGATTTATATTGCGCGTGGCCCTAGTACCTTGGGGATTATTGCAACATCTTTCTGTCAAATATTGGTGAAGAACAAAAAAAAAATTTTTTTTACCATCTGAGCCCGGGCCCTTGGCACTGTGCCATGTGGTGAATCCGGCCCTGCTTAATGCATTACTTTCATAAAAAGGTTGGATGAGGGCCTGAAGTAGCTACGTGTAAGAAAAAAAAACCCTTAGTTTCATTTCGGTTATACTTTTAAGTTTGTTGGCAAAACTTGAATTGAGGGGGCACGGGCCCCCAGGTCGTTAATATTAATGTTAATTACTGTTGTACGCTTGTATTATTGTACTCAAAGATGCTAATAGATACTGAAACAGAAAAAATAAGTCTTTTTTGTCACATTTTTATTGGTGGTGGTATTTCGATTGGGGGGGAGGGCGGGCCCCCTCGCCTCTCTCTGGCTAGTCCTATAAGAGGTTGGAAGAAAAATTTTGATTTAGTGTATAATACCGACGCCACGCGAAAATTTGCCACAGTCGATGTGATATGATACTTAAAATTCAATTCTTTATCAATGTGAAATCTTAATTAAGTGTTTAACTGCAGGAGTTATGATGCAAATTTCAGAATTTTCTGTTTTTATATTTCCGAATTTCTCTTTATCTCTTAATTTAGAATTGATCAGCATAACATTTGATTAGTTGAGTTCAATGTTAATTTATTTGTATCCATCAAAAGATGTAAATTTTTAAGCTCAATTTTTGCTTCATCTTGCATAGTTTTCTCGCAAATGTTTGATAGTGGCGAACAAGTATCGTCAGCAAATAATTAGTACAGTTGAATGTTGCATTTTTAAGGTCAAATCATTTACGTATATTATACAAAGCAGAGGACCCAAAACTGTGGTACTCCAAGTTTAACTGAGCGCATGATTGAACGTTCTTGAGCAATATACACTTTTTGTTGTCTGTTTGATAAATAACTCCAAAATAAATCATTACATAAACCATGGATTCCATAACAGTCAAGTTTTTTGACAAGAATTCTATGATTTATCGTATCTGTGGCCTAAGTTAAATCTACTGCCACAAGAGCAGAAAGTTTGCTTTTAGAAATGTTAACATACAAAATTAGTTGCTAGATCTAATAAAGCTTGAGTAGTGGTACGTTTTTTTTTCTAAACCCATATTGCCGATCCTACAGAATTTCACTCGCGTTTAGGAAACTCGATAATCTTACAACGAATAGCTTTTCCATGACTTTTGATATTGATGGCAGGAAAGAAATAGGTCTGTAATTGTTAACTTTAGTTTTGTATCCAGAACATTTTTTATTGTTTAGCGAATGAATTGCATTGTAAATTTCAACAAACGTTGACAAAAATAATGCCACTGAATTCGGATTTCGACATTTCAAACAACTTTTAAAGGATTTTTTTGAATGGATGTTTACAGCAAGCATATCTCTAATCACTGAAAACTGTTCATTAAAAGCTTAAGCTATTTCCTTTGGAGCATTTAGTGAGACGTTTGATTCATCACTAATAAAAGTAGGCAAATTCAAATTTTTTTTTTGTTGAAATGCACTTACGCAGTACTTGACAGGTAGTACGTGGGTTATACTTTCCTTCTTTAATCTTTTTCTTATCATAATATAAACGTTTCGCGGCACATTTAATTTATAGGTAAAAGATTAGCATATTTTTTGAACTAAGCTGCAAAAGCCGTATTACCAGTCAAGAACAATGACTTAAACATTCGTTGCTTGTGACGAATTGACTTATTGATCCTTTTGGTAATCTATGGTTACTTGTTGCAATTTCATTTGATGCCGAGATAGAAAGTTGTTTCATGGAGGATGTTTTTTAGTAATTTGTATTAACATTTTCATAAATTTTGAAAAAACGTCATTCACATTTGATACACTTATGAAAGAAAAACCAACAAAAGGTTGATTATTTTAAACTAGATTCTAAAACGTTGCAATGTTGATCAGCCTGAAAGTTCTTCGTATTTCGAAAAACAATTTGCTCTGTCGGTGTTGCATTATAACTCTTAATTTTTCCATCGAAACGAATACTGGATAGTGGTTGCTTAAATCCCTTTACTCAAGTACTCCCCGTGCAATATGCAATTATGCTCATTTGTAATTATGTGGTCAAACTGAGAAAAAGCGTGACTTTTCAAGATGTTAGTGTAGTCTTAAGCATAGGTATAAATTTTTGGTTTATTCAGATTTATATAACAAAACACGTACGATTTTCTACATTTAATGTATGTTGGATTTCGCTAAATTTTTCTATAAAAGAGAAAGGGTTGTGACTTGGATGTCTATACATTATCCCAATGATCAAGTTTTTATTATTATTTAGCCTATAGCGTCAATTTAGATATTTTCACGTCCTGCTACTCTGAAATTATGTATACCTGATCTTTCAAATTTAATTGACTTCGTAATATACGTAGCAACACTACCGATAATTGTAAGAAGTTTTCAAGTATGATTAAAATTAAAGGTGTATCCAGGCAGACCATCATCTATAAGGAGTTCAACTTGAAGTCTAGTTTCTGCTATGCAAATGATATCCGGTGGAGATCGGCAAAGAGTAAGGAAATTTATTAAATCAACGTGGTGTTTGTGAAGAGAGCGAACGTTGATGTGAATGATAAAAAATTGAGCATTACGGGCAGCAGTTGGGAACGCTTTGCTACGTCATAATACAAACATTTACCAACATTTTAAGTCAAAATTTGAAAAAGGCTATCAGGGTCAATATGATTTGAATTCAA
The DNA here is from genome assembly GCA_963965965.1 of Trididemnum nubilum. NCBI lineage: Eukaryota > Metazoa > Chordata > Ascidiacea > Aplousobranchia > Didemnidae > Trididemnum > Trididemnum nubilum. The sequence continues at coordinate 12,340,583 of OZ014480.1, forward strand.
TAATGTAGAATCCACCAAATCTGTATTTTCTTTTTTTTCAAATTGTTGTTTGATTAATCTTAGTTGAATCCACTCGACTCGAAGATAGCTGCAAATCATCAGTAGGGCCAATCAAGGCCAATAAATCAAATAGCAAAACAAAAGGCAGGCTTAACAAAGCAAGAGGGCGAAAACATAAAACCAATGCACACACCATCAACCTCATGAGAATACTAAATAACTTTAGTCACTGACAGAAAATAGATTCAAATCGTTTCCGCCAATTCTAATTTTTAATTTATAGAGAGTTTAAAGCTACCGGGAAATAATTTAATACGAAGAATAAGACATAGAAGTTTCGTTATTAAAAGTGCAAAAGCTTTAAGGCTATTACTGACGCAGATTCGTTACTTTCGTTTAAGCGACTACATTAAATTTACTTTCTTATCGTCTACAAATAGGCAATTTTCTCCATTGTGTACATTTCACGTGATTTTTAATTTCGTCTTTCTCGCATGTTTGAAGGGCGGCATCAGTATCTTTTTTTGCTCATATATCTCTTTTGGTAAATGTTCGCTAACATAAACTTTTGGTGCAGTTCTCGTCTAATCATTATGGTGTACTTCTTAAATACACTAACAACTGTCAATATAATGGGTCGTTTTATTTTGATCTTTACTTGTAAATCTGATGTTGAGGTAACTTGTGTAAGTCAGTCAGTTTAACTTGTTCAGAATTTACTGTAGTTGTAAACCATTAGCCAAGAATTTATTTGAAATTGCTTCTGCTACGTCTCTTTTTTCTCATGCTACAGATTTATCTTAAACTTTAGCCAGGAACACGCAGGTTTAACCGTATGCTGTAAGCTTCTTTGCAAATTTGTTCTCGTTTGGATTTAATTTAGTCAAATTCTGCTCCTTTATTAGTTCCTAACGTTTGCTTTTACATGATGAAATAATGTCAGGTCAAGTTTCCAATTGATTTGTATTTCTAATTCACCATACCGCTTAGCAATCTTTTTGTTTAACGTTTCTATGTGTTTTATTAATATCGAGTCTTCCAATTGAAATGTCACCAATGACAAAAATGTGACAAAAAAGACTACCGTTTCTTCAGTTTCAGGTTCTTTTAGCATTTTTCTCTTACAACAGTAATGATTATTGACGATTACGGGCCCCGGCCTCCTCTCAAGTCAATTTTAATCCCGGAGAAATTGAGAGTTTTTGTCTTAAAAGACTGCAACCTCAGGCCCTCACCTAACATTTTTATGTACGTAATGCTATAACTAGAGCCGGATTTACCATAGTATGGCACAGTAACCAACGCAGCGCTCAGGTGGTTAGACTTTTTTTTTTATCGTTACCCATCTTTGGCAAAAGCATGTTGCAAAAATCTCCAAAGTGCCGAGGGCCCAGCGCAATGTAAAATGGCAATAACATGGTTAGTAGGCGTAACCATCTATTGTACTATTTTCAAATAACAATCCATTTTCACCTTGCCAATTTTTACGCGAAAAAATACATATGAAAAAAAAAATTAGGTAGGGAAAATGCTCATTGAACAAACTATTGAATTTGAATTAAGGAGGCCTGGGCCCTCTGGTCAAACATGTACTTCTGCATTTGGTCATTTTTATGGCAAAACAAAAATCTTCAAGAAAAATTTTTGAAGGGAATATTATTTACGACTAAAATATTGCAGTAGGCAATGTACCTTACTCTTCCTTACTTGCGCCAAATCACTTACAAAATTTAAACCCAAAATGCAAGATTTTAAACGTGTTTTGGACTACTATTGCAAAACAAGGACTGAATTAGTTTTTTCAATTAGTTTTCAAATGTAAAATATCTAGTTCTTTTAAATGGCTCAAACACGAGCAAATTATTATCCAATCCATTAAAATAGCTAGTTTTTCCAAAAAAAATTCCAAAAAATACGCAGTCGGCTGGGGGCTTCGCTTCCAGACTCCCATTAGCTTCCGACGGCTGGGAGCTCCGCCCCCAAAATCCGTCTGCGATAAGTTTGAGTTACACAACTGTTCCAACTCGGGAGTTGGATCATATCCCGGGGGAGCCACACGGGTTCGTTTGCACAGCTTGGCTCCGGCTTGCTGGCCCAGCGTAGACTTCTCAGACGTGGCTGCAGTCAGTAACACGAATATACCGCGAACTGTATTTTATCAGATTTTAATGAAAACAGATTTTATTGAAAACAGAGACAAACAGGCAACAAAATATTATCTAGATTTTTGCCGGTATATTAAACGGCTTCCAACTTAAAATTCCAAAATTCAAAAAAAAAAATGTGAGCTTTTTGCTTCACCACTAAAATTCCGATACTAAAAGCTACCAACACTGGCGAGACAGGCCAAAGTGCCACTTGAGTGTGACGTAATTTAGAAAACGCAGTGCGCAAAATTAACAAAAAAGGCGATTGGCCAAAATAACTTTGCAACAACTACAAAAACCAAAACCGTGCAAAACTAATATGTAAATAAGGTGAAATGGCAAAGCGGCACATTTCGCAATAAGTGATGCTGAAACAATGCGGCCCCTTAGAAATGAAACACAGAGTTGAAATTCAAAAAAAAAAATAACGTAATAAAGGTGAAAGCAGTATAGTGGTCAGTGACCACACCGTAACAAAATTAATAGCATTTTTAGAGCTTAAGGAATTTAAAATATTTCAATATAAATAAGTGCTTAGCCATTTCGAAGACATCAACTTCAATAGAAATCGAAACGTCAAAATAAATAGGACTTTAGTTTCATATATAATATTTCAAATGCTGGAGAGTTGCCCAATTTGGCCGAAGAGTTCATTTATATTTCATAAATAAAAACAGTAATTAACGACACAAACAGTTAGCAATTAAAGGACAATTAATCTTAGTTCAAAATTCACAGGAGCAATTTTAGAGACATCTCTTAAAATATACTCGATTTTATTGGGTCCTCCAACGGTGCCCTTTGCCAGTACCGCAACAGTGGCGTAACGAACAAGTTCCCAACCATTACGAATCTGTGGGTGCACTAAATGAATGCACCCCAGACAATAAGCTCCTCTTTTAGTGATGTCTTCCGAGTCCCCAACAAGTAATAACTGGCCTGGGTAAAGGTTCTCCTTGCAGGTTCTCCATTTTTACGGCCCTGTAGATTTATAAGGTACCCTAACCTTCTACGTTTTAGCCGTTTTCAAGATATTGCTGGTCAACATTAACAATTTATTTTTCTCTTACTCTAATTTCGTCATTTTGTCAGTATTAAGACAGAAGGTTACTTTTGGAAAGCTGCTGGCTTATATTTATTCTAAAACAGCTAATTTTACAGCAATGAACTTTTTCCTTGTTTTGATAATAACTCTGCCGCAAAATATTTATTGCGATTCAGGACATGCAGAATTTAAAAAAAATTTTTTTTCTAATTGGCAACCCTTGCAAAATTTCTAAGAGGAAAAAGCCTTTTTAAGGGGAAATATCGGTTGTTATATTTCGGAAACGGAAGATCGTAGAAAGCTTAATTTTGGAGAATGGTGAAGTTATCCTTCAGATCTGTCAAAATCTGTAAAGAGAAAATCGAGCAAAATTTTCCGACCTGAATGTTCTTTTAAGACCGAACCCGACCCGGAAAGTCCGACCCGACTTGCAATTTGGTGTATGTCATAATACACAAACATAACATAACGTAGCAAAATATTTATGCATTTCAATAAGACGGCTAAAGCCTTTCCACAAAAGCTGCTTTTAATGAATTCTGCAAAGCCAAAAGCCCAACAATGATACCACGCAAAATCAGCACAGTGGCCAACAGCTGCTAGGTCATTTTGTCAAAATAACAACTGGAACGGGCTGTTAAATAATGCTCAACTAAATCAGCTAATTTAAAACAAACAAACAAACTTTAAATAATGTAAAAAGAATATACGAGCTACAGTAGCTACTGCACAGCATACGCTGCGAGGCAGTAAATTAGTTTTGGCATGAGTTGAACCCAACTCATACTGAACAACGTCACCCCCACATGTACACCCCTCAAAAAACACACAACAAAGGATAGGCGAATTGGAAATGTGAGCCTAAAAGTGATTGGGAGAACATATTCTCCCCAGTTCTTTCATTGGCGCCGATTTTGGTTTAGGTGCCTGCTCTTGCTGAGTCACACTTGAAAAAGTGCCAAATTACAAAAGAACTATGCAAATCAAAGAGCAAACTTTATGTTGGCAATTTTCTTTTGATGGAATAAAAATTCTTTAACTGGCACGGTTCTTTCTTAATTTGGCATTATTTTTGGCAAGGTTCAGCAATAAGTTGGGTGGACTAGAACCAAGAACCAAAAATGCAAAAGTTGTACTCGTAAAAACGCTAAATAAGCAGGAGCCGAAAACAAGGACCTGGTTTGAGAAGGGGACATGCATAAACGCTAATAAATTTGTATTGCCATATATTTCAACGTAAAACTGCAATATAATTGATGCTTTGCGAGGTAGAATTGTACATTGGACAGTAAAAACAATATCAACTAGCGTCTAAATGTGTAAATTCGTGTGCAATAATGTCGACGTTAAGCCTTAATTTTTCTGAAGTGAAAGCTCCCAATACAAGACCAGCAAAGAAACTTTTATATAAAGGTGAAAATGGCACGTACTTTGCAGCAAAAGATATGTCGAAAAGAGCAGCAAAACAGTTATTAGATGATGATCTACGCTTTTTTCGGGGCATTGAAGGCCATGAAAATATTGTGAGATGTTTTGTACACTGTACTTTTAAGGAAGAATCTGTTACGAAATTAATGGAAGTGGGGGATGGAAATTTGGAAGAGTTTATTAGTGACCGAGATATACTTCCACTAAAGCAATTATATTCTGAAGACCAACAAACAATTAAAGCTACAAAACATTTTAGAGACCACAGCTGCAACGATCTTCCACTTAGATTGGACCTGCTACTCCAAACTGCTCAAGGCCTTAAGTATCTCCACGACAACCGCATCATCCACCGCAATATTCAACCATCAAATGTTTTGCTGATTCGCACTTCTCAAAACAAAACCGTAGCGAAACTTGGAGGATTTCAGCATAGCAGAAAATGGACGGGCAAAACACGCCTACAGGACTCGGAACTAGTCGAAATTTTTTCAAACGGCATTACAGCTGAAACTAAAGCAGCACAGATGTACATGTCAAACGAGTGCCACAAAGGAAAATGGAGCAGAGCATCTGACATTTTTGCTTTCGGGATATTGATTTACTACACCCTTACTGCAAAGCACCGCCATCCATTCTATACCGGGCAAGGCAAAATTGACATTGAAACAGCAAAGGAAAACATTAAAGGAAAAGTAGAAGCTGTTGTTGATTTTCAGCAGTTGGCGTCCAGAACAGATGAAGAAAAGTTCTCTCAAAAATCTATGATTGAGCAAGTGATTGATCATGACCCTGCAAAGCGATTGAAGATCGATGATGTGCTGTACCACCCAGCTTTCTACACATCACAAAGAAAACTCGACTTTTTGTTGACAGTCCGTGAGAGTTTGGAAAAATTTTATCGCCCTGATAAAAAAACTGAACTCGCCAAAAAATTTGACTCTTTGAACGAGAAAATTGAAGAAGAAATTGGTGAGGAAAAGTTTAACATCGATAGAACTTTTCAGAATCATAAGTATTTTACAAAACCTCTAACCAAAGAAGAAATCGAAAAACGAAAAACGAAAAAGTATAAGGGCGGTTGGGAACCTATTGAGAAACGCAAGTTTAGCAACGCTAAACTAGTTTTAAGGGCATTACGAAACAACCTTGCTCATGCTTGCGATATTAACACCCCAGACGATTTTAAAAAAGATTTCGGGGTAAATCTTGACTCTTATGAAGCAGCAAAGTTTTTTGAAATTTTTGTGGCTAAACATAATCCAAAGCTTTTGATTGGTTTGTATAATGCTTATAAAAATAACGATCAAAAATGTGCAGCAAAATTTTACCCAAAACTCAACTAAAAATTCAGAGCTTTCCCAATCAAATTTTTTCATTCAAAATCTTGCAATATCGCTTATGTTTAAGGCTAATCTATAACGCATAAAATTTATTAAATCTCCCATAAATCAATTTCAGCACCAAGTAGGGTGATCATTATTCTTATTTAAAATTTTCCATTTGTTACGCGATTTTTAGCTTTGCAGAAATCGGAAAAAAAATTAAAAATTAAAAAAATTTTAGGTATCCAGCGATAAAAAGCATAAATTATTCATTTTTTTCAATATGTTGTTGTTGCTGTTCATATTTATCCTCCTGTCACCGAACAGCGCCAGACGCTAACTGTTCGATGATCTGGACATTTTTTGTTGATTTGACTATTTTGTGCTTGGAGGAATGTGCGCCTGCTTAAGAGTTTCCATAGATCCAATGTTTCTGTGGATTTCTCGGAATTCTTGTCCACTGAATTTGCTGCTTGTTCGAAACCACCAAGCAGAGATAATCATCGTATAGCAGTGGTTCTTAAACTTGTTGGAGGTATCGAATCCGGAAAATTTTTTACGGACATTCACCAAATCCTTCGTTGAAATTCAAAATATATCTTTTGATAAACTTGAGTCTAAAGCAGTACTGCTTAAAGTTTTTGAGTGGTGGGCTGGATTACTTTTTTGAGCTTTAGCGGGCCATACGATTCTTACTAAAGGTATGGATATTTTTATTCCAAATATTGCTCACACAAGTTTCGCAACTGTTCTACCAAATTAAATAATTCTTAAAGCGGAGTGAAACTTTAATAAAAACTTCTTTTTGTGTTCACCATAAATTAAAGTTTGTTGAATTACACGGTAGTAGTAGTAGTATATAAAAGAACTTTTTAAAACACACATAAAAAAAAACCCTGAGTAATATGACACAGCACCACATTCAGGATTTTGCTAGATGAGGGGCTTCAACCAAAATCTAACATTTTTTCATGCCGAAGTTTGTACAGTATCCAGCAACCGATGCGTTGAATAAACTGCTTCACGTTTAAAATGCATCATAGGCAACATCCGGGAGCGAAGCGCTCTGCCGCTGGGCGATTTTTGTAATTTTGCAGCAAAAAATAGCAATTTTAATTCCATTTTAATCACATTTCACACTTTTTAAAGCCATATAAATAACTACGTTGCTAAAATTCAGACGTCATTCTAAAGAACTAAATTGCTTAGCACCTTCAGCCCCCCTCCACGCTTCAGGTCAAGTCTAAAACACGTTTAAACGCTCGTATTTTGAGATTAAATTTTCTAAGTAACTTGACTAATGGAGCTTAAGCCCTTTCATTCTGGTTGCGCCGGTGACTGCAACCATAAAATCTTAAGTGTGCTCTAAAAATCAGAAGAGCTGGTCTTTGAAAAAAATGCTTTCACGTATTGTTTCATGTCATAATCACTAACGAAGTACCGACAACAATTCCGCAGGCTTACATGTCTCTTCCGCGACACATCCGTAAAGGCGAGTTAATTAGACGGAAAATTGCGTCAGATTTATGTACAACAGTGGCTTGCCAGCAATTTTGCAAAGAATCGAGAAAACTTCAAAGGATGATTATGTTTGAACGTAATTATTCCTTTTTCCTTCAACGCCTGTTTGTCTTGTCGTTGCGTGATGTTCCAAAAACAATATTTTGATTAAACCAAAATGGGGGGCATAAACAACCGTTAGAGGGGGCACGGACCCCCTTGGCCCCCCCGTAGCGACGGCACCGCTTGTGCGTCAATTGACGCACTTAGTGTTATGTAGAGTACATTGTGATTGCCATACATATAGCGTGTGTATACTTATCATAATCTCCGCTTAACCCCTGATACTAACTCATCGAGCTCTTGGGGTTCGATCGAACCCAGTTTAAGAACCACTGTCGTATAGGGTCTTATCCAAAGATGCAGCAACATGACCAGGGTTGGGGTTGAACTCAGATCAACAACGCTTTTACCCATTTGGCCACACTGTCGACTAATATAATATTTCAAACTTGCTGAAAATTTCAAAAGAATGCTGTTTACATTTTAATATTCTGCATATCCCAATCTAAACCTTTTCATTAGCCAGTTTGAGTGGCACTTGGCAAGGTTCGATAATCATTCGTTTCTCATATTTTGGGTTTTGGTAATATGTTTGAATAATAAGCTTATTGAGAATTATGTTCAGTTTTTGCTTGGAAAGAGTAATTACAGAAAGGCGTCTTGTATCTGCACTTTCATACGTTTGAAGGTGTTTATGTCAGGGCTGCGAACTTAAACTTAAACTCGAACTCAAAAAAACTCGGTTATTTTGCAGAACTCGAACTTGAACTCGAAAAAAATTGTTCGAGTTCGAGTTCACTAAAAGGAAATTGTAAGATTAAAAATTTGTCGGAAAAACTTTTGTTTTTGATCAAGCTGTTTAAATTGAGATTGCGTTTTTTGCAACAGCTGCATAACTGCATATCATTCTCTGGCTTGTTTATGTCGTGGCGATCTAGAAAAACAGCGCAAGTATCAGGGCTGCAAACTCAAACTTGAAATTGAACTCGAAATCGAAAAAACTCGGTTATTTCGCCGAACTCGAACTCGAATTTGAACTCTAAAAAAATAATTTCAGAACTCAAACTTGAACTCGGACTTGCTAAAATGGGCTAAACTCGAACTTGAACCCCCAATAAAAAAATCGATCGAGTTCGCAGCCCTAGTTTATGCCCCTGATAGCCTATATGACTCGGCTATGGGTCGATGTTGCCACTCCAGTACAGTAAAAGATACTCTTTTTTTGATTCTGTCTGTTAACTTGTAGTCGAATTGTAGAATCTGACTCCATACCTTATCAAAAATAACGTAGTTTCGAGCCTGTTTTGGTTGAAAATTTTGCTTTAAAGATGTTGCACAATAATTGGCACAACAAAAAGATGTCTGAAAAGACTATATGTAAAATAGATAGACTTAATAGAGAATGGGCTTTGTTAACTAGTAATAATTTGAAAATTTTCGCTATTTATTACCACAGTTAGTATTCTAGTAAACCAATTCATGAAGAACTGTTGAAACGAGTTAGGAAAGAAAATTATAAAACTCTACAGTTTTAGACTTTCAAATAACTGGTTTTACGATTGCAGCAGACGGAATAGTCAATCATTTTACGGCAAACCTAATTTTTGGTAAATTTATCACAAAGTTTAAGTATTATTTTTTGACATATTTCCCCCTTTTCCACGCAGCAGCATGTTAGTGTTTTTCAAAATGGCTATATTGCAGAAGCCCGGCGCAGAAGTGAAACAGAAAAACATGGTATTCGTTGTTTGATACTTGGTTGAGAGGCTGGGGAGAAATGATTCGGCTCCATCGGCGCCATTATTCTGACTAAGTTATAATAAGGGTACCAAAACATGTAATTTGCGTGTTTAAAATAAATTACAAAGCCAAAACAACTGGAAACATAGCTTTACGTTTCGTGCAACTACTTCTCATCTTGTCCAAAGACATGAATGGCAAAAAAGCGCAAAAAACAAGCTTTTAAGCATCAAAGAGAAGAAGCAGCAGGGGAGAAAACTATTCATATTACTTATGTGGTAAACAAATACAGTGGTATAGATGTTGGTCAAGGATTGGGTGTTTGAAATGGTAATGTTTCGGTGATCAATAACTTTCGCCAGTGATTAGTTGGGGCCATTATTTCTGTTTTATTGAAGTCAATTTTATGATCGAGGTTATCTGTCAAATGTTTGGATACATCATTATTTTGTCTATTTGGCAAAGTGGGGTCATGATTTTTTAACAAAGTAATCAAATTCCTGGAGGTCTGACCAATATACGTACTTTTACAGCTACATGTGATACGATAAACAACAATAGAACGATGTAACTTATTTTGGCGCTCTTTGTAGATAAAAAGACGCTTTTAATTGAACGTTTTATTAATTAAAATAAATGTTAGTAAAAAATCCTGAAAAAGAACCTGAAGAACCGAAACGTGAAACAGACTGTAGAGGGTTTTAGTGTTTTTAAATTTTATTAGTGTAGTTTGTTCGAAATATATATTTACTTCAAAATCTAGTTTTTTTCAAAAAAACTTTGTTATTATCTTTCTTTCTGGCAGGAACCTGGCATTTTTCCAGCCGCTGAACTATTTTGGATTAAAAATAATAATTGTCGTTTTTTTTACATCATTGAAAAGCAATTTTAGACTCCAGCGGTATAAGTCAAAATGAAAATGTGGATGAGGGGGATAGAACACTGTGTCACTGAGAGATTATGCATTTTTTTAGCAGAAAGTATGATAGAAAATAAAATCCCTAAATTTTTAGCGATTCTTATAGAGGTGTAGAGCTAATCATTTTTTTTTAATTGGCAGGTCTTCGAGGGTCAACAAAATTTCTGATTGCGTAGTTGATCCTCGGGCCGCAGTCTTCACAACTAACGGTGCATAACCTGCGGGGTAAATGGAAAATTATGCGGCCGTGCTCGTATAGACCTACACCAGAGTTGTTAGTCGAGCCGAGTTTTTCGGATCGGGTTCGGTCTTAAACATAAGCGTATCCAGGATTTTTTTTTTTTGGGGGGGGGCCAAACCACAAATAATATTCAATGAAGTCATCAGAAATTTTCGAAAGAGGAATTGTTTGTGTGGCAAAGATAATGTAGAATAGAAGATCAGAAGCCGTGGCCTGTGTTTGGCACTTAACCAGAGTTTTGCTAAAGAGAGAGGGCTTAAACTAAATGTTAAAAACACGGAAATGTCTTAATTGGGAGACTTGTCGAGTAACCAAATGTAACTCAACCGTATCACAGACGGGGAATCTTGGAGGCGAAGCCCGCAGCCGCTGGGCAATTTTTTGTAATTTTTTGGAAAAAAAACTATTTTAATGCCATTGAATCAAATTTTACTCGTGTTCAGGGCCATTTGGAAGAACTAGATTTTTAACATTCGAAAGCCAATTGAAAAATTAAATTTTTTGCACTTCTATTCACTTGCAATCTAATTCCAAAACACTGTTAAAATCTTGCATTTTTGTGTTTGCAGTTTGTAAATGATTTGGCCCAGGTAGGGGGGGGAAGTAAGTTACATTGCCTCCTGTAATATTTTAGCAGGAAATAATAACTCACTTGAAGATTTTCCTTGAAAGATTTTTTTTGTTATAAAAATAACCAGTTTACGAGTAGATGTACGACCAGGGGGCCCCAGGCTCCCCCTGAATTCAAATTCAATAATTTGTTCAATGAGCATTTTTCCAAGCTAATTTTTTTTTTTAAGTATATTTTCGCGTAAAACCTGGTGAAGTGGAAGTGAATTGTTGTTGAAAAATGGTACAACAGATGGTTACATGTACTAACGTGCCCGGGCCGAATTTGCATTGAGCGGGGCCCTGGCACTTGGAGAATTTCGCAACACCTTCCCACCAAATATAGGTGAAGACTAAAAAAAAATCTTACCATCTGAGCGCGGGGCCCCTGGCTCTGGTAAATGGTAAATATGGTGGTGGTAAATCCTATATGGTAAATTCAGTCCTGGTTATTGCAATGCGTTCATAAAAGGTTACGAGATTAGGGCTTAAGGTACAAACTTTTAGGACAAAAAACCTTCATTTCACCCGGTTGATATTGGTTGGCAAATCAAATCTTTCATTATACTCGTTGTATTACGCCGATGCGTGTAACGAGTTTGCGGGGTCCATCTCCGCATCATTGCGCCTGGGCAACCCAGCTCCTTTCAAATAAATGTCGCAGCGGTGGCGAACTGTTAGCAACACTGTGTCCGATTTGACCGGCCCGAGATTTGAACCTCATATCTCCCGCTTTAGAGACGAACGCGTTACCGCTCAACCAACTGGCCGGTTTAAATTAGTTGGCAAAAATTGAATGGAGGGGGCCCGGGCCCCCTGGTTGTTAATATTAATGTTACTTACTGTTGTCCGCGAGTACTGTTGTACGCGAAGATGCTAAATAAAACTGAAACTGAAGAAACAATTGGCTTTTTTGTCACATTTTTATCAGTGGTGGCATTTCAATTGAGGGTGGGAAGGGGGCAAACTCCCTGCCCACCTGACTACGCCAATGGTCTTAAATTTGGGCTTGATATACATATTTGCCGTGTGTTGTTGCCTTTTAGGTGCTAAGTAAGTTTGATTAAAGTAACTGCTACAACACTGAATGAATACTTGATTCGTTTGGTCAAATTTTTTTTGATTCGTAAATTTTTTTTTCATTCATAAAGTTTTTTTCATTCGTAAAATTCGTAAAAATTTTTTTAAACTTTTTTTTGATTCGTTTAGGCTTCAATGCAATTATTATTGCGCAATTATTTTTTATTACGTCACAAATAATTAGCAAGAAGTAATTTTATTTTAACCGTATACGAGCAATAACGGTAAACATTTTTTTAAAATCTAACCTAATTTCGGGCTTTTTCGAGTTTGATTTTGGTTTCAAATCATTTTTTGAGCTCTGGCCTGTATTTGTCGGGCCATTTGATACTCTGCTTCACCAAAACAAAGCAGATAAAAGAAAACTAAAATAATCAAGATCAGTAGAAACGCAGTACAACGATTGAAACGGTGATGTCACAGACTGATTTATAAAGAGTAGCCCACCTATAAAGCAACCAGAGGGCTAAAGGGCATGAAGCTTCTCTCACTTATCCAAGTCATTGAAAAAATTTAATTCGTATATGGGAGCTTTAAAACGAGTTTTGGACCTAGCTGTAGTAAGAAGGAGGTGCTAAAAGGACTGAGCAAATTTTTTTTTCAAGTGCCCGATCCAAACCTCAGCAATTCAATTTTTTAAATACCTTTTTGAAAACGTACAAAATTGCATTTAAATGGCATTAAAATAGCTACATTTTCCAAAACAAATTACAAAAAATTCACTCGACAGCTGCTGGCTACGTTCCAAGAGCCCTATATAACCTCCGTAAGTTATAGGGCTCTGCCTCCAAAACCCCGTTGGCGATACGCTTAAACTTCACCAGTTTGCTGAAACGCTTTACCTACGCTGGAGATTTTTTCAACACAAAAAATTAGACATAAGTCAGTATAACTTTAAATTCAAAATCGTGCTACACGCGTTTGCTGGTATGGCCGATATTACAAATCCAAAAATTGCCGCAAAATTTCCCGTCCAGCAGTTGCGGGAGGAAGCCATATTCAAACACTCGCTGTTTGTTTGAATAAGACTGATGATGGCCCTGTTCTTGTCAAAATAAACGATTTCTTTTTACTTTATTTTAATTTTGTTGATTTATCTATTGTACGATAAATGTTATTTATTTATTGGACAATAAATTTCTCTTATTTTGAATCTGAATTGATTGTCAACAATCGCCCGTACAATTTCACATGTAGGAGAGATTCTGTGAAAACCTTACATTTTAATTTCTAGACATAAACTTTTATGAAATGGTAATTTAAAAAAGCATTTGTTTCTGGTTTTTGCCATTAATTGAAATGTTATCTAATTAAGTGTCCCAATGCAAAGTAAACCATTTATTTATCATTTGTTTTTTACTTTAGTTTTTGCTTGTAAATTTTGTGTTACATATTTTGCAAGCACTTCTGCTGTTTGTGTTACGATTACTTTTTCGCAACTTTTTTAACCAAACCTCTTTTTTTGGAGAAAAACCAAGTCGTATCCCCTTTATGGATCTAAATGAAATTACAAAACCCAGCAAAAGTCATGAGGACAAAGCCTCTAAACGATGGAGGAGATTAGTGAAGTATGATGATGGCCTTGAATACGAATATTCTGCAATAATTGATCGCAAAAGTTGGAAGGAATACGTGCATAAAAACTTCAACGTTAAAGATTCAAGAGTTGGCCTCTTTTACAATAGTGAAGAAGAAGTCCACGAACAACGAATCGTGTTCAAGACAATAGAAAAGAAAGATAGCGAAAAATCTCCCGACGTAATGCTTGAATGGGACGAAGCAAGCTCATCTCTTAGTGCTACACTAATGTCCGAAATTTTCGTTTGTAACCGTTCTCAGTATTCATGTGGTAAGTTGAGAGAAATGGAAAGGAACAAAAGCACTCCTTTATTTAGCCTTGAAGCACTCTATGAGCAGCTCGGAACTGAAGGAATCCAAGATGACACGTTTGACCCAAATGAAACGATGTTGAGGTTTGGAGCAAAAGCTGGGGAAACAGCTACTGATGTGACCTTACAGTCCAACGCAGCTGGCTGCCTTTATGAAACTTGTGTCCTATTTTAACTTTTTTTAAACAATGTTGTACACCACAGAAAAGCAGATCGATTTCATAAAATGTTCGGTTATTTGTTAAGTTTTATATTTTTGAGAAAAACACCGCCAAGACTATAATGCAAAGCAATTTTATTTTGTTTAGCGTTGTTCTGAATCTACTTTTGTCATTTTCGTTTTTACAGTAAATATAGGTTTTACATTTTCTCAGTGAGGAAAAATGTATTTGAAGCATATAGGCCTATCTGTAACAAGACTATTATGTTAACACATACTTAGAAGAAGAACTTTTCCGCACTCTAAACGCTACCTATGTGTTGTTATCTTTTTGCTAATATTGTGCTAGTCAAGTATAAAATAAATAAGTGAATTTCTCTTAAAGATTTTCACCTCGTCCTATTTTTCCACTTTAAAGTATTATGTTTTCATTTTTGTGGTTCTGATTAATCGAGTATTAGTGAATTTCTTAGCCTCTAAGCATTGGCCACAGCAAAGTACGATCAGTAGGCTATTGCATTCTAATTGCAATATTTTTTGTCACTTTCGCCAAATATTATCTCTATCAAAATAAGTCAGTCAGAACAACGACACTTTTAAAAGCATTAAAAGTTTTTAGCATTTAGCAACATTTTGGTTTGATATCATTTACTGAAACCGAATTATTTTCAGCTCTAAATGCTTTTGAGAAGTGCTCAATAAGAGTTGTAGTCAGAGTAGTATTAAATATTAGTACACCGCAGATAAAAAGATTAAAATCCTTCCAGTCCCATTAAAGTTGATTCTACTATATGCCTTTCTCTCCCCCCCCTTTTTTTTTTTTTGTGAAAATTTTTTCAAAAAAGCCTTTAACTTCACACCAACTTAAATTAGAGACAAATCGTATTAAGAAATAATTCTTGAAAAATTGAATTTGCATATGGAAAGGTACGGTAAGTTTTCCAATTTTTTGAAGTTTGGCCAAAGTTTGAGCGTTTTTGATCCATATTTGACTAAAATGACGTCACAAGACTTTTTATAACAAAATAACGTGGGATTGAGCACCTTATGAGTCACTTTCAAAAAAAACTTCTAAAGAAATTTTGAAACGCTAGTAGCGTCATCAAAATATGATGTCATCTATGAAAAGGTGGCACTGACGTCATTATTATAACGTTATGTGGCTCTGACGTCTCTGATATAACGTTATTAACTTAAAACCAGCTTTTATAAACAATTTTTGGCAAATACCAACCTGCACGTGAAATTTTGTGTTTTCATAACTTTTGGTTTAGGAGTTAGAGGTGGCATTTTCGCCCCCCTCCCCCACGTGAAAATTTCGTTAGTCAAATAGTCCGTGTAAAATATGGGGTTAAAATGCAATAAATTAAATACCTGTGGTGTTAAATCCGTCGAAGCTGCGGTTAATTTGTTTGATTTGTATGCAAAAAAACTACATGTAAATTGAATTACGTCTTATATTAGCTCTCATTTTTACTCTTAACTTTATTTTTTAATCACTATTATAATAATGTGTAATTATTGTTGCAATTTTTGGTTTTCTTTTTAGATTCACTGTAATCTGCACATCTTTTTGAATGGACAACATCAACTGTTTGTATGCAGTATTATGCAGGAATGTAACAGATGAGCGTATATTAGTGCAACAAATCATTCGTTTATGTACTGCATCTGTCTACCATTCAGCTGCCAGGATTAGCTGCTCTACGAGCTGTTTCTGCAAGTGTATCAAAATTTGTGGGCTTTTGAAGTATATAAATTGCACGTGCTTGGTTGTATTTAGCGCGAGATGGTTTGCAAATGCATAATTTATGCTAAGCCATGAATCAATTTCAAGCCACTTAGAGTAAAATACTAAGACTTCTTTGTGGTTTGCGAAGCAACTTTAAATTGTAGGTGTGCAGCACTCTGCACTTGCAGAGGACAAGCTTTATGCTTTTCTGCAAACTAGGGGTACAAGGTGTATTGCTGTTTTTTGGTAAAACAACGTACATATTACGCTTGATCGACTCGCCATATGCTTTTGCAGCACTTATACTAAAAAATATTGTTGTGAAATTGCAAAGTATAAGCGCAAAAGTGCTAAATCTTGTTGCACTCTTTTTTTATACGAACCTGTAAATTTTGAGTCGAATGCTGATTGTTTTGAATTTTTTTACATTTTCAGCCTCATTAGGGCACCCAGATTTTCTACTTTTCTCTTCTTTTCATGTGTTTCGTGACTTTTCTTTTGCAGTTTTTGTGATGATTCCGAAAATGTGCTTAAAAATGTGATCCGATCAACTTCCAGGAAGATATAGGGCGGTTTGGACCCACCACTTTTTCAAAATTTGTTTAAAATTTTGAATAGCGTTTTTAGTTCTTAAGTTATGATACTGGGAGTAATTTTATTTGAAAGAGCATTTAATTCTGTACAATTAAAAACAAATTGTTTGAATTGACCCAATAATTTGAGAGATATGAAGTGTTTTTTGTAAATAATTTTTTGTTACGCTTGAGTAATTTTAAGGCAAAGTTGCTTTTTACAGCTTTAAAAGCAATGCCACTGGCCTAATTTGAGTCAATATGACCGAGAGGCTCCAACTTTGCTCAAATAAAGAGTCAGAATATCTGTTGGCATAGCTTTCCAATCACGTTATGGATGAGCGATTTTTAAGAGTTTCACATAAAATAACTCTTAAGTAATGTTATGCATGAGTGATTCTTGCTGTATAATTGGCAGAAATCCTCGCAATATCTCAAATTTTAATCATAATATTAAATGAGGCAATTTGGTGTCAAATGGAAGAATATGTTACCAGCAGAATCATGCATTAATGCAAAGCATGAGCAATGCAGGTAGCATTTATGACAAATTTTGTAGTTCAAGTTATGCAACTGTATTTAGGGCCAGAAATTCAACGAATCATAACTCTGTTGGGTCTGAGTTGTTGTAGATGTAGTTGTTATGGGAAAATACTAAATGAAAATACGCGTAGTCCATGGATATCTTCACAAGTATCTTGAAAAAACATTACTTTTTTGGCTCAAGAGTAAATTTTTGAGTTTTAACTGCATGCATTGTAGCCTGTCATCTTGTTCTGTTTGTCATATTGACACTTGTAAAATCAGTCACAAACCTAATCGTGCCTTTTGCAGCATCGTTTACCATTTAAGTAGTTTAAACAATGTTGCTAAGTTCAAGACGTAATAAGTAATTGATTTAGATTATTTCAAACAGGTGTTTCAACTCTAAGTTTAAGGCAAAAGATACTGGGCCATTACTTTTTTTCTGTTTGCTTACCAGCAAAGAAAAATCGTGTTTCCTTAATTTGCAAAATCGTGGAAGTAACCAAAATTTGATTAAACTAACGAAGGTAGAACATGTCAGCTTCCATATTACTTTTCATGTTTTTTTTTTAATATTAACTGGACTTGCAGCGTTTTCTTTCATTGTAATGGCTATGGCAGCAGTAGCGTACGCAGGATTTTGAAAAGGGGGGGGCCAAAAACTTCAGAAAATTTGAGAGGAACATAGATCAGAATTTGAAATTGCCACACTCAAATTTCGTCCCATCGTTCGCCCAAAATCAGGTGAAGAGCAAAAAAAAAAGTTTCCGCTCAAATTTCGTCCCATTTTTCGCCCAAAATCAGTTGATTTTAAGCCCAAAGCCTGATGCCCAACTTGCAAAGAGGGGGCCAATCCTCAATTTTTCTCACTTTTCTATGCAATTTTGCAATCCTGGCGACCCGAAGGGGGAGGCCATGGCCCATTGGCCCCCCCTAAATACGCCCCTGTATGGCAGCATAACCTTTATCATTTATTTTGCTTGAATGAAAAGCAAAACGCAATACTACTTAAAAATTAGTAAAATAAAATATAAAATACAGTTCAAAAAGCTCTTACTCTCAAAATATAAATAAATATTTGAAGAACCAAAAAGGAGTTATTCATTACAATAAATTACAACGGTTGATAAAGTTTTCACAGTTAATAAATTTTAGCTATTCTAGAGTACTTCAAAACAGCAAACCTCAGTAATTGATTTAAAATTATGAGGTGGTTGCTCAACTTGATGACCGAGAGGTCCTTTGCAGTTTCCTGCTACATTTCATTTTAAACAATTGTTTGTGTTTCTCTGAAGTGATTTCAAAGTTCGAAAATAAACGTCATTGTCATTAGGCAAACAGCTAAAAAAGTAGGTTCTTCTATTTCTCAATTGTTTAAATCTTTAAAGAGCAAAAAATTTTGGCAGGTGGGACAAGAAGAAAAAACCAGCAACATAAATAAATTATAGTATGACTAATGTCAATCCTAAAATACTATGTTATTTCTTTAAAAGCACATATTTAAAACTTGTCTTGTCCAACAATCACTACTTTCAAGATATACATCAAAACCTTCCATCCAATCGCCAAAATCCATTTTGCATTCTTAAGACTGTTCAGTGCTCACTTGCGTTTATAGCATAATAGAAAGCTTCTTCTTCTTCTTTCTTCATTGCCCGCTTTTCGTAAGGGTTGCGGGGGCAGTAGCTCAAGATTAAGTCGCCACACCTCCCGGTCTTCCATCATCTCCATCATTTCGCTTGGGCGAAGTCCCAAGCGATTCCATCCGAGATCCTCAATGTAATTGGTCCATCCAGTTCTAGGTAAGATTGAAAAATAAGACAAAGTGAAAATATATGATGATTTCACAAATCCACTTTCTCAAGGTTTATGAACAATAAATCTTGATTCTTTTAAGTTTTCTCAAACTCTTCCAACTGCCTTGTAAGTGAAAAAAAATGCTTCATATTTTGAACCTAGCTACATTGAATGAACTATTTAAATGGTAAACGATGCTGCAAAAGGCACGATTAGGTTTGTGACTGATTTTACAAGTGTCAATATGACAAACAGAACAAGATGACAGGCTACAATGCATGCAGTTAAAACTCAAAAATTTACTCTTGAGCCAAAAAAGTAATGTTTTTTCAAGATACTTGTGAAGATATCCATGGACTACGCGTATTTTCATTTAGTATTTTCCCATAACAACTACATCTACAACAACTCAGACCCAACAGAGTTATGATTCGTTGAATTTCTGGCCCTAAATACAGTTGCATAACTTGAACTACAAAATTTGTCATAAATGCTACCTGCATTGCTCATGCTTTGCATTAATGCATGATTCTGCTGGTAACATATTCTTCCATTTGACACCAAATTGCCTCATTTAAAATTATGATTAAAATTTGAGATATTGCGAGGATTTCTGCCAATTATACAGCAAGAATCACTCGTGCATAACATTACTTAAGAGTTATTTTATGTGAAACTCTTAAAAATCGCTCATCCATAACGTGATTGGAAAGCTATGCCAACAGATATTCTGACTCTTTATTTGAGCAAAGTTGGAGCCTCTCGGTCATATTGACTCAAATTAGGCCAGTGGCATTGCTTTTAAAGCTGTAAAAAGCAACTTTGCCTTAAAATTACTCAAGCGTAACAAAAAATTATTTACAAAAAACACTTCATATCTCTCAAATTATTGGGTCAATTCAAACAATTTGTTTTTAATTGTACAGAATTAAATGCTCTTTCAAATAAAATTACTCCCAGTATCATAACTTAAGAACTAAAAACGCTATTCAAAATTTTAAACAAATTTTGAAAAAGTGGTGGGTCCAAACCGCCCTATATCTTCCTGGAAGTTGATCGGATCACATTTTTAAGCACATTTTCGGAATCATCACAAAAACTGCAAAAGAAAAGTCACGAAACACATGAAAAGAAGAGAAAAGTAGAAAATCTGGGTGCCTTAAGCCACATTTGTTCTTGATCTGTTCTCAAAATTTGAGAGCATTGATTTTAAACAACCTCGTTTGAATTAATGTTTTATATTCCCAAAGCTTGAAACAGAAAAAAAAACATTTGCTGGAGGAAAAGTTTTTTTTACTGTTTCAAATCAAACAAAATTTTATTTTATTTTTCTTTCTTTTTATTTATTTTAAGTTTATGCTTTTTCCTTTGTTCCTTTCCTTGTTCATTATTTTTTAATTGCTGAAGCCGGAACTACCTTTAAGTTGCTCTTAAATTTTAATGGAAAATGAGCCTCATGTTCTTATAAGATAAAATTCTTACGAAAAAAGGAGTGTGTTATATTGTTTGATATTTAATATGTAAATAATGTAAATGTATGAAGCCTACCCACGTATACAGTAGCGTCACATCATATTTTCTATAGATTGCATTGTCAATTGAATTTGCTTTCAGTTGTATATTTTTATAATGCAATACAGTATAGTTATCAGTCTTTGCTTGATATCAGGGTTTCAAGAAGTGCTCAATACACAAAAGGTTAGCGTAATTATTGCAGCAGATTACCACAATACTAAAACATTACAAAATTAAAAATTAAAATTCTATGAAAGCAAACTGTCTGTCTCATCAATAAATGGGATCAACAAGGGTGTCTTATTTGAATTTCTGTTACTGATGATGAAGCATATACGGATGAGACAAAGTGTTAGATTAGGTTGTGATTTTTAATTTTTTATTGGACTGTGGTAATCTGCTTTGCTACAAATAGTCATCTACAGTTTTGTACATCCTTTCAAAATTTACATTAAGTTCATGACATTCTGAACTGTCGCCATGTTACTCGACAAACGGGTAAAAGCCAAAAGAGTATCATGACCATAACTTGGCGGTTTACACATTGAGCCTGTTTCTTTCCCTAAAGGATTAGGGTGATTAAAATAACCGGCAGCTTTGGGGTTTAATTCTTTGTCCAGTCAAACCAAACCCATGTACTCAGTTTGCAGCATATCAACTTATAGCTAAGTTTCATATCGATTATATCCTTTTACAAAACTTTATCTACAAATGAATTTTTGAATTTATGTCCTTAAACGTCATAGGCTTAGCCATAAGTAGAACACAAAAGAAAGGCAGTGAGTTGCAAACGACCCACAAACGTTGCAACGAGAAGTTGCGTAGCCTACTGAGTAGCCCAACAATCCCAATCCTGCAAGATTAAGCGTAAGAACATACCCACATTTTTCGGCGTATCATGCGAGAAGAAGAGACTTTTTTATTTTGGTTTATTAAAAAACACAAACACCGGTGTTCTTTTCGTATACGGGGTTTAGAAAGGAAATTGAAAGACTATTTGTAAATATTTTTAAAAATTACCAAACTTTTAGACAAACTTGCGATGGTTTCAATATGACTGTATGATAGCAAGTAACAGTACAACGTTTCGGGACAGTGAGATAAAAATCAGCAATTTTAAGGTTAGGCAATCCAATGTTATATTAGTGCAGGGCGTGGTGAATACCAAATTTGATGCAACTGACTCCGCTCATAATCAGACCAAAGTTTATCAATCAAGTATCAGCCATTTCCAGATCAGTTAGTAGTAACAGCGATAAATTTTTATTTCTGTCTTTCAAAAAATTCGCTAGAGAGCGCTTTTGTTCTCATAAACTGAAAGTAAGATCGTTTTTTTTTTTGTTATTCTTCTGGATATGATATAGCGCTAAGCATTAAGCAGTCAAACTCTGATATCCAAGGCTATGAAAAGTGCTCGATTTCTTCCGCAGTGTCTCTTTTACAAAATCATGTACTGTATAACTTGTTAAGAAATTTTTTAACTGAACTCTGTACTTTTCATTCTAATGTAAGGGTTAAAATAACGTTATCAAAGACATGATAAACCATCCGAGCGAGACGGAGTGGTGTTTAATACGTAAGTGTGCACGCAAGAGAAAGTGCTATAACAGCAATTGATAGGATTGTCAGACCGATTTGTTGTTTTTTTTTTTTTTTTCTTCTATACTGTACAACTTGTACTACTTAACAATTGATGTATGCAACTGAGCCAAGAAGATAAAAAACTACGACAGTCCATGGGTTCAATCCACACCCTGGTCAGTGGTCACGTTTGCCACAGATTAGGCGCTTTCGAAAGATATTATCTCTGATGGTGGCTTAAAAAAAAAAAAAATTAGCACAGGAGGAAGTCAAATGAAACTTGAGTTCAACCAGATGAGAACTTGGAAAAAAGGACAACTCCTTGCGAATGCGGATTCGTCCACAAAATATTGCCTTCGTCGCTTTGTCGTGAAAGACGTATAAATGTGCACTAAATTACTTTATTCAAAATAGCAAGGTGTTTTGCCTATTTGCGGCGCTGTTGCAACAAAAAAATAATAGGACAGAAAACAAAATACATGCTGTACCGTAGTTGCAAAAAGTTTGTTTTTTTCAGAAAAAGTTTTACAATTAAGAAGATAGAAAACATACAATCATAAAATCACGCCATAATTTTCTTGAATGGTATGTAAGTCTGAGATCGCTTTATAGTATTATTGTTGCTGGCTTGACTGGCTGAACTGAGATTTGAATAGTCAGACTCCGGTTCCAATGCTCGCGCTGAACGATTGACGAGCAAGTGATATTGTTGACGAACATTCTACTCTTCTTTATAACTAAAACATGACAGTGAAAACACAAGAGCACAACATTCAATATTGTTTCACCAATATTCAATATTTTTTTTGTCGCTTGCAAGATTGTAAAATAAATTATTATTTAATCGTATGCAATCAATCGGTTAGTTGGTCGAGAGGGAACGTGTTCGTCTCTGGAGCAGGAGGTCTGAGGTTCAAATCTCGGGCCGGTTAAAGCTTGCCACCGCTGCAACATTTTGTCGAAAGGAGCTGTGTTACCAGCGCAAAATGACGCGGAGATATAGTTCCCGCAAACTCGTTACACGCTTCGGCGTTATACAGCCAGTGTAATAAAAAAATTACAATTAAAAAAAAAAGAAAATTATGGCGTGCAAAAGCAAAATCACTACCGCATGTAAATGGTAATAAATTTGTCATTTTTTGAAGAAGTTTAGTAATTTTGAGTAAGTTTTGCTTCAGCTTTTAGGAGGGTTGAAATTCAATTGAAGGCTTTGTTCCGCTCGTGGCCCCTTTGGATAAGCCCTTATTTTGAAAGATTATTGTTTGAAACGTTCTGTATTTGTTGCTAGGTGATGAATTGTTTTTGAAACGATTCTTTGGTATTGAAGCTACTATGAACTATGGATTGTGCTGTGGACTTATCAGAGAAAGTGTAATTCGTTACTTATTTATTAAAAATTATTTTCAGCAGCTACGTTAAAAATGCTTTTGTTGAACAATAATGCAGAACTCAATTAAAATAAAAGTGGCTCCACTAAAAATCAAGATCGGTTCCTAATACTAAGGGATCTATGAACCGACGCAGATTAACTTTGACCCGCGCATTAACAAAAAATTTCCAGGAAAAGTTGGACAAATGGCTTGGCAAATTGCTCAAATGATTATGGAATTTATAATTAACTTCTCTGAACTTGCGAATTCAGAACATTTTGATGTAATGAGTTCAAATTTGTAGAAGACAAAAAACTTATAATTTTCGGATCAAGGTTAATTACGTTGGCGCATGCAACTTCAGGAAAGCAAGCCTTCCTATGGTGGAACCGGTTTTGACCGATTTTGGCCATCAATACAAGCTGATTTAGCTTTTCAAATTAATCCTAAAAGCTAAAGCATGCAGTATTTAACAATTACCTTTAGGGTGGAAAACCTTATATGCTTATCTTATCTAGCTAATGGCACCTTTTTTGAGGTGACGTACGACTTGCAAATCTAATTTTCGAGACCACAATACAGAAGTTTAGCGAGGCAATAAAAAGCTTCTGTTGTTATTTATTACGTATCTATGTTAGTGTTGCCTAGGGTGTCCCTTATTTTGACATTTCGAAAAGTTTCACCTCTGAACCTTTCAAATTGTTTAATTTCATGAAAAAATGATAACTATGAAATTTTTAACTTTAAAAATGAAGTTTAGAAGTGGCGCAAAGTCTTTCAATTTTGGATGAGTATTTTTAATTCCTATATGCATGAATACCATCATTATGAACAGTAGGTTTTATTATTTCATTAAACAGGGACTGAACGATGTTTGAAAGGTGTTAGAATTTCGTTAAAAAGTAAGTAAATCAAAACTACGGAATTTTCTAAGGTATGTGCAAAAAAAATTATTTCTCTCCGTTTTATCGTTACTGAGTGACATCATTTCAAACATCACTGATCCATTCCACGCAGTAAAAACAACGTCACAAACTACCAAAAATTAACGTCACTAACTCCCTGCGTCACAGGTTGTTGCTGTTTGCTACAATTCAGGTTAGAGCTTCGCCGGTGTAGGCAAGGCTTGAAAATATGAAGTATAACAAAGGAAATTGAAGGTGAATTATGAAATGCTGCTTAATACAGCCTATAGTAGGCCTGGTTTAGGTTAGTACTTATTCAGGCTAGGCCTACCGGAATAGTGAGACCACTCAACAGTAGGCTAAGCTGTACCGCTAAAGGGAATGCTGATGCTAGTGGCTGTATTCAAAGATTGGTATAGCCTACTCTGTAGCCTACTATTGCAATGACAAACAGCAACTGACTAGAAACTAAGTGATGCTAGGCTACCTATGACCTGTAAGTGAAGTTTTCTTGTTAATAGGTCTATGCACTAAACGGCTACCGGTACCGTACGGTGCTATTTACCGGTAGCCAATTGATGTGAGATACCGGTATCAATTTACTTTGGGCTCTTCCCAAACTTATCAGCTTAAGTCAAAAAATATACTTGCCTTAGTGTAGGCTAATTCAAAATTGCTATTAATAATGTTAAATTAGGCAGTGGCTTTTTTGACAAACAGGAAGTGACATGAAAAAAAATGATGTTAGGCTCCCTCTGACCTGTACGTATACTTTTCTTGTTTACCGATATGGTGCCATTTATTGGTAGCCAATTGATGCGAGATATCAGTATCAGTTTACTTTTTGTGACACTACCCCTGTCCCCAACTTATCAGCTTAAGCCATACAAAATGCTAGCTGTAATTCAAAATCGCTATTGAATAATTTTTAATATAGCCTATAGGTGATCTAAGTCTCATTTGGCCAAACAATTAAATTATCTACTTGTTTTTTATTTGTTGTGGAGCACAAGCTCTGAAGCAAAATCTCCACTACGTAAAAGTGAATACCGGTATCGCAAACCACCATGACATTTCATTATTGTACAAAATGTCATTCCGTTACCGTTCCAATATCTTGTAGCAGATAATATTATTATACAAAATATTTTGTTACTTGGCTGCAGTATTCCAAAGTTCTACTATCTTATTAGTATACACAGTAGCGTAGCCAGGGGGGGGGGCGGGGGGGGGCTCGAGCTCCCCCATTGGCTTGTGAAGTATGCAAAATCGCATGATTTTTGTGTTTTTGAGGCCGATTTTCTGTGAAAAATGGAAAATAGCCCCCCCCATACGAAAAGAGCCCCCCCTCAAACGTTTGAACTTGCGAAATTGGGAGAAAAATCGCCTTGAATTTTGGCGAAGACCTTTTTTTTTTTTTTTTTTTTTTTTTTTTTTGAAGATCACCTAATTTTGGGCGGAAAAAACGTCTGAATCTTGGATTTCGGCCGAAAAATCACTCTGAATTTTGGCGAAAAGACCTTTTTCTTTTTTTTTTTTTTGGAGATCACCTGAATTTGGGCGGAAAAAACCTTTGAATTTCCGATGTTTCCGAGACATTTCGTCTTAAATTTCGGACAAACCGTCTGAAACTGATTCAAGGTCAATGAAAATTCGAGTCAAGGTCGTTTGCACACTTCTCACTCTTTCAAAATAGCCCCCCCCCTTTTCCAAATCCTGGCTACGCGCCTGAGTATACATAATGTCATTCCGTTACTGTTCCAATATAGCAGTGTTGCAACTAGAACGCTGTTCTAAGGGGGGCAAAAATTCATTTTTGGGGGGGTCAAAATTTTTGGGATGGTCCCAAAATTTTTGGGATGGTTTCCTTTTCTCCAAGTTTTCTGTTGATCTCCAAAAAAGAAGAAAAAAAAGGTCTTTACACCAAATTGGCCTTCTTTTCTCCAAAGTTTCTGTTGATCTCAAAAAAAAAAGAAAAGGTCATCTCGCTAAATTGTTCTGCTTATTTCCTAGTTTTCTGTTGCTTCCCAAAAACAAGCCACCATCTTAAAATAGCCGCAAGGGAAAGGGGTCTTTGGATGGGCATGCTGGAATTTTTAGGGGGGCAAAATTTTTGTTTTGGGGGGTGCCGCCCCCTTTTGCCCCCTCCCCCGTAGTTGCAGCCCTGCAATATAGTAGGGTTGCCAGTAATCCTCTGACAAAGTACGAATCCTACAATTAGGTGATTGTAGGATCCATGGACAAAGCAGCCTTGTTGCAAAGTGAATTAAGATTAATTAAGCATTGAAAAAACTTAGGGTGTTTGCGAAACGATCTGTGGTGACCGAGTGAATTAATATATTTTGTCCTCGTGCAATTATGTCTGCGGTATCCGGTTATTGGGACATATCGCTCGTTGTTATGGGTGGTATTGCGTAATGAACGGATATTGCGAGACATAAGGAATTTAATTACCGTGTCTTTGTTTTCGCTTTTCTTTGTTTGCTTGCTGTATATATACCGCTGCTTCGCTGTGTTAAAATTAATTGAATTAGTACTTGTGAGGAGCGCCCGAAGGGGCACTCACCAAATTGGTGCCCCGTGAGAATTGAATTATTACGTGTGAGGATAATAAACAATTACGTTGGTTTCGAGACTCGTTTGCGCACGAACTCACTAAATTGGTGCAACGTGTGAGAAGCGCCCGAAGGGGCGCTCGTCAAAATGGTTTCCCCGTGTGAGGTTGCCACTAAAGATCCATTCTTAGATTCTTGGCATGTCTACTAACTGCTAAGTGGCTACCCAACTGTAGTATTTTTTTAGGTAATTGCTGTTAATAAATTGTACGTGATTGCCATATGCCATGTGGGTTGCGCAAGAGAAATCCAATACGCCGAAGTACAAAATTTTTGCATCAATTTGGCATAGATAATTCAAAAATTACTTTGCTGCTGAGCAAAAGCCCCTCAACAATTTAAGTTAGAGCATGGATGGTGGGAAACTTTCTAATTTACTTGTGCATACTCTAGGAATGAAGATGTGTAAATGAAGAAAAAAAATCTGATTTTGAACTTTTTTTATTAACTGTGCTAGGTAATTGAATGTACTGTATATTCACATAGTCTTGACTAGCTGTTGCAATTTATGATGAGAGCAACTAGAGCCATTGCAGTGTTGCATGACGATGATCATTCCAGCTCTGATCATGATATTACCATTAATGTTGCTATGTTCCAACTTCATCTGATCTCAACAATAAAGAAACCGATTGTTGTGAACTTAGGAAGCTCTCTGTTCACATTGTTTTATAATAAGGTATGGTTGAAAGTGTTTGTCTTTGGCTAAGTTTTTGAGTTGAATCTGATCAATTAATTACTTAATTAAAAGCACTTGTAAACATTTGATTAACAACAAAATTGTAGCATTCAGCGTGCTAAAATGCATGGCTTTGGAAAGATCCAGCGAAGCATTTAGGAAAACCAGAACCTTAAATGTGCATTTTCCATCAAATTAAGAAAATGCGAGTCCTATTGAAATTTTTCAAAGCAGCTTCCAGCAATGCAATCTGATACTCCATTGACTTTTGCATAACAGTAGGCCTACCAGAATTGTGGCAAGGACACTGCCATCAGGTACACCGAGATAATTTTGAGTTTTTTGCTAGTGTCTGGCATTATTTTATTTGATGAGTGGTGCAATAAAATTAAAATCAATATAACACTTATGAAATATTACCCATTGCCACTTAAAGCCTCTTGCCAAAGAGTGACATTAACTTGAAAATAATCTGATGTAAATCTAGAAAAAGCTGATAAAAACTAAATCTAAAAGTATTCACTCTTCTAAAGCCCTGATTTTGTTTAGAAGCCTCTTGCCAAAGGGTGACAATAGAGAGAGTTCATTTTTTTGAACTAAAACACATATCAGAATTTACTGAAATATTTAAGACAAAAAAATATAAGAAATTACAAACCGGTAGCTGCATTTATTGTGAGACAGTAACTCCTTAAGAATCTGATGTAATTGTTTAAAAAATCCTATGTAAACTGAATCTAAAAGTTTCCACCGTTGATTTTGTTCAAGTTAGTTGCTGTTGTATAGAAACTTAATTATCATCATCATCATCATCATATTTATTTATTTACCAAGTGACGTCATATCACAAGAAAGAAAACTGCAACTTCCTCTAGGTCTATCACCAAAGCATCGAAATATGCAATTTCTTTAAAACCAAACACACAAACTTGCAGAGTCAAAGCGATATTTAGTCACTTGGTGAGGAAACAGCGAAGGACCGAAAGGTCATCTAAGTCTACTGTCACCTCACCAAGTTAAGGTTAAAAAAAACAGCTTCTAGATTTTCTCAGTCTGCTACTTTTTATGATAAAAAATTTTACGCAAAATTAAAACAAAGTGTTGCAAAGATATGTACATTTTGTACAGTGTATACACAAAACTCACAGTCACCATGTAAAGAAAATGCAAGGCAACATTAGAATTGTTCTAACTCTAAGCATACTAAAAAATAAAAATGCTGTAACTACAGATTGGATAGAAATAAAATTAATAAAGTTTGTAATGCTTATTTAAGTTTTATAGAATTTAAATTGGGCAATTGGAGTGAAAAAAAAACCTCCTTGCTTTGTTTTGTATTGTTTGCCAATATGTCATTAGTACTGGTACAATTTCCAATACCAATATATATCAACCTCAGTCAGTTATTGCAAAATTACTAATAATTCAAGGGCACATCAAAATGAGAGATGACGTATTGTAATAAATGTGTGATAGATGAATGCACCAAACTCATGCTATTCAAGCAATAGAATAGGTTATTGTTGAACTCAAGCATAAATATGCAACTATGATTCCTGTAATTACTACTGCATTGCTGATAGAAAGCTGTTATTCTAGCTTTTATCGGTTTCATAGTTTGATAAAAAATGAGCTTTAACAGCTTTTTTAAATCTGTAGAATAAAACTTCTTTTATACTGCTTGGAATTTCATTCCAAATTTTAATTCCTGCCAATGATAGAGACTTTTGCCCTAATCTTGTTCTAGTTCTTGGAAGAAAGAAGTTGTTTTTGTGGCTCAATCTTGTCTTATGTGTATAGCAGTCTTTTATTAGGTTAAACTTATCTGAATTTGCAGAAGATAATACATTATTGTGAATTTTGTACATTAGCTTTGTAGTTTCCAGAGAGTAAATATCCTTGAGTTTTAAGCATTTAGCTCGATAGAACAAAGGATTAGTATGCTCACGATATCCACTTCCAGTTAACAATCTGATGCTTCTTTTTTGCAGAATAAAGAGAGGTGCTAATGTTGATTTTGAAGCAGTCCCCCAACTACTTATGCAGTATTGTAGATGAGAGTATATGAGGCAGTGGTAAACAGATCTTAAGGTTTGCTCATCTACAAAGTGTTTTAATTGATTAAGGGCCCAAGATCCCCTTGCTACCTTTGAACATTGTTCCTTGATTTGTTGTTTCCAGTTTAGATTGTCGTCTATGAGAACACCTAGATACTTTATGTGATGTGATTGCTTGATTGGATTATTATTTATTGATACTTTGAGTTCAGGTTTATTTTGTTTTGTTGTCACTACCATAAACTCAGTTTTATTAAAGTTAATTGATAATTTATTCACCTTGAACCAATTGCTTATATTGACTAATTCATCATTAATATTTTGTTGCAGTGTTGAAACATTAGAATGGGAGAGAGTAAGGTTTGTATCATCTGCAAAAAG
Source organism: Trididemnum nubilum (assembly GCA_963965965.1). Taxonomy (NCBI): domain Eukaryota; kingdom Metazoa; phylum Chordata; class Ascidiacea; order Aplousobranchia; family Didemnidae; genus Trididemnum; species Trididemnum nubilum. Next base: position 12,370,458 of record OZ014480.1, read on the forward strand.
ATGAATTGTGGAATTTGAGGCAAGTGGTAGATCATTGATATAAATATTAAATAACAACGGACCTAGAGTTGATCCCTGAGGAATACCGCAAATAACATCTCTTGACTTGGATTTATATTGATTTACAAATGTATACTGTTGACGGTCAGTCAGGTAACTTGCTAGTAACTGTAATGGTAATCCTCTAATTCCATACTTTTCTAGTTTCTTGATCAGTATTGTGTGATTGATGGTATCATATGCTTTTCTTAAATCTAAAAAAATAGAACATGTAATGAGCTTTTTATCTGTATTGTCAAGTAGCTTATTGTAAATATCTAAAACAGCTTCATATGTTGAGAAATTTTTCTTAAAACCATACTGGTTTGGACTAACCAAATTATTGCTCACAAAATAATTGTTTAGTTGATCAAGCAGACACTTTTCAAAAAGTTTGGCAAAAGGATTTAAAATAGAAATAGGGCGATAATTACTGCATAACTCTCTTTCGCCGTTTTTGAAAATTGGAACAACTTCAGCGGTTTTTAACACTTTTGGAAAATATCCTGTTGATATGCATGCATTAAAATTGTTAGTTAGAACTGGAGCTATAACAGAGCCTGACATTTTTATATACTTTGCAGGAATTCCATGTCTTCCTGTACTTTTTGATGGATTCATAGCTCTGATGTAATTTACTACTTCTTCTTCAACTATTGGTTCCAGAAGAAATGAATTGCAACTACTCTGAATCAAAGATGTGGCATTAAATTTGCTATCAATCATAGCTGGTGTTTCGATTGTAGACGCAAGGTTAACTCCTATCTCTATGAAATATTTATTGAACTAGTTACTGATGGCCTGTGGGCCTTGTGCACTTTCACTTTTGGAAGCATACATTTTATTAGGAATGTTATTTTTCTTCACATTTTTCAAGTGAATAATTTTATTTATAATTTTCCAAAACGACGAGGTGTCATGCTTATTATCATTCACTAAATTTTTAATGTAAAGTCGTTCTGCATATTCCTTAATATGAGTCAGTTTATTTCTATAGACTTTGTATTGTGCCCATGTATTACTGTCATTTAATTTAAGGGCTCTTTTGTACAATAAATTTTTTTGCTGGATTGATATAAGGATTCCTTTGGATAACCATGGTTTGTTTTTTAGTTTTGTTTCCTTTCTGCTTTGTTTTCGTAATGGTGCATGTATGTTTAATGTCTTATGAAAAATGTCAATAAACTTTTCAGTGTAGTTGTCAATGCATTCCTCTTTGATATCACCTAATAGCTCCATTCCTTCAGTTAATTTGTCTAGAAATTTTTCTACTTCAAAATTTTTTGTATCACGAATTAGGGTGACAGTTGATTTTTCACTCTTGGGCAGGCTTAAATTAGAACACACCATTACTGGCAGGTGATCACTTACATCTTCCACCAGAATAAAACTTTTGTGTTCACCCACTACATTGTTTGTATAAACATGATCTAAAAGAATTGAGCTTGTAGTGGTTATTCTTGTCGGGTGTGTAATTAAGGGAATGCAGCCTTAGCTATATGTTAAATTCATGAAATCTTTAATATTGATATCAGAGTTACTTTTCAACAAATCTGCGTTGAAGTCTCCTCCGATATAATACATCAATTTTCTGCTATTCAATTTTTCAATGGTTGATTCAAAACTCTTGCAAAACTCTGATAATTTCTGTTTAGGGTGTCTGTAAATTACTCCCACTATACATTTTTTGTTGAATCCACGTATCTTCACAGTTAGGAATGTTTAAATCAAACTTCTTGCAAATTGAAATTGATAAAGACTCCTTAATAAAAAATCCTACTCCTCCCCATCTTGTAGTTGTGCCATTGTGGTAAAAATGGTACCCACTTAACTTTGCATTGTATACCTGTAGCAATTTAAGTTTGGTTTCACTTATAGCAATGATATCAGGTAAGATATCATAATTTGTTAAAAGTTCATTCAATTTATCAAAATTTGCATTTAAGCTTCTTATATTCACGCAAAGCAAAGAAAATTTACACTTTTTGTTAATAATATTGGCTTCGGCCTGTGAGCAGTATTTTGAGTCAACCAAACCAGAATTTAAATAATTTAATAAGCTTTTTATCTTGTTGTCTACCTGTAAGCATTTAGCTGGGAAAAACGAATTATTTGTGTGATTAATATCAAAGTTTAGTTTGTCATCATTTCTCATTTCATTTAACAATTGCTTATCATCTAGGGTTTGAAAAGGAAACAATTCACTGTAACGATTTTGGCAGAGGCATGGTTCAGTAGAAGAACAAAGAGTGTGAAATTTAAGGGGACTAATGACTGTGCATTTGAGGTGAATCCATCCATCACAGATATCACACTGGTTCCTTTTACAAGGTCTTAAACATATTTCACGTGGACATTTAACTGGCATTATCAAGCAGTCAAACCAATGAAAGATTCTACACTAGTTAGACAAAATAGCAAATTTAGAATCAGCCACAAAATACGCAGAAAAAGTTGTTTTGAATTCAAAATGAAAACAGGTGAAAAGTATCTTTCAATATACTGGTAATTGTAAATTTAGACAGAAAGGTACAGAAAACAAAAAAAAAAGTCAGATCCAAACTATGTACACAAAAATACAAAAACTACAAAATGTCAGATCCTGCTATGTAGGCACAAAACACCAAAAGAGTGCTGAGTGTCAGGTTGAAGTAGCCTTCTTATTCATACACCCAAGAGTTGTTAGCACAGCAATAATTGTTAAGTTCACCTTCTTTAAACCATAAAGCTATTTCTTTCTTTGCTGTTTCCACAGAGGCAGCAGATCCATGACATATGTTTCTCCCAATGTCAATACAATAATCTCCACGAATTGTTCCAGGAAGAGAATCAACAGGGTTAGTCTCTCCAAGCATTTTACGATTAGTTTTAACTGCTCCTTTTCGTTCCCAAACCATTGCCACAACTGGCCCAGACAACATAAATTCAACAAGTTTTGGGAAAAATGGTTTTGAACTGAGATCTGCAAAGTGCATTTCTAGCAAATCTTTACTGGCAGTCGTCATTTTCATGGCACAAAGCCTATGGCCTTTCTCCTCAAAACGGCAAATTATTTTGCCAACTAAACCCCGCTGAACACCATCTGGCTTCACTGCAATAAAATATTCAAGAAAAAGTTGGATTTGACCAAAGAGGGGGAAGGCTTGAACCAAAAGTTAAAAGATTCCACCACCAACTATCACTAGGTCTACCACTAGGCCTACCGTTTAACCTCTTTTACCTGTCTTATTCAAATAGAATCAGAGCATATTAATATGCAATGTTTTTTATTAATATGCTCTGATGAACCTTTAATAATATGTCCAGTCGTTCTATTATAGACAGTGCCTTTTTGAATAAACGCTACCGGTACTACAGCTAAAAGTTCAATAAGCAAACCTTTTTGAATTGGTTAATTATATTTTTGCAGTTTGCGTCAATTTAACTGTGTTATATAGGTTTCTAGTTCAATACAAAGACGACATTTCGGGTATCAGACTCAGTCATCAGCGATTGTTTGGCGACAGAACCACATCTGCGCAATGCTGCTCAGTCTACAGGTAGTTTCGTATTCTTTCAATTATGGAGTGTCAGCATATTATGGTAGTTAATCGTGCCGCCCGATCTTAATTTCGCTTGAAATTAGTCTAAACTTGCTAACTTTGACTCAAGATACGGTCTAACCTCGGTTTTATTGATTAATGCGAAAATGCAATTTTTTCTTATTAGAAAATGTCCCTTATTCGAAAAGACACAAATTTTACGTACTTTACTTGTAGATGCGCACGTTTTAATTAAAATTACTTTTTTGTCCAAGCAGCCTATGTGAAAATTTTAACTAGAAGCGTTTTGGTTAAAATCTTTTTTTTGCCAGTTTGTATCTTATATTCAATAAACCCGTCCTAGAGTGACGAGAGGAAAAAATGGTGTTGCACGAATTTGAGTTTGATGTCAGGATGTTTCGATAGCATCAGAGCCCCTTGATGAGTTGTCTCACATCATGTTGGTCACCCCAGGATGTGGCGTATCAAAAACCAGACACTCTGTCTCAACTGGTGACACAGTATTTTTGCGCTGTCGAGTTGGGAGAAACTGTGGTTATGTAAAATAGTAACCAATCGATTTTTGCTGCGGCAACTGAGAAATATTTTAGAAGTTGTTAGGCTGGCTTTGATAAACATTCTGTTTAAATCAATTGACCCAGAGGCGTCGCTAAGAATGGTGGCACCCGGGGCGGGATTTTGTTGTGGTACCCTATATCGGCCAAAATATAGATGAAGAGCAAAAAGAAAATGTCTTCGCTGCAAAACGAGTTGGTTTTCAGTCTAAAAGTATGTGATGACCAAAAAAAAAGGTCTTTGCCTACTAATTAGTGGGTTTTCGGTCTCAAAAGGAAAAAAAACAAATGTTGTCACCCCAAAATGGTGACACCCACCCCCCCTTAGCGACGCCACTGAATTGACCTTTAATCTAATATTACGAAACAGTGAATTTTATAATATGCAGTATCTTGAAATCTCAGTATTATTGAAAACTTTCGAGGGCACTGAGCACCAAAGCAGTTCTGAACAATTTTTTCATTGAAAGCAGATACCAACGGCTCTGTTTTGTTCTTTTTTTATTCTCAGCAGCGTTTTGTCAATGAACCTGGTATTACCAGAGACACTTTCATATGCACCATTGTTATGAATTACTGAGTACGATAAAAAGATGACTACAGAAATGTTTACATTAATTTGCAGAAATTTTACTTTTAAGCTATCTTATTGTTACTACGTATGATATTCTTTTTAATTAAATTATTTTTTTACAGTTGTGGAAACCTCCCAAGCTGCCGTCGTCGCGCTTCATCAAACTCAAATCCGTCACCTGAACGGCCGCCAAAAATCTGTTCGGAATTTTAGTAGGCGAAATTTAGGTCTGTAGTTTTTCTTGCGTTTATCTTACTGCCTGTATCTTTGCAATAAACTTTTGTTACTGTTTAATTGTATAAATTATCAGAGAAGCAATACTCGCTCTAGCTAGAAGACATTGCTATTCCAGTAAACCAATGAAAGAGCATTTTATTTTTGTATCCGAATTAAATATAATAAACACATAAGGTCAACTCAAACTGCAATCAACCAACTACCTAATGATACCAAGTGTTCAACGCTACTTTTTTACTTATTTGCAGTATAATTATCACAACTTTTTTTGAACAAAAAACAATAACATTTTGCTTTTTTTCAAAACAAAACATTTAATAACCAGGCTTAAAAAATGTATATTTTTTATTTGCATTTTGGATTTAGCAATCTGCAAGAAAAATTTGATGTCTAAGTTTGCTCTCAAAAAATGTAATTTTGGGAGCTTTGTTTGGAAAAACCAAAAAAGTTGCACCCCAAATTTTGTCATCTTTCTTTCAGATCAAACTTTCGTGAAATTGAAAAATTTTATTTTTGCTGGTTCGCTTGTGAGGAAATTTTACCCCAAATTCAGCATCTTTTTTGTTTTTTTTACATCAACTTTTTTCCGAAAACTTTAGGTTTCTAGCTCAAGCGAGTAAAATTTTTAAACTTTGGGGGTTCATGTGTGGGGGCGGGAGCAACCAGCAGAGCCACCATATTTTGTCGCCCTTTGTTTTCTTTTACATCTGCAGCAGCTTTTCCAAAAATTTAGTTCTCCAGCTCCATCAGCGATTAAAAATTTCAAATTTTGAGGGCCAATTGAGGGGAAACCCCCGACGTGACTAACCCTAATTTTTTACTGAAAAAAAATTCTTACTTTTATGCAGCCATTTTTGCAATATCGATAAAATTGTAAGAAACCTGCAAAAGTCTTTGGAGAAAAATTAGAAAAAAAAACATTTAACGATTTTGGCTTATCTAGTGTAAATGTAAGCAAAAATTAATTTCAAAAATTACAGCAAAATTATTTCGAGAATACCAACCATCTGTCAGATAGTCAATTAGAATTACGTGACTGACTCTTGCGTTGTGTGTTTGTTTGTTTTTAATAGGCCATTTTCCACCTAACGAGTGCGAAATTTCATACTTTTGCTTATAATTCGAGAATGGCTTGGCTTAACTACGTGAAATTCGGACTGCAGTTTGATCAGTTTTTTTGATTTTTGAAAATTCGAGGCAATAGGTCAAGTGACTTTGGTTTTAGGACCCGAAAATCGCTCCGAATTTGGACATAAAAAACCGATCTCGTTCAAAAACGGCCGAAGTAGGGCAAAAAATATTTCTCTAAGTTATATAAATAACTTTTCATCTCTATTCACTTATGGCCGTGATGATTTTTTTTCATTTTAATGTTTTTCTTTTTTTTTCGTTTTTCTTTTCTTTTTTTCTTCCTAATTCTTGTTCTTTCTTCGTCTAAACCGCAAAACACCAAAATATTGAGCTACAAACGCAGTTTTGTCTATAGAAAAAAATTTTGGTCTATCCCTCAACCACACTGGCAAAATCCCATCGAAATGAATTCACCAAAAATTGATTTTTTGAACGGCTCATTTTTTAAAGCCGTGTTGTATTGCAATGTAATACTGTAATGCTTTTTTGTTAAACTTAAAAATAACTATAAAACGGTTGCTTCGGATGTTATTGGTGCACCGCACCGCGCAGCGTGGCAACTAAAATCTGCATTACGTCACAGCGTCAGCGCAGCGCCGCGTACTATAATTTTTTTACATTTTTTTAAACAATCATTGCTGGTGAATTATTTCTTTATGTTCAAGAATGGTTAGTCATGATGCAACTATAATATAAATTGAAGACAATAACAATATCATGTTGTGACACTATACATATGATTAGGCTACTAAAAGTGAGTTCAAGTTTATTTTTTCAGATTTCGGAGCCTAGGCGTAGCCAGGATTTTTGATTTGGGGGGGGCCCAAACCACAAATCGCATGCAATGACGTCATCAGAAACTTCGAAAGAGGAATTTTTTGTTGGGCAAAGATATCACAGAATAGAAGATCAGAAGTGGTGGCCTGGTGTTGGCACGTAACTAGGAACTTGTTGAAGGAGAGGGCCCTAACCAATAGTCAAAATGCGAAACTTTTTAAATTGGAAGACGAGTGTTGAGTAAAGAAGTGCACTGTAATTCAAACGTACCACAGACAGGTGTCTGTGGAGCGGAGCCCCCAGCCGCCGGAGGCTTTGGGGGCCTGGAACGATGCCCCTAGCCGCTGGGCGATTTTTCGTATTTTTTTGGAAAAAAAAGCAATTTTAATACCATTGGATCACATTTCGAACGTATTCAGAGCCATTTGAAAGTACTAGATTTTTAACATTTGAAGCCAATTGAAAAAATGAAATTGTTTAGTCCTCCTTTTACTTACAATTTAAGTCCAAACTACGTTTAAAATCTTGCATTTTGGGGTTTAATTTTGTAAGTGATTTGGCCCAGGTAGGAAAAGTAAGGTACATTGCCTCCTTCAATATTTTAGAAGTAAATAACAATCCAGTAGAATATTTTCCTAAGAGATTATTGTTTTGTCATGAAAACAATCAGTTACAGGAGTAAATATACAAACAAGGGGCCCAGGCCCTCTCAATTTAAAAATTTGTTCAATGAGCATTCCCCTTACCGTAGCTAACTTTTTTCTAAAGTATTTTTTGCATAAAAGCTGGCGAGGTAGAGGTGAATATTATTGAAAAATGTACAACAGATAGTTACGCCCACAAACCATGCTATTGCCCGGGCCGAATTTACATCAAGTTGGGCCCCTGGCACTATGGGATTTTTGCAATATTTTTCTGCCAAATACAGGCCTAAAGACCAAAAAAAGTCTTATCTTAGCGCGTGGTTCTTGGCACTGGGCCATATGTTAAATCCGTTCCGGGTTATTGCATTACGTACGTTCGTAAAAAGGTTAGATGAGGGTCTTAGCTATAAAAACTCTTAATTTCACTCGAGTTATACGTTTAAATTGGTTGGCAAACATTAAATTGAGGGGGCCCGGGCCCCCTGGATCAATATTATTGTTAATTACTGCTGTGAGCATGTACTGTTTTACGCGAAGATGCTAAAAGAAACTGAAACAAAAGAAACAATAGTCTTTTTTGTGACATTTTTGCATTGGTAGCATTTCAATTAAGGGGGGGGAGGGGGGGCCGGCCTCCCTGGCTACGTCTATGATTCGGAGCATCCTAAAAGAAGCTATTTTGGCTACATCAAACTTACTTTTGGTTGGTTAAACTTGTTTCTTGACACCAACAAAATGATTTTGGTTTTGGTAGGCTAGACTAGGAAAAGTTTAGGACGTTTGGTGAGCAGATGAAACAAAGACAGACAAAAAAGATGTGGATAAAACAGGTTTGAGGGAAACAATCGTCAGAGCAGAGGCACATAGCCTAGCCACATACCTGCCCTGTATGCAGTAGGTTTATGGTTTTGGTACAAGGCTTGCATTTCAAAGTGGCAGAGTTAGTTCAGTGTAGCCTATAGTTTTTGTCAACAGGCCATGGCATAAAGCATCAGGCTTTCGGTCCTTGATGTCCGTTGCCTATCTGGTATGTGTTAGAGTAGGAAGATTAGGCTACACAACGTGGCAACGACAGAATAGCCTACGTGGTAGTAGCAGATTATTAGAGGGTTCCAGGTTCATGGATAAGTAAGCTACCGGTAGTTTATCCAATATTAAATACCCATATATAGGCTTATGCTGGGAGGCAGCAAAGTTGTTCTTATCAAGTTAGACTATTAAATATGACTGTAGTAACTTGTGACAGCATGCAGAGCACGTGGTATTCCAGTATTCGGGCTATTGGTTCAAGATTAGAACAGTAGTTGTATGAATCATCAGGTACTATGGTAGATTGTTTTGATTGCCAAAACACGGTGCAGAAAAACTGATAGAAAACACACACAAAGCAGATAAAACTAGCATAATTAGAACGACTGACCTCGCGTCACGTGTTCCTTTGTTTTTACTCGGCCATTTTCAAAGTAAACGAGTGCGAAGTTTCGGACTTTTACGTATAACTCAAAAACAGTCAGGTCTAGCTGTATGAAATTTCAACAGCAGTTTGAGATTTATAGGTTATAAGTTTGCGTCAAATTTCGAGGCAATGAGTCATGTTACTTTGGTTTTAGGACCCGAAAACTACCTCGAAAGTTTAGTGCAAAAAGTGGTCTTGTTCAAAAACTGCTCAAATACGGCAAAAAATAGATACCCTTTCATCCCTACCAACCCATTTTTGGCCACGATGAGTTTTTTTTCTTTTTAAATCTTGTGCGCTCTTCTCCTAACTCACAACACATTGAAATCTAATTTTTGTAAAAGTTGTTCAGTTGCAAACGCAATTTTGTCTCCCGATATTTTTTGGGGCCACTCCTCCAAAAACCCCCAATAAGGGGCCCCAAAAATTAATTTTTTTGATAGCTCAAGCTAGGGCGATAGTTTTTTTTTATATATCAGTAGAGATTTAAGCGACAAATGTTTTGACATACATTGGGGGTACCACCCCCCAGGGCCCCCCCAAAAATCAATTTTTGATTGGCTCAAGCTAAAACTAATGCTAGCTTGATTGGCTCAAGCTAGCATTAGTTTTTTTGTGATCAGCAGATGTTTAAAAAACAAATAGTTTGACATGGTTTGAGAGGGCCACCCCCCTGAAATCCGGCCAAAATGATAGCCCAAAAATCAATTATTTTTTAGGTCGTAAGCTAGAGAGCTAAATTTTTTATGATGTTTGTATTATTGAAGAATAAATAACTTGCGGTGCGGTGTAGCGTGAACTTAGTTGCGTTTGCATGCGGTGCGGTGCAGCATGTGGACAAGGTTTGTGGACACAGCGCAGCATGCGGATGCATTTTTGGTTATCCGCGACATCTCTATTTTGAGCATTAATCCAAAAACGCTGTTTAAACTCATAGTTTTTTCTAAACGAATCCTCAAGTCAAAATCGATGGGGGTATTTAAAGTTAAGCTAATCGTATTAGACTAGATTGGCGTTGACACTATTTTGACTCAGGAGTTTCAGTGATATTCTTCTTCAAAGGCGACGTAGGCGCCTCTAATGTCATAAATTTAAATAACTTTTCAGACGTTGATAGCCTTAGCGTGGTTTACGACGCCTTTCTATTTCTAACCTAAAGCAATGCCGAAATTAGGTGACTTCGTTGAGTCAATTTGCTGCGCTCTAATCAGTTTAATCTTGTCAGCAGAACAGATCTGAGCAAGTAAAAAGAGTGGACTGTTTGGTAGCCTAGCGATCTCAGTAAAAATCAAGCTGTCAGATACATTTCAGTCCAAATCCCAGCCTAGTATAGCAATCAGCTTTTGTTGCCACAGGCTACAAAGTACAAGCCCATACCATAGTCGTTATGCTCATATCTGATAATAAGACCACCGAAACTTGAGTATGCCTATTGCATTTACTTATAGTTTTTTGTGATCCTACAATAAACCTTTCCAAATAAGTTGCAAACAATTGCCTACTACTGTAATAACTCTACTAGCCTTACTTTCGCTTGTTCTTAGGCGTTTGTTACCTAGACTACAGTACAGTCTATTCTTTTTTTAACAGCTCGGATCTGTTGTGCTGACAAAATCAAACTAAATAGTTTGCTGTGAAACGACTAACTGCAGTATACTAATAGCTACGTTGTTTCAGGTTAGAACTAGGCAAGGTCATGGCTGCCAATACAAATTATTCAAATTAGGACATTAAAGGCGCTAAACGTTGGTTTGAAGTAGAATATCACTTGAACTCCTGGGCAGGCCCGGCGCCAGGATAGTGTGACTGGGGGGCAGAAATAAATTTTGAGGGGACACGAGAAGTTTATTTATGTGAATTCGAGAAGGGCACTGGGGCACGAGAAATTTATCCCAGTCTGGATTAAATGAACACGGTGAAGACCAAAGATTCAAAGAGATTTTCCGGCTGAAATTGGAAATTCAAGCGGTTTTTCCGGGCGAAAACACGTGATCTCCAAAAAAAAAAGGTCGTCATCTCAAAAATGTCATGAAATCCGGTGTCAAACCAAAAAAATTACGAAAATACCGGTGGCAAACACCAATTTGGGCCTCGATCTGCACTCCAGTAGCCCCGAGCCTGTTAATTTCTTCGGGACACAGTCCTCGCTTTGGGGGAGGCACGGTTTTCGTTTGGGGGGGCACAAGCAGTCATTTGGGGGGCCACGGCCCCGGTATGCCCCCCATGGCGCCGGGTCTGCTCCTGGATCAAGAAGGATGGAGTCAACGCCAACTTAGTCTTGTGCGATTGACCTAACTTTAGATACCCCCATTGATTTTGCCGTATTAGTACTCATTTAACTGCATTTTTTTGTCCTTTTTTTGCTGAAGTGCAGTGAAAATATGTAGTAAGCGAAATCGTTAATTTTTAGACTTATGCAGTTAAGAAACGTTTTAGCTCAATTAGAATTGCTTTTTATTGGGAAACGTGTTTGCTACATTAGACTAATTCCTATTTGTTAGGAAAAATTTTGTAATTATCCAATTTTACCTGTCGCATATTGTTGCGAATTAGTTTGTAATTAATAACTAGTTTCTCAAGTAGTTCAACAAAAATTTCACAAACTTGATTCATAGAACCCACAAATGCGATAACTGGGCCCTGGGCTATATTGCATAATATTGTCTGCTTTGTGACAATGCTGAGTTTTTACTGTACGTTGTAGAATTGTAGTAATATGCATGTGTCTTGATTATGACTGATTTAAGTAAGCTGATTAAATAGAACAATAACCTTTTCTCGGTAAGAAGTATAACTTCTAGTTTTTTTTTGTTTTGTTTTTTTATTGGAAGTCGTGTACATCTAAGACTGATGATCGTAGTTTTAGTTTAGGGATTTCTTAAAAAAAAAAGACTGGGCAGTGTACAGTGTGCACTGTCAGCCAGATTAGTGACTTGATTCGGTGCTGTCCGCCAGGTTTTGAAACACCAAAATCAGTGGAATGCCATCTTTTCCAGCAATTTTTTTCACGTTTTTTCACCAATTTTCACATGGAGATTGGTTGGTTGCGCTTTGGCCACCGATTTTTATCAACAGTGTCGCGTATCTGTATTCAGAGTGCCTTGGTAACTAATTAGCTTGTTCTCTGGATAAATCAACTAAGCAGTTGTTTTGGATAGATTGCAGAGTGAAACATCTCAAATTATGTTTTAGCTGGGTACGGTGTGGCTGACTTCTTTTTTTCCTTACTTTTATATATTATAATTTTATTTTAGACTCAAAAAACTGTAGCAAATTTTTTTTAATGGTAACTGTAACACTTTTTTGTATTAAAACGATGGATCTTGATTAAAACGGACAACTTTTTTAATAATGTATAATTGTTTTTGTTTTTATTTTTTTACTTATTTTACTTTTTTTTGATGAAAAAGTTGTTCGGAAAGAAAAAACAAAAAGTACAAAAGTACAAAAATAAAAACAAAAAATAAAAATAGTATTCAAGTTGGGGTACGTAAATGTTGCCCAAAAAGGAGGTTGATAGAGTGTTCAAAAATCACAAACCATTTTTTATCAATATTGGTATTTACCGAGCTATATCGCTTCAATTTTTTTAACTTTTTTTTCAATTTTTGACTTCTGTTCAAGTTCAAACAAAAGTTTAAAAACTTAAGTTCAAACAAAAGTTTAAAAATACGCTAATTTTGTCACAACTAAAGGGGCCCCAAACTCGGCAAGCATAACGTAACCAGGGGCCCCCAAACTCGGCAAGCATAACACCTTCATAGGCACACATGTTGCGTTTAAATTTCAGCTTTGCACGATGAGTGGGTTCTTGAAATACAGTATAAGCAAATTATTAAATTTTGACCAAAAGTTGCCGTTTTTTGCTGTTTTTTCGTATCCTACAGTAATTCACAATCACGTAACGTACGATCCCCAAAATTGGCACATACAACGCTTTTACTAATTGTTATGTTGAGTCCAAATTTCAACGTTCTTGGTTTAATGGTTTGTCAATTTTGAGCAAATCAATTAATCCTCTTTTAACAAAATGGCCTAACAAAAACAAACTCCTGCCCGCGCTTGCGCGAAGTCCCAACTAAAAGCACGTTAGGAACATGCATCATTCGAATAATAAAAAAAAAGTAAAAAAATAAAAAGTAATGACTAAATCCAACCTCATCACTATCAATAATTCAACTTTTCTCCCACAAATTTGCGAGATGAAATGAATTAATTATCATTACAAGATGTCAAAAATTAAATGAACCACCCCATGAAATATACCACTTGTCTGTCATGATAGTTTCCTCCCTCAAAATCTCAAGTTTTTGCCGTTTATCACATATGTTGCAGTTGACAACCTGGCCAAATGAAAGTTTAATACTTTAAACCAGGAAATGTAAAAAAGCGGCAGTTTTTGAATCGCTTTCAACTTTACCAATATTCCACTAACAGCATTTGATGACGTAATGTTTGCTTAAAAAATTTTATTTTGAAAATTTTTTTGCATAAAAAAAAAAAAATTTGAGATATGTCAAAATCAAAGGGTTTATGTTATGATCATCTGGAAAACATAGTACAGAATCAAAACATGTGATTGGTTTGTTATTTCAAGTGTCTGAGCGTAAGAGCCTGACATTATATAAATATATGCTCCTTCAGATTTACGAAAAAAAATGGGCAGAATCATCTAAATTTTAAGCAAATCTTCGACATCTTAGAACTAAAACAGCAAATATTTCAATAGTTTTAGACAAAAAATGAGTTGGTAAATATACATGGTTCATTTTAATTGAGATGAGACGGGGCTGGCGACAATAGTGAACAATAGACTTTTAAAAATGTTTCTTTGCTAATGCTGGTTTATTGAACAATAACTTTTTGGCATATGATTTACAAAAAATTGCACCACATTTAAGTTTTCAACATTTGATATGAATGCCCAAAGTGGAAGCAAAAGCGGTACCTTTTTACCACTTCCTGCTACCGCTTCTACAAAAATCTGCTGCTTCCGCTTCCTTATCCCTGTTTTAAACATGATTTCCTCAAAACAGCAAAATGCGACTTATTGTGCATTTTCTTTTAATTAATGTATTTTTTTATTCGCAAAAATAAAAACCATACGGAACTGTTCAACTTTTACCAAAACGTTCTTCATAGAGAAGTAAAAACAAGCCTGCAATCAAGAAGATTGAACTATTTTTTATTATGATCAAGGAAGCCACAAAAGTTGATTTAAGAAACAAATGCTGATTAAGAAATTGGTAATATCTAAATCATAATTTTGAAACAAAAGCAACTAAGTTACTTACGCAGTGCTATGTCCACTTACTTGTGGCATTTTAATTTGCCTATAGCAAAATTCGACGACTTAATGAAGATCGTTTGACAAAAATAAAACTGTTTGCTTTTGGCAAATTGATGGATTGCACGTGACGTCTCGCGCTGCTAGCAAAACCGCTGGACGTCAAAATCGCGCATCGGCGCTATTTAAATGCATGCAAAAACACTGACTGCGAAGATATAAAGCGTATTTTCAGGCTATAAAAAGAGTTGATTCTTTGTAACATTAAAGTTAAATGCTAGGTAAAAGTCTGTGAAAACTGAAAAAGATTTTAATTAGTAAGAATTCGGTTTTGTTTGCTTTTTTCAGTGACGTAAATTCGGCTTGCTGTTAAGCAACCCATTAGAATCATGTAATATGGATGGTGGTAGCTAGTTTCGGTAATCAAATTCGTGGCTTACTGTTGACGGCACTGTAATGGAACAGTTGTATCTCCTTTAGTTGTGACAAAATTAGCGTATTTTTAAATTTTTGTTATTTTAGAAGTCTATTTTGCAGGATCTTGGGATTTTTTGCATTTTGTGTTGTCGTTAGCGGCAAACCGCTCTGATTATTAGTTGCTAGGAGTTAAAGCACATTAGCAGTTGTTTTCATTGAATTATTTCGTAGATATGTCATTTAAACTTTGCAGTAATGATTTAACTGGCCTCAGTGTAACGCTGTAACTCTGATCGAGCCTTAACTTGCATTTATTTCGACTTGAGCTAGTGATGTTGCAGATTATTTATAAATAGTGCTTAAACCAAACATCAATCGGCCATGTGTTACTGCTGTGACGTAGAGTTTTAAGTATTTTAGGATATGGCCGATTTTGCGATTTGAACCAAAGCTAAAAACCGGTCAAAGTGGACAATAACAGGCAATGGACGATGAGAATTCACAAAAAGCGTAACTTTTCAGAACCCCTGAGCTTTGTAAGCTGATTAAATCGCTCCTGGTAACTATGAATTAAGGGCAGGCTATCTACAAAAGTATTACTTTACAATCAAATTCTTTAAATGAAGCATGTTTTGGCAAAAGTTGATAAGCAGCATTTTTCAAAAAATGAGTTTTTGGTGTTTTTCAAGTTGTTTGATAAAAATTTTTAACATGAGAAGAAAATTATGTTTACTTTCAATTATTTTTCGGTAATAAATGGCTTATTATGTTGCACTTGACAACAGAGCCAAATGAAAGTTTAAAACTTCAAACGCGATTTTCTCGAAACGGCAAACTGCCACTTATCAACTTTTGCCAAAACGTGCTTCAAATATACCCACTGAAGTAATATACGTTGATTTACGGTAACGTCCAATGCTTTGTAATGGCGTTTTGACGTCCAATCGTTTTGGCGGGAAAAAGCTATGACGTAGCTGCAATCCATCAATACTCATTTAAACTCCGCAAACTAAAGAAGTAAACATGAAATAACTTGGTTTAAATCAATCCTTTAATTGGTAATTTATTGCCTTTCAATAAACCATAATAATTTACAGAAGTCCAAATAAATTAATCGCTAGATAAGTTTCTGTATGTCTATCATGATTTCCTGTTACTGAAGATTATCATTAAAAAGTCATTAAAAAATTGAAATATGAAACAATAAAGAATCAAAGCTAGAATGTTATGATACTATTCTCAAACCAAGTCTGCACAGTTTTGTCGAGGAAAATCACTTCCATCAAGTTTTATGCTATAGGTACTGTAAATATCAACACGTAGTGATTGTCTATCTATTTTGCAATAGCTTACAACAATCATCGAAATCATTACTATCCAAAAAACGAGCAAAAACCTCAACAAATATTTTTGCTACGGTGTTTTGATAAATTTGGTTTTTGGCGAACACCGCTGTATAAAGCTGTTACAACATTGATGCCCGCACAATCTGGAGGGCAATGCTTTGATACCAGCTGATGTTATGGAGTGCCAAATGTAAAGTAATAAAAAGGCGTGATTTTAAAGCTTTTTTTGGTGCCGAATTGCATAATTAACTAAATATGCAAAACGACACATGCCAACTTGAACATTTACTTAAACATAAAAACGAACACATACCAAATCGCATATTTAACTGAATATGCAAAATGACAATCGTCAAACTGCATGTTTAACTAAATACGCAAAATGACGCAAAATGTGCAAAGTGGCATCAGTACAAAAATGCATAATTATATAATCAAGCGGTACAAGTCCGTTAGCTCAACTACTGTAAGGTCCGCGCTCTGCGAGTGTAATTTCTAATTTGTGTAGTGAGAAGTTGACTGAAAAATTAATTGATAGGCTAAAATGGTACAAGGTGCTGCTTTTTGATCATAGACATATCCATCGTTAAAGTTGGAGTAAGTCCTAGTTCTATAACAATTACTCAGCCAGCCAGCCTAATTGGAAAAGATTTAACTTAAGCAAATGGAAGTAGCCTATCAGAAATGTGGTGGTGGTTAGAGTAACAGGCAATCATATCTGGCCTCAGTTAGTAAACTGTTGCAGCAGTGAGAATAGGCTAGGTTAAATAAAAAAAAAAGATTGTAGTAGGCCCGTCTATAAATTCAGCGCCACTGCTAACTGGTGAAAAATTTTAAATACCGTTTTTCTTTTGTTCAATGCCGCAAAACCAGGGCCTCAGACAAAAATCTTATCAGGGGGTACCACAATTGATATTGAACTCCTTTGCCAAGGCCAGGGCTGGAAGTTAGGTGAAGAACAAAAAAAAGATCTTCACCGGAAGTCCATCCAGCTTTTGTCTGCATGAAACCAAACTGCGTCTAATTGAGTGCTGGAGCAACTACTTGAGTCCTAGTAAAATTATAGGCCCTCCCGGGTCCCTGAAGTCCTCTTTCGAAGGCCCTGAGTAGGAAAAGGAGGGCAGAGGCCAAAGCGCTTGTCTGGGCAAATTTTTGTTCTTAATGATTCTTAGGATCAATTTATTGCAATTTTAAGTTATTTTCTACACTATTATATAAATGCTAAAAAAATCAAAAGCTAAATAAAAGAGTACAGGTAGCTTAGCAGCGAAAAATTGGTTAAGAAATCTACTATAATTTTTCGCCAATTTGCTGTTGAGATAAATTTACAGGCAGGCCCAGAATAGTTTTTTTTTATTGAAGTCAGCCTAATCTCACTGCTGCAAAAGTTTACAAATTTAGATCTGATCTGACAGCCCAGGGATCGGCAACCTTAATTATACAGCGTACCGGTTAAAAGCGAAACGTTTTTTGCAAATCGGCTTTTAAAAACATAATGTTCAACAATGAAAATGCAAGTCTGCTGAATTGAAAAAATGACAGCAAATTCAAATCTTCGCTATAAATTGATAATACTTTTGCATTGGTACTGTAACAAAGCTGAATTATCGAAATACTGCCTGTGAGCTGGAATTATTTCTTCACAAAATGTTAAAAATATATTCCAAAAGTATTTAACCTGGAAAAATATACGGCTCGGTAACGAACTCTGGCCGGCAACGGTCCTAGGACCGCTGGTTGCCGACCACTGTGATAGCCTATTTCTCTAAGCACCGTCACATTTCTGATACACTACCTCTATTTTCTCTAGTTACGTGTTTTCTAATAGCCTGACTGGCTGATTAATTGCTACACAGCAAGGCCTACTCCAAGTATCCCAACTTCAATTAAAGTCAAAGCAGAACCCTGTACCATTTTAGCTTTTAAACTAGTTTCTCTCTCAGCGACTTCTATCGACACAAATTGCACACGCAGAGCACAGACCTTGCAGAAGTTGTGATAATGGAATTGAACAGCTTGAATAAAATAGTTATGCATTTTTAACAGATGCCAATTTGCATGTATAACTACATTTTGCGTATTTAGTTAAATATGCAATTTGCTATGTGGCATTTTGTATATTTGCTTAACTATGAAATTTGATATCAAAAAAGCTTAAAAACTTGCATTTTTAGTACTTTACATGTGGAACCCTATAAGATATTTAATGCGTTCACAGAAATCCGCTTACGCATTTAACTTATGTTTATAATTGTTCAAAAAGATGTTTTTTTTTATATATAGTAGAAGGAGAAAGAGGGTTTGTCACAGGAAAAAAAAGGACATATGCTGTAAGTGTTTCCGGCAACCAAGATGATCGTAATAAGACAAAGAAAACGTTGGAAGAATGTCTTAAAAATTGTTCTGGTGTTGACAAGTCCTGGAATTATGAGTTCACCGAAGGAAGATGTGACCGTAATGTGCTTACATTTACATTGGTTCAACCCTTTGATCGCCCATCGATTAATCCACATGATGGATGTGATCATTCTACAGATATTCATGAAGACAATTTTCATATTTCTTTGTTAACAACTTTAGGCAAAGATCGCTGGAAACTTATACGCCACGAGAAAACGCCAGCAAAGGAATGGACTTTTCAGAAGAAACCTGATTGAGTCTTTCAGTCGTTATTCCTGCTTCTTAATTTTGTGTACTTCATGCATGCTGCTGCTAATAATTTTCTTTTATATTGAAAAATTTTATAAGCTAAAATTATCGAAATGGGTAGTTCGAACTAGGCAAATTAGCGTATTGTAAATTTCTGCAGAATTAATTTAATATCTTGTTTATTATACTGTAGCTCTGACAATAATTTACTGTAAAATTATTGCACAACTGTAAGCCAACTGGGGTTATACAACTCTTTTGTGTTTTATGTCAATTACTATTGAAAGAATCATGCTTCCACCAGAGTTCTCTACAAAAGGTTTTCATACTAAGGGTATTCCTAAAATTCTTTTTCGAATTTAGAGAAAACAAAAGTCCCAGTGGATGAACTTTTTGTTATGTAGCAAGAATGCAAGAATGATGTTTAAAAATATTGAAAAAAGTTTCCTCACAAACGTGATTTTCGGTTACCGCCTACCCCCAATTTTGTGCGTTTTTTTTGCAGTGCTTTATTGGCTCAAACAATATGCTTAAAACCTTTTTTGGAGGATGACCCTTACTCTTAAACAGACTTCAAAAAAACTTTGGTCGAAATCGATCAATGGGGTCAAAAGATATAAGCAATTAAGTACTCTAGTTGTACAATACTCTATCTAGTGGCAGAAATTCAAAATGCTCTATTTTAAGAAGTGCTTGGGTGATTTGTGTGAAATTAGTGTGTAATCCTACCTTTTCGATGACAAAAAATTGAATGGATTTGTTAGTTTTAGATAATTTTGCCCCCAGGGGGCAACAAATATGATTTGATTGATTCGAATAAAAATTTGAAGTCATCACGCCATCCTGGGTTGTGTGATGCTTCTTCGACAACAACCGTAACCGAATTGTCATATGATTGGCACAAGTTGGAGTAATTATTGATGACTCCTTCAACAAATGGATAGCTGAGTGTGAGTTTGGTAGAAGAGCCCGCTACAAATTTGTCCAAAACGTGTTTGATGACTCGATCTAACACATGATGTTGACATCCCACATACTGCGGTGCCTATTAACCCATTTTTTGCATCTTATTTCGAAGTTTGGTTATCACACCGTTCTTTAACCCCGCGTTAACATTAATTTGTAGTATCACATACGATCATCTTCATGCAGTTCCAAGCATCATATTTGTTCAGAAGTTTTGTCAGCTCATTGAAAATGCTTTGAGCTTGCCATTTTTACTTTAGATGACTCTCAGCTTAATTTTTCTTCTTTCACTCCTAAGAAAAAGCGCTTGATATTCCGTGTTGCTAAAGCGTTTGCCATCAAAGGGTAGACAAAAGTTCTTCTGCTTCATTAAAATCCTTTTAATAGATCTCTATTGCTTCAATCCCTTTCTGATGACTCCTTTTTATATTACAGACTGTGTTGGAGCTGCTGTTCCATCACTGATTTTTGAGAGAATACTCGATGCTTGTTTTGTAGAAACCTTTAGTTCGGTCACTAACTCGACAGCTTTTTTAGTCGTTTGTCGTCTTTTTCTTTTAGGTGGATCGTCTTCTGCGTCAGTTATATTTGCGGAACTTGACGCGTCACTGCTTTCATAGCCTGGAGCTCTTGTTGTTGAAGGTTCACAGCTTTCATTAAAAAGTTTTTCAGAAGTATTGTTTCTGAATAGTAAATGGTGCTCGAGGAAGCCTTTTTTGTGACATATCCAATACTACCATTAGATTTAGCTTGATTTTCAAACAGCTTCTTGTCCTCCTTACACAGCCACTCTCCGTCCGATTTTGTAATATCAAATATTTTTGACATCTCCGCTTCAAATTCGCCGGTAGGTTTGCGCTGATATTTTTCATATTGCTTGATTAGACAAGTTAAACGATACATTGCCCCTTTTTCTGTTAAGAGGGAAAGTTCAGTTTTGCCAAAGACCAATAAGCTCCTTGCATATGATTGAAAGTCTATCTGTTTTTGACTTGATGCTTTCCAGCAAAAAGTAGTTACAGCCGAGTAAGTGTTTTTTAGTAGCATACGCAAAAAATCAGTTAAGCAGCCAATCTTTGGCAGATGTCGCCTTGTGGGTTCTTGCAAGAAGGGGCTTTTGGCAGGTAGATTATCAGTTTGTGCATAAACATTTTTTTGAATAATTTTAACTGATTTATGATACGCAATAACTTTATGCAAATAACAAAATTATTTGAACATATAAAGGTCACTCACCATTTCGGTGAGATGAGAAAAAAATCGGTTTATAGTTGTTAAATATAGCACATATTCTTTTAATTTTTTCTGTGATTGAAGGCTAAATATGCAGTACAAAGTAAGAAATATCAGGTCAAATCATTAATAGCTTGTCAGGGGTAGCAGATATGTGATTAAACCGTTAACATGTATAACGTGTTGCATGAGAAGCACTGATCTAAATCTTTTTTTCTCACACAGAAAGCAAGAAAACAATCAAAACGCACCCACTATGTGCCTGTGAACTAGGCAGGGTTTGGTGTTTGTTAGTCATCAATCAAACCAAAACTTCACAACTAGGAAACAGCTTCCCTAAGAGCGATTACGAAACCAAAGGCAAAAAGGATTTTTTCTAGACTTTTCCTGAAATGCACAGCTAGATGTAACAACAGCGCCCAGAACCAGCAATCCTTCGACTGCCAACCTTATGCTACTACCCTCATAAAACTAAAACCTGAACATTGAGCTCAAAAGATCATTACATTTTAATTTTAAGTTGTCATAAAACTACTAAAACATGTATTTGCAAAAAGCTTATGGCTTCTTTTACTAATATTAGGCATATAATCACTAATATTGATGAAATCATGTTTGTTGCCCCCTAGGGGCAAAATTATCTAAAACTAACAAATCCATTCAATTTTTTGTCATCGAAAAGGTAGGATTACACACTAATTTTACACAAATCACCCAAGTACTTCTTAAAATAGAGCATTTTGAATTTCTGCCACTAGATAGAGTATTGTACTACTAGAGTACTTAATTGCTTATATCTTTTGACCCCATTGATCGATTTCGACCAAAGTTTTTTTGAAGTCTGTTTAAGAGTAAGGGTCATCCTCCAAAAAAGGTTTTAAGCATATTGTTTGAACCAATAAAGCACTGCAAAAAAAACGCACAAAATTGGGGGTAGGCGGTAACCGAAAATCACGTTTGTGAGGAAACTTTTTTCAATATTTTTAAACATCATTCTTGCATTCTTGCTACATAACAAAAAGTTCATCCACTGGCACTTTTGCTTTTAATTTTTTTTGTTAGGAATACCTCTATTGCACACTCTACCGTCATGTATGATTAATTATAAGCAACGTAAAAAACGTCATGATTAAATGAACAATTTTAAGTATTTTTGTTGATCAACTTGATCATATGACTATGCCTTCATGCATGAGCAACAATCCAAATACCATAAGGAAACAAAAATACGATATAATAAAGAAACAGAAAAGAGAAAAAGTTTACCAAGGTTTTGTAGAGAAATCTGCTTCCACATCATCAGACTGTCTGCACATAAGAGCTATGATTCTCACTCACATTTAAACCTAAAATTTCGTCACTCTGTTCAAATTTCGATGTTAATTCGAAAAATTTTCTGTGCATTTGAATTTAAAGAGCATGATAAAAATAATAAAAAAAGTCACAAATTGATTTTTAAATTGTATTTTTTTATCTGAAATTTCAATTTGTATCTTTTGTCGATTAGCTTCTTTGTTTCCCATTATCCAATTTTTCTTTTGTCCACTGCCCACGATTCTTTATTTCCATTGCAGTTCCTATGAAGCTACAGTATAACCATTGGCTGCTATTATTTTTTACATTTAACATGTTCATTTTAGTTTTGTGAAGTACTAGTTTAGTCAACTTTTTAATTTCGATTTGCACACCCTTTTAGCTTATAGCTTTTAAGTTTCGATTTACAGATCAGCCCTGGTAGAGGCCTTTGGTATTTGTAAAACTCTATTCCACGGCTTGACAAGAAATTAAGCTTTGCTTTTGTTTAGTCGAAAATTTTACTTTTAGAAATTAAAAAAGAAAAAAAGTATCCTAATGGTATACTTGTAACTTTGGTATTCAAAATTACCACTTTAGTAAGCCTATTTCGGAGATCATATTGTCGTATTCTTCTTGCATTAACAATTTGATGACGAAGTCTACTGACTTTGAAACATGACATCGCGCCTGCGATGGGTGCTGCACTTCATCTGTGTCACTCAAGGTTAAAACGATTATTCATTACCAGAGGTGGAGTTGAGGACACAAGGCTTGAGGCCAAGGCCAAGGACACAAAAAATCCGAGGCCAAGGCCAAGGACAGCCTTTCCGAGGACAGGCCCTCTCGAGGCCGAGGACAAGAATGCTCGAGGCCAAGGACCAAGGACACAGGCGCAAGTGTTGTCCAAAAAAAAGGGTCTTCAAAAAAGTTTTTCTGGCAATCTTCAATTTATAGGCGTAGCCGGAATTTTTGATTGGGGAGGCCTAAACCACAAATCACATGCAATGACGTCATCAAAAATTTGCCTGTTGGCACTTAACCAGGATTTTGGCAAAGGAAAGGGCTTAAACTAATATAGTTAAAAAGGCAAATACGTAACTTTGGAGAAGTTTTGAGAAATCCAAAGTAACTCAAACGTATCACAGACGGGGGGTCTGGGAGCGGGGCCCCCAGCAGCCGGAGGCTTTTTGGGTCTGGGGGCGAAGCCCCATGCTGTTGGGCGATTTTTTAGAAAAAAAAGCTATTTTAATGCCATTGAATCACATTTCGCATGTTTAGAGCTATTTGAAAGCACTACATTTTTGACATTTGAAAGCCAATTAAAAAAATCAAATTGTTTAATCCTCCTTCTAGTTGCAATTTAAGTCCAAAATACGTTTAACATCTTGCGATTTGGTGTTAAAGTTTAATTGTACGTGATTTGGTCCAGGTAGGGGGAAGTAAGGTTCACTGTCTTGTGCAACATTTTAGCAATAAATGAAAACCCACTCGAAGATTTTCCTTAGAGATTTTTGTTTTGTCATGAAAATAACCAGATATAGAAGTACATGTTAGGCCAGGGGGCCCAGGACCCTCAATTGAAGTTCAATGATTTGTTCAATCAGCATTTTCCATGGCTAATTTTTTTTTAAAGTCTTTTGTGCGTAAAAGCTGGCGAGGTGGAGGTGAATTTATGAATTGTTATTGAAAAATAGTACAATAGATGGTTACGTCTACTAACCATGTTATTGCCGGGCCTGATTTACATCGCGCGAGGCCCTTGGCACTTTAAAGATTTTGGCAACATCTTTCTGCCAAATGTAGGAGAAGACCAGTACTTAAATTGTAAAATTTTGCATGGGGGGACGCTTTTGCAGCCTTGACTGAACCTTAGTGAAGATCAGGCGCGTAGCCAGGATTTCGCAAAGGGGGGGCTTTTTTGGAAGTTTGATCCAACCGTAAACAAAGTTGGCCCAAATTTTCATTAGTCTAAAATTGGATTGAAGCAATTCTTTAATGAAAATTAGGTGATCTCAAAAAAAAAAAAAAAAGAAAAAAAAGTTCTTCGCCGAAATTCAAAGGCTTTTTCTGGCAGAAATAAAAAATTTTTCTTCTGCATCACTATTCCCGTGGAATTTGGTCGGCAATCGACCGGATTTTTTAGGTCTTTTTCGTCCCTTCAACCAGCACTCAAATCTCGATGGGAGGACGCTCAATCCCGATAGGGGAACGCGTCCCCCTCGTCCCCTCTACAATTTAAGTACTGGTGAGGACCATAAAAAGTCTTAAGATTTGAGCGCACGACCCTTAGTTGGTACTGCGCCATATTGTGGTAAATTCGGCCTTGGTTAATGCATTACGTTTATAAAAAGGCTAGATGTGATCCTGGGATAGCAACTTTTAGAGAAAAAATATCCATTTCTTCCAGGTTTACTTTTAAGTTGGCTGGCAAAAATTGATTTAATGGGTTCCCGGGGCCCCTGATCTTCAATATTGTTGTTCGCTTCTGGTGTAAGCGAAAACTGCTAAAAAGAAACTGAAACTGAAGAAACAATAGGTTTTTTGTCACATTTTTGTCATTGGTGAAATTTCAATTGGGGGAAGGCCCGCTTGGCTACGCCTATGCTCCAATTGCGGAAAACAAAAACGGTGTTCGCAAATTTTCCGTGAGATTTCTGGCATTTTCCAACAAAATTTCAACAATTTAAAAAATAGTGTTTTTCGAGGACCTAAGGCTTCGAGGCCAAGGCCAAGGACATGAGGCTTCGAGGCCAAAGCCAAGGCCAAGGACTTCAAAATGTGTTCTCGAGGACGTCCTCGAGGACTCCACCTCTGTCCATTACAGACGTGATACAGGATTAAGATGTATGAAAGGAAATAGGATTGTAAGACGTGATGTTTATGTGGAACATTGAATTAGTTCTGCCTTTTTCGCTTTAGAAGCAATTCATATATCAAGAAATCTTGCAAAGTTTTTTAACCTTCGTCAAGTTTTGTCTCAAATATTTGTTTTGTTTTTTTTCTTTTTATTCAAAAAAAAAAAATACTTTGAGGATTTTGCTCAAAAAAATTGCCGAACAAAAATAATTGCAAACTTTTGCACCCAAAAGAAAGAGTAAAGCAACAGTAGTTTTCAATCGAAAATTTCACAAATTTGTTTGTGTTTGCTGGCTGTATGAATGTTTAAGCAAGTTGTTCAAAAAGCATCAGGTTTTTTGGTGAGGTGTTTGTTTGACGTTTTGTTTCCCAAAATAAGGGAGGATTATGAGCAATAAAACTATGCAACCAACACTAACACGTTTAAACGCTACCGTCATAGACTACCAAGGTATTTCCGGGATCACAAACTAATAAAAATAACTACATCTAGAGCCTTTATCACTATGTACTGTAAAAAAGCTTAAGATGAAGTATAGTTGTATAAAATGATGAAAGATAATAAGAAGACTTAAAAGTTTTACATGGCATCAGTAATGTAATTTCAATAACCTGTCACATGAATCAATAATGTTTCCAATCAAAATTCTTGCACCTATTTTCATGCTTTTTGCTTGAAACTTATTAGATAAAAAGGAAAGTAAAGAAAAGCTGAAATTACAATTACTGAGGCGTGAGACGAGACCAACGTTCTCAAAACAGTTTAAAACTACTGAAAAACTTTTATGAGTGCCATTGTGCTAGCATTAAAGTTAAAAACATTTTTTATCTTCTACGAAGTGTCTTTTGCACAAACAAAAAATAAAATTAAAAATCAAAAGAATCTAATCGCCTATCTTCGCATCAATTTAAACTATAGAAGTAGAACATTTAAGAGTTGATTATGTTGAATAATAGCGTTGAAATTTGTTGGCTATTGAGCTAAATTTAAACGGAAGACGTAAATCGCAGAAAACGTAACACTTCGTAGTAATTTCATTAAAAAAATCAAAAGATAAATTTATTTTTTAGGCATAAAAAAATTCATTCTCTCTTCTTAACGTCTTCAATCACAATTAAGCTTATGATATAACTTCAATTGCTGATATGATTATTTTCTATGCAACATTCTCGTGCAGAAAATCCCCCCCAAAAAAAACTAAATAAAACGCCTTTTGATTATGATTCATTTCCAGCGTTGCCAAGCTAGCCTTTCAGAAATCGCAGTAATTAGAAATAAATTATACCAAGTAAGATTGTAAAGTTAAAAAGGCAAACCAAATTTAATATTTTGCAAAGACATCAAGTCGTGCAGTACTTCCTTGTTTGACAACACCTTAATGCTGCTTCCAAGTCATCTAGCTAATTCTTTCAATTTTCGAGTGACCCAGGTAAGGCAGAGCCCCATCGCGATATATGGTAAAGTCTTTTTTTGTTTGTTTTATGTATACCAAAAGGATTCTTTGCAAGAACACAAAAATGTGGAGTTGTGACAAGGCGTTAGCTGCAATGGCACATTATGACAATATAGTGCAATACTCAATTATAATTTTGCTTCTCAAGGTATACAATTAAATTTATCAATGAAAGGTCAACAACTCTACGACAAAACAGTGGTTATGACGCTATAGGTAGACAATGCAAAACCATTCTAGTTTTTGACGTGATTTTATTACAATTTCTACTTTGCTTTTTTGAGCTTATTTATCAGCTTTATTTTATTTGGGAACAGAGGTTTACGTTACTATCCATAAACGAGTTATGTTCAATACTGAAACGCAACTAAGCTTTTAGTAACTTTATTTACGTTGTTTACCATGAGTTTTTGCCTATTTTGCCCTAGAAGAATTCACAGTTCATTCAACTCTTTAAATCTTTAAAGAGAAATTAAATAAGCAAATCATTGCAAATATTGACACGCAACTGAGCATTTTAACAACTTTATTTACATTGTTTACAAAAATTACGCTGGGCGTTTTCGGCAAAAACGCTACGCCCGTGTCAACTAATAATTGACAGAGGCTTAGTAGTCTGTTAAAAACGCTCAGCGTTATTTTTGTCAATAATATAAACAAAGATATTAAAATGCTTAGCTGCTAGTCGGTATTGGCAATAATTTACTTATTGTAATTTCTTTTTGTTTAACATTTCTTTGTTCGACAATTCTAGGACATATTTTTTTGATAAATGAGAATTGATTTGCTCAGAACTAACAAACGGTTAAACATAAAAGTTCAAATTTTGACTCAACATAAGAAATAATGAATGGGTCATGTGTGCCAATTTTAGTGATCGTAGGTCACGTGATCGGGAATTAAGACACAAAAAAAAACAGGAAACAACTGCGATTTTTGAGTCCAAAATTTATTAATTTCTTTTAACTCAAAAACCACTCAATGTGCAAAGCTGACATTTGAACACAACATGAGTGCTAGTGGAGGCTTGTTTCGCTTTAAACTTTGGGGGCGCCTGGTCATGTGAGCGAAATTTTACCGGTCGAAAATTGGCAAAAGTTGATAAATTTGAACCAATATATCTCTGTAAGTACCGATATTGATGAAAAATGGTTTGTAAATTTTAAGCACGCTATCAACCACGTTTCGTTTGGTTGTGTTTGTTTAGCCCAAATTCAATACTATTTTTCTTTTTTTTAACTTTTCGTACTTTTTTTCTTTTTAATTGTAAACCGCTAAAAGCACAGTAATAGAAGTTTATGCTGTTGAAGATATCGCGGAGATCTAGTATTCGCCTGAAATTGGGGGTGCCACATTGGGGGATGTCCCTTAAACGGGTTCTCCAAAGTTTTGAACTTTCAAATTGTTTGAGCTAAATGGATCAAGTTTTTGAAATGGTAGATATTAAAAATAAACGAAACGTAATTAAAATTGTGGGTGCCACGACGTGGTCCCCGTGAAAAGCGCCACCGAAATTCAAACTTTTTAGCCTTTTAAGCCAGATACATGAAATTTTTAAGATAAGCAAATAAGGAAAAATAAAATTTGACAAAATTAGATGAGATTAGATTAAGAAGGTCTTCTTCAAATGGAGTAGCCAACATTAAAACTTTTTAACCATTCTAGGTAGGCACATAAAACTTTCAGAATAGGTAAATATAAAGTAAAGATAAAATATGACTAGTTTTAAGTGCCACAATTGGGTGACCTTCTCAAACAAGTCCTTCAAAATTTTTAACCACTCAAGCTAGACAATGGACATTTTCAAGATAGATAAAATTAATGTAATATGAAAAAATTTGGAGTTGCCATACTGTAGGGGTCCTTCAATTCTGTTTACACCTTTCCCCGTTTACTACAAAAGATAAACAAATTAAATCTTTTGGATAGGTTAATATGAATCAAAGACTGAAGGTAGCAAAATTTGGTTGGCCACATTGAGGAAACCATGCCAAATGGGCCCCTAAAATTTTCAATCTTTAACTACCAAGTACTCCAGCTAGACATATCAAATTTGAAGAATACTAGTAGGCTGATATAAGGCATAGATAAAACATGCCAAATTTGGGGATGCCACGTTGGACAATTAGTTCTTAAATGGACCTTCAAAGCTATTGGATGAATTTTTACAATGACTTGGTATCGCAGAAAAATAGAAGAGTCAAACTTATGGGATTACTCCAACATTTGTTTCTCCAACATTTGTTCCTCCAACATGGGATTACTCCAACATTTATTACTCCAGCGTTTGTTTTTAAATTTGTTTGTCTACGAATCTTTATCCATGCTAATTGCAAAAGCACGCATTGCTTTAATTTACTGTAGTTCAAAAAGTTTGAAAAAAGTCAGTAGAACTGTTCATACATGTGCTTATATAAAATTAGTCTTAAAAAAAGAAAAACTAAAGCGGGGTAGTTGAGGATGTAGGTTTAATATTTAGGATAATATCTTAAATTTCTAGTCAAGATAATGTTAGTTGCGAAATCTGAAAATCATATTGGCATTTTCAGATCAAAAAGTTTTGTTCCAATTATAGTCAAACGTCGTTTTTGTTTATATATTTGGAGAAAAGGTTATTGCCAAAATATTTGTTTCAACGATGGTTTTGTTTAAAACCGCAATTTTGACAATAGCGCTGTGGTGCTAAGTGAAAATTGAACAAACTCCATAAAGGTTCAAACAAGAGCTAAGCCAAGTTGTAAAATTTTGATTGACATTTCGATTTCAAAAAAACTTTTTCTAAACATTTAAACTTTGAAAGCCGTTTACCTCAAACCTGCTCAAGTTAGTGGAACATTATGAAATTCGAAAGCGAGGTATTTCAAATCTGATTATTAAGAACCGTAGACACGCTTAATGCAATTGGAACGCTATTTTTAAGTAGAGTGAATTTCTTTAGTTCAATAAAGTTAGATACTTTCGCGAAGTCCCCAAATATCGCTTGCGAGGTCAAATTCTAGTTTCATGTTCTGTTTAAAAAATTTAAGAGCTGAGTGAACTGTGATTCTTTTGAGCGAAACTAATGGGCAAAAATAATTTATTGTGTACTCCAAATGTTAGAAAAACAAAACCTTTTGCAATTTTTTTGATCAAAAATGCAAACTGCAATATGATGATGCTATAAACTATATCTTTGTTTGTGTTTATTGCATTGAAACAAAAACTTGTATTTTCTGAAAATGTATTCCTAAAAAGTAACCAAATTACATATGTTATCGGTAGTTTGTTGACTATATGGCATTTTTAAACATCCGTGAAGGTGTAGGTGGTGCTATAACGCAAGGAAAAAGAAAATTCACTGTGAGCATATCGGGAACCAAATCAGTTCGCGACGATGCAAAAAAGCGCATAGAACAATTTCTTCAACAATGCAGCTCTAGCACGCCATGGAATTGTAAAAGATGTAATGGCAGGTGTCATCCTGATACTACGACTTTTGCATTGCGACAACCGTATGATCGACCGCATTACACAGCTAGCCAAGACTGTGATCCTTATTCTGATATACATGAAGGCAATTTTCATGTTTCTTTGCTGTCAACTTTGGCTAAAGATCAATGGAAATTGATTGCATATGAGAAAAATCCAGCTAAAGAATGGACTTTTCAAAGAATAGCAGAAGGAAAGTTTTGGCAGCAATAACTTTTCAAGCAATCAAAAGTTACTTGCTCTCTATCGCTTTCAGCACTAACAAATAATGTTGTGTATTGTTACAAATGCTTATACTGTGCAATGCTGTGTGTACAACTATAAATTTATTTAATGATTTATAGAACACGAAATCGGTAATTTTCAACCTCGAATCAACACTACTGTTAGATGTGAGATTTTTATACAGATTGAAAAAGCATTTAGGCCAACGTTTTTTTGTTTTTCTTTTACCTTGTTCAAAATACTTTAATTATAATTACATTGTATTTTCCAAGTTTGCTTGGCCAGGAGACAGCGAGGGGACCTTTTAGTCTTCGAGTTCAGCAGCTGCCTGCCCACATGTTTAGCGAAAACGGTGGAGGCTTCACACTGTCCCTTTAAATGCTGAAAGTCTCGCGGAAAAGCTGTGAATATCAATTTTTCTAGTCTTTGGTTTGAACCGCCCGGGAATCGAGCCAAAGTCTACCGTTTATGTTGCAGACGCTCTATCCTTCGAGCACTGATCAGTAACTATTTCTTTAACATTGCAGCTCTAGCACGCCATTGTTTTGTAGATTTAGAAATGGTAGATGTCGTTTAGTAATGGCATGTTGGGGTGCATTTTACCGCGTTAGATTTGTCAACGTTTTGGGAGTTTTTAAAATGTCGCTGTTTTAAGTTTTTAACTTTTAAAATTTTGCAGTTTGTTTTCAGTGTTTTAATAAGAAAAAGCTCGAGCCACTCATACACAGAGCTGGACAACGTTGTTTCGAGCTTTTATTTCTCGTCAGCAGCCCTCAGCATAACTAAACCAAAACTTTTTCCCCGCCACCTTTTGCTCTAACTGAACAAACTCTAATGCCTTGCACAGTGCACAGTGGCAGAGATTTCTTGAAAAGCCTCTTCCACTCTGCAAGCCATCACGGTTTGTTCAGTTTGGCCAAGAGGTGGCATTAAAAACTTTTGGTTTACACGTGCTGAGGGCTGCTGACGAGAGATAAAACCTTGAAACAGCGTTGTCCAGTTCTGTGCGTGATTGATTCAAGCTGCTTGCGGCTGCAAGTTTGATGTTGCCACCTAACTGCCAGTGGAAGTCGTTCTGATTTCCCAGGATTTTACCACGAAAAACGTCAAGCTTCTTCAAAAATTGTTTTTCAAGCAGATAAGTAAATCTTTAACGAAAGTCTTTCAATAACATCAGAGTTCTTACTACTTTGTTTACTCTCTCTTTTTATTGCCAGCTTTTCCGTGACGGTTGCTGGGGCAGAAGATCAAGATTAAGCTGCCACATTTCACGATTTTTTTCATCACCTTCATCATTTCGCTTGGGTAAAGTCCCAAACAATTTCATCCAAAATGCTCAATGCCATTGATTCATATATCTCTAGGTCGTCCAACTGTCTTTGTGTATTTGCTTTGGCATGTAAAGCTTCGTTGGAAAGTCTTTCTTGAGGCATTCTGCTCACAAAGCGATTAGGGTGGATCGTTTTTTAGTTTTTTTTTCAAATTTACGATAGCTATAGTGACGAAAAGGAACACATACAGGAGAAAATTACATACGTATGCAAAGTTTTAGCAATTTTAAAAGTGCTTTTCGCTTTGTAACAGCAGTGCAAAATTTTAGATTTTGGCAAAAGTTGACATAGTTCTGATGTATCTGGAAATCGTTGGAAGTTCAAAGTTCTGTTATGGCTAGTCATAAAACGAAAAATATTTCTCCAAAGCAGGCCGTTAAAGTCGTCAAAGCAGGTCGTTAAAGTTATTGATTAAGGTTCAATGGTACCACTTTGCAATCAATTTTTCTTAGGTTTTGCTCAAAATTGACCAATTTCAGAAAACGTTTTCATTTAAAAACTATGCCTATAATATGAAAAAATTGTATCCAATGATTATCGTATAGAATGCCTGGGACTGTCAGCACGGAAGGAAAACGTGAGAAAAGAAAGATAGAGTAGTAGGGGGAGGTTGGGTTCACGAGAAGGACATTTAAAAAGTTTCATTCGCAATTTTGTTTGGAAGCTTTCACTTCAGAACAACTATACACACCTTGTTTTGCCATAACTGACACCGCTACTTAAATTGTAATGGGGACGCGTCTCCCAATGTAGATTTAGCAATCTCAAATGAAAAATTCAGCTTCCTCCCTGATAAAAAGAAAACGTCTTGGACGTTTCGACAAAAAAGTATCTGAAAAAAATCTGATGAATTGTCAATTTCCAGCCGAATATCCCACAAAATCGCAATAAAGCCCCCCCCCTTTTTTTTTTGGTCTTTACCAAAACTTGGGGGAAAAAATCTCCCAAAAAAAAAAAAAACTTCTTTGTTTTTGGTCTTCACCTGAATTGATTGCAAGATTTTCACAAATTGATGACGCACTCCGAATACGTCTGGTTACGACTGCGAAAGCCTCGCCCCATGCAATATTTCACAGTTTAAGTCCTGACTGATATAGTGTCCGTTACTTTCGTGTAGAGATTAAATATTTGCTCTGGCCAACGCTGTCAATCGCTCTTTTCAATCAGCTAAATTCCAACTCCATTCTCTTTCTCGCCATAAATAGGCATTAATTTTACAAGTGCTTGATTATCCGTATGATATATATACCATTATAGCAGAAAGAAGAAATACGTGAAACAAAGTAATTTTGTCCTCGAAACGAGCTGTATTTGCATGCACAAGCTGTACGAGTGTA
This sequence comes from Trididemnum nubilum, assembly GCA_963965965.1. NCBI lineage: Eukaryota > Metazoa > Chordata > Ascidiacea > Aplousobranchia > Didemnidae > Trididemnum > Trididemnum nubilum. Next base: position 12,403,277 of record OZ014480.1, read on the forward strand.
ATCATTTATGCATTTAAAAGGAATTTCATTCAAAAATAAAATATGTAAATGAAAACAAAAAATTGCTGTAATGCTGAAGTTTAATCGCAAAATAAAAGTGTTTTGCTGGCTCAGACTTTTAGTATGTTACCGAAAAGTTTGACGTCCTTCGAGGTCGACTTCTGGGAAATCATAGCGACTTCCACTGGCAGTTAGGTGGCCAGATCCACCACCAACCCTGCAGCTGCAAAGCAGCTCGAGTCATAATATGCACAGAGCTGGACAGCGCTGTTTCGAGCTTTTAGCTCTCATCGGCAGCCCTCAGCTTCTCTAACAAAGTTATTCCCCGTCAGCTGCAGGGTTGGAGGTTGATCTGGTACCTAACTGCCAATGGAAGTCGTAATGATTTTCCAGGAGTCGACCACGAAGGACGTCAAACTTTTGGTTATGATTTCCTGGGTCACACAAGGGGAACCCTTGTAGTAGGGATAGCCTATGGCTGTTCTTACTACAAGGGTTTAGCGATTTTTTCACTTGTTTTTTTAAGTACCACAAGTGAAAAATCGTTTATTCCCTACAAAGCCTCTGCCACTGTGCAAGACCTTAAGGTTTGTCCAGTTCGGCCAAGAGTCTTGTCCAGCTGGGAAATAACTTTGTTAGAGAAGCTGAGAGCTGCCGATGAGAGCTAAAAGCTTGAAACAGCGCTGTCCAGCTCCGCGCATTTTAGTATGTTATTAATAAAGCAAATAGAAGTCCGGAATCAGTTACTGAGAAAGCTTCTGTTGCAAGTTTTTGGGCTAACGCCGTTTTTTCATAAATGCAATTGACCACAATTTATCATTATCTAATTTGCCTTGTTTGCGTGTTGCATTTCGGTTTATTATCTCAATCTAATAAGCTTAAATTTAGCTGCTTCAGTATTTTTTAAATATTAACCGTATATGGTTTACGAATTAAAATCGAAACTGAGTCTCTTAGATCTACTTAGGAAGAAGAACATCTTCTTGCCCCAAATTAACAACTGCAAGAAAAATCCAGATATAGTGAAGTAAAGATGAAAATATATCATTATTCACTGATAATAGCAGTTAACCCTTATTTTACGCGAAGGAGGGGGCATGTTTGGTCCGCCTGCTTGTTTTTTTTTGTGATAAATCTTTTCAACAAAAATATTTTTATTTCAAATCAACTTGACTTGAGTCAAATTTATTCGCAAATAACTGCTGAAAATTTGAAGCTGCTAAGACAACAGAAAGTTTTCTAATTTTGAGGTTTCTCGAAGTCACTTTCCAAAATCTGAGAAGATTTTAGGCCAATATTTAATTTACTGATAAATGACGTAGCAAAACATTTTTGTGACGTAACCAACTTGACTTAGGCACTTTATAACTTGGTATCAAAAAACAAACTGATGAACAAATTTGAACCGCCTGTGACTTTATCGCAAAAATGATGTCATTTTTGAAAATAAGGCCGTGACGTCACTATGATAACGTAATCAAATCAAACCAAGTTTTTCTAAAAAATTTTGTTGAACACCACCTCGCATGTTAAATATTAAGTTCATTTTGCCCACTGCCAGGTATTCTGTATACGCTTCACTCTATAGCTTCAAATTTCTCTCCTTATTCATGAATTTATTCAAGAAAGCTACGTAGAGCAAGTAATATTATGTAGCACGATCCTTTTTCTCTGCTGTCTATAGCAGTGGTCGGCAACCACCGGTCCGCGGATCGATGCCGGTCCATGAAAAGTTCGTTACCGGGCTGTGTACTGTTACTACTTTTCGAGGTTAAATAATTTGGAATATATTTGTAAAATCTTGTGATGAAACAATTCCAGTTTGCAGGAAGCACTACAAAAACTCAGCTTTGTAGTAGCAACAATGCAAGAATTTTGTATGCCTTTCAAATAGCAATTTGTTTATGCTGTCTGTAGAAATGCATTCTGTAGACGAAAGCTTTCATATTACTTTTATAAAAGTTACAATTACATTGCAGACTTTCAGCATAAATTCTACTCCTGTGAGGTAGCACTTCACTCACTTATCTGCTTTCTTATTAGGCTAGTGCAATGATTTTTAAGCATTTCCTTCAGCGACCTAAAGTCGTTTAAAAACCCTATTCGCAAGAACAGCTGCGACCCAACTAAATAATTACAAAAGGAAAAAGCAAAAAAACGACACAAAATGCTGAACTTTTTTACGCAACATTAATCGCCATTTTGCTTCAACTAGTTTTTGAAATGCTGGCTTCAGAGATGGAACCGGCCAGTATTTTCTTGACCCGACTCGACCGGTAAATTTCAAAATTTACGCCAGTTAACCGGCCGGTCGACCGGTTGCTGATCAGCCCGGTTGACCGTTTTTTTACGGAAAGTGTTTGTTCATTGTTCAATGCATCTAATGAAAATTTTTCAAAAGTGAGGGAAGCTTTGGGTGACGTGGTAAAGTTTGTGACTCCGGATGGGGATCTTAGAAAAAAAACGCAAAAAAATTTTGCGTTTTATGCAAAAATAATTTAAGACCTTTTTAGGTTAAATTTTGGTTTGACAGACCTGTTTTGAGCAGCGCAAAATCGTGCACAAAAAAGAACATAAAATAAACATAAAAAGAACTGAAGAACACAAGCTAATTATTAGACTTCTTTGTAATGATATTATGCGTCAGGCCAAGAAAAGAAGTTAAAATTTTTTAGCCATTGCTGGTGACAAGATTATTTGCAATTTGCCGAGCAGCAAGTACTAAACTGTTATGACATTGGCTAGAAAATATTCAAAATATAAAATAATGTGCCCCAGCACTTTGTAGAAATGCTACTTCAGAACAAGGCAATGGCTAGTTAGATATAAAAAAATAAGCGCTATGTCTTTCTTGCCCAGTGTAGGGTATGGCAAATTTAAGTTGAAAGAAAGCTTTTCAAAGCGGCAAGATTTTAGCATTTACTAAAAAAATCTGAAAACTTCTACTCTCAAGCTGATTAAAATGATGCTAAAATGCCAGGTAGCGTGAGCCTCTTCCACATGCATGCTATATAATAATCTGAATAAGCAATTTTAACGTATATTTTGCAAGTTTTTGCTTTGTGCCGTGGCTCTAAGGGAGGGCATGATACAATGCCCCCTCCCCAAAAACGCCCCTGGATGTGCATGTCTTAATAGTCAAAGCATATTAGTCACAGCTTGAAACCATTCAATAAGTGCTTTCAAAAGGTGTGGTTTGTCAATATTGTTTTTTTGAAACAAGTTTTACTGTATATGCATATTTCGGTTGGTGCTTAGATGTCTTTTAGTTGCAAGAAAGGAGAATTTGATCTGTGTTTCAACCGGCTTGACCGGCCGGTCAAAAAATCTCGACCCGACAGGCCGATCGACCTGACCGGTGCCGGTCGACCAGACTGGTTTCCATCTCTGGCTGGCTCAGCATCACTCAACGCTAAATACGCATTGGATTCACTGCATCCAGACGGTTTCTATGTATGGCTTTCATAAATGCCAGAGCAGAAAATCCTATCTCACATAAATATGAGCTTGGATAATGGATTATAGTTTTTAAAGCTTCTTCATACAATATTGGATAGTCGTTTGCAACTTGACACCAAAACTTGATAGTGAAAGTTACGCGCAGACCCTTTTTTTTTAAATCAAAGGCGCAAGCAATTATTATTTCTCGAAAAAAAAAGAGAACACAAAAACTAGAAAATCAATGCCTAACTATGAAACAAACACTATGGGTTCTACTTGAGTCTGGGTTCTACTATGAAACAAACACTATGGGTTCTACTTGTGTCAATGACCAATTCATAAAGCCTTGGCGACCCACCATTGGATCGCGACTCATGGTCTGAGAAGCGCTGGGCTAGTATTTTATCAGCATCTAAATTCCCACGTAGTCTATCCTGGCAGGCAACCCAAACTTTCAAACCACACACAAGGGGAATTTCTGCACTTTCCATCGTAGCCTCTACTCAGATTACACTGATCAAAGTCGGACAAACAGGTCACCTGAAAGAGGATTCTCAACCAGTATCACACTGGCAATGCACTTAGTTCAACCGGATATGCGCTATCATCACTAAGCAGTTTTACTTCTAAAGGGCTTTACAGTATAACTAACGTTTTTCACGGAATATCAATACGTCATAAACTCATGGCGAACAATTGCTTTTTGTGACGAGCAATTACGCACCAATAGCATTTGTATAAGTAGTTAGCTTACCAATAACGTACAATTTCGAAGTTTGCTCGTTGGTTTTGCATTGTGCTACAATGTCAACTTAATTTGCCATGAAAAATATGACAAAAAAATATGCAGAATCAATTTTTTCGCAATCATATTTATTTAGTTAAAGAAGGAGCCCAAATCGAAGCGGTATATCCTTCATATAATACCCTTTCTCAGTTGTTTACCTTGATTTTGATTTGATATACACTTGTGTACATGGTATACCCGGTAGAGAAGAACTGCTTTAGAGCATTCGGGGATTCGTTATCCGCAAGGTTTCGGTAATTCACGAACATTAATTTTAAGCTATTTTTAAGCTTTTCTTTCTCGAATAAAATAATATCAATATAAACTACGAACAAAAAACGCAAGTAACAAGACAAAAAATTCTCGCTAAAAAAAAAAAAAATCCGGACTTCTTACAAAATTTTGTAAAAAATTTCTAACAAAATATTTTCGACCGGGCAAAAAAAATTTAAGCCAAAGATCTTTTTAGTCAAAAAAAAAAAGAATTACATATTTATTGGAAAAATTGAAAATTTCGAAACAAAGATTCGGATATTTTTTTTTATTCGGAAAAAAAAACGAATTAGTTGGAAAAATTGAAAACCAAAGATTCGGAAATTTTATTCGTACGGAATACCATAGTATACCAGTATCATGAAACACGAATAGTCGCGTTTTTCGATAGACCATAATATCTTATGTGGACCCTGGTGTGACTGTTACCCATTAAGTAGGCAAATTAACAAAATCTCGTTACAGTTCAGCCAAGGGGGTCGGCAGAAAGTTTTTCAGGGAGAGGCCAATAAGAACAGAGGTAATATTAACAACTAAAATTTAAAGATTTTTTTAAATCTGGGAGTTTTAGAAGAGCCCATGCAAGGACTGGAGCCATTTCATCAGATTACGATCAGCACTGCAAATTATCTATCACCATCAAATGCTTCAAAGTAGACAATTACATTTGACATTTTACGAAAAAAAAAAAAACTTGCAATACAGTAACATAATCAGAATCAATTCATTTGAAAGCGATAAAATTTTTGCAGCGGCAGTTACTATATGAAATAAACTTTCTAACTATAAAATCACAGTAAAAGGTTAAAAGCACTACAATCTGTTTCGTTTTAAGGACTCGTCAGGTGCTACTGTATTCTTATTCAAATAGAAGTAAACTTTTGGCTAATATGCATACAGTTTTGGATAATATCTTTCTTTATAGATAAAATAATTATTGTTTTGTATTATTTAACTCAAAAACCGCCTGGAAAAAACCTGGTAGTAGTTGCAGGGGCAGGGAAAGCGCTATGATGTAGACTGGACAAGGGAATGGAAGATCAGAAGCCGAGGCCTGGTTTGGCACTTAACCAGGATTTAACCAACATAGAAAAAATGAAAATATCTCAATTGGGAGATGTGTTGAGTAAACTAGTGTAACTCAAAGGTATCACAAACGGGGATTTGGGGGCAGAGCCCCCAGCCGCTGGAGGCTATGAGGTCTGGGAGCAAAACCCTCAGCTGCTGGGCGAGTTTTTGTAATTTTTTGGAAAAAACCTTGTTTAATGCCATTAGATTACATTTTGCACGCGTTCAAAGCCATTTGATAGAACTAGATTTTTACCATTTCAAACCCCATTAAGCAATCAAATTGTTTAATCCTCCTTTTACTTGCAATTTAAGTTCAAAACACGTTTAAAATCTTGCATTTTGGTGGTAAATTTTGTAAGTGATTTGGTTCTGGTAGAGGGAAAATAAGGCACATATCCTTCTCCAATATTTTAGCAGTAAATAATAATCCACTCGAAGATTAAATTTTCTTAAAGATTTTTGTTTTGTCATGAAAATAACCAGTCATAGGAATTCACGTACAATCAAGGGGCCCAGGCCCCCTCAATTTAAATTTAATGATTTCTTCAATGAGCATGTTCCCTAGCTAATTTTTTAAAGTATTTTGTCGATTAAAAACTGGCGAGATGGAGGTGAAATGTTATCGAAAAGTGGTACAATAGATGGTTACGCCAACTAAACATGTTATTACCCGGGCCAGATTTATATACACTAAGCGGGACTCTTGGCACTTTGGGAATTTTTGCAACATCTTCCTGCCAAATATAAGTGAAGACCAAAAAAAGTTTTATCATCTGAGTGCGGGCCCCTGGCACTGTGCTTCATAATAAATCCAGCCTGGTTGTTGCATTACGTTCATAGAAAGGTTAGATGAGGGCCTGAGGTAGTAAATTTTAGGATATAAATCCTTAATTTTACCCGGGTAATGCATTTAAATTGTTTGAAAAAAATTAAATTGAGGTGGCCCGGGCTCTCTGGATTAATGTTATTGTTAATTACTGTTGTACGCGAATATGTTATAAAAAGAAACCGAAACTGAAGAAAAATAGATTTTTTTGTCACATTTTTCAGTATCATTTCAATTGATAGGGATCAAGCCCCCTGGCTACGCCTATGGCCTGGCTGTAACAGTAGTTGATCAATGCATTAATTCATGAGAAGAAACAATATTCTTTATTTTGTTTAATAGATTTCGAAGCAGAATAACGATGCGAATGAAAACTTTTTCGGAATATGCTTCGTAATAACTTTAAGTAAATAATACAATTGCTATTTTTTATTGAGCAAACCCAATACATAAGCAAAGGTCAACAAAACTTGCATCATTCAAGAAAATCTGTTTGTTAGCACTACCTACTTCACAAAGAATCATCGATTTTTAAATCTAAATTCACTTAAAATTAGCCCATTTTCGAATATGCTTTGTTATTATAAAAAGTACTAAAATTCCGGTTAAAAAGTTTTAAGAACAAATTAACTAGATAAAGTTTTAGAATTTTAGTACGCCTAGATGCAATTCTGCCTAAATTTTGTAAATTGGCATAGCATGTACTAACCATGTTATTAATATATGCTTTTCAAGGTTCACTCTGTCATTAAGCACCAAGAATTTGGATAAAATCATTAGGCAAAGGCAAAAAACAGCTATCATCAATTTGTATGTTGGAAATTATTTTGGATTCAACGATATTAGGTTTAGATAAAATTTCGAAAACGTTGGTTTTACTTTCACTTAGTTTTACAAAATTACAAGTCGTCCAATGCTTGAAATCTCGCAAAAATGCTCGAATTTCGTTTTTAACCATGTCTACAGAAGAATCTTTATCAAAAAAAAAAACAAAAAAACACTATATAATCATCAGCACATAAATGCACACCAAGACCATGTAATTATCAGTTAATTCAGCTCACTCTTAAACTATAAGTTAAATAGGACTGGCCCTAAAATATTGAAACCTGGGTACACCAGACTTTACATCAACTGTATATGAAGAGCACAGCCAGCACGCATCTTATTGCCGCGTTTTATCAGCCGCCTCTTGTCAGCACTGCCAAAGGCTTTGGTAAAATTGTGCCAAATTTCGGCAAGCTTTCGTTCACAAATTATCAAGTAAACAGAAACGCAATCAACAAATTAAAGATAAGTTAAAGCAAAAAATGATTTCGATCTTTGGAAAAGTCATTTTGATCTGCCTAAAAAATATTTTGCAGTAAAATAAAATTAAACGTATACGTTAAATTGATCGCAACTGTTGATTCTGCACAATTGTTGAAACTTGTAGATATTTCTCGAAAAGCAAGATAGCGACGACTTTTAAATGCTAGCGTTCACTTAGACTACTTCAACCCCAAAATAAAAACGGTCATGAATTTAAGAGGAAACGAAGAATTGCCAACTTCGAAAAAGTATGTGCAGTACATCTCTGCTCTTTGTTTTGGGTAAATCTCATTTGTATTTTTCTAGACATTTTTTCTAACAACAAATTACTTTTTTTGATCAAATCCTCCAAACAGCAAATCAGGGAGTCTATAAACTACTGAAGTACGAAAAAGTTTAAATCAACCGATGAAAGGAAAACTGCACTTTATTTGAATTTTGAAAGTTACGATAAAACTTCAAAGTTTTTTCCAAAAAAAGATACGCGGTTTACAAAGACATAAAGCACACAAAAAATAGTGCCTTTTAACATCTGCACTTTACACTCTGCAGCACATTAATCAATCAATAAACATTAACAGCTACAGCAGATCAAAAAATATGGTATTACAGTACTGTAGTACTACTATGTAGTACAGTACTGTAGTACTATTTTGAATGATGCAAGTTTTGATCAATATTCAAAACTAATGAGAGAGAGAGCCGCAGCAGGAAGAACGATTAGAAGCCGCGGTTAAAATTCACTAATTTAACGTAAATTGTTTTACCACTGCGACGTGAAGTAGCATTTTATACTTTTTACAGTGTTTAAAATCCTGCAAATTCTTACGCTATATTTCGCAACATTTGGCAGACGCGCATCTGGTCAAAACCAGAGTTTAATTGATGATGTTGAGTCTCCAAACTTATAGTGCTTGCAGTGTTTTGTGGCAGCTGCGGCTTCTCACCTTTGAACCGGGTTGCGGCTCCAGGCTTAAGCTGACACGCGCAACGGTTGGTCCCTGTGGGCTTGGCTGGGTTAGCACAGTCAGGGATCTTTTGTCGTAGGGAGAGAGAGACGTGGCTGTTGTATTGAGGTGGTTTATTGTTAAGTGTAAGTCCATCTGCATGAAGAACCTATCAAGGAGAAACAGTTTATAGTGGAGTTTTGAAACTATTTTAATTTTTTTTTAAGCTACCCATATTGTTAATTGGCTTTGGCCAATGGGGAGCATTTTGGAAACAGGAAAGACAATGTATACAAGTTAATGGAATTATTTCTTTCATTCAAAAGATTCACTAAAGACCCCTTTAGTTCTAAATAACAGAGGTTTTTTGGTACTTTTGTAGATATGGAAGCGGTATACGGAATCAAAATTTGATACTAAATGCTAGAATTTTAATTTCTTTAATTCGTTATTGCTGTTACTGCAAAAACATGTACTGTAAAATTTGTTCAAAAATTTTTTTAGATGAGCGCTGTAGCCTTCTTTTTATTCTGCAGTTTGAAAAAGCTTTATCAATAACACTTCAAGGAGGTGGAAGAGTGGCTGAGCGTGCTCTCAGGTCAGGCGGATTAGTTGTTTTTTTCTTACATACAACTATAGTACTAGCAATTGAAGTGCATAGCGAGGCAGAAAGCATAAAGGCATTGTTTTTTTGCGACAACCGAAAATTTAATCCGCATTCACCGGTCACGTTCGTTATGGATTATAAACGCTTTAGAATGATCATTGCCTCTGTTTGATGGCTTCAAAAAAACAGCAAATTTTGCTCCGAAGGAGGCTAAATGTTATTTGAAAGTCAACCGGGTGAAAATTTAGAAAATGGGCAAACTCCTAGTTGGTGCGGATTTGTTCAAAAAAAATATTGTCTTCGTCACTTTCTCGTGGTAGGAAGATAAAATAATGTGCATCATCAAATCCATAGGTGGGCAAGTTAATGCAAAACGTTAGCTTCGTTAACCACTAGTCCGTTAACAAACTTCACACCTCCGTTAACGTTACTCCGTTATTTTCAGCTTTAATTAACGGAAGTTAATAAAGTCCGTTAATCCGTTAACATTTTGCGTGTAATTTACATTTCGTTTTATTCACTCGCTTCTAGAACACGTATTGACGCTGTTGAGCTGATTGTAAGGAAATATTTATTGCTATGGTGGTCTTTTTGTGTTTTGAAAGTTACATTTTACTGTCTAATCTAATTTCAAGATAAAAACAAGTTCAATTGCACTAACGAAGCTGCAAGATATTAACGATAAAAATCTTAACGGAAGTTAACAGAACTTAATGGAAGTTACTTTAGTCCGTTAACAGCACTTAACGGAAGTTAATTTAGTCCGTTAACATGAAAAAAAATTTTAACGGATTAACGAGTTAATGACAAAGTTAGCTTCGTTATTAACGGATTAACGATTAACGGACTTGTGCCCACCTATGATCAAATCACTTTATTCCAAACAGCAAGATATTTTGCTTATTTGCACCGCTTTCGTGACAAAAAAAATAGTAGAACAGATAACAAAATTTTTACTTTGCCGTAGTTGTAAAACAGTACATTTTTTTCAACAAAGGTTTATTTTTTGTAATTAAAATTAGGCATGAAGCCAGAAATTTGCCGCAAGGAAGGCTGTTTCGGGAACAACAACGCTCGAAACTTTTGTATTTTTTGGAAAAATTTGTTTAATTTCAGGCCTTTGATAAAAATTAATGCTTTTAAAACGTGGCATATATATACAGCAGAAATTTAGCACTGCAAAAACATGATTAAACTATAACTGCATGAATGGGCTATGTGCTAGGAGGTGGCTAATCGTAAAACTTCAGATCTCTTTAACAAGTTGGTAAATTACAAAGTCTAAATGTTCAAAAACCTGACAAGGAATAATCTATTTTGTCTTTATTTCACAGAAGAATAGAATTCGGGGCCGGCTAATAGAACGAGATTTGAGAAAGCTGCACCAACGTCCTGCCACCTCAACGTGGTGGTGCAGTCCCCTCCCCAATGGGGATGAGTCGAAATGGCAGGACAGATCTCCCGAGGGGCTCGACCGAAAGGTCGCCCCCATTGTCTCGGACTGTTTTTTCGCTGGGCCGCCCGTTGACCGGTCACAACTGGGCGCTCCTCTACTTCTTATTGGCCGGACCCCCTTTCGGCGTCTCCTTATCCTGGCATTGCTCCTTATTAGTGGCAATGTCCACCCTAACCCAGGCCCCATCGGCAGCCGTCCTCACCCCGGGTGCCCCTGCTCCATCTGTCATCTGGATGTGGGCAGGGGTTCTCTTCAGTGCTCTGCTTGCCTTGGGTGGGTGCGTTTTCTTTGCTCCTCCCTCGCCCGTGCTGACTTTCGCACAATCTGTGCAGCTGGCACTGCGGTCGGCTGGCGGTGCCCAGCGTGCCATCCTCAGGGCACGGCTGGCTCCCCCACTCGGGCCAGTCTCCTTGTTGCACCGCCTGCGTCCCCTACGCCCCCTCCCCCAGGGTTCCCCCCACTGCCGCCTGGTTTTTGCCAGTCGCGTCCACCTCGGGGCCCCCCACGTTGCCCTTGCTCCATTTGCTTTCTCAGGGTTGGTGAGGATTCTTTAAGGTGCTCCGCCTGCTCCGGGTGGGTGCGCTTCTCCTGCTCCTCTCTGACCCGGGCTGACTTTTGCAAAATCTGTGCGGCTGGCTCCCCCATGGGTTGGAATTGCCCTGCTTGTCTTAATGGGGACCTTGCCTCTCCCACCCTCCGTCCAGCGTCCCCCCGCCCCTTCTCTCCAGCTCTGCCCCCACCCGCGCCCCCTCCACTTGCTTGCTCGGATCTCGGGGATTCGTCTCTGCCTCTCCCCTCACATCCTCCCCTCCTTGGCGCCTGTCCTCCTTCCGCCTTCGCCCTTCCTGCCTCGTCGCCGTCGCCCACGGGTTCACAGTCGGTCCATGTCTTGCCACCCCGCTTTCGGGGGGGGTCCACGCCCCTCACAACATCTTCGTATTCTTCAGTAGGGTGCCGGCGGTCTTCCTTCCTCCCGCCGTGCCGGGCTGGTCGCTTTTCTCTCTGGCGACCACTGTGACCTCATTTTCCTCCGGGGGGCTCATCTTTCCTCAACCAGGGAGTTCCGGGTCCCTGGTTGTTGTGCCCTCCGCGCAGACCGGACATTCGGTGGACAAGGCCCTGTTTCCTCCGCTACTCATGGCACTGGTGGTGGCGTCCTCGCTCTCATCCGCTCTGACCTGGCTTTCTCTCCTGTTTCTGTCTCCTCTCTGTCTTCCCGGGACCCCTGCTCAGACTGCACCTGTGTTGGGGTCCTTCTCTCCAACCGCTCTCCTCTTCAATTTCTTGGCCTCTGCTCCCCTCCCATCGGAGGCGCTCCTTCTGGCTGCCGCGCCGGGGCCTTCTGTCCTGGCGTCCTTCCTGGCTCCACCGACACTTTTGTCCTCGGGGACTTCAGTGCTCACCACCCTTCATGGGACGGACTTGTTCCTCCTGGCCCGCTCGGAGGTGGCCTGTTTCGCTGGGTCGCTTCCTCCGGTCTGGGGGTTCTGGGCGGCCCCGCCTCTCCCGCACTCCTTCGCCGTTCCGCTGCGAGCCGTTCTTCCCCTGATGTCTCGTTGCCTCCTGCGTCTCTCGCTCCCCGCTGTGGGTGGCGCGCTCTCTCCAGCCTTGGCTCGGGCCGTCTCCCCATTGAGATTGTCCTCCCCCTCTCTCCAGTTCGTCACCCGGGCACTCGTCCTCCCAGATTCAACTGCAGAAAGGCCAGTTGGGATATTTGCCAATCTTGTGTTGCTGGGCGCCTTCCCTCTCTTGATTTCGATGCACTCAACATCCACCAGGCTGCCCACTCCTTTTCCCTCTTCTTACTTGAAGCTGCCAAGGCCTCTGTCCCCTTTGGCCGCCTTGGTCGTTCCCCCAAAGCCTGGTGGTCCCAGGAAGCGGAATCTGCAGTGCGGGAATGGCGGAGGGCCCGCTTCGTAGCACACCGATCTGAGTCGCACCGACTCAGATACATGGACGCTTCTCGTGGGGCGTCCTCAGTCATTTCTAGAGCCAATTTTGCAACCTGGCAAGCCGCCTGTTCTGACCTGTCTCCCCGTTCTGGTCCTCGTGCTGTCTTCGGGCTTCTCGGTGCCATCTCTGGCAAGGGGAGCGCCTCCCGTGGCCCTTCTTTTCCTGGTTGCGCTTCCCCTCTTGGTGCTGCCGGCCGCTGCGCCTCTTGTCTTCGCTCGCATCTGTCTCGGGCGGCGCCCCGTTCCTCGCGCAGAGCTGGGGGACAGTTCATGGATGGGCTCCAGAGGGCTAGCTATGAGGATGCTTCTTCCCTCCGCGGTTCTTTCTGCTCCCCCTTCTCCTTTGGTGGGCTCTCCACTGCCATCGGTGGTCTCTCCGCTTTCACTGCGTTTGGCCCTGGCCAGATTGCCTGCCCTTTACTGGGGCGCCTGCCCGGGCCTACGCGGCTCCTCCTTCTTTCTCTTTTTGGCAGGTCCTGGCGCTCTCGCGCCTTCCCCTCTTGTTGGGGGCCTTCCACTGTCATTCCCATTCACAGGCCTGGGGGGCCCACTTCCTCTCCGTCCTCTTTTCACCCCGTTTCCCTCGCCTCCTGCATCTCCAGGCTTTTTGAGCGCTTGGTTCTTTCTCGCCTGACTTTTCGCCTTGGGTCTGATCATCTCCTCTCCGCTTGCCGGGCCGGCTTTCGTCCTGGTAGGCCATCCCTTGACCAAGTTCTGGCTCTGTCTCGGTCAGTCTGGGATGGCTTCCAGGAGAAGGGGCCTCCGGACCGGGCCGTTTTGGCTTCTGTTGGCTTCTCCGGGGCTTTCGGCTCGGTCTGGCGCTCTGCTCTTTTTCACGGGCTCCTCTCGCTCGGGCTCCTCCCTTGCTTCGTTCTCTGGGTGCGCTCCTTCCTTTCTGATCGTGGAGCTAAAGTCCAGGTTGGTGGTTTCCACAGCCGCTCCTTCCGCATCATACGTGGGGTCTCACAGGGCTCGGTTCTTGGTCCAGTCCTTTTCATTCTGTTTGTTGATGACATCACTAGGGATTTGCCTCGGGATGCCCGTGCCTCCCTGTGTGCTGGCGATCTGGCCGTCTGGTCCTCTTCCCCGGGCCCGCTTGGGGCCTCCTCTGTTGTCCGGTCCTCCCTCGCCGTCCTTGGGACATGGTCCAGCTTATGGAGACTTCCACTCGGTCCAGGGAGGTGTGGGTCCTCCTTTTTCTCTGCGGATCCCCATCGGGCCACTTTCCGGCCCCGACTGGGCCTCTTGGGCTTCCCTCTTTTGTTTGGTCCCGCCCCTGGATTTCTTGGGGTGACCTTTGATCGGACTCTATCCTTTGGGGCCCATGTCTAATCCCTGTGTTCCGGATTCTACCCACGCCGCAAAGCCCTTCGCTCAATTGCCACTGCCTCTTGGGGTCCCACAAAAGAATCTCTCTCCCTTCTCTACAGGGCCTTTGTCCGTCCGGTGCTCGCTTGTGCCTCTCCTGGATGGTTCCCGTTCCTCTGCAGCACTGCGGCCGGTCATCTGGAGGTTCTGCACAGAGCTGCGTGCAGGGTCATTGCTGGTTGCCTCTCCTCCGCCCCCTCCTCGCTGCTCCTTCTCGAGGCCCGGCTCCCTCCTCTGGAGCTGACTCTGGAGCATCGGACCCTCTGCTCCTTTGGGCGTGCTTTGCGCCTTCCCCCCGACTTCTCCAGCCTTTATGCTTTCGCAATTGAAAACGTTCCCTGTCGACTAAGGGGGAGGCCCTCCTGGAGATCGTCCTGTTCTTCAGCCGCACTGCCACTCCCATCCCCACGCGAGTCTCTGATCACTTGCCCCCCTTTTCCACCATGGTCCACGGCCCACTTCACTGTTTCCCCCTTCGTTCCCGACTGCGCAGGCAGCGGTGCAGCCCGACTCCAGGTTGCTTCGGGCGGACTGTCCTCCCTCCCCCCCTCTGGTATCCGGGTGTGGACTGGCGGATCTGTCCCCTCCCTTCTCGGTCCTGGTGGCGCTGGAGTCTGTGCAGCGTGCTCCGGGTGCGGCACGTCCCATTCCCTGTCCTTTTCCTCTGGTCCGATTGCCTCCAGCTTCACGGCCGAGGCCTTTGCCCTCGGGCAGGGTCTTGCTTGGTGTGCCAGCCATTTGATGACCTGCGGATTCCAGTCGGTTCTTTTCCTTGCCGGCTCTCGGTCGGCCCTCTCTATCCTTTCTTCAGCCCCCGCTTGTCTCCTGCCTGGGTCCCTGTGGGGTGTTTGGTCCCTTGCCTCCTCCCTCTCCAACAGTGCCACTTTGAGCTTCCAATGGGTCCCCGGACACGCAGGTCTCCCCGGAAATGAAAAGGCTGATTTACTTGCCAAAACTGGTGCCTCTCTGCCCACTGGTGCGATACCGGGCCCTCTCCTCCCAGTTGTTGCCAGAGTCCGTTGTTCCCAATACCGCAATTGGAGACGTCACATCTCTCGCTCCCACCTGGGCTTCCGGGTCCCCGAGGTCTCTTCGGAGGAGCTTCTTCTTTCTCGCTCCGTGCGCAGTGGGCTCTCTCGTCTTCGCTGCCATGGTCACGGTCTTCTTTTACCTTCTTATCTTCACAGGATCAGTCGGAAGGAGAATTCTGATTGTAGTGCCTGTGGACACCCTCTACAGGACCTCAATCACCTCCTCCTCGATTGTCCTGCTTCTGGGTCCCTTCGCAAATCTATCTTTGGCTCCTCTCTTTCTATTCTCGATCTATGGTCCAGACCTTGGGGTGTGGCCCGACTGTTGGGTCTCCGCGGAGTTCCTCCGTGCCCCAATCCCTCGGAAGGGGTCGGGTAGTACCACCACCACCACCACCACCAGATTTGAGAAAGTGATTGGTAATTACCTGATACTGATTAGCCTCTCCCCCCACGCATTTATTCTTGAGCCTACATATTTTTTTTTGTGAAACCTATGGTGTGAGTTTTTAACAAATTAGCCGCCCTCCTAAATACATGTTTCAAAAGGTGGAATCCCCAGCCGCTGGAAAATTTTTAAAAATTTTTATGGTAAAAAAATAACTATTTCCGTTTAAATCACATTTCGCTCGTTATTACAGCCATATGAAACAATTAAATTTTTAAGATTTGAGAGCCAATTGAAAAACTTAAGTTGTTTAGTCCTCCCTTTACGTAGAGATCAATTCCAAAACATGTTTAAAACCTCCATTTTTGAGATAAGTTTTTCAAGAGACTTGGTCCAGGTTTTAGGGAAGCAAGGTACATTGCCTCCTAAAACATTTTTAGCAGTACCGATAAATCATCGATTCACTCAAATATTTGCCTATAGAAGATCTTTGTTTTGTCATGAAAATAACAAGTTTTAGGGTTGCATTGCATGTACGATCAAGGGATCCGAATATCCTCAATTCAAATTCAATAATTTGTTCAATAAGCATATTTCTTTCAGCCAATATTGTCTTTTTTTTTTCAGAAGTATTCGAGAAGAAGTTACATAGCAGATTTGGAACATGACCTTTTTCACAACCGTGAAAACAGCACTTCCCTCATATATCTGCTTTCCCATTACGTTAGTGTTTCATCACCATCTGAAATCACACATTGCCTATCCTGGCACCCCACCTGAACCTTCAAACCACAGACGAGGGCAGCATCTGCACTTGCCATCGATTTCCTTTGTTTCAGATTACTCTTATCTTGGGCTATGCTTTGATCAAAGTCTGATAACAAGGTCAAGGAGGATTCTCGACCAGCATCACACTGGCACTGCATTTATAGTTCAAGCGCATTGCTCTCACATTATTAAGCATGGACAGCACATATGACATCACATTAGCAATTTACAACAATTAGCTATTTCAAAAGAATTCAGGGCCTGATCCCTCTCATTGTCAACATTAATATTATTTTTAATTATTGTTGTACGCAAAATGCTGAAAAAAACTGAAAATAAAGAAAGATTAGACTTTATTGTCATCATTTTTTATCATTGGTGGCATTTCAATTCGGTGTATGTTAATGGCTGACAGCACCTTTCTCATGGTGATGAGCTACGTGCTAATTTAATCTGCAAGACCACTTTTTAGCATAAAGTTGAAGAGATTCTGTTGTCTATTTATCACGTATATGCTGATAGTGGTGCCCATTAGTACGTTTTGTGTACAGCAAAGGTTTGTGCTCTATCTCAAACCTTTTTTTATCTTTAATAGAAAACAAGAGGAACACATCGCAAATTCCTATATGAGGCACGTTTTGGCAAAAGTTGATAAGAGACATTTTACAAAAAATGAGTTTTTGGTATTTTCCAAGTTATTTACTAAAAATGTTTTCACAATTTGTTTAATTTTCAATCAAATTTCAGTAATAAGTGGCGCAATATTTTGCACTTAACAACAAGGCCAAATAAAAGTTAAAAACTTTAAACGAGACTTACTCGAAACAGCGAAATGCGACGTATCAACGTTTGCCAAAACGTGCTTCAGAACACATTGAAAAATTTTTAACCACTTGTATTTATACGCACTGGCAAAAATTGCGACGACAGAGAAGCAAACCTTAACCTTTTCAAGTTTGAGTCCGAGTCCGTGCAGCTGCGCAATCCGCACCCGCTATTCAGTCGAACTTCGTTTATTCACTATTGTTTATTATTGTTTGAATAAAACAGGACCAACATACCAAATTCAAAAAGAAGACAATTTTTGAACACAGGTGCTTACACGCACTTGCAAATTTGCAACCGCAGCAAACCATTTTTTTGCCCTCGTGGGTTTCAGTCAGATCCTTCGCAGATGTGTCATTTTTAAAAATTTTGTATTGAGTAAATTTTAAAGTGTTGTTAGTGAGACAGTGCCGTTTGCGTTTAAGCAGTGCTCTTGCGTGGAAAACCCAAACACTCCATGAATAAGGCCGAGATCGCCTCTCAAATAAACACTAAAATATACGAACCAGTTACGTTGCAATTTCGAAGCAATTTTCAACATCCGAGATATTCGGGATTCCACTCTGAGATCATAATTATGATACAATAATAGAAGACGCATTACTGATAGCATTGTGAATCACCAAGTTGCCTTGGCCAGAATACAGCAAAGATACCTTTTCAGCCTTCGAGTCAAGCAGCCACCTGCCAAACTCACGCGGCCGAGAGGTCATATCGCCCCTTTTAATGCTGAAAATCAAGCAGGGAATCTGTCAATAACGGTTTTGCTTGTTTTTGCTTCAGCCCGACCAGTAATTGAACCAGAGTCTACGGTAACAAACGCTTTATCTGCTACGCACTTCCACCACTGATCACTTAAATAAGAAGAGAAATCGGATATCGTTGAAAAATCCAGCAGGTCCTAGTATTTTCTCTTTAAGTTTGACAAAAGACACAAACTTGACAATTTTGTGCATACCAGAAATAGTTTTGAATGAGTTCATGTCTGCCTACGGTAACGTGAATATAATTTGATTTTTACCGATTGAAAAAGCGATTAATAGTAGGAGCTAGAGCGTATACAGTATTTAGGTTGACTACAAACTTTCAGAATAGAAAACATTTTCTCGCCAGTGTTTTTCTTTAAGGGAAAATTGAGGCTCAATAAACAGTGTTGGTTGTTACGACTGGTGCTATTGTTTTTTTTTTCAAACTCGCCTGAACATGTTAGGCTTATATTAATTATTGTATATCACCGACAATTAGATACGCTATTATAAGTTTCAGGGAGCCCAAGCTTAAAATAAAAGATTTTTTTATCGCAACGCACAACAAAAGCATTAACAAAAACAAGCATACGCTGACACAATCCACTCTACTGTACTTTATCATTAAAAAAAAATCAATTCCGTTTTAAATTCTAACAAAAAAAAATTTCTGATCTATAAATACTGTATTTAACTAATAGGCTGTTAGAAGATTTTGTTGATCAGATTAGAATTTTTGTAGTAACCGCAGTATTTAGGTCTTTGCCATTAAAGGCATTTACAAACCCCAAAACTTGATTATTTGAGGTTTATTTTGTAGGTCGTGAAAAGTACTGTAAGCAAAAAGATCAAGCAACAAAATTCCCTCAATTTATTGAAACAATGTACTACGAAAATTAATAATAAGCTATAGACAGTATCCAGAGTCTTATAGGCACAATCAAATTTTTGATTAACAGCCAAATACATACTGTTTCGGAATCGACATTCGTCTTTAATTCCTTGTCTCTTGTTGGAACGACCGACGCTCGCGTCGCGTCATCCCCTGTTTTTACTCGGCCATTTTCCGACTAACGAGTGCGAAATTTCAGACTTTTGCTTATAACTCAAGAACAATTGGGTCTAGCTACATAAAATTTTGACAGCAGTTTAAGATTACTGAGTTATATGCTTGCACCAAATTTCGAGGCAATAGGTCACGCGACTTCGATTTTAGAATCCAAAAACTGCCCCGCAAGTTTGGCGTAAAAAGCGGTCTCAGCCAAAAACGACTTAACTACGGCAAAAAATATTTTATAGAGTTATATGTCTCAAGATACGCTTTTATTCCAACCAACCCACTTTTGGCCGCGATGAAGTTTATTTCTTTTTTTTTTCTTTTTTTTCTTCCTAAATTTTGTACGCTATTCTTCTAAAACATAAAACATGGACATCTAATTTTTGTGTAAAGTTGTTGAGCTGCAAATGCAATTTTTTCTCCCGAAATTTTTTGGGGCAACTCCACCGGGAACCCCCCAAAATGGGGCCCCAAAAAATCAATTTTTTTAATGGCTCAAGCTAGGATGCTACTTTTTTTTGATATCAGTAGATATTTAACAGGCAATTACTTTGACATAGTTTTGGGGTGCCACCCCCCTGGGGACCCCCCCAAATGGGAGCCCCAAAAATCAATTTTTTGAATGGCTTAAGCTAGAGTTCTACTTTTTTTTGATATCAGTAGAAATTTACCAGACAAATATTTTGACATAGCTTGAGGTGCCACCCCCCCGGGGACCCCCCCAAATGGACCCCCCCAAAATCAATTTTTTGAATAGCTCAACTTGGGTGCCAATCTGTTTTGATATCAGCAGATATTTAACAAACAAATATTTTGACATAGTTTGGGGGTGCCACCCCCCCGCGGACCTCCCCAAATGGACCCCCAAATATCAATTTTTGAATGGATCAAGCTAGGGTGCCAGTGTTTTATGATATCAGGAGATATATACCAGACAAATATTTTGACTCCACTTTTCTGGAGGTTCCATAATCAGATATTTTTGAATAATTGCTGATTTTACGGTAGACAAAAAGTACTTTTGAGCGTCACAGCATTAGCTATGCGTCGGTCGTTCACTGGGTTTGCTGGCAAACTCCCATCTAGTTCTAGTTTAGAATCGTCTTGGCCCTGTTGGAGACGTAGCCATTTTAGGCGAGCTACAAGGAGAGAAGACCCGTATTGATAGCGTTTCATTTATGAAGATTGTTAGCCTGGTTTAGCTCTAGTCTGAATTTTGTCACTAGTTTTGAGCCTTTCAGCCGACTGGAGACGTAGCCATTTAAGGCGAGCTATGAGGAGAGTAGAGAGCTAGCTAGCCTATTGTTCTTCTGAGAGATGTAACGTAATATCGGTACTTTAGTCGGTAAAGATTTGATTTATTGCATATAGTTTCTTTCGGTGGAGATTTAGTTAATATAGCTTTAGTTTCATTGGGTAATGATTTTTCAGTTAAGATTTACTTATAGTTTGACTAAAATTGACTAATTGGTAGGTAAAGATTTATGCAATATAAACATAATCTGGAAAAACGTTTTCGTTGATTGATAAATTGGTAAAGATGTATGTTTTGAAGATTTATATCACGGATGATATTTGTCCTTTTGGCCTTGCTAGCCTTACTGATGAGCCCTGAGATTGGGCGAAACAGCTGTCTAAGACATGCTATTGGAAATTATTTTGAATTGAACTATTTGTGATCACTTAATATTTTTGAAAAAAAAATGTGTTATGATCTGGTTTATTTACGATTCCTTGCTCTTGTACGCTCATGTTCATACTTGTAGATTAGTTGCAGTTTTGTAACAGACGAGAACAGACGTGTTTTTTTTTCTATCAAGTTTTGCGATTTTCTTCAGCTAGCGTTCGTTACTGAAATAGCTACAATGCCAGAGAGTTCAAGCAAAGGCAGCAAAAAGAATGGCAAATTGAGCTCTGCTGATACAATTGTACAACTTACGCAAAATCAATTGGAAGAATTAATTCAAAAAAGGCAATCATCTTCAATTATTTTGCGACCAACAGACGAATTCGAAATTGTCGAAACTATTGCAGGTATGAACATCAATAAATCACCTAGTCACATTGATATCCCTGTGATCTTAATTAAAGAAGCCAAATTTTTAATTGCCCGATTTTTTGCTAGGTCATTTAACAAATGTTTAGAAATAGGAAATTACCCTGACATTTTAAAAATTGCGAAAGTGATTCCCCTACATAAAGGCGGGTACAAACTAGATCTCGGCAACTATCGGCCGATTTCCATTCTATCTCCAATAAACAAGATATTTGAAACTATTTTACTCAAACGTTTGGTTAACTTTTGGGAAAAGTATAATTTTTTTACAAACTATCAGTTTGATTTCAGAAAATTGCATTCAACTAATCTTGCAATAACTTAACTGCATGAAACAATACTTAAGGAAAGAGATCTGAGCAACTCAGTATGTGGAATTTTTTTGAATTTTGCCAAAGCTTTCGATTGCGTAAATCATCACATTTTATAGGACAAATTAGAACACTATGGCGTTAGAGGTAATGCAATTTGTTTATTGCGTTCATATTTGACAAACAGGTTTCAATACTCTGAGAATAGCGACCAGCAAATTCGATCTAATTAACTACCAATAACAATTGGCGTGCCACAAGGTAGCGTCCTTGGGCCGTTCTTGTTTTTAGTCTATATAAATGATTTGCCTAATTGTTGCGACTCTGACATGATCTTCTATGCTGATGACTCCGTGCTTCTCTGAGCAGATAAAAACTTAGAATACCTCAAAAAAAAAGTGAAAATGAATTTTGCAAAATTGAACACTGGATAAGAATAAATAAACTTACCCTCAATTACAGCAAGACCAATTTAGTTTTATTTCCTGGTATGAAGAACAAAAGCAATTGTGATGACAATTTTTGTGTAAATACTAACAACGGACCTATTACTCCCAAAAGCGTCATAAAATACCTGGGGTTTTTATAGATCACAAATTAACTTGGAAAAACCACATACAATATGTTGAAGAAAAATTGTGTACAGCCAGAGGTATTCTAAGTAAGCTTAGGTATTATGCTCCTATATCCGTTTTACGAAGTGTATATTTTGGTATAGCTTACCGTCATCTACACTACGGAATCACATCGTGGGGAAACTATGCCTCCAAATACATCACCAAAGTCCAAGTCCAACAAAATTTCATTCTGAAAATTATGACCAAAACTTCTTTTTTTAAAACAAGACTTTCACCAATTTATCGCCAATTAAATTTTTTGAATCTTAGTTGCATTTTTGAACTAGAGGTTATAAAATTCATATACAAATTCAAAAACAAAACTCTTCCAATCTTGTTCTACAATATTACTTCCGGTCCGCTTTCCAAACACACAGCTACCCAACTAGATTTGCTTTGGATCTTAACTGGACTGTAATGCCTTGCAAAAAAACAAGCACTCAACGATCTATTTGTTATGAAGGATACAAAATTTGGAATAAACTTCCTATTGAAGTTAAAAGAAATTATTGCCTAACCTTCAAAATTTTTTGTAAAAAAATAAAAACATACCTTCAAAGCAAACAATTTTAACCTATATAACCCAATTTTCCCTACCATCATAATTATTAAATTTGATATACGTATCTTCTAACATTAAATGATGATATCATAAAAATTTATTACATATTACAAAAAATAAGTGTTTATTTTATGATGTTTAAATTTTGCTTTCGTTCTGTTTTTTT
The DNA here is from genome assembly GCA_963965965.1 of Trididemnum nubilum. Lineage (NCBI taxonomy): Eukaryota > Metazoa > Chordata > Ascidiacea > Aplousobranchia > Didemnidae > Trididemnum > Trididemnum nubilum. The sequence goes on from OZ014480.1 coordinate 12,425,843, forward strand.
GATTTTCCTTTTTCAATTTTATTTTTTGTCTGAGTACTTTTATATCCGTTTGCTGCATCAACGTTTAGGTGCGAGGCTGCAGACTTGACGATCGCACAAGTTCAGCCCTTGGACTTGACATGAGATCTTTCGCAGCCTCTCACCAGGATATGACTGTTTCTTTTTTTTTCTTTTGTGATTCACAGTGTGTTATTGAAATTATGTATGTGTGTGTTCCTAACCAAAATAAACTTACTACTACTGTAGTCCTAGCTATACTGACGAGGAATTAAAGACGAATGTCGATTCCGAAACAGTATGTCTTTGGCTGTTAATCAAAGGTTTTATATTGCCTATAAGACTTTGAATACTGTCTATAACTTATTATTAAAATTTCCTCAGTTTTAAGTTTTTGATATTGGTTGTTATTTTTTGTGGCGATAACTAAAATTTAACTAATTTATTTTTAAGGCAGAGTGATTGCATTTGTAGCGGATAATCAATAAGAAACGGTTGCATTTGTTGAGCTAATTGTTTGAAATGGTTCTCTTAGAATAAAATCATTTAAGAATTATTTCTTTCAAAAGCTCATTTCTTGAATAGCAAAAATCAATCAAGCTGACTTTGTGCTGCTACTGTATATTGCGCTAATTTAAAGTAGTTTTGTAATAAATAAAACGGAGTGAAAGAGACAGACTAAATAAAGTAAAACTACGCTTTCAGGCAAATGATGATGTTCCTTGCGTTGAGTCATATTAGACATTTAACGATTACAGATTTCTTCAGCTTATTGACACCAATAAATTAATAGTCTTAATTAATATTTTTTCTGTTACTGTAATCGCCGCCAATATTGTTATAAACTATTTTCTAGTTTTAATCATAGGTCGTTTTAACGATCACGCATATGTGGTTAATCCGCGTGGTAAATACGTAATTACGGATATACCTTTTTCAATGTAGATGCAAAATTCTTGCCATCAAATAGAACGAGATTTTCTCGCGCGTAAACGTAGATTTCAAATTATATTTCACTATTAAGGTGCAATCCTATTTCAACCATGTGGCTGAAAATTTTATTTTGAAGTTCAAACAACATTTTAAGAAAGTCCCGGTGACAGCTGACCTACTAGTAAATGGGTTTACATTTAGAGTCTGCGGTGGTATTCGGAAAAAAAGAATTGCAATGTGTACGCTTCGCCATTAATTATTTTGGTTTAATGCGTCCCAACAGTTTCAATATGCAGAATATTTGATCGAAAATTTCGGAGTGTGAATGGCAAAAGCAAATTTCTACACCGTACTCATAACTTCTTACCAGGAAAAAAAACTGAAAAAAGTGAAATCGGTTCGTAGAGTATGTGACACTCTGGGTAAAATGGATAAGAACATGCAGTATAATTCAGATAAAAATATTAAGAGTGTTCTATATACAGTACTAAGACAAAAATTGGACAAAAGCAAAAGAAAAACAGAAACTGTGGGAATGCGTAAATTTACGTTTTCTGTCTTCTAACAATTTGGTAAATGAAGACTTGATTTCGAGTGATACATTACATTTTTACAAAAGCTACTTATTGACAATTTGTTGCTTAAAAAAACTTAGAAAAGACTTTTTTTTCACTGGAAATTTTTATGTTTTTTTTTTATTAATTCTAACCCAAACTCAAATATTTACTCTGAAACTATAACAATAAACCTAGCCCACCCAAACCATAACTCAAACTTTAAATAAGTAAATGAAAAATACACGGATAAGTATTCCCCAATTTTGTTTTATTCCCTTAACTTAAAATTTTTTGGTGAAGTTGTTACTGTCTAAAAACGAATGAGACTGATTTGAAATAGGCAATGGATTTTGAAGCAAATTTTGCTGAAGTTTCTAAAAAGTTTTAGAAAAAACTTTCTAAAAATGTTCAGACATATGCCGAAAAAAATTGAAATGTTCATTCAAATGTTCATTCATATGTTCATTCATTTATATGCCGAAGCTAAAGTTTTTAAAAATGTTCATTCATAATATGCCGAAAAGTCTGGCCTGATTCAGTGCGGTCGCCAAAGCAAACGAAGTGAGGGCACTAGCAGAAAGTGAGGGGGTGCTAAAATACATAGAACTTTTGCACATAAAATCTTATACTGTACGGCTACAACTTATACGCAATTTCATAAATTCTGTATTCATGTCCAAAAAAAGACATTTAAGGGGCAGCGTTTCTTACCTCGATTCGTCAGCGGCCAATAATCGCTTAAATTTTTTTTTGCAGTAGTAGATGCACCACAAGCGCAACCAAGATTTTGCTAAGAAGGGGTACTGAAGCAACAGTAAATTTTTTTGCACAAAAATTGCCTAATTTAGGCCCCATGTTGAACAAACTGATACAACTCAAGCGGGTCACAGACAAGGTCCCCTGGGGCCTGGCAATTTTTCATAATAAAATAGCAATTTTAACGCCATTTAAATCACATTTCGCACGTTTTCGAAGCCACATGAATTACTAAATTGCTAAAATTTAGAAATCATTTGAAGGAAGAAAATTGCTTAGCCCCTTCAGCTCCCTTATTTCAGGTCAAGTCTAAAACACATTTCAACGCTTGTAATTTTAAAACTAAAGTTTCTAAGAGACTTGGCTGAGGGAGGTTGAAGTCCCTTTTTAGCCCCTTCCACATGGTTGTGCAACTATAACTGCGGCCAGAAAATGTTTAGTGTGCTCTAAAGCGAAGGTCACCAAACTACACGATCCCGGCGGGCCAAATCTGGCCCGTGAGCGGATTTCATCTGGTCTGCCTTATTTTACGGAAACAAAAGCTAAAGTATAACTGCTACGAAAAAACGAAACAAATTTTTATCAAAGACTGTTGTTGTTAAGCCAAACACATCTAAATTATTCCTGAAGTGAAATAGGCAGAACTAATTTCATAGTTCACAGAGACATCACGTCTTACAATCTTATTTCATTTGACGACACCTTAATGCTGTCTAAACGCCTATCTCAAACGCAATCTATTAATAAGTATTTCTTGCTATAACATCACAAACCTTGTTTTTGAAAAACACACCGTCCTTTGTTTCAGTAGAACAATACTTTCGTTTTCAAGCTAACCCATAGGCGTAGCCGAGTTTTTTTGGGGGGGAGCCCAAACCACAAATCACTTGCAATAACGTAATCAGAAATTTTTGAAAAAAAAGTTTTTGTGAATTAAAGATATCGTAGAATGGAAGACTATGGAAGCCATTGCCTGGTAGACCAAAGTTAAAAAGCTGCTAATGTCTAAAATGGGAGACGTGCTGAGTAAACTTGTGTAACATTACTCAAACGTATCACAGACGGGGGTCTGGGGCAGAGCCTCCAACTGGCGGAGGCAATAGGGGTCTGAGGGCAAAGCCCCCAGAAACTCGTCGATTTGTTAGAAAAAAAAGCTAATAATGCCATCGGATCACATTTCGCACGCGTTCAGAGCCATTTAATAGAACTAGATTTTTAACATTTCAAACCCATTCGAACAATCAAATTGTTTAATCCTTCCATTTTTCTATAATTTAAGTTCAAAGCACGCTTAAAATTTTACAGTTTGGAGTTAAATTTTGCAAGTGATTTGGCCCTGGTGGGGAAAGTAAGGTACATTGCATCCTGCAATATTTTAGCAGTAAATAATACAATCCACTTAACGATTAAATTTCCTTGGATGTTTTTGTTTTTCCATGAAAATAACCAGTTATAAGAGTACACGTATGGCCAGGGGGCGCAGGCCCCCTCAATTTAAAGTTAATAATTTTTTCAATAAGCATTTTCCCTAGTTAATTTTTTAAAGTATTTTGTCGATTAAAAACTGGCGAGGTGGAGGTGAAATGTTATCGAGAAGTGGTACAATAGATAGTTACGCCTGCTAACCATGCTATTGCCCGGGCCGGATTTACATTGAGTGGGACTCCTGGCACTTTGGGAATTTTTGCAACATCTTCCTGCCAAATATAGTTGAACTGGTGAAGACCAAAAAATGTTTTATCATCAGAGAGCGGGCCCCTGGCACTGTGCTTCATGATAAGTCTGGCCTTGTTATTGCATTACGTTCATAGAAAGGTTAAATGAGGGCCTGAGGTAGCAAATTGTAGGATATAAATCCTTAATTTTACCCGGGTAATGCATTTAAATTGGTGGGCAAAAATTGAATTGAGGTGGCCCGGGCTCTCTAGATCAATGTTATTGTTAATTACTGTTGTACGCGAAGATGCTACAAAAAGAAACTGAAGCTGAAGAAACAGCAGGGCTTTTTGTCACAATTTTATCATTGGTGGCATTTCAAGGGTGAGGGGGGGAGCCTAAGCCTTCTCTTTCCCCTCTCGCTGGGTACGCCTATGAGCAGACCATAGCAGACTACGCAGCTTAAGCAGATGGTTGGACGGTGCCACCAGCAATGAATAATTTACTTTAAGGTTGAGTTGAAATATTATTAATGCTTTTTAAACGACTAACGGTACTTAAAAAATAAAAGTAGATTCTGAGTGTCGGTGTTTAATGAAAACTGGGAAAAATTTTATGTTTTTGTCGAAGGCAATAATGAAATTGTTAATTGATTGATAGGCAACAAAAGTATTGTTATCATGGAACACTGTAAACCTCGTCGCACTCTGACACCAAACATCGGCTAAAATTTCCGAATTACTTAACGAGGTGTATTAGCTGCGTCTCCGCTTTGCTTTTGTGTAGTGGAAACACCTTTAATTGCTTGATTTTATGATTTTATGCATTATTGATTCGTTGTTTGTTGAATTTGTACATTTTGTTCAACATGCAGCCTATAAGCTCAGTGTTTATCCCATACCACGATTAGCTTTTAGAATTCGGTTTTTACAGCATTAGGCCACCACAAATTGGAACAGTTTGGACCAAATTTGGAAAATGGTTTAAAATCTTTTTTCCAAGAACACGATGCCCATTAGTACATCACAGCAGGAGTCAGCGATTCCTGCAGGCTATCGATTTGCATTCCATATTTTGCTATACCACCGCTGACATGGTTATTTATTTTGCTCAATTCGAATTAATGGATCTTCTAAACGCTGTACTTGTATATCCATTCGCAATTCGCCCAGGCCCGCAGCCGTTACCTTCGCATTAATCCGGTCCTCTGAGAAAAAAGCTGAGTGACTTCTGCTCTAACTAAAAAAAGAAAAACAGCTGGTTTTCACTTGTTGTTTCAGGTCATAATCACAAACAAAGTACCTGTCACGACTCTGCAAACTTACGAGTATACTTCTCTTTTCCGCGACATAGGCGTAGCCAAGATTTTTGATTAGGAGGGGGCCCAAACCACAAATCACATGCAATGACGTCATAAGAAATTTTCAAAAAGAGGAACTTTTTTGTGGGCAAAGATATCGTAAAATGGAAGATCTGAAGCCGTAGCCTGTTGGCACTTAACCAGGATTTTGGTACAGGGAGTGAGCAAAAATTAATAGTTGGAAAGTGCAAATGCCTAACTTATGAGACGTGTTGCATAAGCTAGTGTACTCAAACGTATCACAGACGGGGATATGGGGTCGAAGCCCCAGCCGCTGGGCGATTTTTATGCTTTTGGAAGAAAAAGCTATTTAAATCCCATTGGATCACATTTCGCACGTGTTCACAGCCATTTGAAAGAACTCGATTTTTAGCATTTAATAGCCAATCGAAAAAATTTAATTGTTTAATTCTCCGTTTACTTGCAATTAAAGCCCAAAACACGTTTGAAATCTTGCATTATGGTGTAAAACTTTACTTGTCAATGATTTGGTCCATGTAGAGAGAAGGAAGGCACATTGCCTACCGCAATATTTTAGCAGCAAATAATAATCAGCTCATATATTTTCCTTGAAGATTTTTGTTTTGTCATGAAGTTAACCAAGTATAGGAGTACATGTACGGCCAGGGGGCCCAGGCCCACTCAATTAAAATGCAATAATTTGTTCAATGAGCATTTTTCCTAGCTAATTTTTTGAAAGTCTTTTGTGCGTAAAAACTGGCGAGGTGGAGGTGAATCGTTATTGAAAAATGGTACAATATATGGTTTCGCTTAGTAAACATGTTATTACCCGACTTGGAATTACATTGAGCGGGGCCTGGCACGTAAGAAATTTCGGCTACATCTTTTCGCCAAATGTAAGTGAAGACCAAAAAAAATCCTGCTATCTGAGCGAGGGGCTCTGGCACTGAGCCATATGGCAAAGACGGCGCTAGTTGTTCCATTACGTTCGAAAAAGCTTAGATGAAGCCTGAGGTAGCAACGTTTTGGAAAAAAACCTTTGATTTCACCCGTGTTGTAAGTTTAAATTGATTGGAAAAAATTGAATTAAGGGGGTGCACCGGGCCCCATGGTCGTCAATATTATTTATTGTTAGTACTATTGTACGCATGTACTGTTGCAAACAAAGATGCTAAAAGAAACTGAAAATGAAGAAACAAGACTTTTTTATCAAATTTTTGTCATTGGTGGCATTTCGATTGAAGGAACCCTGGCCCCCTAAGCCAACCCCCTGGCTTCGCCAATGATTTTGAGATAAGATCGCGCCCTTAGGTTCTTGCATAAAAAAAAAAATTTAAAGCAAAGTTAAAATAACTTTTTTTCGAAAACGTGGAGGACTCGAGTCAAATCATTCGACAGTTTTTTGAAACATCCAAGAATTGCATGACATTATTATGACGTGGACACGTGGTTGCCATTATTATAACTTATTTTTGTACGCGTAAATCGTAAATCAAAGAAACTGCAATTCCGGACAAGGACAACATACTGGCTATGCTCTCATTATATTTATCACAGGTAGTATTTCAATCGGGGGTTTGCATTACCGCCTATGTCATAGCATTAAGTTCATAATAACGTTAAACAAGGGCCTGGGGTTGCAACTTTTAATACAAAACTCGTAGATTTCTCACAGGTTTTGCCAATGATTGTTAAAAATTTGAATTAAGGGGTCCCTGGCCCCAGACCTTTAATCATCAGTCTGGGGCTCCGGGGTCCCTTGATTGTCTTCTAGAGGCCCGGACTGCCTGGTTGTTAATTAAGAGATCTAGGCCACCCTAATGGTTAGTTAGGGACCTGGGGTCCCCTGGTGGTCAGTTAGACACCTCGAGCCCCCTGGTTGTCAGTTAAGGGCCCGGGAGCACCCTGGTTGTTGGTTACCGGCACCGGGGTACCCTGGTCGTTAATTAGGGGCCCTGGGCCCCCTTGGTCGTTAGTTTGGGGTTCCGGGGCTACCTGGTTGTCAGTTAGGGATCCCGGGGCCTCCTGGTTGTCAATTAGGGACCCGGAACCCCCTGGTTGTCAGATAGGGGCCGTTTAGGCTTTGGTTGTTAGTTAGGGGCTCCGGGCCCCTCTGGTTGTCGGTTAGGGGATCTGGGGACTGCTGTTTGTTGGTTAGCGGCTCCGGGACCTCCGGTTGTCAGTTAGGGGTCCCGGAGCACCCTGGTTGTTTGTTAGGGGACCTGGGGCTCCCTCGTCGGCATTAATATTATTTTTAATTACTGTTAGGTGCATAATTACTGAAAAAATTATATAAAAACTGCAACTAAACATCACTAGCCTATGTTGTCATAATTTTTTTATCATTTGTGGAATTTTCATTGGGGGGGGGAGGTGCGCCCCCCTCCTGGCTACGCCTATATTTTGCGACACATCCGTAAAGGCGTGTTAATAAGACGGATTATTGTATCACATTTATGTACAGCAATAGGTTGCTAGTAATTTTGCGAAGAATCGAGAAAGCGTCAAATGAAAACTAGAATATGATAATGCCAGCGATGTTCGGAGACTTCGCGAAAGTATCTAACTAAACATAATTAAAGAACTTCACAATTGCATTAAACATGTTTATGGCTGTTGATAGTCAGATCTGAAAAACATTGCTTTCCAATTTCATAATATTTCAGTAACTTGATCCGGTTTGTGGTTAACGGCTTTCAAAATTTGAATGTCTACAAAAGATAGCTATAAAATGTCAACCAAAGTTTTACAACTCTGCTTTGTTCCCGGTTCAATTTTTAAGGAGTTTGTTGTATTTTTACTCAGCAGCGCAATTTTTAAAATTGCGGTTACAAACAAAACCCACGTTAAAACAAATATTTTGACAGTAACCTTTTGCCAGTATGATTTTCGGATTTGTACCTTACATTATCTTGGACATAAATTTGACACACTATCCTAAATATTAAATGTACAAAGTCGACTAGGGCCTGCTAGAGGGGGGCTCAAGGGATACATCGTACCCGGGCCCGGGCCTAGGGGATCCCGGGCTCAAGGGGCCCAGAAACGTTCAGGTTTCTGCGTTAAGTTTTGGTGCCGCACCATAACACCGTAATCAAACTTGCCTACAACAAAAATATCAGTCAGTCTATTCGGTACTGGTAATTGGTAGCTATTTTTGCTACGCAGCCTTTAGGGAATCAATAGTGGCTGCTTTGATTAAAAAAGAGGAAAATGTATCAAAAGCCATACACTTGCACCGAAATTAATGTTTTGTCACATATCTTAGACTTGATAGCCCTAATTCTGCTGTATAACAATGTACGAGGGCCCACATTTGCAGAGATCCAAAAGAATTTCAATCTCAGAGAGCGGAGTCAAAGTTGACATACTATACTACTATCATTAACCCTATATATACCGGGGTATTTTTACACCCTATTTGTACTGGGGGGGGCAAATTTGCCCCCCTATCTAAAAACCGATTGGTAAGTGATAGAATCGAGATTTTTTGCTTGCTGATGCTATGTTTTGTTAAATTTTTAAAAATAAATTTTTTGAGGTTGTGATATCACGAAAACGATGATGACGTCATCAAAACCAGAAAATCCTTATAACAGCATGCAAATTTGCCTAAATGTTGTGAAATATTAGTTTTAGTTTGAACTTTTGTTATTTCAAAGACATCTCTGATAAAGTTACCGCAAATGATGACGTCATCATGCATGATGACGTCACATGCATGATGACATCATCGTTAAAATATTGTGTTGATTATTCTTTGTAATTTTTTGTGACTGAAATATAGCATATTTCACAAAATTACAGAATACTGCAGTATAATTTTCATTTTATCATTCAACAGCTGATGAAAACGAATATTTTTTTTATGCAAACGCAGTTTATTTTGAGAAACAGCAGAAAAATCAATATTTTTGAATTATGACGTCATCAATGACGTAATGATGATGCAATGCATTTATCAGTAAATAAAATATCTTATTCCAGCAGAAGATTAGCATTGACAATGAATATGCAGTACAATGAATAGAATATGCGCACTGATAAGCATGAATAGTGCTCAAAACTGCAAAAAACTCCTTAGGTGCCTCTAACAAAGGCAAAAATGACGTCACTTCCGGTTGTCTGGCTGACCCCAAACTTTCTGAAAATGTGTGTTATTAAATTTGATTCAAAGTCAGGGTGCATCAAAGCAAAACTTTGCTTTCGTTTAGGAGCTATATTAAAATAACTGAGAGGGGGGCAAAATTGCCCCTCCCGGTACAAATAGGGTTAAGTAACTCACTCTATCTGTATGAGTTTAATAGGTATTTGGGTTTGAATCATACGTGGGCAAGTTAATGCAAAACGTTAGCTTCGTTAACCACTAGTCTGTTAACAAACTTCACACCTCCGTTAACGTTAATCCGTTATTTTCAGCTTTAATTAACGGAAGTTAATAAAGTCCGTTAATTCGTTAATATTTTACGTGTAATTTACATTTCTTTTTATCCACTCGCTTCTAGAACACGTATTGACGCTGTTGAGCTGATTGTAAGGAAATATTTATTGCTGTGGTGGTCTTTTTGTGTTTTGGAAGTTGCATTTTGCAGTCTAATCTAATTTCAAGGTAAAAATAAGTTCAAATGCACTAACGAAGCTGCGATCAGAAAACCTTTGGAAATCGTGAACAGCGGTAATTAATAGATCTATGAAGCTGCAGGTTATTATTTGCCACAAAAATGAGCTCTTTTCTTCGCTTTCTTCTATAAATCTCGTGCTAATACGCAATAAGTGTTACCAGTGCAAACTGGTTTGTACCGGTACGATAAATAAATGGTGCAAAATATTAACGATAAAAACCTTAACGGAAGTTAACAGAACTTAACAGAAGTTTATTTAGTCCGTTAACATGAAAAAACTTTTTAACGGATTAACGAGTTAATGAAAAAGTTAGCTTCGTTATTAACGGATTAACGATTAACGGACTTGTGCCCACCTATGGGGTTTGTAAAGTCTATGATTGCAGATGACTTCTTGTTTGTGGTTTTTACAGTGAATGTCTCTGTTGTACTCTGCAGGGCCGCCGAGAGGGAGGGCAGGGGGGACAATGACCCCGGGGTCCATGGACTTTAGGAGGCCCATGAGGGGGCCCATTGGCTTCAGGAAAGCCGTTGGCTTCAGTGGGCCCATGAGCTCGAGAGGAGTACCATCGAAATGACACTGACAAGTTAGCATGTGAAGCCCTGAAGACTTTTTTTTTTTTTTTGAGATCACCTAATTTCAACCGGAAAAACCGTTAAAATTTCCGTGAAGACCTTTTTTTTGGAAATCAAATCATTTTTTGGACCAAACTGCAGCATTTTCTCCGTATATTTTAGACTTCACAAAACCGGAAATCCGTCATATTTGAGCTGGCCCCAGGCCCACGTTTGGCTTTCGGCGCCCCTGGTACTCTGGTACAGGGAGTATGATCATGTCGTCCTAGTCATGTTGTCCCCGTAAGGACGCAGCTGCCTGCCCCAATTTCCACTGAGAATTCCCGCCAAAACAATCGATTAAAGCCAGTGCATGTTATTTGAACGAGTCGTCCCCTCATGCTTCTTATTCAGTAGGACTAGGCTACATAATCAACTGTAATTTATAGACTATTCCTAGCCAAATAATATCCAGACGCCAGAGGCTACGGAGGCCTAGCATTAGATCAAAACATTTTTCTCACAACACGCTCTCAGTCTCAGTCAGTTAAGCAGGGCCTCAGAGAGAAATTTTGTCATGGGGTATGAAGACTGATATGGGGTCCTTTTGCCAAAGCCAGGGCCAAAAATCAAGCAAAGACCAAAAAAAAATCTACTTCGTTAAGCTTTGACCTGCAAACCGAATTACTACTAATTTACTAAATAATGTAAATGCTGGAGCAACTACTTGAGTGTACGTGAACTTATAGGTCCTCCCGATTCCCTTCAGCCCTGGCCCGGGTACGATGTACCCCATGAACCCCCCAAACGCTGGCCCTGGGCATACAAGTTGTATATGCCAGAGAGTAAACAATGGAAAACCTAATTTTATAACTGTCAACCTCTGCTATCAGTGGTGTAGTCAAAGTGTAGTGTCTATGTCAAAGTGTAGTGTCTATGCTGTAGTGTTGAGTGTTGACATAACAAACCCCTACAAGAGCAACTGTTTAGGAAAATTTTTAAGCTAAAATAAAATTAATTAATACTAACAGTTAGAATTTTCTGGGCCTTCACAATCAAGCAACTTGGGGTTGTTTTAAATAGGTACAGTAGCCTATGGGCATAGAAGGCATAGCATAACTTTTACCCCACCACGATGGCTACACTACTCCTGCCTTATTTGCCTTCTATGTCTATCTAGCCTCTAGCTCAATCTAGGCACTGATATATTAGCCGTACATTAACAAACAAACTTATTGCCAAGATAATCAAGATTTTGGGTTGGGGATATTTTATCCGGCTAGCTAAATTGATAAAACTTTTATCAGTATAATATTTGGATTTGAAGTATTAAAGTCATTATATTGTATAATATTGTGTCAATGTCATCATCCCCCTCTTCACATACTTTCTTTCATGTATATCACGTTTTCTGCTCCTCAATTTAAGCAAGTTTGGTGCTGGGATGCTGATCAAATCCTGTATTTTACCCTCGAGAAACATAAAAAGTGCTAAAGCTTTCGGGGCTCTGCCCTGAACCCCGCTGGGGGAGCTTACAGCACTCCCCCAGACCCTCTAGCTAGATTTAAACCAAGTTTATGTCTAGTTGTGTTTTTCGTAGGTCCTAACTGTGTGCGAATATTGTTTCCCCATCTTTTAAATAAAGATCTACACCCATCAGACATAAATAATTTAACGGCATGGACCTTGATAAGGCTTGGTGGGCCCAACAAGATTTGGGGCCCGGTATTGACCTTTCCACCTCCTGAAAAATTTTCTCTTTGAGGCCCTGCCCTCTACTAGCCCACCGCAATATTTTTTTTTAAGAAGAATTTTGTATAAGCTCATGTATATGAACAGTTCTACTGATTTTTCTCAAAATTTAAGAACTAAATCAAAACAATGCCTGTCTTAGCAATTAGCATGGAAAAAGCTACGTACACAAACAAAATTTAGAAACAAAAAAATCAAATTCTTAAAAATTTTTTAGTGATATTGCAGAGTCTAACTTTACCATGACTTCACATTGAAAACTTATATTAATTTGCTCAAATCTATGCTTTCGCAGAACCCTAGGTGTAATGTTTAAAGTCAAACAACAATTTAGCCAAAATTGTCTATTTCTTTTGCTCCTTACACTCATTTTAGTTCATTTTAACAGCTTTGAGGTTATTCACTCTCGAAGTTTAAAGGTCTCTAAAAGTTGTCAAGATAATCGAGTAACGTAAATCAAAATGCTTATAGGATTTTCTAAGAGTTTTTTTTATTTTATAATGAAATAACATAGAACAGTGCTTTTCAACCTTTTTTTGCGTGGTATACCTTTTTCAATTTTGCACGAATTTTGTATACCTTTCAAATAGCAATGTGGTTATGCTGTCTGTAGATATGCATTCTGTAGACGTAAGCTTGCATATTACTTCTAAAAAAGTTACATCACAGAGTATCAGCTTAAATTCCTCTATCTACAACTGTGAGGTAGTACTTCACTATTAACTGCTTTTCTCCGTTTTTTTTTCGTTTCATCAGCATCTGAATTCAGACATAGCCTAACGCGGAGCCCATCCGAGTCTTCAAACAAGCGCATGGGAAGGCTTCTCTTGGCTGTGCTCCTCAAATCGCTTCTTGTGCCCTTCCAACTGAGAAGTGTACCCCAAAGCGAGAGGTGTGCCTCAAAAGTTAGTAACAGGCCCGGCGCCATGGGGAACATTTCGGGGCTCCTGCCTCTCCAAATCACTGCTTGTTCCCCTCCGAGCATAGGCGAAGCCGAGATTTTCGATTCGGGATGGGGGGCAAACTACAAATCACATGTAATGACGTCATCAAAAATTTTCGAAAGGGGAATTTTTAGTGGGGCAAAGATATAGTAGAATAGATGATCAGAGTTTGGGGTCTGGTTTGGCACTTAACCAGGATTTTGCGAAAGGGAACGTGCTTAAACCAAAAGTTAAACAGGAAAAATGTTTAAAGCGGAAGACTCATTGAGTAAACTTTAGTGTAAGTCAAAAGTATCACGGAAAAGGGTATGGGGGCAGAGCCTCCATTTGCTGCAGGCTTCGGGGGTCTGGAGGCAAAGCCCCCAACCGCTGGACGATTTTTTGAAATTTCTTGGAAAAAAGCTATTTTAACGCCATTGGATCACATTTCGCGCGTGTTCAAAGCCATTTGAAAGAACTCTAGTTTTAACAGTTGAAAGTCAATTAAAAATTTAAGTTGTTTAATCCTCCTCTTACTTGCAATTCAAGTACAACACAGGTTTAAGATCATGCATTTCGGAGCTAAATTTGGTAAGTGAATTGGCTCAAGAAGTGGGAAGTAAGGCATATTGCCTCCCCCAATATTTTAGCAGTAAATAATAATCTAATCAAAAATTTTCCTTAGATATTTTTTGTTTTGTCAAGAAAATAACTAGTTATAGGAGTTCATGTACGGGAAGGTAGCCCAGTCCCCTCAATGCAAATTCAATAATTTGTTTAATAAGCATTTCCCCTCGCCTTTTTTTTTCAAAAGCATTTTGTACTGATTTTGTCGTGTAAAAACCAGCTACAACTTACTAGCATGTTATTGCTCGGGCCAGATTTACATTGCGCAGGGCCTTTGGTCCTTATGGGATTTTTGCTACAATTTGTTGCCAAATATAGGTAAAGACCCGATGAATGTCTTAAAATCTGAGCGCGGGGCCCCTAAATGGAACTTTACCATGAGGTAAATCCGGCCCTGGTTATTGTATTATGTTCATAACAAAAGATTAGATGAGGGCCTGAGGTTGTAACTTTTAGGACAAAACCAGTTAATTTTACCCGGGTTATAGATTTAAATTTGCTGCCAAAAATTCAATTGAGGTCCCGCGCCCTCTAGCAGTCAATTTTATTGTTAAGTACTGTTGTACACGTCTACTGTTGTACGCAAAAATGCCGAAAGAAACTGAAAGAACAATAGACTTTTCAGAAAGGTTTACTTCGATGTTTGGGATCTTAAACTAGATATACTAACGTGTTTCGACACCGTTTTCACGGTGTTACAATCAAAAACATAAACAATTCACTGAAAACAATCTAATGCAATATGCACTGAGCTATCGCGACGCGTTTCGACCTTGATCAAGGGTCTCATCAGGGGACAATAACATAATATATAAATCACTTAACAAAATAAACGCATTACGCAATTAAGTTAAAATTCAGGTAGAAAATTATTACAGTATTCGCATCTATTCAGTCTATGCACAATTTCATGACAACAAGCACTTATGACAGTAAATGGAAAAGTACAGATAGAGTTCCAATTAAGCAAACCTTTCTGAAATGTTTAATTTTGTAACCGTTTTGCTCAGCAGAATTTTTTGTAACATTTTTATCATTGGTGTCCTGTTGATTGGGGGCCCCCCTAGCTACGCGTATGTCTTCAAGCGAGAATAAACTTTTATATTTTGCAACGGAGACCTTTTTTATTTTATTTTTAGTCATCATCCCAAATTTTAAAGAAAAATCTGTACCAAAGGAGGTTAACAAAAGAATTGGAACAAACTTTTTAAATAGATTGCTGACGCATTCCGCATGCGTCTAGTCCTGGCTGCGGGAGCGTCCCCCCCAAATTTTCTTGTGCCCCCACAAAAACACTACTCCAGCGTTGGGGCTACCTTCAAACCACACACGAAGGCAATTTTTGCACTTGCCATCGTATCCCTTCTCAGATTACACTGATCAAAGTCTGACAACAAGGTCACTCGAAAGAGGATTTGCAACCAGTATCACACTGGCATTGCACTTAATTCAACCGAATTGCGCTGGTATCACTAAGCAGTTCTACTTCTTAAGAGTTCTAAAACCAATTTTTTTCAACTAATGCCAATACGTCAATAACAACCGCTTTTTGTAATGAGCAATTACGCAGCTATAGCATTTGTGTAAGTAGTTAACTTTGCAAAAATTTGCAGTTTCGAAGTTTGCACGTTGGTTTTGCACTGCTCAATATTGTCAATTTAATTTGCAATGGGAAATATGATAAAAAATATGTAGAATCAAAATTTTTGCCACCATATTTAATTGATTTAAAGTTAACCGCTAATTGAGTTAATTGATTTAACCGCTCGTATTCCCTTTCTTGGTCGTAAACCATGATTTTGATTTGATATACACTTGATTATATACAGTATACCCGGTTGAGAAGCACTGACACAGAGCGATCATTAAATTTTCAGCGACTTTATTATATCATCCAAACTTAACATTAACCCTGACCAGAAATATTCACGCATTTTACAGCTATTCCTATTCTGAGAATGCTGTTTAGCAATGCGACCTAACGGCCAACATACTGGATATTGTACTGTGCAGTATATTGTACTACATCCATTATTCAAGCACCAAAGCTTTCTTAATAAAATTTATCAAAAACTTTGAACAAGCAAGTAGAAAATATTTTCAACCTCACAAGTGACAGTTTTGTAAAAAAACTCGACCATCCAGCTTAAATCTAACAAAGCCATTAAACGCAAGCATTTCAACGTCGTAAATGTTCGAGTGATTCCTTAAGTTTGACTCTTTTATTTTTCTGAGATACCAATATTCATTGTGAGAAGTCAGTGTATAGTTTGAAGGCCCATTTACGGGCTAATTGTGCAACCAGGCATTGCCAAGTTTGGCGTGTTTTATCTTTTTCTTATATTAGCCTACTGACACCCGTATTTTTAAAATTTGACATGTCTAGCTGGAGTACTTCGTAATAAAAATTTTACTTTTAATTGGCCCATTTGGCATGGTCTCCTTAAGGTGGCCTATCAAATTTTGATATCTTTAATTTTTTTATTCATATTAACCTATCCAATAAACTTAATTTGTTTAGCTTTTGCAGCTAATGGTGGGACGTGTCAGCAAATAAGAGGACACCTACAGTATGAGATTCTCAAATTTTTTCATATTATATTTTTACATATCTTGAAAATTTTATTTGTCTAGCTTGAGTTGTTAAAAATTTTGAAGAAATCGTTTGAGGAGGACTCGCCAAATGTGGCACCAGAAATTATCCATACTTTATTTACCTATTCTGATTTAATTTTTCTTTTGTATTTATCTAGTCGGAAAATTTCATGTGCTTAGCATGAATGGTTCAAAAGTTTGAATTTTGAAGGACCCCATTTAGAAGCCTCAAATTTTTTTAAATTTCATATTTCCTCCTTATTTGCTTGCGTATCCTGAAATTGATATGTGTCTAGCTTACACAATTAAAAAGTTTGAATTTTGGTGTCCTTGTTTGAGGGAGATCCTGCTTTGTGGTACCCCCAATTTTGTCAAATTCTATCTTTTCTTCATATTTACGTATTCTGAAAATTTCATCACTCCAGCATAAGCGATTCAAGTTTGAATTTTGGCATCCTTGTTTGAGGTAGTTCCCTTCATTTTGGTACCCCAAAATTTTGTCAAATTTTATCTTTGCGTCATATTTTTCTATCATGAAAATTTTATTTGTCTAGCGTAAGTGGTTAAAAAATTTGAAGTTTGGTGGCCCCATTTAAGAGGGACCCCCCAGTTTGGTACCCCTAAATTGCTTCTATGTTTATCTTTTTTTATATTTACTTATGCTAAAAATTGCATCTGCCCAACTTAAAAGATTAAATACTTTGAGTTTTTGAGGGTCCCATTTGGAGGAAATCCCCCAGTTTGAAACCCCAAGTTTTGTTTGATTTAGTTTATTTTTGATATCAACCCCTTCCGAAAATTTGATCCATATAGCTCTAACGGTTTAAAAGTTTAAAAATTTGGTGGCCCCGTTTAAAGGGAATTTCTCAATTTTGGTACCTCTAAATTGTTTCAAATTTTATCATTTCTTCATATTTGGCTACCCTGAAAATTTCGTGTGTCCAGCATGTGTGGTTAAAAAATTTGAATTTTGTCAGCCTCGTTCGTGGTAAACCACTCGTTTTGGTACTCCAAAATTTTGCTAAACTTTATCTTTCCTTTATATTTACTTACCTTAAAAATGTAAGGTGTCTAGCTTGAATCCTGTACAAAATCCTGAATTGGACAAAATCCAGATCGTACAAAATCCCGATTTGGACAAAATCCCAAATTGGATAAAGGTTCGAATTGGACAAAATCCCCAACGGACAAAATCCCAAATTGGACGAAATCCCAAATGGACAAAATTTAGAATGCACAAAATCCAGAGTCGAACCAACTTCAAAAATAGAGAATGTCAGGATTAATAGAGTACTCAATGATGGATTATAAGCACTCATAGGTATAAATAATTAATATGCTAACAAAATTGCATATTTTTATTCGTTATTTGTGTCGTGGCGACCTAGAAAAACAACGCATATATAAAAATAGAGTCATCAAGTAAAACATCTTTGCAGTTTTGTCAAGTTAATTAGGTGCAAGCCAAGCAGTTGGTCCTGTAGCGAAAGCCTCGCACTTATTAAGTTTGACGCCAATTCCTTCAGTTTGCAGGAAAAGAAACTACGTTAATACAGTACCGGTTTTAAAATAAATTAGCGAGTTTTGTTCCTGACAAAAAAGCAAGCAATTAAGAGGTGAAGAGGAAATTGGCACACAAAGAAACTACCAGAAAACAAAATTTTCTCTGTTTTCAATATGGCTTTGTTTTTTTGTCAAGAACAAAATCTGGTATGCATGTTTGCAAAAACAAATCTTAAATGTTTTTAAACGTGACTGAAAGGAATTCCTTTGAATTAAACCAAAACCGGCAAAAGAGCAATAAAGTTTAGAAAATTATACTTCAGTACAATGATTATGAGTTTCGGTCATTATATGTTTTAATGCTGCTTTTTGTTTCTAAAACGGAAACAAAAACAGCTGACGAACATTAATTCAAGAGGAGTGCACGACAGCTTGATTCAAAAACTTACAATTATAATTTGTATTTGCTGTATTTCAGTTTTTTTTTTAATAGCATTATTTCCAAAAATTTCTCTGAAGGTATTTGGAAAAACATTATACCTTTGTGAAAGCATCTAAACAATATATCAAATCACTAGTTTCCACGCAGAATAAAATTAATTTACACTCTTGCTTACTTTTGCATTCGTTCGAAATAAAACCAAGTAATTACGTAAACACATGCGATCTAATAAATTAAATAGTGCAGTTAGATGTTGGATCCGCGGGCGAATAAATTTACTTAAGTTAAATTTATTTCAAATCTAAAGCAGTTGCTGTTGTGATTGATTTTCAAATTACTGTCTAGACAAAATAATGAGTTAACAATCAAACACTATCGGACAACCAAAAATCAAAAACTTCGTTCATGCAAAAAATAGTTTGATTGCTTCGGCAGTGTTTGAACGTTCGGTCACTTATCATTTTGTTGTGACAGTAATTTGAAAATCCCCCATAACTTCTTCTCCTTAAACTTAAAATATTTATAGTGACAACTTTAGTAAACAGTTTCGCACGCTTAGCCAACATCTAACTGCACTGTTGAAGTCGTTTGATCTCATGTGTTGACGTAATTAGTTAAAACATGTAATCAAATCAAATCTTGTATTACACGCACTGCATTACGCCGAAGCGTGTAACGAATTTGCGAAGCCCATCTACGCGTCATTGCGCCCAGTTAACACAGGTCCTTTTGAAGAATTGCTGAAACGATAGCGAGCCGTTGGCAACACTGCATTTGATTTGACCGGCCTTAGATTTGAATCTCAGACCTCCCATTCCAGAGACCAACGCGTTACCGCTCGACCAACACGCCGGTCCAGAAAAAAACATATCAAAATATATAGTGACCATAAAGAAAAGGCATTGAACTGAAGTACTAATTTCTAAATTTTATTTCTCTTTTTCCGGTTTTAAGTCAAAGGAAATCCTTTAAGTCACGGCAAAAAACATTTAATGTTTGTCAAGAACAAAACTCGCTGATTTATTTTAAAACCGGTGCTGCATTAACGTAGTTTTTTTTTCTGCAAACTGACGGAGCTGGCGTCAAACGTGATAAGTGCGAGGCTTTCGCTACAGGACAAACTACTTGGCTTGCACCCAGTAGCGTACGCAGGATTTTGAAAAGGGTGGGGGGAGGCAGAAACTTTGAGAAGAACAAAGATCTGAATTAGAAATTGTTCTACTCAAAATTAGTCCAATTTTTCGCCCAAAATTAGTGTTACGTCATAGCATTACATCCTGATGTGCTGTATAGCATTTTTTGAATTCTTAATTTGTTTGCCTTTATGCAAAGAGCATTTTGCAGGGCATTTTGCAACTGTTGCAGGGCATTTTGCAGCGCATTTTGCGGTCTGCAGGGCATTTTGCAGCTGTTGCAATTTTAGCTCGAAACCTGTTACAAATCGCTGGCGTTTGTACTTGTTTAAATTTGCATATAATTAAGTTTGTTTCTTTCTTTATGCGCGAAGCATGAAGAAGGCAAGCTTTGCGCTTTTGACTGTGATGGCAAACATTCTTCTCATTCATTCTTCTTTTTTAGGACCTGATGGTCAGACGTGAAATGACGTTATTTATGTTTAGATATTTCGTTAGCATGTATTTTTTTTTTTTTTTGGTTAAGCCAGCTGGGTCGTTTCTTTCGTTAGCTCGCCGGTTTCAAGTTTAATTTGAAACCGTGCTGTAGCGTGGTATAGTTATTTATTTATGTCATTATTTATTTCTGAATAAAGAAGAATTCAAACCATGGCAGCACGCGTTCTGTAAGAACCCCAGGCAAGCTTAGTCTTTTTTTTTGGAGTTCGTTACCAAGTTTCATATTAAACTAAGATAAAGTTTCAAATTAAGTTTGTTTTGAAGAAGTTTCAAATTAAATTTGTTTTGAAGAAGTTTCAATTTACACTAAGAAAAGTTTAAAATAGACTAAGAAGAAGTTTCGAAATATACTAGGAAGAAGTTTCAAAGTAGATTTCTTCTCATCGGCTGGAACAAAGTTTGATTTGGCTTCTTTTGGCTCCACATTTAAAAGGTTTCTGATTTCCGATCTCACGAGCAATTTTGCCGACTGTAACTCTGAGTTCTTGCGCTGTCTTTTCAAGTAATCAACGGCGAATTCTATCCGTTTGGTTTGTCAAGTACAAGCAGCAATCAACTCAACATCTACAACTTGTTGTCGTTCAATCAAGATTCCGTGAGAAAAGGACAATCTGGTTAGTTTAAATTTGTATACGTAAACTAATACTTTTTAGTGAATTTCAGATTATCTGTGATCGTTATATTTTGTTGTTAGCGTTCGAATTTAAATTTTTTCTTTCCAAACGGGAAATTTTCTTCGAAGTGTTTGCTGGAGGTTCGAGCGAGCATCAACCTATCTGCTGTATACGAATTGTTCTATGCTAAAATTAATTAGTTTTTTGTTTGTGCTAGATTTTTTGCGATTGTTAGGCCCTTTAGCCATGCTGGAGTCAGAAACTCCTGGACCCTCACGCTATTACACTTTCCAAAGTCTGAATCAAAAGGGAAAGGTTCCACTGTGGATGTGGGCACATCTACTTCAGAGTGTGAAAAGGTGGGAGCCTTTTCCTCAGCACGTAAGTATAAACTTTGCGGACCTAGCGTGTATCTCTGTGTTGTTCCCGTTATCATAGAATGGCAAGGAAAGCAAATAAAAACTTACGCCTTCTTGGACCAAGGGTCGACTCACTCTTTCTGTGACATTGGAATTGTAAACGAGCTGGGAATTACTGGTCGTAAACAAAGTATTTCTCTGCAAACTCTTGCCACATCCAGTAAGTCTTATGAAGGTCTTTCGTTTGACTTAAATATATCGGATTTAAAGGGTAAAGAAAGGTTGAATTTGTCTAAAGTGCTATCGATAGAGGAGATGCCAATTCAACCAAATGCCATTCCGCTTAACAAAGACTTGTCTAAGTTGAGCTACTTACACGATGTGACCTTTGACACCATACCCGGTGGTACTGTTGGCCTTCTTCTCGGAGCAGACAACCCGGAGTTGTTTCTTCCGAGCAGCACTCGTAAAGGGCCTCGTGGTCTTCCTTCAGCTATTCTTAAACCTTTGGGTTGGTCTCTTTTGGGTCCATCCTTGTCACCTTCTTTCACAGTTAATTGTTCCGTAAACTTTACTCGCTGTAATGAGCCGTCTGAGGTTGCGCTTGTCAAGCAATTATGGGAAACCGATTTTCAAAATGGGACAAGCGTGCTCGACACTCCAAATTCAAAGGAGGATCTGGCTGCCCTTCAGCTTTTGACCAAATCGGTTGAAGTACAAAATGGTCACTACTAACTGCCATTGTTGTGGAAACCAGGTGATGTCGAGCTTCTGAACAATCTTGTTGTGGCTAAGCAGCGTCTTTCCAGCTTAAAGCGAAGGTTTACCAAAGATAACGACTTTCGAGGTAAGTATACTAAAGTTATTTCTTCCTACTTACAACAAGGTTTTGCTCAACAAGTTCCGCATGAACACTTCAATAATTACACAGGCCCTACGTGGTACTTGCCTCATCATGCTGTTACTAACCCGCATAAACCGGTTAAAGTGAGGGCCGTGTTCGATTGCGCAGCTAAATATAAAGGTACCACGACGAACGACAATTTAATACGTGGTCCGGATTTAATGAATAGTCTTATCGGAGTTTTAATGGGTTTTCGTAAAGAAAGGGTGGCACTAGTGGCGGACGTGGAAGCCATGTTTCATCAGGTGTTTGTGAAACCCAGCCACGTCGACGCCCTTCGTTTTTTGTGGTGGCCAAATGGGGAAATAGACCGAGAACGCGTTGTACACAGAATGTTGGTTCATATTTTTGGAGCCAAGTCCTCACCCACATGCGCTAATTTTGCATTGAAACAAACGGCTGCTGAATTCGGGCATTTGTTTGAACCGAACATGTCGGAGATTGTAAATAAGCATTTTTATGTTGACGACTGCCTCGTGTCACTCCCTTCCGTTGCAGAAGCTGTGACTGCCCAGACACAGCTCTGTGATTTGCTTTCAAAGCGGGGTTTTCGTTTAAGAAAGTGGCTGTCGAACAGCAGTGAAGTCTTAGATCAAATTCCTGAAGCGTAGTGCTCTAAAGCGCTGCAGGGCTACTCTTTTTCTGAAAATGTTTCTAAACGTGTCCTTGGCGTCCACTGGGATGTTGAAAAGGACATTTTTACATTTAACGTGAATTTGCGCGAATTTTCTAACACCAAAAGGGGCGTTTTGTCCACTATAGCTAGTCTTTATGACGCCAAAGCTTTTGTTTCAACAACTTTGTAGGCAAAAGTTTGGCTGGGATGTGAGTATTTCTGATCCAGAGTTAGAAAAATGGCAGCGTTGGCTTAATCGCCTCCAAGAGCTTAGCCACGTTCAAATTCCGCGTTGTTTTACGCCGAAGAATCTAAAGGCACTAAAATCGATAGAAATACACAATTTTGCCGATGCGTCTTCTTATGCTTATGCGGCTTGTTCGTATTTGCGTTTGGTGGACACAGACGATAATATTTTCTGCGCATTCGTCATCGCTAAATCACGCTTAGCGCCTATTAAAGCAGTATCGATTCCGCGCTTGGAACTGACTGCAGCAGTTCTGGCCGTACAACTAAACGCTTTAGTAAAAGGAGAATTAAAATTTGATGTTTGTCAATCTTATTTTTGGATTGACTCTACTGCTGTTTTATTGAGCATTTTGAACAGATCTAAAAGATTTCCAATTTTTGTGGCAAATCAACTCGCTATCATTGAACAATCCAGTGACCCCAGCGAGTGGCATTTTTTACCTTCTAAATTAAACGCTGCTGATCTACCGAGTCGTGGATTAATGGACAAGCCTATTGATTGTTTAAATTCTTGGTTAAAGGGTCCACAATTTTTGTGGGAGTCAAAGGCACTTTGGCCTCAGTTTCCCGTTAAACTCGATGCACAATTTCCAAAAGAATTCTCTCCTTTAAAACATCAGACCGTTTTTTTCCAACATTGTGACTAAAAATGATTGTGCTATTTTACGTTTGATTGAGTGTTGTTCGAGCCTTTATAAGCTTAAAAGGTTAATGGCCTGGCTGCTACGTTGCCAAACCAAGTTTTCCCGTCGTACAAAGATATCAAAATTACAACCACCTGACTTGTCACTTTCGGTTGATGAGTTGCGCTGCGCCGAGGCAGAACTCATCAAATTTCTACAACGAGCTCATTTTCCTGACATATTCGCTCAACCGAGGCATGCAGAACAAATTGTTACAAAAAATTTACCGCGTTATCTGCAAAAACTACATCCAGTTATTTTTGATGGCGTGCTTCGTGTGGGTGGACGGCTTGGGGGGGCCCGGGTGGATTTTGATTCCAAGCATCCAGTTATTCTCCTGCAGCGTTCTCATTTTACTGAATTGGTAATCAGGGAGCATCATGCCTTGGTGGGACATTCTGGCACCAATCATACTTGGGCTTCTCTAAGGCAAAAATTTTGGATCGTTAACCCTATTTGTACCGGGGGGGGGGCAAATTTGTCCCCCCTCTCAGTTATTTTAATATAACTCCTAAACGAAAGCAAAGCTTTGCTTTGATGCACCCTGACTTTGAATCAAATTTAATAACACACATTTTCAGAAAGTTTGGGGTCAGCCGGACAACCGGAAGTAACGTCATTTTTGCCTTTGTTAGAGGCACCTAAGGAGTTTTTTGCAGTTTTGAGCACTATTCATGCTTATCAGTGCGCATATTCTATTCATTGTACTGCATATTCATTGTCAATGCTAATCTTCTGCTGGAATAAGATATTTTATTTACTGATAAATGCATTGCATCATCATTACGTCATTGATGACGTCATAATTCAAAAATATTGATTTTTCTGCTGTTTCTCAAAATAAACTGCGTTTGCATAAAAAAAATATTCGTTTTCATCAGCTGTTGAATGATAAAATGAAAATTATACTTCAGTATTCTGTAATTTTGTGAAATATGCTATATTTCAGTCACAAAAAATTACAAAGAATAATCAACACAATATTTTAACGATGATGTCATCATGCATGTGACGTCATCATGCATGATGACGTCATCATTTGCGGTAACTTTATCAGAGATGTCTTTGAAATAACAAAAGTTCAAACTAAAACTAATATTTCACAACATTTAGGCAAATTTGCATGCTGTTATAAGGATTTTCTGGTTTTGATGACGTCATCATCGTTTTCGTGACATCACAACCTCAAAAAATTTATTTTTAAAAATTTAACAAAAAATAGCATCAGCAAGCAAAAAATCTCGATTCTATCACTTACCAATCGGTTTTTAGATAGGGGGCAAATTTGCCCCCCCCCCCCAGTACAAATAGGGTGTAAAAATACCCCGGTATATATAGGGTTAAGGGAGGTGCGGCGGTGAGAAGTTCCATCGGGCATTGTGTTTCGTGCAAAAAACGCAATTCCTCTTTAAATAAACAATTTATGGCAGATTTACTGCCATGTAGATTGCAAGTAAATGAACCTCCATTTTGTAACGTCGGAGTGGATTATTTCGGACCTTTTTTAATTAAGCAAAAGCGCAGCCTTGTAAAGCGTTACGGTTGTCTCTTTACTTGTTTAAGTATGAGAGCAGTGCATATTGAAATCGCGAATTCCTTGACCGCTGACTCGTTCATTAACGCCCTTCATCGTTTCATCGCTAGAAGAGGTAAACCCGATCATATTTATAGCGATAATGGTTCAAACTTCATTGGAGCTACCCGCATATTGCGCGAATCTCTAGATGAATTAAATCAAGAGTCTCTAAATCAGTTTTGTTGTCAGCAAGAAATAAACTGGACATTTAATCCTCCCACGGCTAGCCACATGGGTGGAGCCTGAGAGAGGATGATCCGCTCGGTTCGTAAAATCCTTACGGCTTTAACTCGTGATCAAACCCTTGATGATGAAGCCTTTTCCACTTTCATGACGGAAGTAGAGGGGATATTAAACTCACGGCCTCTTGTTCCGATAATGTTTAACGACAGCACTCAGAATGAGCCCCTAACGCCCAATCACCTCTTGCTGTTACGAGGAACTGCTAATTTGCCACCTGGTTTGTTTTCAAAAAAGGATTGTTACGCCCGTAGGCGTTGGGCCCAAGTGCAAATCTTTAGTAATCAGTTTTGGTGTAGATGGGTAAATGAATTTATGCCTAACTTGACCCAAAGGCAGAAATGGTTCCAACCTGAGCGGAATGTCCAAGTCGGTGACGTAGTACTGCTTGCAGAGAGCATGCAGCAGAGGTCTAAATGGGTCATGGGAAGGGTATTAGAAACTTACCCTGATAAGCATGGTAAAGTTAGAACTGTATTATTGAAAACTTCAGGATCAACTATGAAACGACCAATTGCTAAATTATGTGTAATTTTGAGTGAATCTGCTTGTTAACTTTGTATTTCATTTTGTGTTACTGTGTTTTGTAGTGTTAAAACTGTTTCATGTGGTATATACAGCTAATCAGGATTGTTTACGTTTGCTGTGACGTATTTGTCATTGTTGGCAAATGTTTTTTCCTTTTTGGGGTTTCCATTTGGGCGGGAGTGTTACGTCATTGCATTACATCCTGATGTGCTGTATAGCATTTTTTGAATTCTTAATTTGTTTGCCTTTACGCAAAGAGCGCGGTCTGCAGGGCATTTTGCAGCTGTTGCAATTTTAGCTCGAAACCTGTTACAAATCGCTGGCGTTTGTACTTGTTTAAATTTGCATATAATTAAGTTTGTTTCTTTCTTTATGCGCGAAGCATGAAGAAGGCAAGCTTTGCGCTTTTGACTGTGATGGCAAACATTCTTCTCATTCATTCTTCTTTTTTAGGACCTGATGGTCAGACGTGAAATGACGTTATTTATGTTTAGATATTTCGTTAGCATGTATTTTTTTTTTTTTTTGGTTAAGCCAGCTGGGTCGTTTCTTTCGTTAGCTCGCCGGTTTCAAGTTTAATTTGAAACCGTGCTGTAGCGTGGTATAGTTATTTATTTATGTCATTATTTATTTCTGAATAAAGAAGAATTCAAACCATGGCAGCACGCGTTCTGTAAGAACCCCAGGCGAGCTTAGTCTTTTTTTTGGAGTTCGTTACAATGTAGGTGAAAACCAAAAAAAAAATTAGTCCAATTTTTTGCCCAAAATCGGGTGAACAGCAAAAAAAAAGGTCTTCACTCAAATGTAGTCCGATTTTTCGCCCGAAATCAGGTGAAGAGCAAAGAAAAAAGATCTTTACTCAAATTTAGACCCATTTTTCGCCCAAAATTACGTGAAGAGCAAAGAAAAAACAAATGTCCTCTCTCAAATTTCCTCAGATTTATAGCCCAATGCCTAGAAGAAACGCACAGAGCATACCCTTTGTGTGATCAAACCTTATGCCCAACTTTCAAAGGGGGGGGCATGCCTCAATTTTGCTTACTTTTCTGTACAGTTTTACAATCCTGTCGACCCAAAGGGGGGGGCCATAGCACAATGGTCCCCCCTAAATACGCCCCTGCTTACACCTCATTAACTTGACAAAACTGCTAAGTTGTTTTACTTGATGACTCTATTTTTATATATGCGTTGTTTTTCTAGGTCGCCACGACACAAATAACGAATAAAAAATATGCAATTTTGTTAGCATATTAACCCTTTATTGCCATAATTTTCATTAAAAAAAAAAAAGTTGTGTTTTTGCTTTTCATTCTTACAGTAAAATGCTTGAAGAAACAACCAAAAAAAGCGATTTTCTAAAGTAACCACAAATAAAAAATTATTTGGAATGTTACAAATACGCTGAAACTCGCAGAATTGCGAGGGAATTACAAATCATTACGTACAACGCATAAATTTGAAACGTGACAAATTTGGTGAGTTGGGCGGTAAAGGGTTAATTATTTATACCTATTAGTGCTTATAATCCAGCACTGAGTACTCTATTAATCCTGACTTTCTTTATTTTTGAAGTTGGTTCGACTCTGGATTTTGTCCATTCTGAATTTTGTCCATTTGGGATTTCGTCCAATTTGGGATTTTGTCCAAATTAAGATTTTGTCCGTTCGGAATTTTGTCGGTTCGGAATTTTGCCCAATTCAATTCAATTCAATAAGCATTTATTTTTGTTTAGAAAGATACTCTATGAAATAAATTCTACAAGACACGCAGTAAAATGGAGCAACAAAAAAAAATACAGAATGATCATTTCTGATGAGAGGTTACAAAAAGACCATGGGCCATTTCCTCGAAATAGCTCAGGGCCCTTTCTAGGAAAGGCACTGTCGCCGAGTCTGCAGCCTCTCATCGTCAGTAGAGAATCTCAGATACCACACAAACTTGGATTGTTCAGTACAAATGTAAAGATAGCGCAGTAAATTTAGGAAAACCTTAAAAAATGAATAAAACTAATAAAGTATAATGATATACGCTATACAATATACATATGGATAAACAAATAATTATACAGTTATAACATTTAACAATACTTATTTTTAAATAATACTACTGGTTGTTCGATCAGTTAGAAAAGAGATGGCCGAGCACAACTGAGTTTGCGCAAATCCAACATTGAAAATTATACACTATACAGGCAGGAAAACCATCTAATTAAGGTTTGCCATGTTGTTTTCTTAAATAAAAAACAACTAATGTCATTTTTTTTTCAATATAAATTCTTTTACTCGTTTTAAGAAGATGAAATAGCTCTTTTTACGCGACCTTTTAATTTTTAATGGTAAGTCATTCCAAATTTTACACTCATTATATTGAATTGAACTTTTTGTTGTGGACTTTTTAAGTTGGAATGTAGCAGCCCACTTGTCTTCACAAGCAAACCTCATCGGATAATAATTGGTTTCTGACTAAGTTGTAAAGTAGCTTTCGAAACAGTTGGGAAGAGTTTTATTTTTGTATTCAAACATAAATTAAAAATTTTTTAATTTATAAATTTGACATACAGTAGATTCATTAAATTTAGTTTCTGGTATATAGACAGCAATTTTGTTCTAAAAAAACTTCAATTATTCATAATTTTAACAATATAATTTTATTGAATCTGAATATTTTTTGTGTACTTGATAGAAGTATTTCCCAAAAATGTGACGCCGTAGTAAAGGCATGGGTAAACTAAAATTTGGGATTTTGCCCTTCCTGGATTTTATCCAATTCGGGTTTTTGCCCAAATCGGGATTTTGTCCATTTGGGAGTTTGACCAATTCGGGTTTTTGTCCGTAAACGATCTAGCCTAAAATATAAAAAGTTTAAATTTTGGAGGGCCCGTTTGGAGAGGGAAACCCTCATTATGACACCCCAAATTTTTGCTACGTTTAGTTTATTTTGAATATCTACCCATTCAAAAATTTGATCGATCTAGCTGTAACGGTTTAAAAGTTTAAAATTTTAGAAGACCCGATTGAGCGGGATCCCTCCATTTTGGCATCCCCGATTTTAGTCGCACAAAAATCCTCCATGATATCTTCAATCGCTCAAACTTTGAATAAAGTGCGTTTAGCGGTTTCAAACTATATAGCTCGGGGAAAAAAATAAATAAATAAAGAAAAAAGATGCAAAACAAGAAAAATAGTTTTAAAGTTGGGGTAAACGAACATAAGCGAAAGAAAGGTGGTTGATAGTGTACTCGAAAACTACGAGCCACTTTCATCAAAAGTGGTAATAACCGAGATATATCGGTTCAAACTCGTGAACTTTTTGTTTATTTTCGGTCTGTATGATGTTGGTCACATAACTGGGCGCCCTCAAACTTGGTTTGCGTAAAGCATTTTTAAACACCCACATTGGGTCCAAATTTCAGTTTTACATGTTAAGTGGTTTTAAAATTATAAGCGAACTAATGACTTTTCAAGCCAAAAATTGCCGTTTTTTTAGTATCTCAATTCACGATCACGTAACCGAGGATCCCCACAATCAGCACACGTGACATTTTCATTAATTCTTATGTTGAGTCCAAATTTGAATTTTCTAGATTTTACTGTTTGCTAGTGATAATCAAAATCAATCTTCATCTGTTGAATTTTGTGAGCAAAAACAAAGTACTAAGCGCTCGCGCGAAGCTCCAATTATATTTTAACGTTATTATTTCTTATTCCATCGTTGTGTGTTGTCTTGTGGTTGCGTGATATTCCAAAAACAGCATTTTGATTAAACCGAAACGGGCGAACATGGCACCCCCGTAGCGACAATACGCCGCTCAACCAAACTCGCTTCTGATTGGTCAATCGAATTTTTCCCTAGCTATCAGGTAGTAACGGCGTAAACAACATTTGTTCAGATGGGAAAACCTGTGTTAATTTGGACGGTTCGTATTGCGACGCTAACCACAACGAACTAAAACTACCTATTATTATTTGAAAGGGTCGATATCAACATTAATAACTTGTTACAGCTCTTTTTTAAAAGTTAGAAAGATTTAGGCGCTTTAAAATGTAGTCAGAGCGAATTTATAGCCTAGGCTTGTGGCTGGCAAAGTTAGGCCAAGCAAAGGTAGCCAATTTTACTGAGCTGCTGAGTTAGTGCAGTAACTGCAGTTCTAGGTTTACACAGACTTGTTTGTTTCACCTCCAGCTGAAAAGCTTATCAGTTTGTAATGGCTAAATAGGCTTTCTTCAGTTGGAGTGTGCAATCAAGTTTTGGAAAGATCTTCAGTGACAGCATAGCTGTGATTCGCAATCGTTTTCTAAGCGGTGTAGCGTAAAGTACAGTGAGCTGCTGAGGTCTTTTGCAATAAACAGCCTAGACGCTTTTGGTTAGTTTCGCTTCTATGTTAGACTGGTCGGCTCTCGGTTGCAATTATGTGTGGTTATTTGCACTATCGTAAAAGGTTATGAATTCTGCAACAATTTTAAAACCTGCATCTTAATCGATCGGCAATTAATTCGGTAGGCTCACTGGGCCTAGTTTGCGGGATATCTTCAGCAAGCAGAAGCTTTATTCAGATTCATAGTTTGTCAATCTTTAACTGAAATTTTATGAGAAGTTGTTTCAGTTGAAGTGAGCAAATTATGATCTGCAGCTTTCATCAAATCTGCTTCGCTCCGGTATTGTCGGACGGTATCAGCTCTAGTGACAGCGTATATGAATTTTATTGCAACAATTTGGATTTAGATTTGCAAATTAAAAGAGAGCAGTGCGAATCATCACCCATAGCAATCCCAGAACCCACACATCACCACTATTTTCAAGACTACAGTTATTAAAGCTTCATGATATATATAAACTTGAAGAAGCCAAATTAATGCACCGTGTCTACAACAAATCACTCAACACTCTTAATGCAGAAATACACAATGCTAGATGAATTACACTCATATAACACCAGAACAAAACACAAAAGAAATTATTTCGTAACAAGAGTTTCAACAAAACAAGCCCAAAAATGTTTAATTTATATTGGACCAAAAATCTGGAATCAAATACCACTGCAAGTGAAAGAGATGAACTTTTATAGATTCAAAAAAGAATTTAAAAAAATCTCAATCGATACCTACCAGTAGCTATCATTTCGGGGTGGGGGGTGGGAGGTACCTGTCAGGGACATGACTCTGAGCATAACCTTGTCATTTTTGCTGTAAATTTCCTAGTGATTTGTTTCTTGCTGTACTTAGCTTGCTTATTTGCTTTTGTTTGGTAAAAGTGCTTCGTAAATATGAACTCTTGACGGTTGACTTTGATGACTGAATAGTCTTTTCGCTGTCTTAATAAATTGAATTGAATTAACAGTGCATTTTTACTACTAATTTGCAAACTGCTGCGTTCTGGTATTGTAGGACAATATTGGCTTAATGCATCAGCGCATTAGACGATTTATGCGAATTTTATTGCAGCAAGTTGGATTTAGATCTGCCAATTATGGTAATACTACTTTTCTACAATCAACATATCAAACAGTTAAAGCCGTTAAGTCATTTATGAATAAATTCCAAAGACTGCATGCATATGATGGCTCAACCCTAGCCAAACACAGCGTAAAGATGGCTCACAAATGTATTTCTTCATTATTACCAGTTTAAATTTTAAAAAACTAGGAGCCATAGAACTGTGGCAAAAGAACATTTAAATAAAAATGTTTTAATTTTGGTAGGTGATCAATCTTCCAGTTGTTGCATTTTTGGATTCTTAAAATTCGAAAGTCTTTTTGGGTCCATAATGCAAAATTAGCCCATTCCAAGTTTGTTGCAGCCATTTCTCCTTGTACTTGATGCCAGTATGGATGGTCCGTGTTCATCTGTTCTAATTTTGTGAGATAGAATGAGTTTGAGCACATTTTTTCTTTTAATTCTGATTGGATCATTTCATCCACTGTAGAGTTTCGATACTTGAATGGACATTTAACTTCAAGCACACCACACTCCACCGATCCTCTTTCGCTTGTTTGTGTAATTATTTCATCTGGTGTACTTCCAAGGTACCCACATTCGAATAGAACTAATCCTATAGCTGACACCTGATTCCCAGTAATGATTTTATATTGCTCAATTGCCTGTTTCTCATGAACTTGTCCCCATATTATTGAATCCTTTTCCTGTAATGAATATTCACCTCGTAATGTCTTGAAAAGTGATGGAGGATATGCATTACCGAATTGTTGATGGCGATCATATGCAGCTAAGACTTTTCCAAAGTTACTTCCAGTTAAGCGCAGCCATCTAATTTTTCCCCAAAGGTGAGAAGTTCTTTGATCTTTGGTATTATATGCAACCCATTGAATTTGCTCAGCAGTTACTTTACATTTTTCAATAAATTCATTTTTGTCTGTGCAATTTATATGTAATATGTCTTCAATTAATGTTGGACAGTTAATTTCAAATGTGGAAGCCGTGGGTTCTTCTTCAATTATCCATTTAAGAGGGCATGTGGGTAAATTAGTAAAAAGAAAATCAATATCACCAGCAGACACTTCTCTACTAATTGGTGTAAAATCCGACTTATTGGAAGGAAACAATGATGAAACAGTTATTTACTTGTTGATTCAAATGTGAAAGCTCGAAGACTGCGGGAATGACTAATCCTCGGTCACGCCCTAGCTTCAGCGATTCTATCTGAATATTCTGCTTCTCTGCCGACGTGATCAGCCAGCCACCAAATAATAGTTGGAAATGAACACATATATTAGCAATCAAAATCACTGAAGTAAAGCAGCTTCCTAAATCCTAACTACTAAAGTTGACTGACAGGCACACATGTGCCGCATATGTACCTAATAAACGATACGAGCTAGCAGGTGGGCATTCTGAAAACCAAAACAAACAATAAACTCCACCCCAACCTAGCCCCTAAAGGTAAGTAATAACTTCCACATACGAAAAGGTACAACTTACAACGCCACTGAAACCAAAGCCTATTCTAATCTAAGCATAAAAACATCTACTAACAGTATACACTCCTAACTAATATTGCCTCTCACTCGTCTGCATCCCTCTAGCTAAAGCACTGTAAAGCAAAGCACTGATACTAAAAACCACGTGTAGAGATAGCACTAATAGCGGTGTAGACAAAAGATCTACGTAGCAATCAAACAGAGCGTGACGAAAATCACTGCATGACGTAACGTCTGGCAAAAGAATGCGGCTATCTCCTACAGTCCCCCCAAAATTATGAAATGGTGATGAAATAATTTTTACAATGAGATAGTCGCAGCAGACTGAGGCAGAAAGAAAAAAAATGCACAAGCTCTAGTCCTAATACATTCTTCACTGTCACTACAGCAAATTGTCCAACAGTTTATAGTTCCCGAACCGCGTACTCGACTCCACCATCCTCTCCATAAACGCTCTCAATGTCCTCCTCAGTACCACTAAGGCATTAAGGCAACTTGCCCTTTTTGATTTGCAACCCTTTCAATCATTGAAATTGAGTGTACTTTATCCGGAATGGTTTCATTCGCGCTTTGCAATCTTTTGTTCTGCTTTGATGAAAAGCTGGCACCTTCTGACTTCTGTTTCTGGACGTAATCTTCTTCATGAAGCAGTTTGTGGTGAAAACGCTGACACTTGTTGCATTGGCCGCTATCCTTGCAGCTTCTTGTACGATGATTCGCTTCAAGACAGTTAAAACAAAGGTTGTTCTCTCGTGCCACTCGCCATCGATCAGCAGTATTCATTCCAAGGAAATTCCTGCAGCTAGTCAAACTGTGTGATGCTGACTCTGGGTGCAAACAACAGCGTTGATTTATGTGAAGATCCCACTTGCTTGCGTTTACTTGAGGTGATTGACTTGTGGCAACTCGTGGGACAAAATGTCGGCTCTTAGTAAAGTTTGGTTTAAAAGCAATATATGGTGAGTGTCCTTTCTTGTCCTCACTGCTGTCAACTTTCATCACATGCAAAGTGTCCAGACTGGCAATTTCCTCGGTTAGGAATGCAATAAACATGTCAAACGTCCAGCTGTCAGGTGAATGGTTAGTTTCTAGTTTACTCCGTAGTTTGTCATTCAATGCTGAGTACATACTTCCTAGGAGTTGCGGCTTCTGAAGAGCTGTTTCCTTATTCAAGGAATTTAACACACCCTGTAAGCTGCGCAGATCTGCGCGGTACTCCAAGAGCACTTTCCGACTATGGCCAACTGATTTTGCATTACGCTGCACTAACTTCATGGCATTTTCAACCAAGATTTCCTTCTGTCCATATATCTCCTCAAGGGTTTGCCATACGACATCGCAAGCTTTCCCGGGGTCCATAATGCAGAATGCGTT
Organism: Trididemnum nubilum; assembly: GCA_963965965.1. NCBI lineage: Eukaryota > Metazoa > Chordata > Ascidiacea > Aplousobranchia > Didemnidae > Trididemnum > Trididemnum nubilum. Next base: position 12,459,790 of record OZ014480.1, read on the forward strand.
TCTGATATACTTCTTTGCCTGCCCTTCCACCGTGGCCTCGATCCATTGAAGTAGCAGGTCAGGTCGGAGTTTTCTAAGTTCTTGAAATCTTGTGGAGAGGCGGTGGCGAAATGAAGGATACTCTGAAGAATCCGTTCCATCAAAACGTATACCACCAGCTTCATCCAGTAACCTTTTGGGCCATGACAAACTTTCATAGCTCCACGGATTATATGTGACAGCAGGCATCATTCTGACAGCACTATTATCCGTACCTTGCTGCATCCAACTGGAATGTTCTCCATCAATATCACTGCCACAGTTTGGAACATACAGCGAATTTCTATTACCATTGTTCATAGAGTGGTTTCCGAGAGCACGCTCGTCTTGACTTACGCGCCTTCGTTCATGCTGATCTCTAACGCCAGGAATGCCGAGACTTTGGGCATCTGAGCAACGCGGTGCATGATTATCAGCGGATGTCGATTGTCTTTGGGTAGAGACTTGAGTAGCCTTCGTCTGGTTCTGGATGGATTGGCTTGCACGTTGTGACAAGTCATCGTTGACCCTCGTTGTTTCCTCCGTGACTTTAACAGCGGCGTTGGAAAGGTCAGATGAAAACGGTATCTTTGCTCCCACCGCATTACATGCTTGTTCTGATGCAGCCAGATAATCCTTTGAGGAAGCGGGATTGTCAGCATTCAATTGGTTGAAACGATCTAGACCTGGTGTCTCGGACATGTTAGATAATACTTGGTCCTCATCTGGGATTAGATTCATCATCTCCGGTCCCCCCGTCGGAACCGCACTTAACTTAAAGTTTAATCGTCCTTTGTATGTATCTTTCACCTGATTGAAATCTTCCGCGTCAGCAATGCTACTGGCGTCTTCTGCAAAACTTTTATAAGTTTCCAATTCAACGTTCTTCCTTTTGAGAGCCAAATCTCGTTTCTTTAATTCCATTTCCTTTTCCTTCTCTATTTGTTGCACGTCTATTTCCTTCTCTTCGATAACTAACTCCATCATTTCTTTTTGCCTCTTTAGTAGGGCGATTTCCTTTTGCTGCTCTTCAATTATCTGCAGCGACTTTCCAGATATTCTTGTTCCCAGGTAGGAGGTCGAGGTCCGTAAGGAACTGCTCATGGTGCCAACAGTTCGGTTCTCCGGATCTTTTAATGCTCTAGCATAGTATTTCTTCAGCTTAGTAATATCCTCCTCGGGATAATTCGTAATCAATTCCTCTACTACGCCTCTTGCGAGAGAATTGGGGTTATCCTCCAGCCAGTGGTGCAGGGCTGCGACGTACACATTGTGGGCCTTTAGACCGTACTCCAGAGTATTCTTTAACAAAGGTTCATCAACTTTCGTTAGTGAGCGGCTATAACTTTTCATGGTAGAGCTGATTAACTTCAAATCATTCGCATATCTTTTGAGAGATCTGTGATTCCTAAATTGATCTGGTTTCGGCTCATCTACCCAGGATAATCGTATATCCTCCAGCGGATCCACAAGGTTTTCGCGAATCTGGCTGCAACCCTCACCGTTGCCCTGTACCCCAGGACCTTGATTGCCTGTGGTTGCCGCCTCTTCTGTTCCTTTAACGGAATCCTGGATAGGGTGACAGAAGCTCTCACTTCCACTCTGCTGTGTGCCTTGTGCCTCAAGTTCATTGCTGCGGGAAGTTGTCACTTCTTCTTGAGTCAATTCTCTACCCTCAATTCCAGTTGTCGCTCTCCTATTCGATATACCGGAAGCTGACAAGCCAAAAATCAATTCTTGCTCAAAATCCATTCTCAAATTACTATACGTGATCAGTAATCAGAATCTCCGAAATAGCAGCAATTAAAGTCTCTTGTTTTTAAATTGGTTCTTAATGTACAAAGTTCACTTGCCAATGAGATAGCTCGTATTGAAAGCTCGAAGACTGCGGGAATGACTAATCCTCGGTCACGCCCTAGCTTCAGCGATTCTATCTGAATATTCTGCTTCTCTGCCGACGTGATCAGCCAGCCACCAAATAATAGTTGGAAATGAACACATATATTAGCAATCAAAATCACTGAAGTAAAGCAGCTTCCTAAATCCTAACTACTAAAGTTGACTGACAGGCACACATGTGCCGCATATGTACCTAATAAACGATACGAGCTAGCAGGTGGGCATTCTGAAAACCAAAACAAACAATAAACTCCACCCCAACCTAGCCCCTAAAGGTAAGTAATAACTTCCACATACGAAAAGGTACAACTTACAACGCCACTGAAACCAAAGCCTATTCTAATCTAAGCATAAAAACATCTACTAACAGTATACACTCCTAACTAATATTGCCTCTCACTCGTCTGCATCCCTCTAGCTAAAGCACTGTAAAGCAAAGCACTGATACTAAAAACCACGTGTAGAGATAGCACTAATAGCGGTGTAGACAAAAGATCTACGTAGCAATCAAACAGAGCGTGACGAAAATCACTGCATGACGTAACGTCTGGCAAAAGAATGCGGCTATCTCCTACAAAATGCTTTTTGGGGCGAGCTATCCAAGAATTAGGTAAGTCAGTCTTAGATAAACCTTTTTTATTTGCGTAAATTGCAGCAGCAGCCATATGGCTACAAATCCAGTTACCACATGGGCATTCACAGTGTGCACAAGCAATACCTCCACTTCCATCAACAGTCAACACAACCTTGTATAATCGATCTTTCAATGAAGCCTGAACTTTGGCTACAATATCTAGATCTTGAATTTCTAGCTTTAAAACATGATCAGCTTGGAACTTTTTTTCTCCTTTTTCAAATGTGTTACTGTCCTCTTTGAAAAAATTCATAATAGCAGCCAGGGTTATTACCTCTGTATTCATTTTGATCTAAACTTTATAAAAGAATTATTTAAATGAAATATTGCTACACTAAAACTTAAATTGAAAAGTAATAATCGACCACTTCCCATGCTATAGTCTGAGTTAGAGCTGAATCAATTGAATTGAAGTTTGAATAAACTAATCGCTATTCTTAAAAAATCTGATTGTTGGGGACCTAAATATTTTTCTACACTTCTGTACATAAAAAATTTTGTGAATTTTGTTATCGTTTGGTGTTCCTATGTTTACTTTTGCTTTAAATAACCTTATTTTTCATTCTTTTCTTGCATGCAATAAAATGCATCAATATTTTGATACTCTTTCCTTAAATTCTTATACTGCATCAATATTATCTCATATTGCTTTATCCTCATGTTATTACTATCAACAGCTACTAAACTGATAATAAATTAAACTGAATTAGCCTGCATATTTGTTCTGAAGGGAAACGTTTTTGGTATCTTATTTAAACATAATTCAATAATGTATATTTTGATGGATAACCAGTTGATGCATTAGATACCTGGATTATCCAGTATGCTCATAATTAAATGTAGCACATGCTGCAGTACATGCCATGCAAATGAAGAATATGGAAGATATTTTTTTTTATCTGTAGTTTGTTCAAACCAAACCAAATGAAGCCAGAATGTTTATGATGTTTAAATTTGGAATACTATGCGACTTGACCAGTCCAGACCTGTTAAAAATATCAGAATGTAATGTTCTTCAGGGAAATTCATGAAATGAAGCCAGAGTTTTCATGATGTCACAAATTGGAATATCATGCCACTTGACAAGCCTAGACCTGTCACAACTATCAAAATTAGAAATATCAATGTACATTGGTATATGGGCAGGACCATTGAGAGGGGGATCCAGGGGGTACCTTTGACACCAGGCCCGGGATTTTTTTTTGGGCCCAAATGTTTGAGAATGCTTCCTGTAAAACAATCGATGAGACCTTTTTTGTCAGGGATACGGGTCATGAAGTTGGTATTGGTGATTATGTTTGTGGTCAGCCTAACTGAAGCCCTTTTTTTTTGGAAATTCATCAAATATAGTTGGAAAATTAACTGTTGTTGGGCTTAAAATTAACTCATTCTATCTCACAAAATTAGAACAGATGAACACGGACCATCCATACTGGCATCAAGTACAAGGAGAAATGGCTGCAACAAACTTGGAATGGGCTAATTTTGCATTATGGACCCAAAAAGACTTTCGAATTTTAAGAATCCAAAAATGCAACAACTGGAAGATTGATCACCTACCAAAATTAAAACATTTTTATTTAAATGTTCTTTTGCCACAGTTCTATGGCTCCTAGTTTTTTAAAATTTAAACTGGTAATAATGAAGAAATACATTTGTGAGCCATCTTTACGCTGTGTTTGGCTAGGGTTGAGCCATCATATGCATGCAGTCTTTGGAATTTATTCATAAATGACTTAACGGCTTTAACTGTTTGATATGTTGATTGTAGAAAAGTAGTATTACCATAATTGGCAGATCTAAATCCAACTTGCTGCAATAAAATTCGCATAAATCGTCTAATGCGCTGATGCATTAAGCCAATATTGTCCTACAATACCAGAACGCAGCAGTTTGCAAATTAGTAGTAAAAATGCACTGTTAATTCAATTCAATTTATTAAGACAGCGAAAAGACTATTCAGTCATCAAAGTCAACCGTCAAGAGTTCATATTTACGAAGCACTTTTACCAAACAAAAGCAAATAAGCAAGCTAAGTACAGCAAGAAACAAATCACTAGGAAATTTACAGCAAAAATGACAAGGTTATGCTCAGAGTCATGTCCCTGACAGGTACCTCCCACCCCCCACCCCGAAATGATAGCTACTGGTAGGTATCGATTGAGATTTTTTTAAATTCTTTTTTGAATCTATAAAAGTTCATCTCTTTCACTTGCAGTGGTATTTGATTCCAGATTTTTGGTCCAATATAAATTAAACATTTTTGGGCTTGTTTTGTTGAAACTCTTGTTACGAAATAATTTCTTTTGTGTTTTGTTCTGGTGTTATATGAGTGTAATTCATCTAGCATTGTGTATTTCTGCATTAAGAGTGTTGAGTGATTTGTTGTAGACACGGTTCATTAATTTGGCTTCTTCAAGTTTATATATATCATGAAGCTTTAATAACTGTAGTCTTGAAAATAGTGGTGATGTGTGGGTTCTGGGATTGCTATGGGTGATGATTCGCACTGCTCTCTTTTAATTTGCAAATCTAAATCCAAATTGTTGCAATAAAATTCATATACGCTGTCACTAGAGCTGATACCGTCCGACAATACCGGAGCGAAGCAGATTTGATGAAAGCTGCAGATCATAATTTGCTCACTTCAACTGAAACAACTTCTCATAAAATTTCAGTTAAAGATTGACAAACTATGAATCTGAATAAAGCTTCTGCTTGCTGAAGATATCCCGCAAACTAGGCCCAGTGAGCCTACCGAATTAATTGCCGATCGATTAAGATGCAGGTTTTAAAATTGTTGCAGAATTCATAACCTTTTACGATAGTGCAAATAACCACACATAATTGCAACCGAGAGCCGACCAGTCTAACATAGAAGCGAAACTAACCAAAAGCGTCTAGGCTGTTTATTGCAAAAGACCTCAGCAGCTCACTGTACTTTACGCTACACCGCTTAGAAAACGATTGCGAATCACAGCTATGCTGTCACTGAAGATCTTTCCAAAACTTGATTGCACACTCCAACTGAAGAAAGCCTATTTAGCCATTACAAACTGATAAGCTTTTCAGCTGGAGGTGAAACAAACAAGTCTGTGTAAACCTAGAACTGCAGTTACTGCACTAACTCAGCAGCTCAGTAAAATTGGCTACCTTTGCTTGGCCTAACTTTGCCAGCCACAAGCCTAGGCTATAAATTCGCTCTGACTACATTTTAAAGCGCCTAAATCTTTCTAACTTTTAAAAAAGAGCTGTAACAAGTTATTAATGTTGATATCGACCCTTTCAAATAATAATAGGTAGTTTTAGTTCGTTGTGGTTAGCGTCGCAATACGAACCGTCCAAATTAACACAGGTTTTCCCATCTGAACAAATGTTGTTTACGCCGTTACTACCTGATAGCTAGGGAAAAATTCGATTGACCAATCAGAAGCGAGTTTGGTTGAGCGGCGTATACTGACCGGACTGACAACTCTGCCTCAAGAGCACCATCTACCCTAAAACATTTTTGCTCTCTTAAAATTTTAAGCTGTGAAATAATAAGCAGTTTATGTACTGAACGTGAAACAAATACAAATTTCACAAAATGTTTACATTTATTATAATTTTGCAAACATTTTTTAATGAGTAGCTGTTTCACCCCAAATTAACCAATTGTTGTCTACAGTAATTAAGTAAGTGCAATATGCCAATATTCTATTAGAAATCTATTGTAGACAATTTAAGAGTTTCCTTATGCGTAAACAACTAATATGATATAGCCCATCGCAACTCATATAAGTTGTACATTCAACAAAGCATGTCGCAATTTTGTATGTTTTCAGTTTTATTCTCTAAACTAAAGAGTTGCTGTTTTGAAAACATTAAATAATAAAAATAAAAATAAATGTTTGATTTATTGCTTCGCAAAATGGATTAAATTTCTGTGATGGGATTCGAGTATAGTGACGCTCGTCGAATAGAAATAACTACATTAACTTAGTTTGGTTATTTCTATTGCCTGTTTTGTCAATCTATCGCAGTTATGCTTTTCTAAAAAAATGATCAAACTAAAAACAACAGAACAATACTATCTACTGTACCCATTCAAACACACCGTGCGATAACAAGGAGATTTTTTTTTTGTTCGCACGTAGCTGTTCAATTCCAACTATTTACTTGAAAGTTCGTTCAATGAACATTGTGAAAAACTTACTTGCGCCAAATCCTTTTTTGAAGACATTTCTATCGCTTGTACTAAGAAGTAAGACGATTCGAAAGAAAGTCAAAATTGCAAAAAAATGTAAGTTTTTACAAAAGTTGTAATAATATAAAGTTGTTGAGCGGACATAGATGCTGTATAATCAATACTAATCTTATTAAAGTCTGGCCAAAGATTTGTAGACAAAACCCGCAAGATGCCGAGTGCTTGTTTCATCGGCATGAATTATAAAAGATTCGAAACAGCTACATAAAAATCTGTCTGACAGGGAAAATCTCGCAAAAGGCGTTTGCTTAATTTTGCCTGTAATAAGTAATGATAAATTTGTTTGATGTAGAAAAATTACTCAAAAGTTACTGCAATTTCAAAACTTGCTGTATGCTATTTTGTGTTAATGTAAAAAACTGCCAAAAATTGTTGAGGCGCTGCAAAATATTATTGCCTTTCGTTGTTTGATGTTGATAATTATTGACAACTTTTATAGACATTTAAAACTTGCTACGTCGATAATAGAGCGAAAAAATATGAAAATGTCAAAATTGGGATTTAATGGTAGGCATTGCCAAAAACAAGTGACCTATAGTGAAAATCAATCACTAAAAATCTTCTTTATCAATCGCTGTCCATCCCGAAAGTATCGGTCTAAATTTTGTCACTTTTTTCCGGTTTTCGACCTAAAAAAATTCAATCACGCCTCTAAAAACAGTTTGTATAGCTTTATTTGCGCATATGTTGTGTCCAAATTTCAGCTTTCTGCAGTCAGTCGTTTTTGAGTAATAAGCTAATCAACATAATTTCATTAAGAAATTATGGTCGTTTTTTAAAGTATTTTTAGTCTCTTAAATAACAATCACATGACCTAGCGGATCTTAAAACCGGAATACATGACACTTTCATCTGTCCCCATTGTGTCTTAATTTTAGGTTTTGACGTTCAGTCTTTTTATTACTAAAAATGACTACATTTGAATGCCGATAACCACTAATCCCAAATGTTCGAGTAAAAACAGAGATCCTATATTGACTCGCGCTCTTGCGTGGTTCAGTCTCAACTATATAGGATGGTGCCAATTACAAAATTAGTAATATTGCAAAGTAGGGCGCTTTTTCGAGCACCTTGTAAATTAATTAAAATACAACAAAATTGAAAGATTACTCTAACTGCGGTGAATACTTGATTTTAGATTCCTTATTGCTAAAAAAATCCTAAGATGAAACAATAATTACAGTATTATTTACAAAAAAAAAAAACAATTACTACACTTGACAGTACATATAATTGACAGTATAATATACATGTAGGTATATTCAAAGCAGCTTTAATAAGCGTCTATAGTTAGTAAACTCATTTGCAAAAATGTCAGGGTTAAGAGGAAGCCATAAGTTTTCTAAAGTAGAAGATCAAAGTATAACAACAACAAAAGGACTTTTATATAAAGGAGAAAAAGGCACGTATTTTAGAGCTGAAAACACAATGAATCAATTAGAAGATCTACGCTGTTTTTGGGAAGTTGAAGGCCATGAAAATATTGTGAGATACTTTATACACTGCACTTTTGATGACCACTCTGTTCTGAAATTGATGGAAGTCGGAGATGGAAATTTAGAAGAGTTCATTCTTGAGCTAGATGTTCTTCCACTAAAGCAATTATATTCTGAAGACCACCAAAAAACAAAGTCTACAAAATATTTTAAAGACAACAGCTGCAATGATCTTCCACTTAGATTGGACTTGCTCCACCAAACTGCTCGAGGCCTTAAGTATCTCCACGACAACCATATCATCCACCGCAACGTACAGCCATCAAATGTTTTACTGTCTCGAACATCCCAAAACAAAACCGTTGCCAAACTTGGAGGATTTCAACACAGCAGAAAATGGACGAGCAAAACACACCTGCAGGACTCAAAACTAGTCGAAATCTTTTTAAATGAAACTACAGATGAAACTAAAGCAGCACAGAAGTACATGGCGAGCGAATGTCACAATGGAAAATGGAGCAAAGCATCCGACATTTTTGCTTTTGGGATATTGATTTACTACACCCTCACAACAGAGCACCGCCATCCATTCTATACCGAGCCAGGTGAAATTGACATTGAAATGGCAAAGAAAAACATTAGCGGAAAAGGGGAAGTTGTTGTTGAGTTTCGGCAGTTGGGGCCCAGTACAGATGAAGAAAAGTTCACTCAAAAATCCATGATTGAGCAAATGCTTCATCACAATCCTGCAAAGCGAATGACAATTGACGATGTGCTTCACCACCCAAGTTTCTACACTCCACAAAGAAAACTCGACTTTTTGTTGACAGTTCGTGAGAGTTTGGAAAAATTTTATCGCCCTGATAAAAGCACTGAACTCGCCAAAAAATTTGATTCTTTGAACGAGAAAATTGAGAAAGAAATTGGAGAAGAAAGGTTTAACATCAATAGAACATTTCAAAACTATAGATATTTTACAAAACCTCTAACCAAACAAGCAATAGAGAAACGAAAGAAGGAGAAGTATAAGAGCGGCTGGGAACCCATTGAGCAACGCAAGTTTGGCAACGCTAAACTAGTTTTAAGGACATTGCGACATAAAGTTGCTCATGCTTGCGACATTGACACCCCTGACGATTTTAAAAAAGATTTTGGAGTAAATCTTGACTCTTATGACTCTTACGAACCAGCAAAGTTCTTTGAAATTTTTGTGGCTAAACATAACCCAAAGCTCTTTATCGGTTTATACAATGCTTATAAAAATAACGATCAAAAATGTGCTGCCAAGTTTTACCATCAAACTTAACTACCGAATTTCATAGCTACGCCGAACCAAATTTTTCCATTCAAATTCTTACAATATCGCTCATGTTTAAGAATTTACTTCAACGTATAACATTTATCAAAACTCCAGTAATCAGCCAATGTTAAAATAAGCTAATTCAGTTTAGTTCAGTTCTTTATTTTAACGAACAAAAGATGTATTGTTTAAAAAAAAAGATAATTAAGTCACTATTTGCTGCTGGTTTCATGAGAAGGCCAAATGTTGACGCATGATCATCTCTAAAGAAAAAGCGTTAAAGAAAATTTGCAGAATCGATTTCGGCAATTTAAACACCTGCATTCAAACAGTAAAATACAAAAATTCATTTTGTGTTATCTGTTTTACTAGCATGTCTGCTGTTGATGTCTCTCCGAGTAATCGACTACTTCAAAAATTGTTTGACCAGCCCTCTTCTTTCCACAAAGTAAAACGAAGCTGTTCTTTAATTGATCTGAAGGAAACTGCAAGACCAAGCAAGAATCAAAAAAAAGAAACCTCTAAAGGCTGGCGGAGTTTGGTAAAATGTGATGATGGCCTTGAACATGAATATTTGGCTGTAATTGATTGCAAAAATTGGAAAGAATACGAGCGCAAAAACTTTAGGGTTAAAGAGTCGAAAGTTGGCCTTTTTTACAACGCTGAAGAAGACATCCACGAGAAAAGAATCGAGTTTAAGACATTGGACAAAGAAGAAGGTGGAAAATCTCCTGACATAATATTTCAATGGGACCAAACAAGCTCATCTCTTCGTGCGAAACTAATGTCCGACATATGTGTGGTGTACTACCAATCTCATTCATGCGCTGAGTTAAGAAAAATGGAAAACGAAAAGAGTACTTGCTTGTTTTGCCTTGAAGAACTCTACGAGCAGCTCATAAAAAATGGAACCCAAGACACATTTGACCCACATGAAACAATGTTGAGATTTGAAGCAAAATCTGGGAAAACAGCAGCTACTGATGTGAAAGTGCAGTCCAACGCAGCTGGCTGCCTTTTTGAAACTTGCCTTATATTTTAACTTTGGCAATTAGAGGGTGCTTCAAAAAATGTTACTATTTTGATCGGTTGTAACAAAAGTTATAGGGCAAACACGGACTTTTCTTTTCAGGTTAAGTAGTCAGCAAATTGAAATTTATAAACTATAGTTTTTCGACTTTTGTTGCTTTAAATTGCATGCAGCAATTTACTTCATCATTACTGGAAAACAAAAAGTGAAACTTCTTTAACTCTGGTATAAAACTTAGTTATCTGCCAAAGTTCGCCGTCGGTTTAAAACTAGACTGCAAACTACAATTTAAATTCGCAATAATTTAAGTACCGGTAAGTGTGCCGAACTTAAAAAGTTTGAAAATAAATCGAGTAGTGCAACATTTATAAAGTATAAACCTTGCATATCTTTAATATACGATACTCTAAAAAGCAGGTAGAGATCAATCATTACTCCAAAGAACAAGAGCAAATTTTGCATATACCAAGCAATCCTCAACATTACTGTTTTTGGGTTAACTTATCAGTCAAATTATGATGAGTAGAGTTTGAATTCAACCGATTCAAAAAAAGTGCTCGACAGCGTAGGCCAGAGCGATTATTACAACATAACACAGAGCACGCCAATTGTTATGTTATGAGGTGTTCTTGACGTGTGTAATTGACGTGTTCTGTGTTATGTTATGAGTCAAATCAAAATAATTAAGAATGGAAAAATAAAGCTAATGTATAATAGTAATGGTACGCCCATTTTTTTTCGAACGATTAAGATTAAACCAAACCGTGTGCTTTGCATTTAACTTCACAAATGCAGTGTCCTTCAAGCTTTTGACATAAGCTTCATAGTTCTTATTGATTTTTGATGCAGCCAGGGAATATCTTCTTTTCCAAATATTGCACAACTCATTATACATTTTCTACTAGTTTGCAAGCTCTGCGCAGGTCGATTTTAATTTGTTGCCCTGCTTCGCATATTCAACAGGCAGCGGACTGTTCAGGGCAATTTGGTTTAACATATTAGAAGAATTTTCAACTTTTACTTTTTTGTAGATTTTTCTTTCTAAAGATTTTTTTATTAACCCTATTTTACACAGGGTATTTGACCAACGCATTTCCACAGGGAGGGCGAAAGTGCCCCCCTATCTAACTCCTAAACCAAAAACCATGAAAACATTAAATTTGGTATGAGGGTTGGTGTTTACCCAGATTTTTTTGAAAAATTGGTTTTAAGCTAATGACGTCATAACGATTGCGTAGTTTTGAAAATGATGTCAAATACTGTTTAAATTTTGTACATACGTTTGTTTTTTGATACTAAGTCATAACATGCATAAGCTACGTTATTTGCGTCACAAAAACGTTAAAGACGTCAACTACGTTACTAGCCAAAAAAGCCTATTTTCGAAAAGTAACTTCGGAAAACTAAAATCAGGAAACTTCCCCTTATCTTAGCACTTTCAGATTTTCAGGAATTATTTTTTGTATTGAATTTTGAATCAAAGTAATGTTGATTTGAATTAAAATGTTTTTTTTTCTGAATGGATTTTTCTCAAGAAAAAAAAAAAAAACAAAAAAAAACGAGATTGATTGTTTCATACTTTCTGTGTTTTCAATATGTGAAAAGGTGTTAAATATTCAGAGCGAAATTCTTTCTGTAGTGTCTGATTTTTATTATCACAGTATTCAACCGCAACTATGACCAGTGTATGCAACTACGTTAAGGATTTTTATACTGAGGTATTCATTTATGTGTGTGCATTAAAGTTTGACTTTGTTTTATGTTTTTTATATGAATGCAATGACGTTACTATAAGCACTTATGTAATCATTAATAAGTAGTTATTATTGTTTTATTTTGTTTCATAGTGTTTATGTGTATGAAGCTACGAGACTATATAAGCATTTATATAATCACTTATGCGTATGTAGTATAAAGTGTTTTATACTGTCCAGTAGCGTACGCAGGATTTTCGAAAGGGGGGCCTGGAAATTCAGAAAATTTGAGAATAATGAAGACCAGAATGAAAATGTTCCAGCCCAAAACCAAGTTCGTTTTCCTACCCAAACTTAGGTTAAGACCAAAAAAAAAATGGGCTCCACTCAAATTTAGTCCGTTTTTTTGCCCAAAATCAGGTGAAGAGCAAAAAAAAAAGGGAGGGCTTCACTCGAATTTAGTCCTGTTTTTGGCCAAAAAATAGGTTTTCGCCCCCCGTTTCTGTGCTTAAACCTTCTTCCCAAGTTACAAAGGGGGAGGCATTGGCATGCCACAATTTTGCAAACTATTCTATGCTAATTATACTATCCTAGCTACCCAAAGAGGGGGGCCATGGCTCAATGCCCCCCTAAATACGCCCCTGATACTGTCTCAAATTTTTAGGGGTATGCGAGCAACTACGTTACTTTAAGCACTTATAGAATTGCTCATATGTGTGTACTATGCAGTATAAAGTGTTGTGTCTTGTTTCATTTTTTTATGATTTTAGCAAGTGAAAAGGTTTTAAACTTATAGCCCTACATTCTTTCACTAATTTATTATTGCTTTATTACAGCATTCAACAACAACTATGACAAGTCTATTAATTCAGATAAAACTACTCTCAAAGCCGAAAAAAATTGCAAGAAATGGTTATTCTGCGGTTTAAAGGGCTATTGAGTGTGGAGAATAACATACTAAAACTCTATCAAAATCCACCCATCGAAAAGTTGTTAAATTGGGGGGGATAAAGGAGGATCTTAGGGTTAGAGAAAAATAATTATTTGCCATACAACAAATGTCGCTAATTGACTTTGTTTATTTTCAGAACTTAAAACTCTAACAAAAAACTGTACGTTATAAATTCATGGTCACAAAACTAAGGAAAGACCAACTGTACTCTATAAACTGAAAACCAGGTTTTTAAGTCGCAAACCAAATTGTAATTCAAACTTAGAAGTAAACGTTCAAAAATAAAGCAAACGGAAATTGAGCTCGTAATCACCAAAGTCCCGCGGCAAGCAAGTCGTTCCGCGCGCATCATATTTCAGCAACAAAGCGTTTGTAGAGACCACGAGTTCAAAACTCAACACAAGAATTGTCAGCAAAATAAAAATAAAGCACAGGATAGCCACACATTCCCCTCAACAGAAGTCAGATGGAACATTAATCGGTCGTTCGTTCTGCGTTTAATAGAGTCTAAATAAATTCATTTAGTCATGCATCATTTAATAACTCATGCAGCTCAATTGAATAGACGTTGCATGTTCTTTCGTATGACAGACATCTTGCATTATGATCATTCATTTATTGTCGATTAGGTCCATTTCCTTTTAATCATATGCTTGAAATTCGAGCATGACACTCGTCATTCTGTTCACCGAATTTTTTAAGAGTAGTAAATTTAAAGTGATGACGTCACATTTGAGCTAGTGATGTCATTTATAACCAAAAATTACTTGTTTTTGAGAAAAAGAAATATTGGTGTTGGACGCAAATAAATCACAAATTAAAAGAGATAAAGATCAAAACTGATACTTTATTTTCATTAATGTGCTATAAGAATGAACAGACAAATTTTGCAAAGATACGTATAATTTTATAAATTTACGTCATGACAAAACAAATTTTACAAAGACGTCCGTTTTATTTTAATGTGTAGTCATACCTCGTTGCTTTTCTGTTATTATGATAACAAAATGGTTAAAAGTAATAACGTAATGGCCAAAGCATGCATGAAGTTGATGAAGTGGTTTCGGCAAATCTCAAAGTTGGGAAATTTTCGACCGATTTTAAATTTGTGGTGGATAACTCGTAAATAAAGTTGATCCAAAGTTAAAGTGTTCTGTATAGATCTTGTTTAAAACTGAAACAAAAAAAAAAAACAAAAAAAAGAAGAAAGCTACAATTTTGATTTTGTCTTTAGGTGAAATGGGATTAATGTATACGAGTATTTCGTTTAAGTTCAGCTACGTATGACTATATTTATTCAAGGTTCGCACAGTGCATTAGCAGTGTCCCAATTGTAATCGAAACTCAAACAGAACAGAATACACTCCATATGTCAGAAAAAAGTATTCACGCCTTATAAAAAAATGAAAGTATACGGTTACAATTGTATGGCAGTGGTTTGTATATTCACCCCTATTGTTTATTTACTCCTATTTTGAGAGAGTCTAAGACAAGCGTGGTAGTCAAAAATTCCCAAACCGAGAGTGTTCAAACCACCTCAAACTTGGTGAATGTAAATCAAATTCAGCTAAGGGGGTTTAGTACAAGAGCACTTAGAACATTGTTTCAAAAATTGAATAATAATTTAATAACAACAAATGGATTTGAGCCGTTGCGACGCGTTTCGTCCTTGCACAACAGACTCATCAGGTGAGAAAAGCCAATTTTGTTTTATTAGCCAAAAAATGAAAACGAATTGATTAGTTACACTTGAAACGTAGATTTGTAAGCGGTTATTAACAAACTAATACGTCTGCCTGGCCTCGAAACTTTCGTCAGCTGGGCCACAGAACAGCTGTTATAGGACTTTTAAGTTGGAAGGCGGACAACATTGTGTTTACTGAATAATACGCATGCTGGGTTTGTCGTCGGTTACGTTTCAAATTTGAGTGACTCATAATTGGGTAACTTCGATTAGATTAAATTTGATCGACCAATACGAAAAGCATTGAAACGACTAATACGAAAACTCAATATAGCACTGCCAGTAGGTTTATAATTTATCCGGAGAAGGGGAGTTGTGGTAAGCGCCTAAGGCTTAATCGACATTTTTTAGCAAAAATTTGTTTTTGTGCCTGCATTTTGAAATTAGCTCGGAGCGTTTATTCAACAGTACTTCTGGTTTCGCTTTGATGATTTGCAGCTTTTCTGCCAAACAAAGGCTGCATATTTTTGCATCACAGCGATATTGAGCAGCTTCTTTAATAATGCTCCATTGGATTTGGTAATTGTGGCCTTTGTTTTTGTGCTCCCAAACTCGTTTTGATAGTTCGGTGCTTTTCTCTAGGCGCTGATGTCGAAACGAAGAGCTGTGGTTGTTGAAGCGCGTTTTGAAAGCAGTTGAGCATGATCCGTAATAGTCGTCCCCTTCGTTTCCAGATGAGATGGTGGCCTTGTAAACTACGCAGCTTTTCAAGCAATTTCCGTTCAGCGGGCAGTTGGATTTGTTTCGACAGTTGCAATTTTCTTCCACTTTGGTTTCGTCGGTTTTCGGTAGGTTTGTTACGTTAGAATTATGTAGTTTGATTATAGCAGCCATGTTTGGCATGCAGCTATAACTGACTTTTACACAGTTATGATTGCAAATGGGGTGCAATTTGTGGTTGGAGGGGAAGTGCTTGTCCAATAGATTTAAAAATTTCCTGCCGATATTTGTGGATACATTATGGCTAAAAGTGGTATTAAACCAGCAAGTAATGTTTCGTTTTCTGTGTCTTTTTCTGCTGCTGTTTTCTGTTTGAAATTCTAATTTTTGTTTGTATCCACTTTTTTCTAGGGCTTGTGCGTATGCAAGTTTCGCTCTGTCGAACTCTTCTGGATTGCATGATATGCCAGATAATCTTTTCTCTATCATCTTGGGAAGTTGCTTTTTGATGTTGGGAGGGTGGTTTGACTGGGTATGAATGTATTGCAGTTGTGAGTGTGGTTTCTTGTAGGGCCAGTATTTGCCGTTATCCGCGTTGAACGTGACATCCAGAAAAGTCAGTTTGCTGCATGCCGGCTTCAATAGTTATTTTGAGCTTGTTGGTTTTAAATAAGTTTCTGATGCTCTTAATAATTCGTTCGGTGCCTGGTCCTGAAATGCCGGATAAGATTGCTAGACCATCATCGCGGTAGAGGCCGAATGATTCAACTGGTAGTATGTTTGATAGTTGGTCGAGTAGGTAAAGACCTACTAATTCGCATATTTCTGCGCCATCAAATGAGCCCATTGTCACGTCGAATTCGGGGTTGCTCTTTTTTACCCATAATTCGACGTGACAATGGGCTCATTTGATGGCGCAGAAATATGCGAATTAGTAGGTCTTTAGCAGAGCTGGGCGTTTAAAAAACACATTGTAAAGCGCAAGCGCAAATTCCGCAACCAAAATTTTTCTAGTTTAAAGCGCAAGCGCAAATTCCGCAACCAAAAGCTTTTAAGCTCAAAGCGCAAGCGCAAATTCCGCAACCCAAATTTTTTAGGGTGAAAGCGCAAGCGCAAATTCCGCAACCAAAATTTTTTTAGCTTAAAGCGCAAGCTCAAATTCCGCAACCACAATTTTTAAGCTTAAAGCGCAAATGCGAATTCCACAACCAAACTTTCAAAAGCTTAAAGCGCAATTGCAAATTCCATAACAAAAATTCTAAACGTTTTAAAGCGCAAACACAAAGTCCGCAACTAAAAATTGAAAATAGCACAGTGCAACTACGAATTGATTGCTTGAGAAGCGCACACAAATTTCGCTATTTAAAAAAGTTTTTGAGTACAAACTTTTGCATAATCGAAGTTTCAAAAGCGCGCTGCAGACGATGGTGTTAAGTATAAAAATATGAAAGTACAAACATTGTACCATCTTCAGCTAAGCTGCACTGGGATAAACCAACTGCATTGCGTTTAGCTTTTATAAATAAAGGCACATATTTAAGACCGAAGAAAGAATTGTTCTTATTGTTGAAAAAAAGCAATTAAACACTAAAACAAAAAAAAACAATAGAAATAAACAACAATAAAAATAAATAAACACCAAAACAAAAACAGCTCCACTCTTTTACATTCAGAAATAATGCGTTATTCATGGAGGAAAATTGACTTTTTTAAACACTTTTTATTTTCACGCAGCAAAACAAACTTTTCAAAATTTTCTTTCGTCATAGACGATCGTTTCGATTGCAAAATATCAGAACCAACAGCAAATAATCTCTCGACGGCGGCCAAACTAGGAATAGCAGTGTTGAATCTTTTGAATTTTTGCAACCACGCATCTCTCTTTGTAGGCAAGAAAGCAATCTTTGGTGATTTTGTCGTTTGCTCTTCCGACCCTTTCATGTAATCTTTTTCCTATTGTAGAGGCCAAATTTTCGGCTACTAATTACAGTACAAAAAACAAAAAGTATTTCGTACTTATTAAGTGAGGTAGCTTAAAATACACACAGGGTTCAAAATTAACGCCTGCCCGCTTGCCCGAGGCATGCTGAAATCGCCTCGGGCAAAATAATTTTCGGCTTAACTTGCTCGACGGGCAAGTTAACAAAATATAACGTATTAAACAACTTCAAACAAGAATATTTAAAAACGCAATTTACCCGGTTTTGTTACAATAAACTAAAATTTGTACGTAGAGAAAGCTGCTCCTTGCTTTATTTTAGTAAGCACTTTGTAACTATATCACAATTAATGCATTGTCCAATATTGCGAACATTTTTTATCACAATTAACACGTCTTAATCGCTCGCAGATTTCTCGATTCTTGGACGCGTTTAGCAACTGTTTGGCACAAAATGTTCCGTTTTTTTTTTCTAGAAAAGTTTTCCGGCGCTTGCGACTCTTACAACTGTTTCAAATACCAAAAGTATTACCCTGCGCTGCATGAAGATAACGTCAAGAATTTTGCAATTTTTTTGTTACGATTATTTTGAAGATCTTTTAGCTTTCTAGCTGGTGTAGTTTCCAAAATATTCGCTAATAAAAATACGTTTGCAACAAACCACAACGGTAATCAATAATTATGATCGTGAAAAATTAAGTGAAATATTTACAATCAAAAAATCAATTTTTGTTGATGCACGGTTGGAAAAAGTTCCTGATTGCATCACATTATCTTAACGATCGCACACAAAAACCTTATTGTCGAAACTACGCGTATTTTGCAAATTCAGTGTTTTTTCCAAATTAAACTCAAAACTTAGAGTACCTTTTTTTTTCGGGCAAGTTGAAATTTTCTTGGGCAAGTAGACATTTGATAACATTTGCCCGACGGGTAAGTCGTCGAAAAAGTTAATTTTGATCCCTAATATAATATCAATACATTACTCTTTGTCTTTCAGCCGTATACAGCATATAGTTTATCTGAAGCACATGCACTACCACTAGGGATGGGCATTTCAGAATAGTAGGCTATTTCAGAATTATTCCGAATAGCTAAAAATGAATCCTATTCTGGATTAAATTAACTTAATTTGCTGAAAAAGTGAACAACCAGTCAACCACCACCGATATTCATAAAAATTTATTAAACGATTTGGTTATTTAAAGCAGCGCTTTATTGCAGTGCATGACATTGAGTGCTTCTAAATGTTCACCTTTTAATGGCATTCTTAATTCGCCCGCAGTCAAGCCTGCACTGGAGAAGCACCTTTCGGAAGAAGCTGATGGTGCAGAAATGCAAAGGTTGCTTCAAATAGGAAAGTTGAAAATTTATGGAACACCATTTTATGTATCCATTTTAAAAGGTTAAAACGTTTGAGTTTTGGAGAGCCCCTTTTGGGAAAACGTTTTTTCATATTTGCCCACACTGAAAATTTCGTGTGCCCAGCTTGAGTGGTTAAAAAGTTTGAATTTTGGAGGGTCCGTTTGGAGCAAACCCCCATTGTGGCACCCCCAATTTTTGTTACGTTTAGTTTATTTTTGATATCTACCCATTTTAAAAATCTGATTCATTTAGCTCTAAAGGTTTAAAAGTCCAAAATTTTGAAGGACCCAATTGAGGGGGATCTCCCAACCTGGCACCCTTGGTTTCTGTACTAAAACACTATTCCTCCTTAGTATATTCAATCGCTAAAACTTTAATTACAGCACGTTTAGCGATTTAAAAGTAGATAGCGCAGAAGAAAACAAAACAAGAAAAAAAAGTAAATAACGCAGAACAAAACAAAACAAGAAAAAAAAATCTTTCTATCAGCAATCACCATGTATCAACTGTCTCGTGATCATGCTTTAAATCTGTAAAATTAAAATTTGTTTATTTGTTGACAGGGACATGCAGATCAGCTTTTAAAAATTATTTTGTGATTGCGCATCTTGGAAAAAAATTTGCAATTAAAGTGCAACAAATATTAAATTTACCGATTCGCAAACGCAAATTGCGCAAGCGCTGAAAAAATAGGCATAGAGCGCAACGCAAATAGCGCTAGCGCTGAAAAAAAAAGGCATATAGCGCAACACAAATTGCGCAAGAGCTGAAAAAAGGCATAGTGCGCAACGCAAATTGCGCATTTGCGCAACTTGCGAACTATTTTGCGCAACACCCACCTCTGGTCTTTACCTACTCAACCAACTATCAATCCTGGCCCTACAAGAAACCACACTCACAACTGCAATACATTCATACCCAGTCAAACCACCCTCCCAACATCAAAAAGCAACTTCCCAAGATGATAGAGAAAAGATTATCTGGCATATCATGCAATCCAGAAGAGTTCGACAGAGCGAAACTTGCATACGCACAAGCCCTAGAAAAAAGTGGATACAAACAAAAATTAGAATTTCAAACAGAAAACAGCAGCAGAAAAAGACACAGAAAACGAAACATTACTTGCTGGTTTAATACCACTTTTAGCCATAATGTATCCACAAATATCGGCAGGAAATTTTTAAATCTATTGGACAAGCACTTCCCCTCCAACCACAAATTGCACCCCATTTGCAATCATAACTGTGTAAAAGTCAGTTATAGCTGCATGCCAAACATGGCTGCTATAATCAAACTACATAATTCTAACGTAACAAACCTACCGAAAACCGACGAAACCAAAGTGAAAGAAAATTGCAACTGTCGAAACAAATCCAACTGCCCGCTGAACGGAAATTGCTTGAAAAGCTGCGTAGTTTACAAGGCCACCATCTCATCTGGAAACGAAGGGGACGACTATTACGGATCATGCTCAACTGCTTTCAAAAAGCGCTTCAACAACCACAGCTCTTCGTTTCGACATCAGCGCCTAGAGAAAAGCACCGAACTATCAAAACGAGTTTGGGAGCACAAAAACAAAGGCCACAATTACCAAATCCAATGGAGCATTATTAAAGAAGCTGCTCAATATCGCTGTGATGCAAAAATATGCAGCCTTTGTTTGGCAGAAAAGCTGCAAATCATCAAAGCGAAACCAGAAGTACTGTTGAATAAACGCTCCGAGCTAATTTCAAAATGCAGGCACAAAAACAAATTTTTGCTAAAAAATGTCGATTAAGCCTTAGGCGCTTACCACAACTCCCCTTCTCCGGATAAATTATAAACCTACTGGCAGTGCTATATTGAGTTTTCGTATTAGTCGTTTCAATGCTTTTCGTATTGGTCGATCAAATTTAATCTAATCGAAGTTACCCAATTATGAGTCACTCAAATTTGAAACGTAACCGACGACAAACCCAGCATGCGTATTATTCAGTAAACACAATGTTGTCCGCCTTCCAACTTAAAAGTCCTATAACAGCTGTTCTGTGGCCCAGCTGACGAAAGTTTCGAGGCCAGGCAGACGTATTAGTTTGTTAATAACCGCTTACACATCTATGTTTCAAGTTTAACTAATCAATTTGTTTTTGTATATGTTGTTTCGAAGTTCTCTTTTGATGATCCCGTTAAGAGTGAAACAGACTGTTAAGGGTTTCTAAATTTGACTGTGAATAAAATTATCATTTACCCCTATATATTTTTACTATGACCTTTCACCTTTTAGGTCCGGTTGTTTGTCTCGCTGACTACTTATTGCCTGATCATGCCCCGTCCCCCCCCCCCCTTCAAAAAAAAAATCAAATTTACTACGTAAAGAGTTTGTGAGTAAGAAATATTCTTTTGGTGGTGTATGAACTCTTGGATTGATTGTAATTGTTTTTTTGTACTTTGGCACTTTGTTATCATGACTCTGTAACCTCAAATTGGATCCAAGAGCCTGAAAATCGGACGTGTAAAAGCGCTAATAATATACCGGTGCCGTTCTTGTATAAATAATTATGAGTATTTGAGCATCTTTTAAGGTATGAACAAAAGTTCTTTTTTACAAAACACTGCGACAACGGAATTGGTCGAGCTCATTTTTTACAAGAAGTTTAAGCTGTCATGTGCAGTGCATTTTGGTAGAAAAAAAGATGTTTTCTTTGTTGTTGTAACTTAATCGGTTACAATTAATGTTGCTAAAAAGTTTGATAGCTTTTTGTTTTAAGAATAACTTATGAAACTTTACATTATGATGTAGCTGTCCAATTGGGGAAGAATGTCTAAAGGAAGCTTACTGACCTTTATGTTATTACATCAACAAAAAGCTCACAAACCTGCAACGTCAGAAAACACTAAATGTTTGAAACAGGCACAGCAAAAAAAGGTCTTTGCTCATACATTTTACCGACTGCATCATTAAATTGTTAAATGAGGCATATCGGTACGGTTATAGCAAACATGCGCTTAGTATTCGATTCTCAAAATAATGAAATTCTGCTGTCGCAAAGGCTATATAAGTTGTCGTGCTTGCCAAAGAAATTGAAATTCTCAGCGAAAAAAATGCTACCTCTACAGTGTAATAGTATACTAACTGTTCATTCACAATACTGGCATTAAACTTTATTTTCCGGAAATATAAAATGAGATCACGGTGAGGTGGTAAAAACTGTTGGGAAAAGTTAATTACTGTATTTTTGTTATTTTTTAGGTGTTTATAGGCAGTGAATAAGATAAGAAAGAAACCTTTATTTGCAACAACAACGTGATTGTTGCTGTATTTTCATCGGGGACACATCCTGTTACTAGATTTTGATGAATTTTTGTACATTTTGTGTATTTTGTGACTTTCAAATGATTTAGTAGTGAAACAGAATTAAATTAGAAGTGTAGATGCTGCCATTTCTTACAAGTTTCAATGAACGCATTTTATTTTCCGGTATCTATTATACACTGCATTCATTAGCTGATAATACTGTAAGCGATATAAAGATGAACGTCTTAAGGTTGATTTAGATTTAGAGCGGTCCAAATGTTAAACCTACCTGGAACTTTTGATTATGATTCAATCTACCCATGACGCGTCAAGTGGCAAAAAACAAAGCAGAATGTGGTTGATTGTAGACAGTTAAGAAGCGCGTTCGTTTGGGAGTTCAATTCTGTGCTGCTCAAACCAAACACAATGTTGCTAACGCTTTGCTTCCGTTGCAGCAACTCTTCGCACAAAGTGTAGCCCAGGCGCAATAACGTGCAGATGAGCTTTGCTAACTAGTTACACGGTTTGACACATAACTGCAAACATAAGTTTTTTTGTTTTTTTGTTTGTTAGGCCGTATTTGCTTTTTTTGTGTTAAGGTTTGGGCCAACACCAAAATATCACTTCACAGCACAGTAAAAAAAATTCGTTTAATTTTTATAAGACTGGCCGATGGTGCTCATAGATATGCTTGATTGTTGATGCAAGAAACAGTGCATTGTTTCTCTACATTAAAGATAAAACATTAATTTAGTAATGTTAGGATTTCGCTGAACATCAAACAGGTTAAGTGTGAATACCAACTTTGAAGTCTTGACTCCACTAAGTTATATAAATTGAGCTAATATTCTCAGTATATTTTAATCGAAGGCGGCGATAGCTCAAGTTAGTGCTGGAGCATCGAGTTGCGATTCAACAACTGCTGGCTCTCAGTTTGATTCTCGAACTGAAAATGAGTTGTTGTGTCCTTGAGAAAAACACTTTACGCTAATTTCCTGCTTAGGCCAAGCAGTCTATCCCTTGTGGTGGCCTAGCCTGACGAAAGACTAGCACACAAAAAGCCCCAAAAAAGGCTAGAGTTGGTGTGGTTAGACAGACGCAGAGTGCTTGGTTCATGCGGATCAATAAACGGATTTCACAGGATTAGTATGTTGAATAGCAGGTTTTTCAAATCCGCTGAATCCGATCTCTCTGTTTGCAGCAGACGACTTTAATTAAAAATCTTATGGATCATCTTTTGACTTCGTAATTCTTGATTTATTTTCACTAGAGAGCGCTTTTGTCCAAAACTAAAGCACTTTTCAGTTTTCGTACTACTTGCGCATGGCGCAGGGTTTCAAATGTCGGATTCAAGACACAATATTTCAATTCTTTCTACCGTGGAAAATTCCATCAGCGGATTATCATTTAAATATTTAAACAGATACCGCTCAAGATCAGTTTTATGAAAGAAACGAGAACTACTTGAGGTAATAAAGAGGACGCGCCCCAAATCTGGTTCGGTTGTTCCACTATTTTCCTTATCTGTGAAATTATATTTAATCGGATTCATCCGCTTTGGTAAACCAATGTCTCGCGGTAGACTAATCTCTGGCTCCAATATTAGGCCGTTTGCTGTAAATTCTAGGACGCTTAAAAATCGAGTTTGTAAAAAAGTTTGAGTGGCAAAAAAATTTTGATGCAGATAGGCTGTATTTCATCCTTGGAGGTTTATATAAAAAGTTCTCCAAAAATTACCCAGCAGTTTTGGAGTGAATGGGGAGTAAAGTTGGGGGTTTTCAAAACTAAAAATTACATATTTTCCGCATAATGTGCAAATTTAAATCCTTTTATCATTTCTATTTGCTTATTTTGACAATTTTTCAGATGCGCAAATGTCTAGTTTGGTTTTAGAGTTAAATTAAGCAATCCTCCCCAGCGCTCTCTAGCACTACTAGCGGCGAAATGTTTCTTTTGTATTTATTTAAGCTTTAAATAATTTTCCCCTTAATTTTTCAGTGATTAACCATCGATAGGAGTTTACTTCATTTGTTTGAACGTACAAAAATGACATAAACTTTTCCGAAAGCACTGGGCTACAGATAAAATTCAAAATACATTTATTTTGGGGCCTTGTTTGACTAGAAAACAGTTAACAAAAATCAATAAAATTAACTACAAAAACAAACTTGTTTCAAATGCTTGTTAAATATTTAAAATAAGTATATCAACTTATAACTGCCCAGATATAAACAGGATTTTTGATGAGGATACTTTTGAAATGACGTAACTGGTCAATAATGACGTCACAAAATAACGTAACGAATGAATGAAACGTCACAATATAAATTGCAGTATGAAGTTTTTGTCAAAATTTTGCAAAACCACAATACTTTTTGAGTTGATGAAAAGCAAAATCGCATTTATTGGTAAAAATCAATTTTTGATGGGTATGCTAGGTGAATTCTAACCCTAGGGTGCACCCGAAGCTAGTAGCAATTGAAAAATAAATTAGAACACTTTTGATTACTTAGAAAAGTGCAAAAAATAAAGCAAAATATGCTGGTTGCTGGTGATGTCTAAAGCTTCAAAAATGTTTGGAGAAATCAAAACTTATTCTATAATATCACCGATCACATTAATACAAATTATTTTAATTGTCGTGGTCATCAATCATCACATTCAAGTTGCTCGTTACCTGTTCGATATTTGAAGCAGACCTGGAGTCGAGGACACAATGTTCGAGGCCAAGGACTGAAAAAAAATTCGAGGCCAAAACCAAGGATCGGCTTTTCAAGTACAGACCCTCTCGAGGCCAAGAACAGGATTGGTCGAGGCCAAAGCCAAGGACCAAGGACAAAATTAAAAAAAAGCTATGGTCGGCAAACTTTGAATGTTTTTAAGCGCGAAAGTGTAAGACATTGCATTTCGTTAAGTTTTTCATGATAATTTAAAAATGGTAGTTTCTAAAAATAACGAATGTTATTTTGAAGTTTTACGCGTTAGCAGCAATTTTGATTACGTTCCATAGCGGTATCGTAATAATAAAACAATTAAGACCGTTATGCGAAATGAGAGTAACTAACTTCTGAACATGGAAACGGTCAATTTTAAGACCTTAACTTCATTAGTTAAAACCCCAGTGTAAACGTCCTCTGAGTGATTATGGATCTCTCATCCCCACCGTTTTAGTACTTTTTCCAAAACAATCTTTATTGTTTGAACACTTCTCTTTGCAGATTTTTAAAAATGTTATCATAGTTTTTAACCATTGTATAGCGACTACGATATTATTATCTAAAAGTATTGCAAAATAGAGTAAAATAATTTATGTTTTTAAAATGAATTAAGGTACCTTATCCAGTATTTGCAAGCTCACGTCCTTGAAAAAAACGGGGTCTGGGGGCGATGGCAAAGTCCACATGCCTCCGTTGAACAATTTTAGTGACTTTTTTTTAATAAAAAAACAATTTTTGTGATTTTGAAAGAGGTGAAACAATTAAATTTTCAGAGCAATTTTAAAAAAGAAAATACCTGTAACGCAAAAGTTAAATTGAAAAACTTTAGTTTTATCACATTTTCCCCAATCCTAATTTTAATTAAACTTTTTTTTGCACATGATATCTTTCTATAGCTCATTAATTGCCTATCGATGAATGAGGGCACGCGTTTCTGCCGCCAAACGTCACTTTGTAAAATTTAACATAAGGTATTTAATGGCAAAAATAACATGAGAATCTTAGCAGGGCTGTATCAAGGAGGAAGGCCTTGAAGAGATTTGCAATTTGTCCGGGGTCGCTCTCCCCCTCTGAAGAGCTCACAGTTGTAGAAACGTAAAAATAATACATCATTATTTTTTTCGAAAAAGGCCCAAATTTTTCATGGGAGCTTCCCCTCATCTTAATGACGTCGTGTGAAAAACTGATTGACTGCAGCGCGCATCCTTCCAGCCATTCAAACAATTAAACTTATATTTAATTTCACGCTCACATTTTTAACTCCTCATGTAGCGTTTTCTTCTGATACGGTATAATTTATTATTTGTCGAGGACAGAGGTGGAGTTGAGGACACAACGTTCGAAGCCTAGGCCAATGATACAAAAAAATCCGAGACCAAGGCCAAGGACTAACTTCTCGAGGCCTAGGACAGGAATGCTCAAGGCCAAGGACACAAGGCGCAGGTGTTCTCCAAAACGAAAAAAAAGGTCTTCGCTCCAGGAAATGCCAATTTCCAAGATAAAGTGAAAAAAGCTCATGGCCATGGATCATTTTCAACAATTTAATGTCCTCGGCCGAGAGCAGGGCATTTTTGAGAACTTGCAGGCTTTAAGGCCAAGGATTTGACCTTCGAGGCCAAAGCCAAGGACTTCAAAATGTGTCATCGAGGACCCGGCCTCTGTTATTTGGGATTCTTAGCGGCGATTTTTAACGCAAAAATTGCTCAGCAAATGTAGCTTTTTCCCAGATCACTAAACAGTGATTAGAGTGCTGTTCTTTCTTATTTCAAAAAAAATCTTCGCGATTTTTGCTCGCATACATTCAGAACAAGGTGGCTTTCTCAAGATAAGTTTTGTTAGTTATATCACGGATACACTAACATACTCTGTTTAATATGCTATCCCTAGTACAGGCGCGTAGCCAGAAATTCGCAATGAGGAGGGGCTGTTTTGGGGGTCTGGGGTCGGAGCTCCCAGCCGCTGGAGGTCTAATGGGATCTGGGGGCCAAGCCCCCAGTCGCCGGAGGCACGGGGGTCTAGGGGCAGAGCCCCTAGTGCTCAATAATTTTGGATTGTTTGGCAAAAATAACTTAATTTTAGGGCTATCTTAATAAAAATAATGCTTTTAAAACGTGCCATAGAAATTGGCAGTGCAACATGATTCAACTGGTTGCATTAATGGGCTATGTGGGAGGTAGCTAATGATAACATTGCCGTTCTCTTGTTTACATGCTGGTAAATCATAAAATCCTATTATTCAATAAAACTCAAACGGAGTAATCTATTTCGTCTGTATTTTATAAAGGAAAATAATTGGGGGGAGGCTAATGGAAAGAGATCTGAGAGAAATGATTGGTAATTAATCAACACTGAATAGCCCCCCTCTCCTTTATTTCTGAGTTTATAACATATTTGTTAACAAAACCTATGTTTGGCGTTTTTACACTAGCGATCAAATTTGATTGTTTATTTTTGGGCATTTTTCAAAGTTTTTACTGATTTTTGACTTTAATTTTTGACAAATTAGCCTCTCCTGAAGATATGTTTCAAAAGATGCTCTAAATCACTTTGTAGTCCGTTCCAGCGCAAAAAACAGTCCCAAAAGATCTAAAAACGTGGTATTTTTCTTATTCTTCGTTTTGGTTGACAGGCCAATGGGGGAGGCTATAGGCCCCACACCCCCCGCTTCCCCCCTGGCTACACTACTGCTGTGGTAACTGTATTACATTTCATTATCACGCACATATACTTTTTTCCGAGTCCATACTCAGATTAGCACGGTCATGAGTTAGCATTAGCAACTCAAAAATGTTTGCGTCAGGACCCCGGATCCCTTGTTATGGCTCTTGATGGTTTTAAGGCTTTGCGGTTTGTACCACCCGCACCAGAAATATTAGCAGAAATAATAACAATTCTACACTGCTTTTTGCCCCTCATTCTCCGATTAAAACTTTCACACAATGCCATTTAAAATAAGGTTTACTACGACTTGGCAATCACAATATATGATATTTTTCAAATAAGGAAAAAAAATGAATTGAAAAGCTAGAATTTTTGGTTATATTTTGTTTGGTTATTTTCCTTTTCAACCAATCAAAAAATAATGCTGTCCTTGAGCCAAAAACAGGACATTTTTGAGGACTTGTAGGCAGTGGCGTAGGAGGCGGGGGTCCGGGGGGGCACTGCCCCCCCCCGCTTGGTTTCAAAGAGTCGAAATTTTGGGCAATTTTATATTATTTGGAAAATATTGCATCAAAATTTTGGCACTTTCATATTTTTTGGTCAAGTTTGCGTCAAAATTTTAGGCAATTTAATATTCATTAAACCGTCTCAATTTCAGTGAAGAACTTTTTTTTTTGGGAGATCACTTTAATATGGACAGAAAAACTGATCACTTTCCGGGCAAAATTCAATGTCATTTTTCGGGCAAAAGTTTGGTGCCCCCCAAATCCTTTTGAGCTCCTACGCCCGTGCTTGTAGGCTTCAAAGCCAAGAACTTGAGCTTCGAGGCCAAGGACTTTAAAATGTGTCCTCGAGGACTCCACCTCTGATTTAAACTTTGTTAAACAGAGTGCTACTTGGCTAAAATTGAGATAGCGTTAAACAAAATCTCAAATGACAAGTCGCAGTGTCTTCATGGGAGTTGGGTCTAGAAGTAGGCTACAAATCTATTCTATTTTATCTAGAAGCCTGCACAACAATGCTAGGTCTACAAATACAAATCTGCATTAGGCCTAGTTGTTTGGGAAACAATGCTAGGTCTACATGTTGAGAGCATTTTCAAATCTAAAAGTCTCAACCATTTTCGCAGCACTGTCATAAAATTACCACTGATACCTGAACACAGTAGTTTGCGACTATGTTCTGCTTGGCAGGTCATATAACTTTGTTATCTCTGTACCAGTAACTATAGGCTATTTTAAAGTACTGTTTTGAAACGATGCTTCATAATTTCTGCCTGGCACGTCATATCACTTTTGGTTATCAAGTATCTGGCTATCTATACTGTGTAGACCTAGGTATACTTTAAAGCGATGTTTCATCATGGTTTCATCATGGATACTAGTTTTATTGCGAGTAATTTGCCAAAAATTTCTTTTTAAAACAAATTTAAGAACAAAATCCAACTATTGCACCCACTTAACCCAATTTAAGCTAACATAGTAAGAAAACTAACCGTTAAATCAGTGTGGCCTACCTCAGGACCTGATCCAAAGCAGTTTTTAAAAATTCGTTAAAGGGAAAGTCCCCAAGTAATTCTATTTTATGATTGGTCGATTCCGGTTGTCTGATTGTATTCATCCGCATTTTAGAAGCCAACTTTCAGGTCAAATTAAAAAAATACTGCAGGAAAATACGTGGAGAACTTTTGCATGTGAGTTTGTGAGATGAAAATCAATGTATTTAAGCAAAAAATAAGTTGCCACTCAAATTTTTTTACAATGTGAACGCTAGAATTTACAGCAAACGGCCTATATGAACAAGTTTACGGTCTATAAGCGCTTGAAGAGGGGTGCCATTCCAGGGGCGACATGACAGAACGTGCTAACGAGCTCGTAAAGGCCATTCTCGCTCGCTAAAAAGCGCTAACGAACAAAAACTCTTCGTAGACAAACTGCAATTTCTGAGCCGTCTCGCCCAGCACACGTTAAAACAGTTCGCTCAAATTTCTTTGCGAGATGTTTGTAACCTGTGTTAGTACGTAATAAATACCCCATTGTGACGTCAGATGCATTTCTACTTCAAATAATGCGTTCAAGCGTAGTGTATGTACTACATTGTTATGGAAAAAGATACTTTAAAGGCGGTAAATCATCCAGCCAATTCCGGTGGTTTACAATAGTTAAAATTGAACTATAATTTTTGATATTTTTTGTTTTAATTTTGGGACTGCGGTTGCAAAGATATTCACCAAATACAAAAAGATGTTCCCTCGAAAAAAGTTTTTGGAAACTCTGAGTTTTGTTTTTCCCACCAAAACCACAGTAAGCCTAATGGTTTAGAGAACTGTGGTAGGCCTAATAGTTCAGAGATAGTTTATTTCTAAATAGTTTAGGCCTAACTATCTCTAAACTATTAGGCCTAATAGTTTAGAGATAGTTAGGCCTAATAGTTTAATAAGATTACAGTAGGCCTAATAGTATAGAGAACTGTGGTTTAGGCGGGAAGAACAAAACTCAGAGTTTCCAAAAACTTTTTTCGGGGGGATATCTTTTTGTATTTGGTGAATATCTTTGCAAACGCAGCCCCAAAATTAAAACAAAAATTATCAAAAATTATAGTTCAATTTTAGCTATTGTAAACCACCGGAATTGGCTGGATGATTCACCGCCTTTAAGCAATGCGTGATTATTCTACGCAAGCAAATTCTTCAACTGATAACA
Source organism: Trididemnum nubilum (assembly GCA_963965965.1). NCBI lineage: Eukaryota > Metazoa > Chordata > Ascidiacea > Aplousobranchia > Didemnidae > Trididemnum > Trididemnum nubilum. The sequence continues at coordinate 12,490,061 of OZ014480.1, forward strand.
ATTAGTGAATGAACGACAGAAGTTAATTATATTTTTGGATCAATGTAAAATAAGAACAACTTTTTCCATACTATAATTTTTTAAATGAAGTAAAGCACCCTTGAGGGTGTTGGTGGATAAACTCATATGTTAACAGTGACTTTAGGTCTTAAGGTTTCAAAATTTTTCAAAAGTGAGCAAGTCGAAGTACACGCTTCCTGTTTAGAACCTGTAAATCTTGAGTTTAGACTGGCTCTTTTTAATTTTTTGCCAATATTTAGTCTCATTTGTTCTTGATTTTGTAAAAATTTTGAGAGCATCGATGTCAATTTCAGCGGGCATGTTTGAAACACTGTTTAATTCCTATAGCTCTGTCTGCTTAAGACTTAAGTGAAGGCTTTTTTCTTGCTTTTGCAGCATCGTAAAATTGCAAAAGCAAAAAAGCAAGCTTTTTTCAAGTTGAACAACTGCCGAAAATATGTCTCAATTGCTTGCGCAGAGCAACAGAGCTTTATAATCTTGAATAGTTGCAATTTTGCTTGCAAACACAAGAAAATCACTGAAATTTTATCGTTTTGAATCAGCACGAATTTTAGTTTCTTTGATTAGTTTGAATTTTTTTTTTGGTTTATTTTGCTGCCGAGGCTGGCTGTGTTTTTAATTTTTTCTTAAATTTTGAACAAACATGAGCCTCGTGTTTTAGAAAATCGTTCTTATAAAAGGAGTGTGTTACTATTTTTGTCAACTTGCATTACTTCGCATTTTTTTATCAATCGAAACAGCAAATGGTTCTCAATGCAATTCACTTTTTTTTAGCAGTCTAATAGCAAACATGGCGACGATTTTAATTAATTTTCAGCAAAAATTCGCATGAGTTAGAAGTTTTCAACATTTCGCCATTAAATTTCTAAACCTAAAAGATTTCTCGCACGCTTAAAGAGTGCTTCAAGATCCTCTTTAAGTTGGCGAGGAAAATGTGACGTTTTTTTACTCGAACTGCTTTCCGCAATCGCTCGAAGAAATTTAGCGAGAAAGAATGACGTAACGGATTTCGCAAGGCGTTACATACGCGTGCAAAAATGACCTCTTACGTTTAGCGAGTATTTCGTTCGTTAGCGCCTCTTAAAAAAAAACTCGTTATTAAAGCGAACGAGGAAATGTCTGTCATGTGCCCCCAGATCTGATTAGAACAACAGACTTTATTGAGTCAACACAGGCCACTCGTCAATTAACCACAGTTACACAGCAAACCTACACTATCCTAGTCTAAGGCCTACACTCACTATGGAAACACTAGAGATTACTTAGCGTATCCTACAACATCAGTATTGGTTGTAACAACCTGAGGTGGAGTCCTCGAGGACACAATTTAAAGTCCTCGGTCTTTGCCTCGAAGGTCAAGTCTTTGACCTCGAAGCCTGCAAGTCCTTGAAAATGCCCTGTCCTCGGCTCAGGACAGCACCATTTTTTGACTTGTTGAAAATGGGCCAAAGTCATGACCAATTTTGTTTTGTCTTGAAGAACGCCAGAGAGCTTTCGAAAAAAATTTTGAAGACTTTTTTTTCTGGAGAACGCTTGAATTTTCGGAAATCTAAGAAAGTTTGGGTGGAAGACCGTTTTTTTTTTTTTTTTTTTTTGAGAACGCCTGAATTTTCGGAAAACTTTACAAAGTTTCTTTTTTTTTTAGATCACTACCGCGTTGTGTTCTTAGTCCTTAGCCTTGGCCTTGATCAGTCCTGTGCTTGGCCACAAGAGGGTCCGTCTTCAGTAGGACTGTCCTTGGCTTCGGATTTTTTTATGTCCTTAGCCTCGATCCTTGTGTCCTCGACTCCACCTCTGATAACAACACATGCAGAAATTAACGTCATGCACCAGCCAGCTAGTCAGACTGCAACTCACAACTGACAGCCGAAATCAGTTACCAAAAATAGCCATCGTAACAAATTATTAACATATTTATCAAGTGTCCACATGGCAGCGCGAGGCATACCCAAACTACATCTCCTGGGATCACAAACCAGGTGCAGCAATTCCGGTAACTTACAGCACAAGAAACCAACAGTGTGGTGCAGTTAGTCACCCACTCAACTAAACAGCCTACAACGGCCGTATTATATGAGCCAACCAACGGTATAGGCCAGTGCTCTTCAACCTTTTTTTACGTTGCATACCTTTTTTAAGTTTGCAAGAATTTTGTATACTTTTTAAATAGCAATGTGTCATGATTTAAATGTGCGATACAAAATATTGCAAACAGTTATACCATTGGTAATACAGTGCTACTGCCTTCTGTTTCTGGTTCAATTTACCTACTACTTTTTGCCAGGGTGTCGAACCGTTTTAAATAACGGTTCGGGTTCAGGTTTAGCTCCTGCTCAAAATATTTTAGCGGTTCAGGTTTGGTTCGGGTTCACTTGAGCACCATTTTCGAGGCTCAGGTTTGGTTCAGGTTCACTCAAGTAAAATATTACTGGTTCAGGTTCGGTTCGGGTTCATTGACTAAAAAAATTTAACTGTCGTTACCCGTTTCGTCTAAAAAAAAAAAAGAAGAAATTGCTGATCCTGTTGATGATCACTACAGCTCTTATTGTGCGTGTACCAGCGCCAGCGGCATCCGGATATGGAAAAATATATTCTTACTTCTGTTAGGGGTTCAGGTTCGGTTTGGGTTCACTTGAGCACAATTTTGAGGTTTCAGGTTTGGTTCAGGTTAACTGAAGTAAAATTTTGCTGGTTCAGGTTCGGTTCGGGTTCACCAAAATGAAACAGTTTATTCGGGTTTACGGTTCGGGTTCAGGTTCGGTTCGACACCCTGCTTTTTGCTACCAACTAAACGAAAAGTTTCCAGTTAATCAACTTCAGAAATTGTTTGATATGCAGTCTGTAGATGCAAGCTTGCATATTACTTCTAAAGAAGTTACATAGCCGACTTTCGACATAAATTCTTCTACTGTACAACTGCTAGGCAGCACAGTGGCGTCGTTATGGGGGGGCGGGCGGCTCGCCCCGGGTTTACCATTTTGGAATGACACGGTTTTATATACCGATCGAACAAAACAGAAAACAACGAAATGTTTTATCATTGGAAATGTTTAGCACACTGGAATGGACTAAAAGCGGTTTCAAACATCTTGTGAAGAATTTATTTAGAAGGGGGGCGCTAATTTGTCAAAAATATAACTCACAAATCGGTAAAAACTTTGAAAAATTGCCAAAAATAAGCAATCAAATTCGATTGCTTGTTGAAACATGTTGAATATAGGTTTCAAAAACAAATTTATACGCTCAGAAATAGGGGAGTGGTGGCTATTTAATATTAGTTAATTACCAAACACTTAGACTAAAATACTGTTCCATTAGCCCTCCCCCACCAAATATTTTCTGTATTAGATATAGACGAAATGGATTACTTCTCGTGAGTTTCCTTGAACTAATAAGATTTTATGATTAATGGTATCAGCTTGTAAACAAGAGAACTGAAATTTTACCAGTATCCACCTCCCGCATAATGCATAGCCCTTGCCCATTTATAAAACCAGTTTAATCATGATTTTGCACAGTTAATTTGTATGCCACATTTCAAAACCATTAAAGTTTATCAAAATAGACATAAAATTGAGTTATTTTTTCCCGAAAAAATACAAATTTTCTATCTGCTAACTAGATTAAAGGAAAATCTGAAACTAGGCTACGGGCTATAACTCTTTTATCTAAACAAAACTAATTTAGTAAGAAATAGATAACTTTAGTTTTAGTTTAGTAAAGATAACACCAGTTATATGGTCTGTAGCTTTTAAGTTATCGATTTTCATTTAATCTAGTTAGCAGCCTTAAGCCAAAGTGTATTCGGTAAGGATATACGTTAAATTTGTACTCTGTAGCCTAATTTAATTAGGTAAAGACTTCAGTTAGATTAATAGCCTGGAACCTAGTTTTAGTGAGTTTGGCACCCTAAAACCTAGAGTTTCATTCAGTAACGATCTCAGTTAGTAAGAAATAAATGGTTTAGTATAGCATAATTTGTTTAGTAAAGGTTGACTTGTGACCGAACTTTAACTGCAAAAATATGAACCCATTTCCTTGATAGAGTTTTATTCTTCGTTTTTATAATACATTTACAAATGAATTTCTTTTTACAACATTTCGATGATTTGATTTCATATACAATCCTGCAATCAAAAAATACAAAGCAATAATAAACACATGCATACATAGATAAATTCATTTGCTCAATGTTAAATAACTTCAGATCATAGGCGTAGCCAAGGGGGGGGGGGGGGGGGGGGCGCCCCCCCAATATTAAAATAACACCAATGATAAAAAAAATTATGATAACATAGCCTAGCGATGTTTAGTTGCAGATTTTTTTTAGTAGTTACGCTCATAACAGTAATTAACAATAATATTAATGACGACGAGGGAGCCCGGGGCCCTTAATTGACAACCAGGGCGCCCGGGGTGCCTAACTAGCAACCAGGGGCCCCCGAGGCCCCTAACCGACAACCAGGAGGCCCCAGAGCCCTTAACTGACAACCAAAGGGTCCTGGGGCCCCTAACTTACCACCAGGGGGGCCCCAGGACTCCTGACTGATAACCAAGGGTTACTGGCCAGGGGCCTCTTAATCCAAAATTGTTAACAATTTACATGCAAAACCTGTGAGAAATCTGTTTTCTCCTAAAAGTTGCAACCCCAGGCCCTTGTTTAACGTTATTATGAACTTAATGCTATAACACAGGCGGTAATGCAAACCCCCAATTCAAATATTACCAATGATAAATATAATGAGAACATAGCCAGTATGTTGTCCTTGTCCGGAATTGCTGTTTCTTTAATTTACGATTTACGCGTACAAAAGTTAGTAATAATAATGACGATTGACGACCACGTGTTCACGTCATAACAATGCAATTCTTGGAGGTTTCAAAAAACTGTCAAGAGACTTCGCTCAAGTCCTCCAAGTTTTGGAAAAAAAGTCATTTTAGTTTTGCTTTAAATGTTTGTTTTTATGAAAAACTTTAGGGCGCGATCTTATTTCAAAATCATAGGCGTAGCCAGGGGGTGGCCCAGGGAGCCCGGGCTCCTTCAATCGAAATGCCACCAATGACAAAAATTTGACAAAAAAGTCTTGTTTCTTCATTTTCAGTTTCATTTAGCATCTTTGCGTATAACAGTACACTCGTCAGACCCGGCGCCACGGGGGGCATACCGGGGCCGTGCCCCCCCAAATGACTTCTTGTGCTCCCCTAACGAAAATTGTGCCCCCCCAAGCGAGGACTGTGCCCCGAAGAAATTCACAGGCTTGGGGCACTGGAGTGAAAATCGAGGCCGAAATTTTGCAATTTTCGTATCAAATCACTTAGAATTTCAGTGAAAACCTTTTTTTTTTTGGAGATCACTTGTTTTGGGCCGGAAAAACCGTTTGAATTTTTGATGTCGGCCGGAAAATTCCTCTGAATCTTTGGTTTTAACCTTGTTCATTTGATCCAGACTGGAATAAATTTCTCGTGCCCCCGTGCCCCTCTCAAATTCACATAAATAAACTTCTCGTACCCCCCCAAAATTTATTTTTGCCCCCCCAGTCACGCTATCCTGGCGCCGGGCCTGACACGCGTACAACAGTACTTAACAAAAATTTTATTGACGACCAGGGGGCCCGGCGCACACCCTTAATTTTATTTTATCCAACCAATTTAAACGAATAACCAGGGTGAAATTAAGGGTTTTGTCCTAAAAGTTGCTACCTCAGGCCTTCATCTAAACTTTTTATAAACGTAATGCGATAACCAGCGCCGTATTTGCCATATGGCACATTTCCAGGTCCCCGCGCTCAAATAATAAGAATTTTTTTGGTCTTCACTGATATTTGGCAGGAAGATGTCGTAAAAACCTTTAAGTGCCAAAAGTCCCGCGCAATGTAAATCTGGCCCGGGAATAACATGCTTAGTAAGCGTAACTATCTATTGTACAGTTTTTCAATAACGATTTACTTCCACCTCGCCAGTTTTTACGCACAAAATGCTTTCAAAAAATAGCAAAGGAAAATGTTCATTGAACAAAATATTGCATTTCAATTCAGGGGGACTGGGCCCCCTGGCCGTACATTTTACTCCTATAACTGGTTAACTTTATGACAAAACAAAAATCTCGAAGGAAAATCTTTGAGTGTATTATTGTTTACTGCTAAAATATTGCTAAGGCAATGTACCTTACTTCCCCTACATGGACCAAATCGCTTACAATTAAAATTTTACACCATAATGCAAGATTTTAAGCGTGTTTTGGAATTTAATTGCAAGTGAAAGGAGGATTGAGCAATTAACTTTTTTCTATTGGCTTTTAAATTCTAAAAGTCTAGTTCATTCAAATGGCTGTGAACACGTGCGAAATGTGATCCAATGGGATTAAAATAGCTTTTTTTTTAAAAACTTACAAGAATCGCCCAGCGGCTGGGGGCTTTGCCCCCAGACCCCTCAATGCCACAGGGGGCTGGGAGGCTCCGCCCCCCCAAAGTTTGAGAACACTATAGCTTACCCAACACGTCTTGTAAGTTGGACATTTGCACTTTCTAACTATTAACTTTCGCCCTCTCCGTTTACCAAAATCCTGGTTAAGTACCATCAGGCTACGGCTATAGATCTTCCATTCTACGATATCTTTGCCCAACAAAATGTTCCGTTTTTGAAAATTTCTGATGACGTCATTGCATGTGATTGATGGTTTGGGCCCCACCCCTAACCAAAAATCTTGGTAACGCCTATGCCTCAGGTATAGACAAAACAAATCGAAACCGTTTAATATTACCTCTAAGCCGGGAAACACCAGAAAAACCTAAAGTTATCCAACCTAAAGTAAAATAAGAAAAATTAGGAATAAATAAATAAAAAGGAGGAGAAAAAAAATATTCATAAAAAGTAATAAGAGGCAATATACCTAGATACAAAGAACCATCAAATCAAATTTTTCATTATACTTGTTATGATACATCGAAGCGTTTATTGCGTTTGCAAGGCCCATTTACGCATCATTGCACCCGGGCAACACAGCTTCTTTTAAAGCCATGTCGCAGCGTAGCGAACCATTGGCAACACTGTGTCCGATTTGACCGGCCCGAGATTTGAACCACAGACCTCCCACTCCAGAGACGAACGCGTTACCGCTCGACCAACCGGCCGGTTTACAAAGATTCATAATATAAAAAAATAATAGAATAAATGTTCAGAAATCAAAAATAGTCAAATGTTAAACGTAGAAATTATGCATTTACATGTTGTTTAAACGTTATTCACGTCAAGTTTAGTCAGCGTGTTCAGTATTTTGTTTAAAAGTCAAATTTGAAAAATATGCAGTTAACAATTTAGATCAACTTGTATACATCACAATGTCAATTTGGATGCAAACTACAGTAAATCATTTTTATTTGTTTTTAGTTGATTGTGAAGTGTGTTCACCATTAAACTTGAATCAAAGACATTGCTTTAAGTTACGCTCATGAAACACAATTTGTATTATAACACAAAAATATACACAAAAGAAATAAAGCATGAAGTAAAAGCAGCTGTAACAATACTAAATTGCAAAAAATAAATAAATAAAAAATAGTAGCGAAAGCAGATTCAATGAAAATAATATTTGAGATGTTTTACAAAATTATAACTTAGAGGAAACAAAGGTAATATCAGATTGATTGAGTTCATGTGACGGAGTAGTTTTGTAGCAGACGTTTTTAAAGTGTTTTTTGAACGAATTCTCCAACTGAGGATTTTAAGCTTTGCACAATGCGGTTGTCATAAAACGAGAATTGGCGAAAAAAGCAAAGTTCTCAATTTTCAAAGCAGTTTTTATCCCTATTCTCACTTATGGTTATAAATCTTGGGTAATGACCGAAAGAGTGCGATCACAAGTCTAAGCGTCCTAAATGAGGTTTTCACGAAGAATCGAAGGAGCTACACTATTTAACAAGGTGCTGAGATTCGAAAATCTCTTAACATCGAGCCGTTACTTCTCTGAATTGAAAGATCTCAGCTTAGTTGGTTTGGTCACGTACGCAGAATGCCTTAAGAAAGACTCCCCAAACAAGCTTTACTTGCCAAAGCAACCAGTTGGGCGACCTAGAACTAGATGGACCAATTACATTGAAGATCTTGGATGGAATCGCTTGGGACTTCACCCAAGGAAAATGATGGATGTGATGGAAGTCCGTGAAGTGTGGCGACTTAATCTTAAGCCGCTGAACCCGCAACCCTGACGGAAAAGCGGGCAATGAAAAAAAGAATTTTAAGCGAATTGTTGACTTTGTTCTATAAAATGGACTTTTTGTGGCAGAGAAACTCTTTACCAATTGCTTTTTTAAAACGAGATTTAAAATATACTAAGCTGTCTTTTTGTCTAGTAGAGTAACCGTGAATATCGCTTGTTTGTATGAAACGGTCGTAGAAGGATTGGGAGACTGCCTTAAGATGAATCTAAAGCATAAATTTGGCTAATTCAGGTTTGTATAGATGCCATTTAAATTTAATAAATTCAGGGTTTTGTCTATAGAAGGGTCGAGACAATATTTTCTGTTGAACGTTATAATGCGAATGATATTAGTTAAGCAACTGATAAATCTTTGAGGTTAATTTTGGCAGTATTTTTCGAAAACGAAAAACCATATTGTACTCTGTCTGAAGTACATGAAACAGTGATAGAGCATAATGCATTGCATCAAGTGGAAGTAAGTTTCTAATTCTGTAGAAAGTCCCAGCATGTCGTGCAAGCTGAAGAGATGGAGGTGAATGTGAGTAGACCATTTTAGGATCTCATCAATGTACAGTAGATGCCAATACAAGACATTATAGATGCCGAGACAAATAAAAACAGGAGTTCTGACTCCTGTGTAGAGATGCATCACATACCACAAAATTCTTCTATTTTCCAAAGTGTAGTTTCAGATTTCCGTACTCATTTATAATAGCCTCACCATCTTGTTGCTACTGAGAAAAAACAAAAAACCATATAGTTAGTTAGTGCTTCCTTGCCTTAAATAAATAACTTACTTGGCTTAAATAAAAAATCAATTCAAAACATTTCTAAAAATCTCATTTCAGAAAAACTCTCATGCCAAATAATTCGTAATTAACTTTGGCTTAAAATCAACAGTTGACTGCTTGGCATCGATTCCAGTCTGGTTGAATCAAGTGCTATAAAAATTTCAGTATTCCCTTCCTAACGTTCAGCAATAAAAAAGGAGAGAATGAAATCTGCTCCGTTTGTGGTAGATGGGTGGGCAGGTGACCATAGTTGTAAACGGCCAGAATAGTTCAGGCCCGAACCCGAAAATATATGCCCGAGCCCGAAGGTATAATATGCCCAAACCCAAAAACTAATTTGAAGCCCAAATCATGCCCGAAAAAATTCGAAAGTTAAGTTAGGTCTAAAAAATTTAGCAATGCTGCCAAGTTATTTTGATTAGATTTTATTTTGAGACAAAAAGAACGTCTTAGGTCCGAATTAAGTCCGAAATTTTTGTCAACTTTTTGGCCCGAACCCGAGCCGAAAGGTCCTGCCCGACTTACAACCCTGCAGGTGATAGTTTAGTTAGAAGAACACAAAGTTCCTTTTTTTATCTGGCCAAAGCAACTTGTAAAAAGATGCAATTGCAGAACAATTCGTCGCTATTATGTCAAACTGTCGTAACTGCAAATTTCTCAAAATTTGTTTTTTTTCAATTTTTATTTTTCGCAGCCAAAGCTGGTTATTTTGGTCCAACTTTTGTAGCTCTAGCTGCTCTATATCTCCAGATTTTAAATTCGTCAAACAGTCGTATATTGATTCTTATTGATTTAGTATTTTGGCAAACTGCAGTAAGTGCCACATACAACACTTCGCCATAAATATTATGGAGAGGAATAGCTACTTACGATAGTTTGCCAAATATTCTTTATGTCAAATTCTTACCAATTACTGTATTGTAATAATCACACAAAGCACGTTACAGAGTTGGAATTAATTTGACTAAAACGGAAATGTTATAATTCACAAGACTTGATTGAAACAATAGGAAATATCAAATTCTAAAAGCTTGAGTAAATAAAACAGTGCCAAAAATGGTCCTTCTCAACCTTTGTTCCTTTACTTTGAAGACGAATTAACAATCCACAGCATTTTGTTTTAATTCCTATAATACTACCGCAATGATTTGAATTCATTCTGCGTAATTAAGTTTTCTTCAGGTATTTTGTTTTTTGTTTTCAAAATGGTAGGTGACAAGTTAAAAACGGAAAACCTCTCCCTCGAAGGAAAAACACAATAATTTTTTAAAATTTTAAACACTGTTTTTTGTTCAATTCACTACTTTAAGGCAAAAGTGCACGGGCATCCCTTAGTCAATTGGCAATATTTACAGTTCAGATAAAATTAAAAATCATTTTAATGCGATAGTGTTGAAATTTAGGTTTATTAAGCGATGCTGTAAATCGGGTCGGATTTAGGCCAGTTTCGGCTTAACGTTAACAAAATTTTGGGCCTGATACGAGCTTTGTGTTCTACGTAGCAGTAAAAACAATCAAAACAACTTTTCAACACTATTAACAAACGACTTTATTTTACAATCAATGCGATTAATGTAACACAATTTTTATGATTGCATCACAATACATCAATAAATTGTTATATTTAAAACTGAACAAGCTTGTTATATTCGGTCACAACAAGCTAAAATTATTTTAATGGAAACAAGCAATTGGCCGTATACGTTTTTACACCTAATTTAACTTTCTTGCTTTTTGAGGGCTGGTTAATATTTCAGGGCCAGACTCGGGCTTATATTTTTGGGTTCAGGCTGGGACTAGTCGTCCCGTTTACAATTCGTTACCAGTACAGTTAATTCACGTTATTAAATACTGAATAGTTATCATGGTCCTGGTTTCCACGAGTGGTGGAGTTGAGCATTACAACTCTTCGTTTCATTAATCAGTTAAGTAAAAATCAGTGCGTATCCCAGCGCTAACAAATTAAAATAGCGACAAAAGTGATATCCAACACTCCACTCGCGCTTTTCGAGAATAGTAACTCTTAACTTTCCAGTTTCCACCCTAAATTTGCTTGCTTGAAACTAATGTAATTGCTGTATGCTTGATAAATTTACTTTGAGGGAGGGAGGGAGCAATATCAATATTTTATAGGGTTTATGCAAAAGTACAAACCAAATTCAATATAGACACTGCACTGTATTCATAAAATAACAAAAAATATTGAAGTTTGGTAGTGCATGTGCCATCTTTTAGATTTCTCAATTCCAATCAAATTGGGCTATACTTAAATTTTATTTGGTGCCAACTTAGTATTTTTCATCTTTTTCTGCTTTGAAAGTGTTCATAATTTAATGGACCATTACTAAAATAGTACAATACACAATTACACATGCTTTGTTAATAACATATGTTGTAACTTCTGTCATTTTGCTTTTTGGCAAACTGTCGTAAGTGCAAAAAATAATAATTAAACCAGAAATTAAACACATTGATCAAAAACTAAAACATCAAAAATGATTTTAAATGTTCAGGGGGTGATTACTTTGTATTAACAATATCAGGTTTTTGGAAAATAATTCTGGTAATATGACCGGTAGACAAAAACGTAAACTAAAAAACTTATTTTTTGATTTTCTGAGAAAGTAGCTTATTGCACTTACGACAGTTTGACATAATATAGCGACGAATTTTATTATAAAGCAATTACGCATAGGACAGTAGTGTTGTAATATTATTTGGTCAACCAATTATGGTAGATGTTTGTCGTGAATTGGTTGGTGCATAATTATTCTAAAATAAGTACTATTACGTTAAATGTAATTTTGTGCTTATTGTTATATAATCTGGAAATGTGCGATTCAAATGCAAAAATTAAAGAATTAAAAGCAAATTTACAGCATTAAAATGGCAAGCAGCTGGTCGAGCAAATCGATATCGAGGCAAATCCTTTATCTTATAATTAAAAAAAAGTTCACATTAAATTCACATGAGTTGGATGCAGTGAAGCTATTACACTAATTGATTAATGCTTTTGTACACCAGAACAATGCTTTTTGACTCAGCTTAAATTCGGTTTAGCTGTTTTCATGAAAAGCCTTATCCGCCATTTTGTTTGGAAGATTTTAAGTCAGAACAAACGAATACGCGAAAAGGATTTTCTATAGCAGTGTTGGATATTAAAGTTCACAATTAGCTAACAACATACAGTAAAATAATAGATATCTTTTCAATTGCTCATAAAACAGTGCTAGTAATGAAACAAATCCATAATCGTTTAATACTTGGATTAACTAGCCTTTAGAAAAAAAAGGCCTATTTTGATAAAAGTTGATGCTTTTGAAATAGGGCAAAGAAATTAGCGGTGAAAAGCATCATTAAACTGGTTGCATACATGGGCAGTGGCTATATGGAAAGTGACTAAAGGTAAAAACCAATGTTTAATTTGTTCAGTGGGCATATTTAAAGCATTTGATTTTAAAGTTTAAACTTTTGTAGGTAGCCGGCTTTAGTTGAAATTTACCAGTAGCAATTGAAGCATCCTATATAACTTAACCGATCTAGAAAGTTATGCCTTTTGTGAAATCACTTCGTCCATTGTGCCTGCTATTGTCTACTTTGCCCGGTTTTTGGCTTTGGTTCACAGCGTAAATTTGATCATATCCTAAAATACATAAAATTTTACGCCTCAGCAATACCATGCGATAGATTAACGTTTAAATCAAGCACTAATTACGAACAATTGTTAAGACCACTAGTTAAAGTCGAAATAGATGCAAATTAAGGCTCGAAAAACATTACACTAAGGGCAGTTAAATCATTAGTTTAAACTTAAATGACATACCTACGAAATATAAGTCAATGAAAACAACAGTTTATGCGTTTTGACTTATAAGCAACCGTAGCGCTAGCCGTTAATAACAACACTAAATCCAAAAAATCAACATAGATCCTGCAAAATAGACTTATAAAATTACCAAAGTTTAAAGAAGTGCTAATTTTGTCACAAATGAAGGAGATACAACTGTTCTATTTTAGCGTCGTCAATAATAACCTCGAATTTGATCATGATTTTTGATCACCGAAGATAAATACCACCATCTTAATTACATAATTCTCGTGGTTACTAGACAGCAAGCCGAATTTACATCACTGAAAAAAGTAAACAAAAACCGAATTCTGACTAATTAAATTCTTTTTCAGTTTTTGCAAGCTTTTATCTGCTATTCAACTTTGATTTTACAAAGAGTCAACTGATTTAAAGCCTGAAAATACGCCCTATATCTTAACTATTACTGTTTTTGCATGCATTTACATAGGGCCTATGTGCAATTTTGACGTCCAGCGGTTTGACTAGCAGCGTGATGACGTCACGTTCAATCCATCAATAAGAAAATATTAGTTTTGATGTTTTTTTTCAAGCTTTTAACCTGTTAAAGATTTTCACGGTTTTCAGGACCGGCTCGCTGAAGGGTGTTACATAACAACAATTTGATATTATTTAAAAATAACAATTAAAAAAAAAATGTTTTTTTTGAAACCAAAAAAAAACAAGCAAAATAACCATTTTTTTTTTAAAAAACAAGCTTCGTTTTTTTCTTATTTACATCCCTATTTGTGATTGCATTAAAAAAATGGAGCTGATTTTTGACAAACCTGATAATTTATCGTTGACTGCCTTGTGAGCGACCACTTTGTGTAGGTCTCCAAAGCTTTTGAAAATTTGGCAAGTTCTCACAAAATTTTATCTGCAAAAATAAAGTATCGTTAGCAATACAGCTTTAGGAGCTTTTGCACAATAAACTGTAATTACCGTATGCTACGTGAGGCGCAGCTACGGAATGTTACTGTATGTTAGTATCTATAAGTTATATTGTAGCTTGAGTAATTTCTAAAAATTTATTGCTATGTGATATCGTCATTCTAGCTTGCTGAACCGGATTCGCAATCTGTACTAAAAGCAGGGCCAGAGAGAGAGGGGTTCAGGGGCGAGAGGGGGGTTCATCATACCGGGGTGCGGGCCTAGGGGGGCCTGTGCTCAAGGGGCCCGGAAGAGTTTAGGTTTCCGCCTTAAGTTTTCTTATCGCACCATAACACCGTAATCAAACTTGCCTACAGCAAAAATGTCAGTCAGCTTAAACTGGTAATTGGTCGCTATTTTTGCTACACAGCCTTTTGGGCATTCAATAGTGGCCGATTTGATTAAAAAAAGAGGAAAATGTATCTAAAGCCATACACTTGCACCAAAATTAACGTTTTGTTACATTTCTCTGATCTGAGAGCCCTAATTCTTTGGTATAACAATGTACGAGGGCCCACATTTTCAGAGATTCAAAAGCAATTCATCCTCAGAGAGCGGAGTCAAAGTTGATATACTCTACTACTATCATTAAGTAACTCAGTCTACGTGTATGAGTTTAATAGGTTTTTGGCATAGGTGGGCACAAGTCCGTTAATCGTTAATCCGTTAATAACGAAGCTAACTTTTTCACTAACTCGTTAATCTGTTAAAAAGTTTTTTTATGTTAACGGACTAAATTAACTTCCGTTAAGTTTTTTATCATAAATTTCTTACACCATTCATTTATTGGACCGGTACAAACCAACTTGCACTGGAAACACTTTTTGCGTATTAGCTCGAGTTTCATAAAAGAAAGAGAAGAAAGGAGCTCTTTTTTGTAGCAAATAAAAAGCTGCAGCCTCATAGGTCTTTTAATTATCGCCGTTCGCAATTTCCACAGATTTTCCGATCGCAGCTTCGTTGGTGCATTTGAACTTATTTTTATCTTGAAATTAGATTAGACTGTCAAATGTAACTTCCAAAACACAAAAAGACCACCATAGCAATAAACATTTTCGTACAATCAGCTCAACAGCGTCAATACGTGTTCTAGAAGTGAGTGAATAAAACGAAATGTAAATTGCACGCAAAACATTAACGAATTAACGGACTTTATTAACTTCCGTTAATAAAAGCTGAAAATAACGGATTAACGTTAACGGAGGTGTGAAGTTTGTTAACGGACTAGTGGTTAACGAAGATAATGTTTTGCATTAACTTGCCCACCTATGGTATTTGAAGACCTGAGAGACAAAAGTTGTTAAGTCAGTTTTTTGGCAAATTGAGTTATGACCATATTCTGGTACTGTGGTGCAAAATACAACTTTTGGCGAAATTTTGAAGAAAAAACTCGTTTCCTTCCCTGAAAAATTAGCGATCAAAGATTTGTTTATAGGTTCCATTGTCAGAGGAAATTGTTGTTAAGTCAATTTATTTTTTTCAGGTTCATAACTATGATGTAACAGAGACATGTGATTGTTAAGAAATTTAAAAAGCAATGGTTAGACATATTCTATGTCAGTTGCGTTTTACCGGCAGAACCGGCAAACCTACTTGGAAAAAAGGATTTATTAGGGTCATTGCTGTTGATATTCGACCTACGTTTCAAAAATTACCGGCCGACCAGTTTTAAGAAATGGAAAAAGGTTAACTTACAGTTTAGGACTGGGCTATGGAAAACCAAAAACAGCAGACTGTAAGCAGCTAGGCTGAATGTTTCTAACAGTATACAGCAGTTTTCGCTTCCAAACCTCTTAGGCCCCAGACTAATCAAAAAGCATAGATCTAATTGTAGCCTATCGTAAAAAAAAACTATAGAATCAGCATTAGTATCTAGTTATGCCTAGTATAAAATTCAAGTAACATGTGAAAATCAATTTACTTTAATGCAAAACGTGGCATTTGTATTGGCAGTGGTCTGGCTTGGCAGAAAGGATTTTGGAGTCATGGGTTAAAGTCGGGCTAGATCACAAACTGGGTTATGGGTCTTGAAATAGAAATCTCCAGTTAGTGACCAAACACCGTACAGTTCAGCCGGCGGAAACCAGGTTTGTTGGATAAAAGCTTTTAGTCAATTGAAAACCAAGAGCACTGTAATTTAATAACCGGTACCCTACTCGGTATTTTAAAATTGCCTCCTATTCCCTGCATTTCTGTTGGGCGAATGAACATGAAACAGTGAAAGGGGCAATGATAAGATGAATTATAGCCAACTTAATTGTTTCCACTAATCCGCCTAAACCTGATGTAGTGCTGATGCTACCATAAAAATACTGTAAAATTTAGTCTCTAGGCTATAGTATAATATTCAGGAAATTCTCCTCTGGCAGCTCTGATATGGGCCATGATAAAATTTTACTACTGCTACTCTTGTCTTGCTAAGCTGTTTTAAACTATAGTGCTTTTTCCTAGTGGTGATTTATAAGCTGCTTAGTCGGTTGGATAATGCTGCAGTGCATGAATATGCATGAGCTTCTTGGAGTAACACAATATATCAGAGGTGGAGTCGAGCACCCAAAGTTTGAGGCCCAGGACTCAAAAAAGTCCGAGGGCAAGGCCTTGGACGGACTTTTTGAGGACAGCCGCTCTCAAAAGGCAATGGGTGCCCACGTGCCTAAGATATTGCATTTCGTTAAAGTTTTTTATGATAATTTGAAAAGAGTTGTACTGTTTTTGAAATGACTTCAGACGCCATTTTGAAGTTTCACGCGTTGGCAGCAGTTTCGATATATACTGCGAAGCAGTATCGTGGTAAAAACCGTAACAAAAGATAGCGGTAACTCGTGAAAGGGAATAACTTAATTCTAAATGTGGAAATGATATATTTTTAGGCAATGAAGGTCCAGTGCAAATGTCCACTGATAATGGAGTCCCACTTTTTCAATAGTTTTTCAAACGCAAACTTTATTTCTAGTTTATTTATTTTAACGAAATTTTTTTTAGTTATACGATAATATCTCAAATTGTTACAAAGTAAATATTTTTTCTTAATTTGAATTAATCAATTGAGGTACCAC
This sequence comes from Trididemnum nubilum, assembly GCA_963965965.1. Lineage (NCBI taxonomy): Eukaryota > Metazoa > Chordata > Ascidiacea > Aplousobranchia > Didemnidae > Trididemnum > Trididemnum nubilum. The sequence goes on from OZ014480.1 coordinate 12,506,906, forward strand.
CGTACCCGTAGTCGTGAGCGCCAAGTCTTTATTGGCCTTAAAAAAAACAAAAAAAAAACGGAGCTCTGAGGACGAGGGCAAAAAAGTTCCCATGCCCCGCTAAACAACGTTAGTAATTTTTGTCGGAAAAATAGCAATTTGGGAATTTTTTTGCAATATATGTTTTCAAAGCAATTATTTAAGAAGAGAAGATACCGTATAAGTAAAATTAGAAAAAACAGTTTTTCACATTTTTCCACATTCCAAATTTAGCATAAAATTGGCATTTTTACAAGATTCGCATAGGCTAGGAAAAACTTTTGGTGGATAATCGGTACCGGCAAAGTCCAAAGCATAACAATTTTGTTAAGTCATAGAGCTCAGTCAATTTCTTGACCAAACTACCACCAAGCAAAACAGTCGTGCGAAAAAAAAAAAAATCTTCTCTGTAGCAAAATGAAACTTGAGAGTAAAATAACCCTCCATGCAATGATCAGGATAGCGCTATTTCGGTCAATACCAAACCTCGTCAGCTGAGCTGGCATGAATCGAAATGAGTAAAAAACAAAAAATTTTCTCACTATTTATAGAATTTCCAGTCGCCGAAAACAGGCCAAGCCAAAAAAAATATAGAAGGCCGAAACAAAAGAGCAAAAGATGGGCAAAACCTACAATAAGCTCCGAAGTCAAAATAATCGTTTCGCCAGCGATCAAAATGCAAATGAAGCGTTGAAATCGGCTACGAGTTTTAATAAACCGATCAAAAAATTATGTAAATTAGCCGTTGAAATCTGCCTAGAATTTTAACAAAACATTATTTTGGAAGCAAAATTGTGCTTAAAAAATGAAAAACTTAGCAAGGTACCAAGGCCAAACAAAAATTAACAGCCCATAGCTGAAAGGAGAATAGCAGGGAATCAGGCCAACAGGCGATTCTCAACAACCAACTCCAAAAATCAAACCAATTAGTGGATAGGTCTAAAACTTCATCAAGAAAAGATGGGATCAGCCACAAAACAGGAGATCACAAACATCAATTCCGTCGAAAATTGGCATTTCTACTGAACTTACGTTAGTCTTGGGCAGTGCCCGACCAGAGAAGTTAAGAGGGCTGCAGCCATCTCCCCGATCTTAAAAATTCAAGCGTTTAAACCTGTCTTGGACTTGACCGTAAGTAAAAGAGAACTTGAAGGAGTCGGGCAAGTTAGTTATATTAAATGGCTTCGGAATCGGAACAATTTTGTTCTTTCAAATAGCTCTAAAAACGCGTGAAATGTGATTCAGATGGATTTTTTTTTGAAAATTTACAAAAATCGCCGGGCCGCTGGGGCTTCCGCGTATAATACGATTGAGTTGGGCCATTCTGCACAACAAATGTGGCCATTCTGCTCGACAAACGAAGCCATTTTCAAACAAAAAAATTTTAGCCTTTGGTTCAAACCCCTTCTTGGAAAAATACTGCTTGCGTGCCTGCTCCTGCCACTACATGCTCAGATTTTTTTGGCGTCACAATGCGTATATTGTCACATACGCAGGTAACGATAGTAAGTAGGTTCTTTAGTCTAAGCTCCTATCACCTGGCTCAAATCTATAGTTGCGCCACTGCTTCTTTACTATCCAAAAAATTGGTGCGCAGAGAAACTCCGGTGAGACACACCAGCCTGCTGGTCACAGCCTAAAATCTGGATCAGAGATCAGAGACAAAAAGGAAGAGCCAAAGACGTTTTTTTAAGAGACTCAAAAGATGAACACTCAGAAGAAAATAATTGAGATCCTGGAATAAGTAACCACACGCGCTGCAAAGATAATTTTTTGCAGCCTTCAGTATAAAGGAAAGCTGTATGCTGTGTTCGAGACGCGATATCTGCAGTCAAAGTCTGCGTTTGGTATGTTGCAGTCGTGCAAGGCCAGTTCTTCCAAAGAAACTGAATTATAGTTGTTTAAAATTTAGAAAGTGTTTACTCCAAAAGTTGCTGTTTTACAATATTATAATTTTTTACTTTGTTTGGCAGCAACGCTGACACAATTACACTAACTGGGAATTAACAATATACATTTTTTGGATTTCAATTAAAACTTTTGGAGGTAAAACACTGACTGTCAGCCTGCAGCATATCTTGAAAATAGAAAGATATCGAAAGGGTAGGTTCAAACTTGGAAATTACAATTTCAAGAAATTTCTATATCTTTTGAGAGAAAACGGAAAAGAAAAATTTTGACATAAATGTCGTTTAAAGTCAAGTATTGACAAGTTACAAAGAGCTACAAAATCGATCATAATTGATTTTTGTTTTATTATTAATAGCTTGAGTGAGTGAGGTTTGTTTTATGAACTTTTTGTTTTGAGCTATTTGAATGGTTTATGACCTTTTTGTTTTATTTGAAACTCCCTTGGATGATGCATTTGTTCATTCAAAATCGTTTTAAAATCTTCTTTTGAAATGTGAAATAGCAATGCAGTGCAGACTATAATGCAAGAAACTTTAGTGACAAAGACAAGTACATATTTAATGATTCCACAGGCTAGCATCGACTCTGTTTTAGTGGTTTAAAATTGTATTGTTTGTTACCGCAACATGCAGCAGTACTGTTAATTATTCAAAAGAATTTTGATCGCAAATTCAAGTGTTGTGGAAGAGTCAAGTAATCTTACTGCATCAAGTTTGTGTGTGACGATGTTAATATGAAACAGCTGCGCTGCCCAGGAACAATCCAAAACAGGTATGTTTTAGCCTAGTTTACTCAGCTTATTACTGCAGATTTTTTCAATAAATTATTATCTTTTTCAAATAAGTAAATTTTTCAATTCCATTTGAACACTAGAACAATGCATTTAAGAAAGTTTTTGATGGGAAAAGGGGCTATGCAAATTAAATGGAGAAAGCTCTATTCTTCATACACGTAGCACTTGCAAAAGTTTGGAATAAGATTATTATTATTATAAACTGTATATGAATTATATATGAATCACTTTACATGTAAGTTATAATCAAAGTAAGGCGCATCTTTGACAATAATTTACAAACATATATAAAATGTTTTATCATAATTCACATATAGTTTGCAATGATTATAATCTATTGCAAATTTCAGCGCTGTCCAGAAGGTCGAGCGGTATTGCATTCGTCTTTGGAGCGCTGGATTCAAATCTTGGGCCGCTCAAACCGGAAACAATTTTGGCAACAGCTTGCCACCGCTGCTGCGTTTCTTCCAAAGAACTTATGTTTGCGCAGGCGCAATGAGGCGGAGATGGGCCCTTCCAACTAGATACACGCTTCGGCGAAAACAGCAAAAGTATGATAAAAGATTTGTTTTAATTTCCAAATTTCTGCAAGAGCGTAAAAACCAGAGTGAAAAATCTTTTCGATAACTTTAGTTTTTTCAGCCAATACCTACGTTATGCTTTTGGTCAGAGGTGTACAAAGTAGTCAGAAACAATAGTCAAGTAAAAGTGTTGTTACTGACGATCAAATGTAGTGCAAGTAGAGTAGAAAGTACTAAACCATTTAACTAAGCAAGTAAAAGTATAAAGTAAACAGATTTTTAAGCTACTCAAGTAGCCAAGTAGAAAGTTTTCTTTCACAAGACCCTTGTATTTTCTGCATCCTGGTCTATGAATGTTGCTAAATACCACGTATAAATATGCGATATCGCGCTTTAAAATGAGAGCCCAAACCACTATAACTGCCCAAAAGTTAGCAATTTTTGAATGCAGACGTATATCAGTAGTTCAGTACTATAAACGGCTCCATTGTTAATCGTACCAAAAGCATGAATGTGGTAAAGTATTTCAATTATAACACTTAATAGTAGTAACGCAACATGATTAGTTGGCTACTAATATTAATTACCAAGCTGTGTCCTTTCCTCGCTAGATTATTGTGATGAGTTGTGATGTCGTCATATATGAAACCTGTGCAATTTATTCAGTATACACAAAAAACAGTGAAACATCAAACGGACTTGAGCAATAGCCATTCTGTTAATATCAAAATGTTACAGCTTTCATGGTGTTTACCCAACCGATATGCTTCAGACTACAGTAACTGCACCAGCAGCCTATGTTCCTTACTACCAGGAACTAAGGTTTTGTGGGATAAACTTAGGCAACATGACCACTGACAACAATATTTACACTAACTTGCGCATTTTTGCAATTGTTAGCCGAGTAAAATAATTTACCAAGCATGCAGGCCTTGACCATTGGCTACTGGTATCTATAGCCTAGCCTAAAAACTAAGAAACTTTCAACCTCGCAATTAAATATCACGTCACTAGCACCGAGCATCACAGCCACCCTTATGGTCAGTTTAATGTGTTACACAGTGGTCAGTAACTAAACTAATATTCTCGTGGCGCAGTAATCGCTAGTGCCGTACGCAAATCTCGTCTCTTTTCCAACAATACCTTAAGGTGAAGAAGCGCGGACTTGGACCTGTCTGTACTAGTCGAGCTCGCGCTCATTCATAATTTTCACCACGGTTCGAATATTTTGCCCGACGTTGCCAAAAAAAAAAATTAGGTATGCCTTACTAAGCCTACAAACTACTTTTAATATAAAATGTACGTAAGTAGCGTTATGTTACGTTAATGTTACTCAAGTGAAAGTAGAAAGTATCCAAAAATATAATTACTTAAAAAGTGCTCGTTACCGACAAAATCTACTTGAGTAGGCTACTTAAGTAGAGCTACTTTCGTTACTTTACACCTCTGCTTATGGTGCTGCCTCACTCGCGATAATTTAGCTTGCAACAAGCTGAAAATCTTTTTTTGGCAAAATTGAACTCAAAAACATTATCAAAGCGAGCCAAATTGTTCTAAATCGATTCCATACATTTGATCCACGACCAAGCGCAAACACAAGACCACACAAAACTTACGGCCACGATATTGGAACAAAAAAAAAACAAAGACAAGGAAAAATAGTGACCCTAAATGACTTGTGTAACACAGTAGCATTTCAACCAGCTCTATATAGCTTAGACCGAATATTTTTCAAATATTTTCTGCCCAATGCCAAAAGTTATTATTCACCTTGACCTTACCCGTGGTAAAGAACTTATAAGCAAATGAAGCTGTTGTAATAGCTTGCACTCCCTCGTTGGTTCATGCTTGTAAACCAGGCACATGCGTCAGTTTAACATCACAACAACCTAAAGTAGTCTTTTATTGGGCTTTATTTGCCAGCGTTTCATGTAAATATTGTTCTTTTTCGGCGTATAGATTACACGGAAGCTCGCACGCCAACCATTTTATATGATTTTTGACAAATTTTAAACAATATTTTAAATGAATAGAAACTTCTTAACGAATTGGTATTCGGGAATCATTTTTTAAGTTTCATGAAAAGAATGAATACAACAATTTCTAGAGTTCACTGCCGGTGCGCAACTAGAATTTTGTTCAGGCGGTTGGGGGAGCTTAAACCCAAAGATTAACCGACAAGTTTGACGTCCTTCGTGGTCGACTCCTGGGAAATCGTAACGAATTCCACTGGCAGTTAGGTGGCTAGATCAACCACCAACCCTGCAGCTACAAAGCAGCTCGAGTCATAAGATGCACAGAGCTGGACAGCGCTGTTTCGAGCTTTTAGCTCTCATCGGCAGCCCTCAGCTTCTCTAACAAAGTTATACCCCAGCTCGACCCTTAAGGTTTGTCCAGTTCGGCCAAGAGTCTTGTCCAGCTGGGGAATAACTTTGTTAGAGAAGCTGAGGGCTGCCGATGAGAGCTAAAAGCTCGAAACAACGCTGTCCAGCTCTGTGCACCCAAAGATCAAGTTAATCCTAAAAGTGTCGCAATCGGGCGCCTTGCTAAGCATAGGGGTTTAACTCATGCGCATCACAGACGGGGCCTGGCAGTAGAGCCCCAAGCTGCCAAGCAATTATGTTTTGTTTTTTTTTATTAAGAAATTTGCTATTTGAACACCATTCGAATCAAGTTTGGTATCTTTTAGAGCCATTTGAAAAAAATAATGCGCTAAATTTTGAAAGCCAGTTGAAGAATTGAGTTGCCCAGCCGCTTCACGCCCCCGTTTCCCTTACTTCCAAGATAAGTAAAAAACGAAAGAAAACGCAATTTCAAAATTTTTTATCAAAGTATGGTAATATTTTTTGGTAAAATGCACTGATATTATGAGAAACAACGTTTGGCAACAAAACGAAATTAATGTTTTGAAATTTTGATTTTTATTTTTTTAATTAAACTGAGTTGAAATCGATATTTGTGCATTTGCCAATAAAGGGTTATTTGACGGTGAAATAAAAATATTCATTTCTTGCCTTATTTTCGTTTATCACAATAAAAATGCATGTAGTAAAAGTTTTCATTTTCGCTGTGTTTCGTCATAATTCATCAACTAATAGATGTTCAATAGGAATTTAAAAATTGCCGATAATATTGCAAGTTAATTTTTTAGCAAATACGCAATCGAATAAATGCCGAAATTATGGAATTTTTTGCTTTGGAAATGTCACACTCGTAATAAACGGTCTCAATTTTTAACTTAGGGACTGTCAGATCTAGATTATATAAATTAATGTGGGTAGGAAAACTTTTACGCCTTCAATCAATGCATTAAATGAAACTATGGTTTTGTTAAAACATTAGTGCGAATTTTTAAACAAAAAAATTTCAATTTTGGCCTCAATAGCTAAAATCTTCGGTAGCTATTTGGTGTAAAAAAATCAGCAAAATTAAAACTACATACGTAAGAATTGAAAACTGTAAAGCAGTACGTCACACAGAATGCTATAACAAGAATACAATAACAAGCCCTAAAAAAATTCCGGCGGTTGAACACAGTTTAAGTTTTCACAGTTTTTTTGTACTTTCCAGAGAAAAAGAAACTATAGCTTCATTACAGTGGCTTGTATAAGAGGAGGGGAGGGGGAACCGTTGCAGCTAAAGTCTTGAATCACGGCCTTCGGCAAAACAAAGTTTGGTTTTTGATAACCTTGTAATTACCAGTGGTATACAGTATCTACAAGCAAATGAGGCGGTTGTAATAGTTTGTGCGCCTTAGTAGTTTTATGCTTGTAAACCAGGCACGTGCGTCAGTTTACAATCACAACAACCTAAAGTAGTCTTTTATTGGGCTCTATTTGTCAGCGTTTCATGTTGAATATTGTTCTTTTTCGGCGTAGAGATTACACGGAAGCTCGCACGCCATCCATTTTATATGATTCTTGACGATTTTTGAACAATATTTTAAATGAATAGAAACTTCTTAACAAATTTGTATTTGGGAATCATATTTCTAGTGTCGTGAAAAAAATGAATATACAATTTCTAGTGTTCACTGCAGGTGCGCAACTAGGATTTGTTCAGGCGGTTGGGGGAGCTTAAACCCAAAGATCAAGTTATTCCTAAAAATGTCGCACTTGGGCGCCGTGCTAAGTGCAGGGGTTTACTCATGCACATCATAGACGGGGTCTGGAAGTGGAGCCAAAAACTGCCGGGCAATTTTTATGCTCTATTTGAAAACAAAAATTGCTATTTGAACACCATTCGAATCAAGTTTGGTATCTTTTAGAGCCATCTGAAAAAAATAATGCGCTAAATTTTGAAAGCCAGTTGAAGAATTGAGTTGCCCAGCCGCTTCACGCCCCCGTTTCCCTTACTTCCAGGACAAGTATAAAACGAAAGAAAACGCAATTTCAAAATTTTTTATCAAAGTATGGTAATATTTTTTGGTAAAATGCACTGATAATATGAGAAACAACGTTTGGCAACAAAACGAAATTAATGTTTTGAAATTTTGATTTTTATCCTGTTTACCAAACTGAGTTGAAATCGATATTTGTGCATTTGCCAATAAAGGGTTATTTGACGGTGAAATAAAAATATTCATTTCTTGTCCTATTTTCGTTTATCACAATAAAAATGCATGTAGTAAAAGTTTTCATTTTCGCTGTGTTTCGTCATAATTCATCAACTAATAGATGTTCAATAGGAATTTAAAAATTGCCGATAATATTGCACGTTAATTTTTTAGCAAATACGCAATCGAATAAATGCCGAAATTATGGAATTTTTTGCTTTGGAAATGTCACACTCGTAATAAACGGTCTCAATTTTTAACTAACTGACTGTCAGATCTAGATTATATAAATTAATGTGGGTAGAAAAAATTTCGCGCCTTCAATCAATGCATTAAATGAAACTATGGTTTTGTTAAAACATTAGTGCGAATTTTTCAATAAAAAAATTTCAATTTTGGCCCCAGTAGCTAAAATCTTCGGTAGCTATTTGGTGTAAAAAATCAGCAAATTAAAACTACATACGTAAGAATTGAAAACTGTAAAGCAGTACGTCACACAGAATGCTATAACAAGAATACAATAACAAGCCCTAAAAAAATTCCGGCCGTTAAACACAGTTTAAGTTTTCACAGTTTTTTTGTACTTTCAAGAGTAAAAAAAGCTTCACAGTGGCTTGTAAAAGAGCAGGGGAGGGGGAGGCGTTGCAGCTTACCTCTTGAATCACGGCCTTCAGCAAACCAAAGTTTGGTTTTTGTACTTACCAGTGGTACAGTTATTATATACGTACCAGTGGTACAGCAGAGGTGTCGCAAAGAGGGGGGGGCGCGCCCCGGGTGTCACCATTTTGGGGTGACACCATATTATGAAGTGAAACCATATCTCCACTGATTTGTGGTGAAGATTCTTTTTCCGTCCTCATTTGAACTGAAAACCAACCAATTTAGCGGCAAAGACTTTTTTTGGTTTTGGAATTCACATATTTCTGGGCTGAAGCAACCCATTACTTTGACGGCAATGACTTTTTTTTTGTCGTCACTTATTATTGGACCGAAAAGGGGTGACACTACGAAATTCCGCCCCGGTGCCACCATCCCTAGCAACGCCACTTTGGTACAGTACCTATATACGTACCGGTGGTACAGTATTTATATGCCTAGCAGTGGTACAGTATCTACTGTATAAGCAAATAAGGCTGCTGTAATGGCCTGTGCCCCTTAGTTAATTGTTTCATGCTTGTAAACCAGGCACGTGCGTCAGTTTACAACCTCACCAACTTTAGATTTCACGGAAGCTCGCAAGCCAACAATTTTACTTGATTCTTGACGATTTTTGAACAATATTTTAAATGAATAAAAACTTCGTAACGAATTTGTATTCGGGAATCATGTTTTTAGTTTCGTGAAAAGAATGAGTATATAATTTCTAGTGTTTACTGCCGGTGCGCAGCTAGTATTTTGTTCAGGCGTTTGGGGGAGCTTAAACCCAAAGATCAGGTTATTTGTATAAATGTCGCACTTGGGCACCGTGCTAAGTGCAGGGGTTTAACCCATGCACATCACAGACGGGGTCTGGAAGTGGAGCCAAAAGCTGCCGGGCAATTTTTATGCTTTTTCTGAAATAAACAATTGCTATTTGAACACCATTCGAATCAAGTTTGGTATCTTTCAGAGCCATCTGAAAAAAATAATGCGCTAAATTTTGAAAGCCAGTTGAAGAATTGAGTTGCCCAGCCGCTTCACGCCCCCGTTTCCCTTACTTGCAGGCCATGTCCAAAACGAGAAAACACTATTTTTTTGATAAAATGCTGTGAATATATGAAAAACAACGTTTGGCAACGAAACGAAATTAATGTTTTGAAATTTTGATTATCATTTTTTTTAACCAAACTGAGTTGAAATCGATATTTGTGCCTTTGCCAATAAAGGGTTATTTGACGGTGAAATAAAAATATTCATTTCTTGCCTTATTTTCGTTTATCACAATAAAAATGCATGTAGTAAAAGTTTTCATTTTCGCTGTGTTTCGTCATAATTCATCAACTAATAGATGTTCAATAGGAATTTAAAAATTGCCGATAATATTGCAAGTTAATTTTTTAGCAAATACGCAATCGAATAAATGCCGAAATTATGGAATTTTTTGCTTTGGAAATGTCACACTCGTAATAAACGGTCTCAATTTTTAACTAACTGACTGTCAGATCTAGATTATATAAATTAATGTGGGTAGAAAAAATTTCGCGTCTTCAGTCAATGCATTAAATGAAACTATGGTTTTGTTAAAACATTAGTGCGAATTTTTTAATGAAAAAATTTCAATTTTGGCCTCAATAGCTAAAATCTTCGGTAGCTATTTGGTGTAAAAAATCAGCAAAATTAAAACTACATACGTAAGAATTGAAAACTGTAAAGCAGTACGTCACACAGAATGCTATAACAAGAATACAATAACAAGCCCTAAAAAAATTCCGGCGGTTGAACACAGTTTAAGTTTTCACAGTTTTTTTGTACTTTCAAGAGTAAAAAAAGCTTCACAGTGGCTTGTAAAAGAGCAGGGGAGGGGGAGGCGTTGCAGCTTACCTCTTGAATCACGGCCTTCAGCAAACCAAAGTTTGGTTTTTGTACTTACCAGTGGTACAGTTATTATATACGTACGTACCAGTGGTACAGCAGAGGTGTCGCAAAGAGGGGGGGGGGCGCGCCCCGGGTGTCACCATTTTGGGGTGACACCATATTATGAAGTGAAACCATATCTCCACTGATTTGTGGTGAAGATTCTTTTTCCGTCCTCATTTGAACTGAAAACCAACCAATTTAGCGGCAAAGACTTTTTTTGGTTTTGGAATTCACATATTTCTGGGCTGAAGCAACCCATTACTTTGACGGCAATGACTTTTTTTTTGTCGTCACTTATTATTGGACCGAAAAGGGGTGACACCACGAAATTCCGCCCCGGTGCCACCATCCCTAGCAACGCTACTGTGGTACAGTACCTATATACGTACCGGTGGTACAGTATTTATATGCCTAGCAGTGGTACAGTATCTACTGTATAAGCAAATAAGGCTGTTGTAATGGCCTGTGCCCCTTAGTTAATTGTTTCATGCTTGTAAACCAGGCACGTGCGTCAGTTTACAACCTCACCAACTTTAGATTTCACGGAAGCTCGCAAGCCAACAATTTTACTTGATTCTTGACGATTTTTGAACAATATTTTAAATGAATAAAAACTTCGTAACGAATTTGTATTCGGGAATCATATTTTTGGTTTCGTGAAAAGAATGAATATAACAATTTTTAGTGTTTACTGCCGGTGCGCAGCTAGTATTTTGTTCAGGCGTTTGGGGGAGCTTAAACCCAAAGGTCAAGTTATTCCTAAAAATGTCGCACTTGGGCACCGTGCTAAGTGCAGGGGTTTACTCATGCACATCACAGACGGGGTCTGGAAGTGGAGCCAAAAGCTGCCGGGCAATTTTTATGCTTTTTCTGAAATAAACAATCGCTATTTGAACACCATTCGAATCAAGTTTGGTATCTTTTAGAGCCATCTGAAAAAAATAATGCGCTAAATTTTGAAAGCCAGTTGAAGAATTGAGTTGCCCAGCCCCTTCACGTCCCCGTTTCCCTTACTTGCAGGCCATGTCCAAAACGAGAAAACACTATTTTTTTGATAAAATGCTGTGAATATATGAAAAACAACGTTTGGCAACGAAACGAAATTAATGTTTTGAAATTTTGATTATCATTTTTTTTAACCAAACTGAGTTGAAATCGATATTTGTGCCTTTGCCAATAAAGGGTTATTTGACGGTGAAATAAAAATATTCATTTCTTGCCTTATTTTCGTTTATCACAATAAAAATGCATGTAGTAAAAGTTTTCATTTTCGCTGTGTTTCGTCATAATTCATCAACTAATAGATGTTCAATAGGAATTTAAAAATTGCCGATAATATTGCAAGTTAATTTTTTAGCAAATACGCAATCGAATAAATGCCGAAATTATGGAATTTTTTGCTTTGGAAATGTCACACTCGTAATAAACGGTCTCAATTTTTAACTAACTGACTGTCAGATCTAGATTATATAAATTAATGTGGGTAGAAAAAATTTCGCGTCTTCAATCAATGCATTAAATGAAACTATGGTTTTGTTAAAACATTAGTGCGAATTTTTTAATGAAAAAATTTCAATTTTGGCCTCAATAGCTAAAATCTTCGGTAGCTATTTGGTGTAAAAAATCAGCAAAATTAAAACTACGTACGTAAGAATTGAAAACTGTAAAGCAGTACGTCACACAGAATGCTATAACAAGAATACAATAACAAGCCCTAAAAAAATTCCGGCGGTTGAACACAGTTTAAGTTTTCACAGTTTTTTTGTACTTTCAAGAGTAAAAAAAGCTTCACAGTGGCTTGTAAAAGAGCAGGGGAGGGGGAGGCGTTGCAGCTTACCTCTTGAATCACGGCCTTCAGCAAACCAAAGTTTGGTTTTTGTACTTACCAGTGGTACAGTTATTATATACGTACCAGTGGTACAGCAGAGGTGTCGCAAAGAGGGGGGGGCGCGCCCCGGGTGTCACCATTTTGGGGTGACACCATATTATGAAGTGAAACCATATCTCCACTGATTTGTGGTGAAGATTCTTTTTCCGTCCTCATTTGAACTGAAAACCAACCAATTTAGCGGCAAAGACTTTTTTTGGTTTTGGAATTCACATATTTCTGGGCTGAAGCAACCCATTACTTTGACGGCAATGACTTTTTTTTTGTCGTCACTTATTATTGGACCGAAAAGGGGTGACACCACGAAATTCCGCCCCGGGGCCACCATCCCTAGCAACGCCACTTTGGTACAGTACCTATATACGTACCGGTGTACAGTATTTATATGCCTAGCAGTGGTACAGTATCTACTGTATAAGCAAATAAGGCTGTTGTAATGGCCTGTGCCCCTTAGTTAATTGTTTCATGCTTGTAAACCAGGCACGTGCGTCAGTTTACAACCTCACCAACTTTAGATTTCACGGAAGCTCGCAAGCCAACAATTTTACTTGATTCTTGACGATTTTTGAACAATATTTTAAGTGAATAAAAACTTCGTAACGAATTTGTATTCGGGAATCATATTTTTGGTTTCGTGAAAAGAATGAATATATAATTTCTAGTGTTCACTGCAGGTGCGCAACTAGTATTTTGTTCAGGCGTTTGGTGGAGCTTAAACCCAAAGATCAGGTTATTTGTATAAATGTCGCACTTGGGCGCCGTGCTAAGTAAAGGAGTTTAACTCATGCACATCACAGACGGGGTCTGGAAGTGGAGCCAAAAGCTGCCGGACAATTTTTATGCTTTTTCTGAAATAAACAAATGCTATTTGAACACCATTCGAATCAAGTTTGGTATCTTTCAGAGCCATCTGAAAAAAATAATGCGCTAAATTTTGAAAGCCAGTTGAAGAATTGAGTTGCCCAGCCGCTTCACGTCCCCGTTTCCCTTACTTACAGGCCATGTCCAAAACGAGAAAACACTATTTTTTTGATAAAATGCTGTGAATATATGAAAAACAACGTTTGGCAACGAAACGAAATTAATGTTTTGAAATTTTGATTATCATTTTTTTTAACCAAACTGAGTTGAAATCGATATTTGTGCCTTTGCCAATAAAGGGTTATTTGACGGTGAAATAAAAATATTCATTTCTTGCCTTATTTTCGTTTATCACAATAAAAATGCATGTAGTAAAAGTTTTCATTTTCGCTGTGTTTCGTCATAATTCATCAACTAATAGATGTTCAATAGGAATTTAAAAATTGCCGATAATATTGCAAGTTAATTTTTTAGCAAATACGCAATCGAATAAATGCCGAAATTATGGAATTTTTTGCTTTGGAAATGTCACACTCGTAATAAACGGTCTCAATTTTTAACTAACTGACTGTCAGATCTAGATTATATAAATTAATGTGGGTAGAAAAAATTTCGCGTCTTCAATCAATGCATTAAATGAAACTATGGTTTTGTTAAAACATTAGTGCGATTTTTTCAAAAAAAAAATTTCAATTTTGGCCTCAATAGCTAAAATCTTCGGTAGCTATTTGGTGTAAAAAATCAGCAAAATTGAAACTGCATACGTAAGAATTGAAAAATGTAAGGCAGTACGTCACACAGAATGCTATAACAAGAATACAATAACAAGCCCTAAAAAAATTCCGGCCGTTAAACACAGTTTAAGTTTTCACAGTTTTTTTGTACTTTCAAGAGTAAAAAAAGCTTCACAGTGGCTTGTAAAAGAGGAGGGGAGGGGGAGCCATTGCAGCTAAATTCTTGAATCACGGCCTTCGGCAAAACAAAGTTTGGTTTTTGATAACCTTGTAATTACCAGTGGTACAGTATTTATATACGTACCAGTGGTACAGTAGTGGTGTCACTAAAGGGGGGGTGCCCCAAGTGTCACGAGTTTGGGGTGACACCATATTATGAAGTGAAACCATATCTCCACTGATTTATGGTGAAGATTCTTTTTCCGTCCTCATTTGAACTAAAAACACCATCACAAAAAGCTTCACAGTGGCTTGCTTTTAAAAAAATCATGGCTTCATCATTTTGATTTCATCATCGAATCATCATTTTGGTTTCGTGAAAAGAATGAATATAACAATTTCTAGTATTCACTGCCGGTGTGCAGCTGGGATTTTGTTCAGGCCGTTGGGGGAGCTTGAATCCAAAGATCAATTTATTCCTAAAAATGTCTCACTCTTGGGCACCGTGCTAAGCAAAGGGGTTTTTAACTAATGCGCATCATAGACAGGGTCTGGAAGTGGAGCCAAAAGCTGCCGGGCAATTTTTATGCTTTTTCTAAAATAAACAATTGCTATTTGAACACCATTCGAATCAAGTTTGATATCTTTTAGAGCCATCTGAAAAAAATAATGCGCTAAATTTTGAAAGCCAGTTGAAGAATTGAGTTGCCCAGCCGCTTCACGCCCCCGTTTCCCTTACTTACAGGCCATGTCCAAAACGAGAAAACACTATTTTTTTGATAAAATGCTGTGAATATATGAAAAACAACGTTTGGCAACAAAACGAAATTAATGTTTTGAAATTTTGATTATCATTTTTTTTAACCAAACTGAGTTGAAATCGATATTTGTGCCTTTGCCAATAAAGGGTTATTTGACGGTGAAATAAAAATATTCATTTCTTGTCTTATTTTCGTTTATCACAATAAAAATGCATGTTTGTGCGCCTTAGTAGTTTTGTGCTTGTAAACCAGGCACGTGCGTCAGTTTACAATCACACCAACCTTAAGTACTTTTTATTGGGCTTTATTTGCCAGCGTCTCATGTAAATATTGTTCTTTTTTGGCATATAGATTACACGGAAGCTCGCACGCCAACCATTTTACATGATTCTTGACGATATTTGAACAATACTTTAAGGTAGTGACTGTTTCACCGAAAATTTTCAAGTTAAAGAGAATAAAACGAAACTGAGAAATATTCATCCGCGCTTTTTTCATTTTCCGACAAGTTTGACGTCCCGATGAGAGCTAAAAGCTAGAAACAGCGCTGTCCAGCTCTGTGCATTTTTTCATTTTGTTTTTTAGGGGTTAAGATTAGGGTTTAGGTTAGGGTTTGGGTTCGATTTGGGAATAGTTTTAGACCAAGCATATGAGTTTGGATTAGATTTGAGTCAGAATTAATAAAAAAGTAGATAAAAATTTCCGGTGAAATAAAGCCTTCTTTTTTTAAAGGAATAGAAACTTCTTAACCAGAGGCGTAGCTAACAATGGTGTGGTGGCACCCGGGGCGGGATTTCGTGGTGGCACCCTTTATCGGCCGAAAAATAGGTGAAGACCAAAAAAAAAAAAAGTTTTCGCTGCAATACGAGTTGGCTTTCGGTCCAAAAGTGTCTTTGACAAGAAGAAAAAGGTCTTTGACTACCAATCAGTGGGTTTTTGGTCTCAAAAGAAAACAAAAAAGAAACAAAATGGTGACACTCGGGGCGGACCACCAACCCCGCCCCTCTTGCGATGCCACTATTCTTAACGAATTTGTATTCGGAAATCATGTTTTTAGTTTTGTGAAAAGAATGAATATACAATTTCTAGTGTTCACTGCCGGTGCGCAACTAGGATTTTGTTCAAGCGGTTGAGGGGAGCTTGAACCCAAAGGTCAAGTTATTCCTAAAAATGTCGCAATTGGGGACCGTGCCAAACAAACCGGTTTAACTTATGCACATCACAGACGGGGTCTGGAAGTGGAGCCAAAAGCTGCCGGGCAATTTTTATGCTTTTTCTGAAATAAACAATTGCTATTTGAACACCATTCGAATCAAGTTTGGTATCTTTCAGAGCCATCTGAAAAAAATAATGCGCTAAATTTTGAAAGCCAGTTGAAGAATTGAGTTGCCCAGCCGCTTCACGTCCCCGTTTCCCTTACTTACAGGCCATGTCCAAAACGAGAAAACACTATTTTTTAGATAAAATGCTGTGAATATATGAAAAACAACGTTTGGCAACAAAACGAAATTAATGTTTTGAAATTTTGATTATCATTTTTTTTAACCAAACTGAGTTGAAATCGATATTTGTGCCTTTGCCAATAAAGGGTTATTTGACGGTGAAATAAAAATATTCATTTCTTGCCTTATTTTCGTTTATCACAATAAAAATGCATGTAGTAAAAGTTTTCATTTTCGCTGTGTTTCGTCATAATTCATCAACTAATAGATGTTCAATAGGAATTTAAAAATTGCCGATAATATTGCAAGTTAATTTTTTAGCAAATACGCAATCGAATAAATGCCGAAATTATGGAATTTTTTGCTTTGGAAATGTCACACTCGTAATAAACGGTCTTAATTTTTAACTAAATTGACTGTCAGATCAAGATTATATAAATTAATGTGGGTAGAAAAAATATCACGACGTCAATCAATGCATTAAATGAAATTTATGGCTTTGTTAAAACATTAGTGCGATTTTTTTTTAATAAAAAAATTTCAATTTTGGCCCCAATAGCTAAAATCTTTGGTAGTTATATTTGGTGTAAAAAAATCGGCAAAATTAAAACTACATACGTAAGAATTGAAAACTGTAAAGCAGTACGTCACACAGAATGCTATAACAAGAATACAATAACAAGCCCTAAAAAAATTCCGGCCGTTAAACGAAGTTTAAGTTTTCACAGTTTTTTTTGTACTTTCAAGAATAAACAAAGCTTCACAGTGCTTGTAAAAGAGCAGGGGAGGGGGAGGCGTTGCAGCTTACCTCTTGAATCACGGCCTTCGGCAAAACAAAGTTTGGTTTTTGATAACGTTGTACTTACCAGTGGTACAGTATCTATAAGCACATGAGGCTGTTGTAATAGCCAGTGCCCATTAGTTGTTTCATGCTTGTATACCAGGCACGTGCGTCAGCTTACAACCTCACCAACTATAAAAAATGACCGGTCCAGGCTTTTAGTGTTAACAGTTCTGTAGGTTGGAAAGTTACGATACCACAAGACTATTTGGTATTTTCCAGGACAAGTGTTGAAATTAAACTTTCTGCGGAAACATGTTTGAACAGTTTTATTAGATCTAGTCTCTATTTAAGCCTTAGCGCAAAAAATTTTTTTTCTGATTTCCAAGCCTAGGGGATTTTAACTAAAATATGTTATTTGTAACTCCTATTGAATCTGAAAAATAGCAAAAATAGGGTTTCAATAAATCAAGATATTTATTAGCAAGGTTATGGTTTTCATTTATTTTGGGACACCCTGTATATGGCCTCGCATTGTATCGTTAGCACGTCTATATGATAAAGACTTGCGGTTTCCAGCGGTACAACTTCAGCTTGTATATTTTTACATTTTTTTTACCGGTATCTTTCCATACTTATTTTTTTGGAGTTTAACAATAAAAAGTTTTATTTTTTAGGTATGCACAAAACTTGATTGGCAGAACATCACGATTCCATGATTGCCAGCTTTCATAAAAAATGAAAAAAATCAACCTTGAAAAACCATGGTGACTTATTTTCCAAGCTCTTCTTCTAATTCTCATCCAAATTTTAATTAATTTACAGTATGACATAAGTTCTGAATTTTTGTATCAAACACCTGGGCTTGCGCTATATGAAATGGAAATTGTAGATTAGAGATCACATATTAAAACTTGGAGAACTATTAGTGTCAAGCTATATATTAAGCTATACATCGACTTTTTCGTGTGCTTTTTATTTTAATGCTACTTGTATTTAACGTAGTGTATTTCAACAATAAAGAAACACGAATTTCGTGTCGACCAAACATTTGTTTGCTGAATGAAGGTGGATCTACTTAGTTCGGAAATTCTTGTTGACCTCTATATCAACAGGGGACACTTTGCTCCAGCTTATCGCAAAATATCCCTATAATATACGATCTATTTTCTGACTTTATCTCAGAAAGCGTATAGCCTAGTTGTTCACAGCTGAGCAAAGCTATAAAGATAAAATCCCTTGGTTAAGTTACTTTTGAGATTAGTTTTTGAAATTGCAATTACAGTTTATTCGCCAAATTGGCTTGGCTGAAAGACAGCGAAGGAGCCTTTCGGTTTCCGAATCAAGTTGCCACCTGCCCACCTATTTATTACACACGGTGGAGGCTTCACACTCTTCCTTTTTATTGCTGAACGTCAATCAGAGAAGTTGTGATTACGTACCAATTTTTATAACTTATATAGTCTTTGGTTGGACCCCGCCGAGAAACGAACTCGAGTCTACTGTTTGAGTAGCAGACGCTCTATCCATTCGACCACTGCTGACTGGTTAAAAAATGTTTTTAGCGTCACTTTAAAAGACGACTTCAAACACGAAAAGAATCGCGAAAGTTTATAAGTAATTTGTGACTGGGAAGTTTACAAGACTGAAAAATCTGGAGAAGTATCTAAATTTCTTGTTATTTGAGGGATACAGTAATTTAGACAAAATTTTGTCCTAAAAGTCAACCTCTGACTCTTATCTAATCTTTTTATGAGCTGAATCAATGCAATTAATCATCTATTGCAAAAGCAACTTTAAATAACAATCCACCTCGTCAATTTTTACGCGACAAACTTCAAAAAAAAAATCAACTATGGGAAATGCATACTGAACATACTATTAAATTTGAATGGAGGGGACCCGGACCCTTGGTCATAGCTGTACTTGACCTGTAAGTAAGGGGTGCTGAAGGGGCTGAAAATTTAACTCTTTTAAATGACTTCTGAATTTTAACAATTTAGATCTTTCAAATGGCGATAAAAATCTGCAAAAATTGATCAAAATGGCGCTTCAAAGCCTATTATTTGCCAAAATATCACTACAATTGCCTTAACAGATGCTCCACCCTCATACTCACTCTATAAAACGCTTGAGTCGCACATATTATCTCGGCCTCACGAACAAGTTTCTATCAATTAGTTAATTGCTCTGCTCCTTGAAAACATTTTATTTTAGCTGTCTTTTATATTGATTACCTACTTTACATAAACTAGGACTAGAAGCAAAATCAATGGGGGTATCTAAAGTTGGGTCAATCGTATTAGATTAGATTAGTGCTGTCTCCATCCTTCTTGACCCAGCTGTTCCAGAAATATTTTACTTCAAACACGACGTAATTAAGGTCCTCCATAAATACGACGTATGATCTACATAAACCTATACGGCAAAAATAATAAAAACACCTCTAACATCGTTAAAATGATGCCCCCGACAGGCTGTTTCGCCGTTAGGCTCTTCAAGATCAACCTATAATGTATATTGGTTGAAAGACTTATGCTGCTTATCTTAATTAACAGAATGATTTGCGGCATTGTCTTAGGATAAACTAAAATGGCGTCGCCGATATAATAAACGTCAGGGTTGCCAATAAAATTATGATTAAAGAGGCTCCTATGTCGTGTTTGAAGTAAAATATCTCTGCACTGGCTGAGTCAAGAAGGTTGATGTCAACGCCAAGGCTATTAATTAGGATTCGTCTAGCTTTGGATATCTCCACTTCTGAGCTCGTTTAATACTGTTCGACCCAGGGATGGTTCGACCCTTAGAATAACGTGGAAAAATTCCTATGATTATTATAGGGACGCTAACTCTCAATGGGGGGACGCGTTTCCCCAAAAATTTAAGTATTGCAACTGTAATATGTTACAATTAATATTGTGTACTTCAATATGCTTAAACCATGCTTAAACAATCTATCTCACACATATTTTGTCGCTAGGTGACAGCAGAGATTAACAAAAATCTACTATTTTCGCGCTCAGCAAATTTTAGCTAAAGCAAGGTTGATAAAATATTCAGAATGGGTTTCCTAATTCCCAAATCACCTCGACAAAGCTTATTTGTAGTAAAGATTTGAATACTAACAAAAGTAGTTAGAATGAGTTACTTGCGGCTCTTATTAGTTTTAAACAACCAGGCATTTGCTATTACTGCATTTGGGATTTTGTTTCAGGATTTAAACGCTATTTTTGAGCAGCTAATAAGGGTCCTTTTTTGGTTTCGTAGCTTGATCGCAATTGAACGCAAACTTATGTAACATCTTTTTTTTAGTGTCCCACGATTAAAGAAACTAGAAAAAAAATCATCATCATAATTGGCAGCATACCTTCGACATGACATAGAGAAAAAAAATATATACATGACATAGAGATGAAAAAAATAAATATTAACCTAAAACAAAATCCGACTCGAAAGGGCTAAAAACGTTTAGAATGGTTATGTTTTTAATGTTTGTTCTTTGTTAATGCAGTATTATGCACAAAATATTTGTATAATGCTAGAATATTAGCCTACTACCACTTATAAATTTCGAGTAAATTAAGCAAACTAGAAAATAATATAACAATAACTGAAAAAGCTTGTTCAGTTTGGCCGAGAGCTGGCTGGGGAATATTTTTTGGTTTAGACAGTTTAGATATTCTGAAGGCTGCTGATGAGAGATAAAAGCTTGAGATAGCGCTGTTCATCTCTGTGCATAACAATAACTGCTACCAGTTCTTAAGATTGGCAGGCACTTAATCCTGCTGTTTGATAAAGCAAAATTTTCTTGAAGAGAAGTCAAAAAAATAAATGAACCACCCCATGACTTACACCATTTGTCATCTCAGCCTACCCCCAAAATGTAGCAGCCAAGTACAGCTGATGTTTCAAGGAATATTATCTCTAATTACTAGGCTATCTAAGTAGGCTTATCAACTCTAAAATGACTGCTGTGCTACATTGAGCAGCTTGCAACAATCACCGGAATTCTTGCAACCCAATTAACAACCGAAACTAGAAAAAAAGTGGTGCCCATGAGGGACGCCCTGGAGATAATTTACTTGTAGGCTTCATTATCTGGTAATCTACACTACTACCGGTACAACTAGTTGTAACTGATATTGAATCGAAACACTTTCGTGCTTATATATGCGCGTAAAAATTTTTAATTTTTGATTGTAATTTTAATTTTTTATTACGTAACAACAGAAATATTATTCTCCTCCAAAATGTGACAGGTAAATGTTGTTAAGTCAAACCTTCTTGTGACAGGTTAATGTTGTTAAGTCAAATCGTTTTTTGGCCATAATTCGGCCCATTGTGACGCGATTTGCACCAAACTTGACATGTACCATTGGACGCCCCAAAGGCACAAAATATTGCTAAAAAATTGCGAAAAAAACGTTTCGTTTCACGTCTGTGACATTGCAAAACCTTTAAATTCAATTTACTCAAAACAGCAAAAAGTGACTTAACAACATTTGCCTCTAAGGTCTTCATTTGGGTTTGTGAAGTCTATGATTGCAGATGACTTCTTGTTTGTCGTTTTTACAGTGAGTGTCACTGTGGAACTGGGAGTATGATCATGTTGTCCTAGTCATGTTGTCCCCGAGAGGACGCTGCTGCCTGCTCCAATTTCTATGGAGAATTCCTGCCAAAACAATTGAAACAATTGATTAAAGCCAATGTATGTTATTTGAACTTGTCGTCCCCACATGTTGCTTATTCAGTAGGACTAGGCTACATAATTAACTGTAAGTTATATACTATTCCTAGCCAAATAACATCCAGACGCCAGAGGCTACGGGGGCCTAGCGTTAGGTTAAAACATTTTTCTCACAACACGCTCTCAGTCTCAGCCAGATAAGACAATGACGAACGAAGCATAGCTAAACAGGGGTGTATCATACAGCACGTGATGAACGATTGCGGTGAAGTGTGCGAATAATTGCAGAAATGAGATCTAGCTAGCTAGCCTATGCTGGTTATTCTGACATGACATACTGTATCAAATCCAGTATCAGGTATTCAATGACGAGATGAATGACCACAGAACAAACGCAACTGGGTAGGCAGGGGTGCCGGAACGTCACAAGGGCAAGTAGGGGCAGCTTTTTCAAAGGGCACTTTCAATACTGTACGTACAGTCATTACCACCAACATTGTAGACATCAGACTTGGGATGTATTTGTAATTTAAAATACAAATACGTATTTGAAATACAAAATACTGTATTTTGCATTTGTATTCAAATATAATTATTTTTATGTATTTTGTATTTGTATTTAAATGCTTTTTACCACAAGTATTTGTATTTTGTATTTTAAATACATTTGTTCAACGCAATGGATATGTAAATAACGCTGAACAAAGGAACTTCCCTACTGTTAAAGCAAAACTGTAATCAACTCTCTCATAACTTCAGAGTATGTACTTAGTTGCGCAATTACGCGTGTCCAGACTGGTCTACAAAATGCTTGCTTCACGATGTGAATTGCAAAACCTGCAAAAATTTAAACGTTGTTGTTTTGTGTTTTGACATTGCTTGCCTTAATTTCTGTGCTCGTAGATAATAATCTGTTTTATTTCAGACAACTACGGTCCATAAGTTTAAAGAAACAAAATAAGCAAAAAAAACTAAGACAAGAGGCACATATTTACAAGCGACACACTTATTTACAGATTTCACCAGAAGAGTACGATTGTAGTACTCGTAATACTTGGACAAACTGAAACTGTTCGAATTCATAAGAGACTTTATCCGATTATTAGGAGACTTCAAGCATCTTTGCACAAATCTATAAACATTTCTGCGAATCAGGGCTTGAAATGTTGGGGTCTCTGCAGCTACGAGACTGTCACGAATAATAATTTTGAATACCTCATATATGATTATTTGCTGTATTTTAATGCGTACGTGACTGATTTACTGCTTTTGCCGTTTTTTTTGATTTAGAATATTCGGGATATTCTAGATAATTCCTTTCTAGTATTTTCCAGTGCTGGGCACCGCAAGTTTTTTTTTAAGTCCGCAGTCCGCAAATCCGCAACCGAATTTCAATTTTCTTAATCCGCAAACGCAAGTCCGCTATTGGACGTTTAAAAGTTTAGTCCGCAACCGCAAGTCCGCAACGACTTTTCTTCGAGATTCTTGAATCCGCAACCGCAAGTCCGCAACTTCATAATTCTTGAAGTCCGCAACCGCAAGTCCGCAACTTTGTAATTCTTGAAGTCCGCAACCGCAAGTCCGCAACTTCGTAATATTTGAAGTCCGCACCGCAAGTCCGCAACTTTTTATGAACCGAGTGAAAAAGTTTTGCAATCAACCACGTCCCGAAGTGAACTGCTCAGAGTTGATTGGCAAAAACAAATCAAAAGTTGTGACTTGTGGGAAGTATATAACAAACGTATGGTGAATACATTCCATGCAATAGAAGAAATTACTCACAATCGTTGATTGTAGTAAATGTACCGCAGCATGACTTGTTATTGAGCTGCTTTTTCGGATGGCAAACTTAAGAATTGAATAGCCTAGCCCCTCTTACTTTCCGGTCCCACTCAAAACAGATTCAAACGCTGTAATTTTGGTTAAAGTTTTTAAGTGACTTGACTAAGGGTTTTTAACCCCCAGCCCTCCTGGTTGCGCTTCTGCTTATACAGTAATTGCCTAAGCTATGTGGAAGCATAATGCACAACCCACTGGCGAACCCTTAAAAATGCTACAATGAAGCTAGGGATTTGGAGATTAAAAGCCATCAGATTACACTGAGAAGCCATCAAATAGCAAAGCACAATCCGCATTTCCGCTTGCAACAATATATTCTATGAAAACAATTTTTTTCGAGGCAGGAAAAGGCAAAGGCAGTAGAAGGCAAAAAAACATTCATATCACTAATCGTATTACTAAATTTTTGGTCCCTAGTTTCAATAAATACTCTAGAAATGAGATAAGCACACCCTACCAACAGTGCCATAGCCAGACCAAAGGAAGTGAGAGGGTCCTAGCCGAAAATGGACTGAACTTTTGCACATAAAAACTGATATTTTAAAGCTACAATTTTGTATTCACTTTAAAAAAAGATACATATAAGCCGGCAACGTTTATTAGCTCGTTTCGCATGCGGCCGGTATAATCGCTTGAAAAATCTGTCTACAGGAGTGAATACGACCAGAAGCGCAACCAGGGTTTTGTTAAGTAAAAGAGAGGGTGCTTGAACCAAAAGAAAATGTTTTTTTGCACAAAAATTGTCTAATTTAGGTCCCGTGCTGAACAAAACGTTGCTACTCAAGTGTGTTACAGAGGGGGCTCAGCTGGGGGGTGATTTTCGCGATTTTGTGGCAAAAATAGCAATTTTAACGCCATTTGAATCACATTTCGCACGTTTTAAAACCATATCAATAATTACAGTAAATTGTTAAAATTCAGAAGTCATTGAACGACTTAAATTGTCTAGCCTCTTGAGTCCCCATATACATTAGGTCAAGTCCAAAACACGTTTAAACGCTTATTCTTTTTTTGGTTATATTTTCTAAATGACTTGGTCAAAAAGGGTTAATGATCCCTAAGCCTCTTCCCCCGAATTGCGCCACTGACTGCGAACTAAAATAAATCTTGAATGTGCTCTAAAAAAAAAACAGCTGGTCTTTTAAAGAAATGTTTTTACGTATTGTTTCAGGTTATTATCACCAACAAAATACCGGTAACGCTTCTGTAGGCATACATCCCTATTCCGCGACACATCCGCAAAGGCGTGTTAATAAGATGGATTATTGGGTCGCATTTATGTGAAGCAGTTGATGGCCAGCAATTTTGCAAACAATCGAAAAAACTTCAAACGAGAATCATGTTTGAAAATTATTATTCCTTTTTCCATTGTTGCCTGTTGTCTTGTCGCTACGCGATGCTCAAAAAAACATTCTAAATGAACTAAAATGGGGGGGCACAAGCAGTCGTTTGGGGGGACGGCGCCCCTTGCCTCACCGTAGCGACGGCACTGGCTACCAGTACAAAAAATGATACCTCAATGGCAAATTTTGTAAACTTACGGTAAAAAACAACAAAGCCATACTTTGAACCGGGTCTGCAAAGTCAAACTTAAACCCAAAAAAAGTCGGTTGTTTTGTCGAACTCGAGAAAACAGTGTTGACTCCAAATTGAATCAAGTTAGACCCGCTTGTAATAGCCTGTCTCGCCGCGCGCCGCATCCTTCATATTTCTGCAGTCATACCACACTTTGGATTTAAATATAACAATGTTATTCCTCACGGAAAACCAAAAATTTGATTTATCCAAAGAAGCACGGCAAAATAAGAAGTCAATTATCAGCTAGCCAAATCAATATCAATTAACTAAAATTTACTAGACCAAAATTTACGCGTTTGATTATATTAACACTATGCTAGACTTTACTAGACTATATTACTAAAAAACTGCTTCGAGGTCTCACTGTAGAAATAGAAACATCAGCAACCAACTTACTACACAGCTAACTTGACACACTAAACTACTAAATTTGAGACACCATATCACTCGTACTGTCGAAGACTATCTAATTTGAGCACTAGCTGCAGACTTAAAGATAATGAAATTAAAGGTCTAAAGACAATACAGTTAAATTTACCACAATGAAAGTTCTAGAAAATTCTTAAAACAAGCACAGAAGTGGCTTCTAAAATGTTCTAAAAAATCAACCAACTATTTGCATAAAAGATGAGTACGCGGCATGTATTCGTTTCTCACGTTACCAAACAGCATGTCAACAAAAGGAAAGCGATTAAGTCGGAAAGCAGACCTAGTATTTATGTCAGCCTGAACTCGAAAAACTTGATATTTTTGCCGAACTTGAATTCGAAAAAATTAAATTGATTTTTCATGTTTGGGTAAAAGCATGAATATTTTACGAAAATAGTAAGAAATTTTAATATTTGTATAAAACTTGCGGAATTGCGGACTAAAATTAAAAATAGTCCGCAACCGCAAGTCCGCAATTTAAACTGCCAAAGTCCGCAAGTCCGCATGTCCGCAACTTTTTTCGTTAGTCCGCAATTGCGGACTTGCGGACTAACTTGCGGACTTGCCCAGCTCTGGTATTTTCTACTGTCTTCTATTAGTCACCGGAATTATTAGTTGTTTACTTGTCTTAATTGCTATATTTAGACTTGAAGTTTGTGACGTCACAATTATGCTACCATTGTGTTTTCGTAATCGCGTATATTTTTTCTATTGTGACATATCATGGATTGTTCTGAGATATTCATAAAGTGGCGGGTCGTGTTTGATTCGTCATTCTAATATTCTGAAAGTGGATGATTTTTAGGTATTTGTTTCGTAGGCAGTTAAGCCGAGTTTGTGTATTTGGGTTTGGCTCGTGTAGCCGTTTAGTAAGAGGTGTGAGAGAAGCAATTTTGCTCTGTTAGTTGGTTTGTGTTTTAATCTTAAATAGAAGTTTTAATTTAAGATTGGTGTGCTGTTTCTGAGATTCAAGAAGCTAAAGGAACTATCAACTGCCATTTTTGATTCGTCAAATAACATTTCAGTCGTTCTCTAGTTTCAGCCGACGTGGGCAATTCTAGAGATTAAAGGTTGTACTCTAGCCAAGTATCAACGATCGTGACAGAGACCTTTATCGGCACTCATAAAACGGGGTATGCTACACAAAATTCTGTAAGCATCATTGTAGCCAACACGTATGCGATTAAAATATATTGCGTGTAGTTGTGCCATAAATGACAACCATATAGGCTAGTACAGTAACAATGAAACAACGTATTTTTTATGGTACTTGAACACTTTATAAATCTCGATCGCAATTTATTTGCTACAGATTATAGCATGCTCACTTGGCGTTTTATGTCGTCATAATCCAGCAAGTATTGGTTTATGAGAATTCCCAAATATCTCACTTAATCAGAAAATTTAATTTTAGTGCCCGAAAGAAAAATAGAAGGGGTCGAAGACACTTTAATTTCTTTAGAAGGAAAAACAACACCACAGTCTTTTAACATTAAATGAGATTTCATGATTATGCGCGTAATCACTAGTAACAGATATCAATAAGTTCTTGCAGACCTTCAATACTAGAGTTAAAGCAACAGATGTCATCTGCATAAATTAAATGATTAAGGCAATCATCTCCCACACAGCAACCAGCTGCAATTTGGTTAAGACTGTATGACAGTTGATCAATATATACAGAAAATAGTAAAGCACTTAGGACACTATACCTTGTCTTACTCCATTAGTTACATTGAAGGATTTAGATACCTCTGCTCTCCATCTCACCCTCATTGTTTAATTTTTATTTCAAAAATATAAAAGACGAACAAAGCACAATGGAGCATTTTGGTCAATTAACTTCATAAATAATAGAGAATGACTGACCTTATCGAAGGCCTTTGAAGCATCAAGAAAATATAGGGCTGCCTTTGTAAATGTAGGAAGACACACATTGTATTAGCAAAAAACACACATATCTGTGCTATACTGTGCTTTAAATCCAAATTGATTCCGAGTTGTATGAAGAAAGGTTTCAATGCGACTCAAAATAAAATGCTAAAGCAACTTAGAAATAACACTAGTTAGTGCGATTGGCCTGTAGTTATTACTGTTTTGCAAATTACCGTTGGCATTTTTGACAATAGGCACAATAGTAGTATCCAGACAATTAAGAGAACAAAATTATGATAAAGACACATATTGAAAAATATACTAAGGTACAGACAAATACTCGGGTCACAATAACAAAGATGTTCAGCAGTTATAGTATCAGCCCCAGGAGAGGAGTCAAGCGGCAACTTATACAGCAAAATATGTATTAAGTCAACAGAGCATAGCAAATTGGGAATGTTATGAAAACTGGAGTTATTGCCAATAGCATTTTGTACAAATAGGTTATCAGTTAGCCCTGCTTGGGCCGTAGAATTTAATAGAAACTCGTAGAGAAATCGCCAATGATCTGCAACATCTGTAGTCCCAGTTGCATTGTCGACTGAAATAGAAAGAGAGCTAGACTTTTTAGTACGTTTGACGTTTTGCCAAAATAACTTAGTTGATTTGTCAGTTTGTAGTGCAGTTGCTAAGGCATCGGCTCTGCGCTGCTCAGACATGTTCTTGCATGCTCGAAGTTTTGACTTACAAACCTTTCTGGAATTACTCATTTGCTGGTACAGGTTTCCTGAGCGAGGTTTACCATTGTCAGTCCATTTTAAGTAGTTCTGCCTTGCAATTAAATGAGCTTGTATGATATCTGAATTCCAACCTGGGATGTGCAATCTAGATCTTTGGGACTTGAAATTATTCTTTAGAGGAGCAGATGCTGTCAGGAGCACATTAATAATAGCATCATAAAATTCTTTAATCTCAGATTTGTGAGAGGCATTGGAACAAACAGGATCATGGCACTGAATTGCATCATGCGGGAGTGAAATTTTTTTCCAACAGTTGTTTTGTCTTGACACTGTATTCATATTTTAATTCCTGTGAAAGCTTATTCCAATCAACTTTATTTTTGCTATGAGTGTTGCAATGTGATTTGATTTCACAAAGCTCAGGCAGCTGGTAGCAACAGATAATTACTATAAATGGAGAGTGATCAGAAGATATGTAGACATGCCGTACCTGTATCAATTCAACTGATTGATGCACTGATTCACTAGTTGAACAGTAATCAATCCAGGAAGTTGATCCATGGGCCTCACTGAAATAGGTGAAAGTATCTTCTGGTAAATACTTCTTGTCTGTAAATTTATATCCACTGTCTTCACAAAATTGATTAAGTAGGGGACCAAACAAATTACTATCACTGGCATTAAAATCTCCTAATAAGCATAAGTTTGTACAGTCAAGGTATTCACATAAATCATTTAATTTGGCAAGATAATGCAGATAGCTGTCGCTATTATTGTAACAGCAGAATGGTGAATATACGTTAATTAAACAGATATCATCATCTTCCTGGTGTAGTTTAATTCCTATCATGGATTCATCCACATTTTTGAAAGTCGAAACTTTTAACGACTTATTCCACAATACTGCAGTCCCACCAAAAAGCATTCCAGTAAGTATGCTATCTTCAAAATCTGCAGAATAGTTTCCATAAGCTAAATGAGTGTCAGCTATGTAGTTCAATTTCACAAGATTTTGCATGGCTAATCGAGTTACTTGATGAAAAATAATATCAAAAGCATTACACAGAGTTTTATGTCAGCAAGAGGGGAAAATAAACCCTTGCAGTTGAAGGAAACAACTTTTAATCTTGAGCAATTGAATGTTCTTTAATACTGTTAGCAGAAGATTCTGAGATCTTATGAGATATCTTCCCAGCATTCAAAGGTGCAGTGTAAAATTTCTTCACAAGCACTCCCTCTGGCCAATTTTCAAGACTTAAAGATTCTTTGAATGGGATTCCAGAGATGGCAACTTTGAAGGAGGAGTAAGTGTTATACTTTGTTGTGAGCTTGGTGCATTAAACATGGGATGAAAGAGGAAATTGAGCTTTAGCGTAGTCTCTAATCTCTTTCTCATCAGTATCAGGACTAAGCCGAGAGACAAAAACTTCTTCCGGCTTTGCAGGAGATTTAATGGTTTTCAATTCCTTAGATTGTTTCTTACCTATAAATGAAACTTTTTTTTTGGTTTTTTCAACAGTGTTCAAGCTATAGTTTTTATCATTAGGATCAGTTAGATGTTTACCCCTACTCGAAAAAGCTGGAAGATTGCTTTCATTTTTCGCCTTGGTTTTATTGGTAGAGGATTTCACAACAGAAGAATGAATAACTTGCTTATGGAAATGAGTTCATATGTGAAATATTGACAGCTTGAGAGACATCATTATATTGAGATAATGGGGCATCAGGAATTGCAAAAGTGGGTTTTTCTTTAGTCATTGCAGTTAAATCCATTATAGCCTGTTTGAGACTTTTAATGTCGGATATTTCAGCTTCCTTATCCATTCTGTACTGCTGAATGTCTTTTTTCGAGGTATTGATGTCATAATGCATTGTAGTAGTATCGATATTACGTGTATCCAGAAATGGAAAATTTGATGTGGCTGTCACAAACAGTGGGGTAGCAAATTTTTCTGAAGTATGCATCAGAGGTGGAGTCCTCGAGGACGTCCTTGGCCTTGAGGACGTCCTCGAGGACACATTTTGAAATCCTTGGCCTTGTCCTCGAGGCCTCAAGTCCTCGAAAATTGGCCTGTTTTCGGCTCGAGGACAGCACTATTTTTTGAATTGTTAAAATTTTGTGGAGCGCTTAAAAATTTTTTTGGAAAACGTTTTTTTGTGGAGATCGCGTGAAAAATTTTTGTGAAGACCTTTTTTTTTTTTTTTTTTTTTTTTTTTGGAGGTCGCCTGAGAAATTTTTGTGAAGACCTATTTTTTTTGGAGAGCACTTGCGCTTGTGTCCTTGGTCCTTGGCCTCAAGAATGTCTGTCCTCGGAAAGGCTGTCCTTGGCCTTGGCCTCGGATTTTTTTGTGTCCTGGGCCTTGGCCTCGAGCCTTGTGTCCTCGACTCCACCTCTGGTATGCATAGCATGAAAAACCTTCACCATATCTTTAACATTCATCTCAGATTTATTAGCACCTTGTCTCAGTCTTTTCCTTAAGTTGTTTGGTCGAAATTCTTGAGGAAAATGGTTATAAAGCTCATCCTTTGCTTTTTTAATTTCGTCATCAGAGTAATAATCAAGCAATAACTTCAAGAGTAAGTCAAGACGTAGCAGCTTCATTCTTTGTTTATAAACCAGAGAACAGGATTTATCACAATAGTATTATTGAGGTTAGAATCATTCATAATGTTGATAAGCCTTATTACTATTTACAGTAGCCCTAGACCTAAGCCCTTGTTCGAATAGATGTAAACCTTATTCAAATAGAATAAAGAATAAAGATGATGGCTTACTGTTTTACGAATACATAACCATTACGAATCAATAAAATCAAGGAGTGGGAAAAATGAACGGGATTTAACCTATCTCACTTTTTCACGTGTTACAAAAATACTAGACACTTAGGCATGTTCTGACTATTATGTTCTGCTTGGGTGGTAAACTCCGCTTCGATAAAAAAAGCCGAGGCTGCTGTTACGTTATGTAAGAATGAGAAAATCGCTATTCTAGCCCTAACCACAACCCTAAACATTATCCAAACTCTAACCCTAACGTTAATCCTAACCTAAACTCAAAATCCAACCTAAACCCTAACGATAATTTAAAAAAGAAAACAGAGTAAATGGGCAATTAAGCACTCACTCTTTGCTCTCTTATTTTCTTTATGAGCGATGCGTAACGTAATACTAGCCAATTTCAAAAAAAATTTACCTTGGACTTTTCGAAACTTTTTTCATTTGAAAATTGGCAATTTTTACATTTTAGGGGGATTTTGAGTATTAATTTTTCAATCAATCCAGCAAACAAAGTTCATATAAGAAAATATTTTGATTATAATTTTTCTATTCTGCGGCAAATTCTGCTTCCATCAACACCAAAACTGTAAAATTTTCAGTGCTGGGCACCGCAAGTTTTTTTTTAAGTCTGCAGTCCGCAAATCCGCAACCGAATTTCAATGTTCCAAATCCGCAACCGCAAGTCCGCAATTGGACGTTTAAAAGCTTAGTCCGCAACCGCAAGTCCGCAACGACTTTTCAGGATTCTTGAATCCGCAACCGCAAGTCCGCAACTTCGTAATTCTTGAAGTCCGCAACCGCAAGTCCGCAACCGCAAGTCCGCAACTTCGTAATATTTGAAGTCCGCACCGCAAGTCCGCAACTTTTTATGAACCGAGTGAAAAAATTTTGCAATCAACCACGTCCCGAAGTGATCTGCTCAGAGTTGATTGGCAAAAATAAGTCAAAAGTTGTGACTTGTGGGAAGTATAGCAAACGTATGGTGAATACATTCCACGCAACAGAAGAAATTACTCACAATCGTTGATTGTTGTAAATGTACCACAGCATGACTAGTTATTGAGCTGCTTTTTCGGATGGCAAACTTAAGAATAGCCCAGCCCCTCTTACTTTCCGGTCCCACTCAAAACAGATTCAAACGCTGTAATTTTGGTTAAAGTTTTTAAGTGACTTGACTAAGGGTTTTTAACCCCCAGCCCTCCTGGTTGCGCTTCTGCTTATACAGTAATTGCCTAAGCTATGTGGAAGCATAATGCACAACCCACTGGCGAACCCTTAAAAATGCTACAATGAAGCTAGGGATTTGGAGATTAAAAGCCATCAGATTACACTGAGAAGCCATCAAATAGCAAAGCACAATCCGCATTTCCGCTTGCAACAATATATTCTATGAAAACAATTTTTTTCGAGGCAGGAAAAGGCAAAGGCAGTAGAAGGCAAAAAAACATTCATATCACTAATCGTATTACTAAATTTTTGGTCCCTAGTTTCAATAAATATTCTAGGAATGAGATAAATAAGCACACGCTACCAGCAGTGCTGTCGCTAGACCAAACGAAGAGAGAGGGCCCTAGCCGAAAATTGGGGGGGGGGCACTATAAAATGGACTGAACTTTTGCACATAAAAACTGATATTTTAAAGCTGCAATTTTGTATTCATTTTTGGAAAAAGATACATACAAGCCCGGCAGCGTTTATTAGCTCGTTTCGCTTGCGGCCGGTATAATCGCTTAAAAAATCTGTCTACAGGAGTGAATGCGACCAGAAGTGCAACCAGGGTTTTGTTAAGAGAGAGGGAGCTTGAACCAAAAGTAAATGTTTTTTGCACAAAAATTGTCTAATTTAGGTCCCGTGCTGAACAAACCGTTGCTACTCAAGCGTGTTACAGAGGGGGCTCAGCTGCTGGGTGTTTTTTGCGATTTTGCGGCAAAAATAGCAATTTTAACGCCATTTGAATCACATTTCGCACGTTTTAAAACCATATCAATAATTACAGTAAATTGTTAAAATTCAGAAGTCATTGAACGATTTAAATTGTCTAGCCTCTTGAGCCCTTATATACATTAGGTCAAGTCCAAAACACGTTTAAACGCTTATTCTTTTTTTGGTTATATTTTCTAAATGACTTGGTTAAAGGGGGTTGATGACCCCTTAGCCCCTTCCCCATAATTGTGCCACTGACTGCGAACTAAAATAAATCTTGAATGTGCTCTAAAAAAAAACAGCAGGTCTTTTAAAGAAATGTTTTTACGTATTGTTTCAGGTCATAATCACTAACCAAATACCGGTAACGCTTCTGTAGGCATACATCCCTATTCCGCGACACATCCGCAAAGGCGTGTTAATAAGATGGATTATTGGGTTACATTTATGTGAAGCAGTTGATGGCCAGGAATTTTGCAAACAATCGAAAAAACTTCAAACGAGAATCATGTTTGAAAATTATTATTCCTTTTTCCATTATTGCCTGTTGTCTTGTCGCTACGCGATGCTCCAAAAAAACATTCTAAATGAACTAAAATGGGGGGGCAAAAGCAGTCATAAGGGGGGGCGGCGCCCCTGGACCCACCGTAGCGACGGCACTGGCAACCTGTACAAAAAATGATACCTCAATGGCAAATTTTGTAAACTTACGGTAAAAAACAACAAAGCCATACTTTGAACCAGGGCTGCAAATTCGAACTTAAACCCAAAAAAAGTCGGTTGTTTTGCCGAACTCGAGAAAACAGTGTTGACTCCAATTTGAATCAAGTTAGACCCGCTTGTAATAGCCTGTCTCGCCGCGCGCCGCATCCTTCATATTTCTGCAGTCATACCACACTTTGGATATAAATATAACAATGTTATTCCTCACAGAACACCAAAAATTAGATTCATCCAAAATAACACGGCAAAATAAGAAGTCAATTATCAGCTAGCCAAATCAATATCAATTAACTAAAATTTACTAGACCAAAATTTACGCTATTGATTATACTAACACTATGCTAGACTTTACTAGACAATGCTATTAAAAACTGCTTCGAGATCGCACTATAGAAATAGAAACATCAGCAACCAACTTACTACACAGCTAACTTGATACACTAAACTACGAAAATTTGAAACACCATATCAATTGTACTGTCGAAGACTATCTAATTTGAGCACAAGTTGCAAATTTAAAGATTATGAGATTAAAGGTCTAAAGACAATACAGTTAAAATTATCACAAAGACAGTTCTAGAAAATTCTTAAAACAAGCACAAAAGTGGCTTCTAAAATGTTCTAAAAAATCAACCAAGTATTTGCATAGAAGATGAGAACGCGGCATGTATTGATCGTTTCTCACGTTATCAAACAGTATGTCAACAAAAAGGAAGCGATTAAGTCGAAAAGCAGACCTAGTATTTATGTCAGCCAGAACTCGAAAAACTTGATATTTTTGCCTAACTTGAACTCGAAAAAATTAAATTGATTTCTCATGTTTGACTGGGTAAAAACATGAATATTTTACGAATATAATAAGAAGTTTCAATATTTGTATAAAACTTGCGGAATTGCGGACTAAAATTAAAAATAGTCCGCAACCGCAAGTCCGCAATTTAAACTGCCAAAGTCTGCAAGTCCGCATGTCCGCAACTTTTTTCGTTAGTCCGCAATTGCGGACTTGCGGACTAACTTGCGGACTTGCCCAGCTCTGAAATTTTACCCACAACTTTTTGAAATATCGTTGTTTGAAGATTGTCAATTTTTTACGATTTGTTCTTTTTCACGCACAAAACATTGCAAAATTCAAAATTTTCTTATTTTAATGAACTCTACTACTAAACTAGGCAATGAGGCATGATTTGATAATGATGTTATCATTCTGCAAAAAATTCCACTTTGATCAATACCAAAACTGTGAAATTTCTCCGTAAACGTTTTGAGATATCGTCGTTTGAAAAACATCAAGTTTTTATAATTTGCAATTACTGGTACAAAAGCATAATCGTCTACTTGTGTTCAGATTTGATAAAACGGTACTCTTCGGAGGTTCAGCTTATCACGAGTAAAGCGGCATTGAGCGTCAGATCCACTACCTAAGATGTGGAATTGTGGATGCTGTGGAAAGCTGAAAGCAGGAGTATTTTCATGGACGCAGAAGCGCAATGATTGTTAATGAAATTTCTTCTTCTTTTCTTCCTTCTTCATTGCCCGCTTTTCCGTGAGGGTTGCGGGGGCAGTAGCTCAAGATTGAGCCGCCACACCTCGCGGTCTTCCATCACCTCCATCATTTCGCTTGGGCGAAGTCCCAAGCGATTCCATCTAAGATCCTCAATGTAATCGGTCCATCTAGTTCTAGGTCGTCCGACTGGTCTTCTCCCATTTGCTTTGGCATGTAAAGCTTGTTTGGGAAGTCTTTCCTGAGGCATTCTGCTTACATGGCCAAACCATCAAAGCTGTGATCTTTCAATTCGGAGAAGTAACGGCTCGATGTTAAGAGATTTTCGAATTTCAGAGCTACGCACCTTGTTAAACAGTGTAACTCATAGAATTTAATTTAAAATATTGAGGATACAATGTTTTGGGAGTATCACGCAACAATCGCAAAAATTTGTGATTATATTATTTCTTCAGAGAATCTAACCTTTTTTTTAAATAAAAAAATTGCATATGATTATTTCAAAACAAACGTTTATTTGAAAAAAAATTGCGATTATATTTTTTACGAAGGGCACGCTCGTACCAAACAACGACTAAACTGCTACTTGAAACTTATACCGTCCTTATCTTTCTACACAAAATATTGCAATTTTTTATAGACCATTTACTTATTTTGCCTTTCAATTACATTTGGTTCTTTACTCTGTACTGTAGTTGTTTTCGAGTGCTTTTAAGTTTTGCTGAAATGCTGACATATCAGCATGACTGTCTAGTTTTGATTACATTTGTTTTACTGGTTTAACAGATCGCGTGATGTATGTCTTACCTGACGTTTTATGGAGATTAAAACAAAACATTGGTAGTAAGTTCAAAACAAAATTTTGCGCGTGTAGGTGAAGATTTCAGCAAAACAAATCGCTGTTTCGAAGGTCAAAAGTCCATCAAATACTATCTAATTTTGCTTTTGATCAAAAGTCGCTATTCTCGGTTGAGGCTTTCTCATCACAAATGTAAGCGGCAATAGCTCAGGGGTAAAGCGTCGAGCTAGTGATCAAAAGTTGCGGACCCCTCGTTCGATTCTCGAACATCGTTGTGTGCTTGGGAAAGACATTTTACGCTAATTTACCATAGGTGGGCAAGTTAACAGAGGTGGAGTCGAGGGCACAAGGCTCGAGGCCAAGGACACAAAAAAATCCGAGGCCAAGGCCAAGGACAGCCTTTGCGAGGACAGACACTCTCGAGGCCAAGGACAGGAATGCTCGAGGCCAAGGCCAAGGACCAAGGACACAAGTGCAAGTGCTCTCCAAAAAAAAAGGTCTTCACAAAAATTTCTCAGGCGATCTCCAAAAAAAAAAAAAAAAAAAAAAAAGGTCTTCACAAAAATTTTTCACGCGATCTCCACAAAAAAACGTTTTCCAAAAGATTTTTCAAGCACTCCACAAAATTTTAACAATTCAAAAAATAGTGCTGTCCTCGTGCCGAGGACAGGCCAATTTTCGTGGACTTGAGGCCTCGAGGCCAAGGCCAACGCCAAGGACTTGACCTTCGAGGCCAAGGCCAAGGACTTCAAAATGTGTTCTCGAGGACGTCCTCGAGGCCAAGGACGTCCTCGAGGACTCCACCTCTGCAAGTTAAT
Organism: Trididemnum nubilum; assembly: GCA_963965965.1. NCBI lineage: Eukaryota > Metazoa > Chordata > Ascidiacea > Aplousobranchia > Didemnidae > Trididemnum > Trididemnum nubilum. The sequence continues at coordinate 12,543,577 of OZ014480.1, forward strand.
GCAAAACGTTAGCTTCGTTAACCACTAGTCCGTTAACAAGCTTCACACTTCCGTTAACAAAAAAAAAAAATGCAAACGTAGGTATAGGCCTACTTGGCCTAAAGGTTTGATTTTCACCGGGCATAAGTAAACTAACTCTAATTCTTGCGTTCTTCCGGTGAAGTCATAGTCTCAGCAAGCTTGATCTTAAAAGCTTTGTTTTTATTGACGTTTCGTTGGTCATGACGACCAACATCATCGGAATACGAGCAACGATAAAGAACTACGACTGAAGCTACGTAGTATCAATATGAATGTAAGATTTTTATAGTTTTCAAAATCCGAAAGTTAATTATTACGTCACAGCAATAAAAAACAAATTTGTAGAAAAGCGGAGAGTGTTAAAACTTTGGTCACAAAAAACTACAGTATAAACTAAAATGATATCAAAGCATCAGGACATTAAAGCAAAGAACGATAAACTATTGGAAAAGATTCACCATCTGAACGATTAATTACTTTTGCCTAGAAAGAATAAACCAAGATTCGGCGGTTAATGTTTTAGAAAAATTACTTTCAGTTTTTAAAATTCGTGAGTTGGCCCAATCAGTTACGTGATCAAATAATATTACATGTTCACACAAGGCGGAATTTTCTGGTTTTTGTTGCTTAATGTCTCTTTGGTGATCTTTCAATCGGGTTTAGGTCTCGTTTGGTCTGGCCAACATAAACAAGTCACAGTCTTTGCAAGGAACTTCACATACAACGCAGGTAATTTCATCAGTGGTGATAGGATCCTTAGGGGAAGGTAGATATTGGCCAATGGTCCGAAACGTCAATAAAAATAAAGCTTTTAAGATCAAGCTTGCTGTGACTATGACTTCACCGGAAGAACGCAAGAATTAGAGTTACCTCCGTTAACGTTAATCCGTTATTTTCAGCTTTAATTAACGGAAGTTAATAAAGTCCGTTAATCCGTTAACATTTCGCGTGTAATTTACATTTGTTTTTATTCACTCGCTTCTAGAACACGTATTGACGCTGTTGAGCTGATTGTAAGGAAATATTTATTTCTGTAATGGTCTTATTGTGTTTTGAAAGTTACATTTTACAGTCTAACCTAATTTCATAATAAAAACAAGTTCACATGCACAACGAAGCTGCAAGAGATTAACGATAAAAACCTTAACGGAAGTTAACAAAACTTAACGGAAGTTACTTTAGTCCGTTAACATAAAAAAACTTTTTAACGGATTAACGACTGAATGAAAAAGTTAGCTTCGTTATTAACGGATTAACGATTAACGGACTTGTGCCCACCTATGTAATTTACCATTGGCCCAGAGCAGTCTACCTTTTGTGGTAGCCTAGCCTGACAAAAGACTTGCAACAAAAACCCAAAAAAGGGTGCTCTGCATTGGTGTGGTTAGACAGATACGGAGTGCCTTGTTCATACGAACAAATCAAATCATAAATGCATTGTGGTGATCTCACTCCCTTTTGGCGGTTTGCCCCCCACACGACAGATCCTTACGCTTGGACATCACCTGATTCCTCACCTAGCCAATGTTACCAACTCTTTCCCTGGAACCAACAACTTGGATGACAGCAATTGGATAAACATAACTGGACACACAGAATCAAACTATATATAGCACGTGCGCGCTGAAGCGTTTTTCCTCCGTTTGTAATATCGTGGCGAGCAGCTCGGCCTCTAGTAAAAGTAACACCACGAAGTATATTATATCTGTTCTAATCGAGGTTGTTAGGCACTAAACGGTAGAGATAGTAACCGCGCTGCGTACGCGGCCGTGTACGCGGTTAACCAACAGCGCCACGCAGCGTGAAATAATTCCAGTAGTTTTGCAGTGCAGTGCAGCTGCAGCGTGGAGGATGAGACCACTTCTTAGGATTAGATTAGGAATCAGCCACTCTATCTCAGTTGTTAAATTCAGTTTCAGTGTAGCCTGCCTAGGCATGTTAGGTACCATGGTGTACCGGTAGCCTATGTGTAACACTGAAATCATAGGCCTACGGAGCGTATCTACAGTCTAACGGTACCGGTAATTGTAATGCAGCTTGTACCGGTAAGCTCTGAGCTAGGCTGGACGGGCTGGTGCAGTAGTCGTTAATTCTGTACTGGTACCAGTGGTAATACCCTAGGCCATTGCATACCGGTATAGGCTACACTACATAACACCAGACATTAACAGATAAGGTGATATTACTAAAACAGTATTTGGCACAACTACCAGGAGTAGGCTATAGGCTACTTACAAGTAATAAATATCGGTACCTGCTTACAGTTTGACAATTAATAACAGTCAAACTGTAAGCAGGTACCGATAGGCCTACTTACTGGTTTTACTTGTAAGTATGCAACTTGTACCAATACTGTAGCCTGATACTGGTAGGCTATCATGTGTGATACTGATTGGCCTAATGAAATACCAGTACAGAGTTGCATACTGTTGACTCAGGGATTACTGTGGTACTAGTAGTCTGGTACGGTAAGCCTACCTTAGCTTTTTGACGTGTAACCTCTGAGTAAAGTTGGATTTGTTGCATATATACCAGTGTATCACAAGTCCAAGGCTAGTGGCTATTTCCAAAAACTAGGCTAAAGGTTCCATTATAATGAAAATTAAAGTTTATCATTGAAGCATTAGTATCAGTATTTAGTGGTACTGAGAGCATGACAAAATTTTATTGACTGCTTGAGTCTACTATTCTAGAGTATTGTTGTCTGAACAGTGAGTTAGGAATTTCAGATTGATAGTTTGAAATTATTTTTATGTGATTGTAGTTAGTATCACTATCAGTCACCCAACCCCACTCGCCAACCTATTCCTGTACTGTACAGTGTAGAGTAGCCTCAAGAGTTCCCTGTTTTAAGAGGAGCCATTTTGAGATATCAGTGTATCTTTTTTTCTCCATTCGAAATCAACAATGGATATAGATACCATAGTTGGTACCGGTAATACTTGTTTGTAATATGGTTCAAATTCAACATGTCGATGCTCATTGACTGATTCTGCAAAAGCACAAAGTGGTTAACCTTAAACCACCTTTTTCATTTATAGTTATTGCCGTAGTATTCACGTAACATATGTGATACCGGTTACAAAAAATAAGATGTGTATAATGGTTAAAACTACTTTTGCATAACAATTCTTCACCTCAAGCTTACGGTAAGAAACTTTGAGCAGTACATTGTAACTTATCAAGCATGACCATGACTTACTCTGGCAAGCCTAGTAGTGATGTCAGATGTGACTGTGCTTTCAATGCTACTGTTTGCATTAATGCAGCCATCAAACTTCGGCAGTTGGAACTTCTAAAGTGGAAGTGCTGATATATTCGGTATTCCAAACATAATGTTTATGGTTTGATTCATGATTAGGATATTTTTTTATTGGTTAAAATTGAACTGAGACCTATCATCAAGGGTTGGGTTAATTGACTTGTTTAGTTGAGTAACAGTTTAGACCAAGCCATTATCTAAACCTATTGTTTAACTAGCATCAGGTGGACCATAGGGTGTCTACCTGTTTGGTTTGTAATTTTGCATGCAGTAAGATACAGTATTGATGTTGGGCAATACTGTTAACCATTGCGATTATATTTTGGCTTGCGGTAGTATTTGCGATGCGGTGTAACAAGTTCACAAACTTTTTTTGGTGCAGTGCGGTATGCAGATAAAATTGAGAGGTGCGGTGTAGTTTGCGAACAAAAATTTTGTGGATCGCACCATTTTAACTGCAGATCAAAAGTAAACAGAAAAAGCTTTAGAGCATGGGGAATTTTGAATGCGTACTTAGCTAGGCAGTATGTGCTGCTTTCTTGGCAGCACAAACTTTTTCTTTCACCGCGACAGTTGTATCGTGCTTGAGATTTTCGCGCTCCACTGAAGTTGTGCATTACCAAGCTGATAGAGAAGCTATCTCCTTCTTGTGTAACAGGATGAAAAATTGAATAAAAGAAGGTGATTGGTTGAATACAACAAATTGATAAGAAGCTATTGAAAAAAAAATTGGCAAATTTAATTCAAAACCGTCAAATCATTAAAAAAGGTCAAAAGATTTGTATTCTAACCTCACTATTATATTTGCTGCAACAGACAATTTGAGAGAAAACACACGTCAAAACTCAGAAGTCAAGTAAGTCAATCGTCATAGTTTAATTTCATTCCTCTTCAAAAATAGGAACATTTACGCAACATTGAATGCTTTAAATCTGAACTTAACTGAGGAACGTGATTCTCGTTGTGACTCGTTAGCGCACAAAATGCAAAAAAAAAAAGAGAAAAAGTGTTAACTAAACTAGCCTAGTAAAATACAAGGTACCGATAGTTGGTGCAATTTTTGAATAAGTGTACGAGTATAAAATGTTACATACCGTCGACAGGGGTTACTTTGGACAATTTTGAGATTGTTTTTGTAATCATTCAATACTGCCAAGTACATAATTATATTTTTTTGTCACAAAGTGTCACCAGTGAACTCGGGTATGCATTCGCCATAGTGTTTCCTAATCACTTGCTACTAAATCAGAATTTTTAAAAAATTTGTCGGTGTCCAAAGTTGGGTCCACGACAACTTACCGCGACAAACTGATCGCGAACCAACTGACCACAAACAAACTGATCGCGGACAACGCCGATTGGCTGAAAAAGGCGATCCTAAATATATTTTTACTATCCCCACAGCCATCTTGCCCAAACCCTCACTTTGTGACGAAATCACTGCGACGAAATCAGTGACGAAACCACTGCAACGAAATCGTCGCTTTGCGGTCAGTTTGTCGCGGTCAGTTGACTTGGCTCGTCCAAAGTTGCCCCGTGCCTGAGGCAAGTTCGCACAGTTTCAAAAATCAATACTATTCCTAGCTTATGTGCTAAATTGTTTGAAATTACCCAGTTAGAGGAACAACATTGGACAACAAGTATTCAAAAAAAAAGCTAAAGAAACTCAAAGCATTGTGGTTTCATTGTTAAAAGTAAGCAATAACACCCTGGAAACATAACTTATCAAAATGCCACATTTAGATCAAGTAATTGAGATTAGCTAATTTGTGCTTTCTATGTTTTTCAGTACACATAAATAACACATTGTTTGTTTGTTTCTCAGTATTCATGCTTCTGTCGTGACTGTGAAAATTCACACGTTTTGTCCTATTGATTTGTTTTGTCTTATGTGCAGGTTATCCAATGCTTAAATTGTCCTATTGATTTTTTGAGATTTTGACATGTGCTTTCGGTGCTTGTTAGATTTCACCTACCAAAGGTAACTTATTGTAAAGCATTTTGGTTTAAGCATTAGCAAAGGTAAATTATCGTAAAGCATTTGACTTTCAAATTCAGAGTGTAATGAACCATTAGTATCATACAAAAAGATAAAGCTTTTTGCAACAAAATCAAAGGCATTGGTTTTGGGCATTATCAATTTATGTGGTAAACAAAAGTTTAAAAAAGTTTCCAAACAAGTTGATTTTTTGAATTGGCTTTGGAAATGATAGGCCATGCTACTTTATACATCCACATGCACAACAATGCACAAGAGTCAAGTGAAAATGTTTGAAAACTTGAACAAAATAGTGTAACGAAACAACTTTCCAAAGTTTTCACCAACTGCTCATAACTTGTCTCCATGTCTTATGTAGAGTTTGTTACTTCACAAAATACCAATCTTTAAGAAGTGTCTACTTTGCCACTGTTAGGGTTAAGGGTTAGGGTTTAGGTTGGGCTATTTTGGCACTGGAGGCAAAATTGCAATTGGGCTACTTTTCCTCCAGTGCCAAAATGGCATGTGGCTATTTTGCCTCAAGAGGCAAAATAGCCACTGCCGTTTCTTGACCCTTCTCAAGCCATTATAATGGCTTCTGTACCTACAATAAAGTTACATGTTTATATTAAGTGAGTTTTGTATAATTTCTAGTACACATGTAAGTAACATGTAATCTAAAAATCTTAATAAGAGGAATGCCCAATGTTAGCTAAATTGTCCAAAGTAACCCCATCAAATATGCAATTATCATCCAAAAGTAAAAAGTGACATTATTTCCTACTTCTTGTCAAGACTCAATCTTAAGTTTAGACATACCGATAAACCAAGCTTCAGTGCTTACACTGTATGTACCTTCATATCTGGATCTACTTTTATACATGCACCAGCATCAAAATTTTGCACGCTACAAAATTGCACATTTTTTTTTGTTTTAAGTAATGATGTTGAATTAGCCTGTGGTGATGACAAGTGATGCTATAGTATATACACATCAAAGCATATATACTTTAACTACATATTCATAATGCAAAAGCTGAAGAATCTACAGCTGGAAAAAAAATTTACATGAAAACAACTACATTCGAAAAATGTCCAAAGTTACCCATGGGTTCCAAAGTAACCCCTGTTGACAGTAAATCAATTTCAGCAAAACATTGCAAAAATGCTTAAATTTTTACGGCAATATAGCTCATTAATTCAAATTAAAATAAAGTTTGTTTTTATTGTCCTTATTTGCAACACCCCCAAATTTTCAAGCCACGAGCTGCCTCTGCTTACTCATAATGAAGCAGTGGAGAGAATGATTTCTGATTATTGCTCAATAACATAAAGTTCTTGATTCTGATACATAGACCAGCCATATTTTTGTTGCATAACTATGAAACAACGGTAATTGTTTTGAAACAATCAATATTTGTATGGTAATGACTATTTCACCAAAAATTTTCAAGTTAAAGAGAATAAAGCGAAAATAAGAAATATTCATCCGTACTTTTTTCATTTGCTCTTTTAGGGGTTAAGATGGGGGTGTAGGTTAGGGTTTGGGTTAGGGTTTGATTTGGGAATAGTTTTAGAGGAAGCATATGAGTTTAGGTTAGATTTGAGTCAGAATTAGTAAAAAAAACTAGATAAAAATTTCTAGTGAAATAATAAAACCTTCCTATTTGTATTCAAACAGACCAAACAATAAATTCAAAATTTGAAAAACATAGTATGAATTTTTGGTAGCTTGTTTCACAAAATACTACAGCATAGGGGATTAGGACTACAATTGTCATGGAAAAGCAAAAAGGCAATAAAAAATGTTTGTTGTGAAGACTTTAAGGCATACTGTATTTGCTCGTTTTGTAGCCCGAGCCCTTATTTTTTTCAATCAAACTTACTACCGGGTTCTTATTCAAGCACAGGCGCTTGTTATTTTCAAAGTAAAATTATGAACAAAAATTATCGTTGAAGACAAATACTTCACGACATTAATCCTTTTTTCATGTCAATTTTTTCACATTAAACGCAAATTATTGACATCTTAAAAGTAATTCCCTCATATTAGTTTATATTGCTAACAAGAAATAACAAATCAAAATTTATATTTATTCAGCAAGTGGTACGTTCTCTTCCACTGAAAAATCAGCTTTTACACCGAGCGGGTATTCAAGCATGGGCCCTTATTTATTTTTATGTTCTGTTCACACGAGCGGTTATTCAAACAAGCCCTTAATCAAGATCGGGCGGTAAAACGAGCATATATGGTATTTTTTTTGCATTTTGTGCAGTCCTTCATTCCCATTTTTGGGCCTCAACTTAGCCCCCAAAAGTAAAAAAAAAACTTCAAATAACAGAGTTCCCTGAGGAATTAATATGAAAATAATCTGAAAATATGATTTCTTGCCCCCCAAAACATGTATTTAGACTCAAAAACCAAGTCGATACTGTTAGTAAAACTCGTAAAATCTAAATTGAAAAATTTTCATACTCGCATCTGCCATCTAGTCGCGACTTTCAATATTTCAGCAACCACGGGGCCGATTGGAAAAAAAATTTGTTGGTTAATCAGTACGCCAGCCTCTATCTATTAAATTATTAATTGACTTTTCCAGAGATTGGGTATAAAAATGCTCAATTTTTTTTTGAAATATAATGGAATAGCTCCATCTCAAATTTGTAGTACCTGTGCCGTAAAATGGGGTGACTTCTGCCATTTTTGAGAGTTTTTTTGGTGTAACTTTTCAAGTTGTTGCTTAATTTTTAAAAACTTGGAATTAGAAAAAGCGGATTTTTAACCATATAAGGTGCAAGATCTACACATATTTTTGCCTTTAAGCTGAGTTACATAATATTTGAGTAACAGCACTTCAAAGCTTCTTATTATTTTTTGGCATAAGTCACCTCCAAGGCCAAAGTACCCCCATTTTACGGTACTAAAAACTTCTCTGCAGATAAAACGAACTTGGATAAAAACAGAGGGTTGCATCGCAAGATTTGGAAAGGAGAAAAAATAGAAAGTTTATCGTGGCCAGCGTTCCCACTTGGCCAAGTTTTTTTCAGCGAATCAGCGATTTGTTGGAGCAAGGGCATATAATTATTGGCAATATGGTAACCATAGTTTTAGAAAACTCGACAAATTAGTGGAAATATGACATTTGGTTTAGGCAGGACATAGCATGGAATGGAATGGAAGACGATTTTTCCATATCCTATACTGGCAATTTTCTTTAATTCCATTTCCATTCCATACCAAAAATCTTCCATTCCATATTCCATTCCATACTAAAATTTTCTTCCATATTCCATTCCATACTAAAATTTTCTTCCATATTCCATTCCATACTTCCATACCAAAGAAATTTTAGACTGGAAGCAATGCAATGTATATTTTGTTGTTTTGCACCTTTGCAATGTTGTAAGCAACCGCTCGTGAAGGTGCGCCAACAATACTAAGATGCAACGATCGGTATCTGCTATGCATATTGCACATGGTTTAATGCATAAGCGTAGCCTGGATTTTGAATTGAGAGGAGGGCTAAACCACAAATCATGCAATGACGTTATCAAAAGTTTTTGAACAGAGGGACTTTTTATGGGACCAAGAATGAAAGATCAAAAGCTGGGCGTCTGGTTTGGCTCGTAACCTGGATTTGCTATAGAGGAAGGACTAAAACCTCAAGTTAAAAAATTTTCTATTCTATCAAAATTGGGAGACGTGGTGAGCAAATTAGTGCAACTCAAACATGTCACAGAGGAGGCATGGGGGTGGAGCCCCCAGCTTCCGGGCAATTTTTTGGAAAAAAATGACTATTTTAATGTGATTCGGATCACATTTCGCACATTTTCAGAGCTATTTGATAGAACAAAATTTTTGATGTTTGAAAGCCAATTGAAAAAATCACTCCCTTTACTTCAGGTCAAGTCCAAAACACGTTTGAAATCTTTCACTTTTGGATTAAATTTTGTAACTTTGCCCAAGTCAGGGAAATCAAGGTACATTGCTTTCTGCAACATTTTTAGCATTAAATAATGCACTCAAAGATTTGCCTTTGAAGATTTTTGTTTTGTCATGAAAATAACCAGTTTTAGGAATGTGTGTACGACCAGGGGCCCAGACACCCTCGATTCAAGTTCAGTTATAATTTGTTCAATAAGCATTTCCCCTAACTAGGTTTTTTCAAATCATTTTGGTGCGTGAAAACTGACGAGATGGAGGTGGATTGTTTTTTAAAGGTAATTTAAAGTTAGTACATTAGATGCCATAAATGGTCACTAGTCATGTTATTGTAATATAAAAGTTAGCTGGGGGCCTAAAACATATTATTGAATAAACGAGTTAGATGAGTGCTTGAGATTGCACCTTTTTGGAATAAAAACGCTGAATTTCTCCCGGCTTGTACATTTAAATTGGTTGGCAAAAACTTTAGGAGAGGGCTTGGGCCCCCTGGTAGTCAATATCAAAATTAAGTCATTGCTAATTGCTGTTGTACGCATGTACTGTTGCACTCCAAACATGCTAAAAGAAACTGAATAAATAGGCTTTGTGTCATCATTTTTATCATTGGTAGCTTTTCAATTGGGGGGGAGGCAGAGGGCCCGGTCCTTCTGGCTATGCCTATGGTTCAGTGATTACCGTACGAGTTTGCCCTCATATCAACTAAAACATTTACCGTAATAGAAATACCAAGCTTTAACACCAAAAAGAATTATTGTATGCTGAAAAACTAAAAATATAAATAAAATTAAGCTGAAACGGGGATGAAATAGCAAATACAAGTTTTCGTGACGATGTAAACAAACAAAATTTACGACTGGGGAAATTGACAGCCTCAAAATAAAAAAAACAAGTCAAATCTATCAAGGTCGTCAACTGTAACATCAATACTGCAATGTACTTACAATGATGCAATACGTACACTGTTAGCGCAATGTACACAACCAAAGTACCGCGATTCGTCGACAAATAATATGCGTAGATATTGAAGTTGAATACTTCTGTGACAATATTATTTATCACTACCCGACTTCGGTATATATTTTTTTCTAAATACTATGCCCGAAATCTAGTATGGAATTGGTATGGAAGTATGAAAGATTGTCTTCCATTCCATTCTTGAAATATTCCATTCCATTCTGGCATCTTCCATATTCCATGCCGAAATTTCCGTTCCATTTCATTTTCCATTCCATACCATGCCCTGGGTTTAGGACTACTTTAATACTGGATTGGTACAAAATTTGGGCCCATAAATGTCTTTTTAGAGCTTTGGGCTCATTTGCTTCAAGAAAATTTAAGCATTTTCCAATTAGCCATAAAGTTAGAGGGAACACTGATTGTAGCTAAAATTTTTCAAGTCTAATAGAGCTGTCCAGCTATGTGACCTGCTACCAATATGCTGGTTGCCTGCAGTGTCGTCTGGTTGCAACGTTGGACTTTCACTGCTAATACTCTGATGTATATTTGTCGTGATATCTCAGAAGTTCAAAGAAGAGTGTGCAGTTTTGAACATTGATTAAAGTTAATTAATCATTAGTTCAAAACATCCTACAAACCTAACCGAACTTTGAATGCATGTAGTTACAAGGATTCAAAAAAGGTTGCACTTTGACAGCTTCCAGTTACATTCTACTTGCTTTCACCTTCAAGTTTGTACTGATTTTACCAAAGACGGTTATAATACGTGCAATAAAGCTAAACACAAACTGCAGAAAATAAGAAAAGTAAAGAAACACTTCTAAAGAAGCGATCTGATTGCGTGAAAATCAAAAACTTTTCTAACTTTCTCTTAATACTACTTTTCATAAAACAAACTTATACAGTCATTAGAGTTTGGCAAGAACTGGGACAGTTGTAGTTATCCAAAGACACAACTGTTGACCATTAAAAACGTAGGTATTCGAATAGTTTTTGCTTGATTTTTCGGGTGATCTCAATAAAAAAAAAAAAGAGGCCTTCACTCCAGCGACCCACTTTTTTTGCGAATTATCGAGTGATCTTTACAAAGAAACAAAAAACTGGGACATTTTGACCAACCGGCCAGGACCCTGAACATCGCCTTAAAACTGGGACGTATAGTAAGTCTAATTAGAGTAAGATTAACTTTGATTGGCGTGAAACTTTATAAATGTCGATGAAGAAAAATAAAGTTTGTTTTGGATGATTTGAAATGCAAATTTTGGAAAGTTTGTTAGCCCAATCTAATGAAAGTCAAAGCGATAGATTTGCAATCATTGCGCTTCTGCTTCCATGAAAATACTTCTGCTTTCAGCTTTCCACAGCATCCACAATCCACAGCTTAGGTAGTGGATCTGACGCTCAACGCCGCTTTACTCGTGATAAGCTGAACCTCCAAAGAGTACCGTTTTATCAAATCTGAACACAAGTAGACGATTATGTTTTTGTACCGGTAATTGCAAATTATAAAAACTTGATGTTTTTCAAACGACGATATCTCAAAACGTTTACGGAGAAATTTCACAGGTTTGGTATTGATCAAAGTGGAATTTTTTGCAGAATGATAAAATCATTATCAAATCATGCCTCATTGCCTAGTTTAGTAGTAGAGTTCATTAAAATAAGAAAATTTTGAATTTTGCAATGTTTTGTGTGTGAAAAAGAACAAATCGTAAAAAATTGACGATCTTCAAGCAACGATATTTCAAAAAGTTGTGGGTAAAATTTTACAGTTTTGGTGTTGATGGAAGCAGAATTTGCCGCAGAATAGAAAAATTATAATCAAAACATTTTCTTATATGAACTTTGCTGAATTGATTGGAAGAAGAATATCCCAAATCCCCCCAAAACGAAAAATTGCCAATTTTCAAATGAAAAAAGTCTCGAAAAGTCAAAGGTAGATTTTTTTATTGAAGCGGAGTTACCACCAAGCAGAACATAATTGTCAGAACATGCCCAAATGTGTAGTATTTTTGCAATACTTGGAAGAATGAGATAAGCTAAAATTCCATTAATTTTTCCCACCCCTTGATTTTATTGATTTGTAAATGGTTACTTATTCATAGAACAGTCGATTCTGAATTCAGAATCTTCCCAAAGTGACATTATGTTTTTTGTTCTCAGTTGCAATAAAATAATAAGGCTGTTGTAAATACAAGTGGAAATCTGAAACAATATTTTCGAAAATGGAAAAACTTAGGGGTAAGTAATGCATCATTCTCTATACAGGAATTAGAAAAACTTTTTCATGTGTTTCTTATTGTTTTGTACAGTATTGATCGCAAAATTGTATATGCAATCAATAACTTTAACTATTGATTGCATATACAACTCGTGCTCCAGCGCATGAGTTTTAGTTGTTAAAATAGAGGCAATTGGTGCAGCAGAAAAGAAAAAGGGAGACGAAGGTGTAGCAATTTGAGCATAAAGAGCATAATACTCCAGTGCCATCCAGTCCAAAGAAGAAAAGTACAGATTCATTGGTCAATAGATAATGCCTGATGAAGAGGAAAGAGAGAATAAAGATTTTGCAAGAGTAACCGATTTTTGGCGAATTTAGGGTGGAATGAGTTGGGTCCATCTGTGCAGTTAAGTATCATGGAGGATGATACTGTGATCTTGATTGAAACCCAATTGGGATCGGGGTGAATATAGCTATTCGTTAACTGAAAAATAGAAAGGGTACTTCTGTGGATAGGCAATATGATCTTTGGAAGGTTTTTATTTGATCATTGAGTTTGAAGCATGGGTGTTGAAGTTGAATGATTCTGGGGAAGGCGCAGAGCATGTTCAAAGCACAATAGTGTTTGGTGTTTTGAAATAATTTCAAAGGGAAAAATTGGGCCTCGAAAAGCAATGAGGTAAGGATAAACATGAGGCATCCAGTAGAGACCCTGTATGTAGCTCTGTGGAGAATTTGTGATTGGTTGTTTTAGCATATTGCCCATGAAAAGGGAACCATTCAGGAGAGGCATATGATAGCATGTTAGTGCCTGGTTGAATCGTTTGCTGTATCAATGATGCATCTCTCTCAGCGTGAAAGCTAGTGATAATAATAATTAAAATTAATTGTGATGTTTTGACGTTTGCAGGGCCACGATTTTACTGTTTAATTTTTAAGCCAAATGGTACAACAATGGTCTAACAGTAAAACTTTGGGTCTGCTAACATCAAGGCATCACAATTAAATTATTATTACCATCATAAAACAAGCAAATTGCTGGGTTTAAGTAGCCAAAATTAAGCTTGCAAGAAAATGTCTTTTTTAGCTGAAGTGATAGAGCTGTGGGCCGGTAATCCGAGGGATGCATGTTCAAATCCTGTCGAAAGACAGCTTTTTTGCATTGTTTGTTTTAAGTAATCACTGTTCTCTTGGCTCTTTTCTAGGCTTCCACACTGGCAGCGTTTAGGCCAGATAGTACGTGAACGATTAAATGATTGTTAGTGGTTCTGGTTACTAAGGAGGAAACAACTTCATAAGCAGTCCTAAAATCTTCATTTTCATGCCAAGTTTGTAAGTCCTTTCAAGAATGTTATCTGACACTCTTAGTATATTAAACAATCTCTTACTGCTTTTGGTGGCACAATCAACAAGTGTTTTGATTTTGGTGTAGGTTATATCCATACAAGCTTGTGTCAGTGGTTCATTTTCTTCTTTGACAATCTCTGAAGTTTTCACCGTGGCACGTTTTGTAACCAATTCTACAGTACGTAAAGATCATACAGGCCAAGCACAATAAAGTCCAGAGAAAGATACCACTGAACACATGCCATCTTAGGTAACGCAGCTGCTTTGCTTGAATAACTGGTTGATATTACAAACCTTGAAAAGTGCACATAACCACTTTTGAGTCATTTCAGTATAAAAATGTAAATTAAAAAAAAAGTGAAAATCATAATCTCAGATTTTGCTCAAATTTTCTGACGTTGATTATTTGTGGGTCTATAACATGATAAAAATAATCTTTAATTTACATATGGCTATTGAGTTATGTGTAATTGAAATTTGCAACATTTTGACCTCATGGTGGTACAATTTTTTACATTTTTCTGAATGACTTTCATTTCTTAAAGTAAAAGTCTGAAACTTTGTTTTTCAGAATCAGGAAAGTTTGCTTTATTCATACAGTGCCAACAAATGAAATGTTTACGCAATGAAATTTCTACAAAAATTGTGTTTTATTCGAAAGAACGCATATTTACACAGTCCCGTTGCCAGAGCAACTGAATTGAGGGGGCACTAGCCGAAAGTGGGGGGTCACTAAAATAAGCTTGACTTTTGCACATAAAAACAGATATTCTATGGCTACAAATTATGCGCTGTTTTCACAATTTTGTGTTTATGTCTGAAAAAAAAGACGTATAAGGCCAGCAGCTTTTCCTAGCTCATTTCATATCTGGCCCATATATAATCACTTAAAAAATCTGTCTGCGGCAGTTAATGCGACCAAAAACGCAACCAGGATTTTGTTAAGAGAAAGGTGACTTGAATCAAAAGTAAAATTTTTTGCACAAAAATTGTCTAACTTCGGCCCTGTGCTGAACAAACTGATACAACTCAAACGTTTCACAGAAAGGGCTTGGAAGAGGGAGCAGAGCCTCCAGCTGTTGGGAGATTTGTGTAATTTTGCGGCAAAATAGCGATTTTAACGCCATTTCTATCACATTTCGCACGTTTTTAAGCCAAATGAGTAACTACAGTAAATTGCTAAAATTCAGAAGTCATTGAAAGAATTAAATTGGCATTGAAAGAAAGAATAATTAAATAAAAATAAAATTAGCCCCTTCTGTCCCCATTATACTTCAGGTCAAGTCCAAAACACGTTTAAATGCTTGTATTTTTGAGCTAAACCTTCTAAATGACTTGGCCTAAAAGGGCTGAAGTCCCCTTAGCCCCTTTCCCCAGGTTGCGCCACTAACTACGACCCAAAAAAATCTTGAGTATGCTGTAAAAAAACGAAAACAGCTGGTCTTTCAAAAAAACGTTTTCTTGTAAGTCATTGTTTCAGGTCAAAATCACTTATGAGTATTAGTACCGGTAACGGATTACATTTCTCTTTTGTGACACATCGGTAAAGGCGTGATAATAAGACGGATTATTGCATTGCATTTATGTACAGCAGTTGGTTGCCAGCAATGTCGCAAAGAATCGAGAAAACTTTAAACGAGAATTATGTTTAAACGTTATTATTCCTTTTTCCATTATTTTCTGTTGTATTGCCGTTACGTGACGTATTTTGCATAAATGTATTCGTAACGGCAATACAACAGAAAATAATGGAAAAAGGAATAATAACGTTTAAACATAATTCTCGTTTAAAGTTTTCTCGATTCTTTGCGACATTGCTGGCAACCAACTGCTGTACATAAATGCAATGCAATAATCCGTCTTATTATCACGCCTTTACCGATGTGTCACAAAAGAGAAATGTAATCCGTTACCGGTACTAATACTCATAAGTGATTTTGACCTGAAACAATGACTTACAAGAAAACGTTTTTTTGAAAGACCAGCTGTTTTCGTTTTTTTACAGCATACTCAAGATTTTTTTGGGTCGTAGTTAGTGGCGCAACCTGGGGAAAGGGGCTAAGGGGACTTCAGCCCTTTTAGGCCAAGTCATTTAGAAGGTTTAGCTCAAAAATACAAGCATTTAAACGTGTTTTGGACTTGACCTGAAGTATAATGGGGACAGAAGGGGCTAATTTTATTTTTATTTAATTATTCTTTCTTTCAATGCCAATTTAATTCTTTCAATGACTTCTGAATTTTAGCAATTTACTGTAGTTACTCATTTGGCTTAAAAACGTGCGAAATGTGATAGAAATGGCGTTAAAATCGCTATTTTGCCGCAAAAACTTTTTTTCTGCGCGCGATAGGTAAAATGGGGGATGGGGGGGGGCGCAGAAGTGGGGGGACGGCCCCTGTGCATTTGCACACTTTGCACATTCCTTAGGCCACTTCTGCGTCACTAGACTAGACTTTCAAAACTGTGTAAAATTTAAAATTGCGCGAAATTTTGGCACAAATTATTTAATTGATTCAAGCATACTGTTTTATTTATTAAAAAATTTGAAGTAAAAAACACAAAAATGAAACAAGGTGATTTCAAAGTGGGATCACGTCTTTTTGCGCGACCATTTTGGCGCAGACCTTTTCCGCGCCACCTATTTCGTTGCCGGTCGTTTTCTGCACAAATTGTTTCAGTGCTCTTTGACAGTTCAGTAATTTAGGGTCAGGGTTTGGGTTAGGGTTAGTCGAAAAGTACCGAATTGGCGCCGAAATGGTCGCGCCGAAAAGTCGTGGACCCTTTTAAAGTTGCCTAGAAAAAACTGTTTTTTAAATAGTTTATCGTGGTCTAAAAATTCAACTAGATATTGAGGTGTTGATGTTTCAAACAACCGATTTAGCTCTTGAGCAGTGCCGTCGCTACGGGCGGGCTGTGCACCCTCCCCCCCAATTTCGGTTTACTTAAAATACTTTTGGAACATCACGTAACGACAAGACCACCGGCAATAATGGAAAAAGGAATAATAACGTTCAAAGATATTTTTTCTTTGAAGTTTTTTCCATTCTTTGCAAAATGCTGGCCACCAACTGTTGTACATTAATTTGACGCAATAATCCGTCATAGTAACACGCCTTTATGGATGTGCCGCGGAATGGAGATGCAAGCCGATAGAATCGTTACCGGTACCTCGTCAGTGATCAGGCGAGTCGATTTCTCGAAATTTTTGGGGAGGTCCAACCTAATTACCAGAACTTGGTTTGGCGAAATCTCGCGAATTTTGTTTGCATTGTTTGTACATCGTAAATTTTGTTAGAATTGTTTGTATGTTGCAATAGCGCATTTGATGCATTTTTTTTCAGTGTTATGCCATGTAGGAAATGAGCGTACGGTATTTTGGAAGTAAAAGGAAAAAATAACTCATTACGGCCAAAAGTGGGTTAGTGGGAATGAAAGGGTATCTTGACATATATAACCGTGTGTGCGGTATTTTTTTAATGCGACCTCCCTCACGCCAAACTTTTGGGCCGTTTTCGGGCCCTAATTTCAATGTCACAACTTTAAAAACTTTGAAACTGTTTTCGTGCATAACAAGTTTTTTACAGTATATTTCTAAAAGCTTTCTTTCTAAGCTCAAATTGATTTTAAATATAGACATAATGCAAACAAAACGGATATGCTGATCTAAAGATACGTAAAAATGCTGCTTTGAAAATCACCATCATAACGGAAAAATTGAAAGTAATTTTGTTTTCCGAAGACCCGATATCTTGATGCCTAAATGCTCCAAAAACTTTAACACAATTAATTATCTTTGTGGTTTGTTCTTTAATAAATTTTTGTAAATCACCCTTGTTTTAAGTACGGGTTCATTTTTTGGGAAGTGCGTTGGCAAGTTGGGTTTTTGAACAGTAATCGGGAAATGGTATTTTCCTTTTTGGAAGAACTGTCAACTTTTTGATTCATACAGCACATGCGCAACGATTATCAAAAAGTCCTTTCCATGCTAGACGGTGTTCAGTGTGCTAGCTTGAACATTTACGGAGGAAACAGACAGTAGGGTATTGAATTTTTAATTTTGGGCGTGTAGGCTACTGTATTATATTACTGTAAACATATTGCGATTTGTTTTATTGTTCTACATATTAATCGAGTATTTTTTTTTTTTTTGTAGCAGGTTTATATATTCGAATAGCTACTTTGTAGTTATAATTAAATTCCTTAAAAATTTTCTTTTCCATACCGAAGATTTTAAACCAGATTATGACCCATTCTGGAACATCAAGTCCTAAAGCGCAAACTCCTGATTCTGACTGGAGACGTGTAGTGCACTTCAAAAATGATCTCGAGTATGATTACTTTATGGCAGTCTTGAATGGTTCTCAAAAATATGTACCAAATGAAGAATATTACAGAATTAAAGATAATTACCTCGGTATCGTTTTTCATCCCGAAAGTGACAACCTTCAAGAAAAAATCAAGTTTAAACAACTGAAAAGCAAAAATTCCTCTAATTCAAACCCGCAACTAGAAACGGCAGTTGATGTAATGCTTCGTTGGAACAAGGATACTGAAATTCTCCAGGTGATTCGTAAATGCAACAAACAAGTGTTTTGCAAGTCTCCTCTTTATGAACAAGAAGTGGAAATAAAACAGAATGAGAACAACGGAGAAGATGATTGGATAGATGTTTTAAATTTTAATGAATATTATAAGAAGCTTCTTGGGGAAAACTCCTGTGGCATCTATTGTGATCCCAGCATAGAGTTGCGCTTTGACGGCAACACTACTGTTTACATGAGGTCACGTGTAGCTGGGTGCTTGTACTATACTTTTGTTCCGCTATAACTTAAACCTCTGGCTTCGCCAATGGCTGGGAAGGCCATGTCCTTCCCTCAATCAATTTTGATGTCATTTTTCGAATTTTCTTAGATTTAAGGAGTCTTTTTCGATTGAGTTTACTTGGGGTTTACTCAACGTATTTTTTGCTTATCCTAACTGCAGTTAACTTAGATACAATATTGTACTATCCGTGCATAATTTGGCAACCCGTTTCAGAAGTAGATAGTGTGAAAAAATAACAAGAAACTTACACTACTACGTTGATTTTGTATGCTATCACCACATTGATGCTATTCAATGCCCTGTATAGGGTATTCAAATAAGTAACGTATAAAAAAATTGTATTTCATTGTGACGCAATTGTGCATTTATTTAATGATTAAATTTTTCAAGTGCAGCATTGTTTTTATAGTTTACGAACCATTTATGACATGTTTTATGAATGCTGGTAGGCTTGAGGTGCGTTTAAACTGGACGCAAAGCAACACGAAGTGAAGGTTGGCGACCTTCACCAATCTTCGCGAGTGGTCGCTCACGTCTCTCGCGAAGATTGCCAACCTTCGCGAGTGGTTGCTAATCTTCGCGACAGGTCGCTTCATAGGCTATTTTAATAATTTACTTTTAAAATGTATCCAATGAGCAGAAAGCGTTGTGTACCGTTAAGTGTCGCTGCGAAAGCTTTCAGCGCTCCTCCGGACACCCTTGTGCTGAAGATCAAAGCTTTCAAAATCAATAATTATATTTTCAATAAGTTATTAAAGATAAATATTAAACAGGCTTGTTCAGAATTCCGTCTTTGGCGTTAATTTGGGGTTACGAGAAAGAAAGAAAGAATTACATAAATTCAGAGCTGGGCACCCGCTACTTGAAAAGTAGCGCCGCTGCCGCTCTTTCGCAAAAAAAGCAGCGGCGCTGCCGCTTGTCACTATCTAAATAAAAAACTAGCGCCCTGCTGCTACCTGCATACAAAACAGCGGCCGCTGCCGCTACTTTAGAAAAATATCTAGCTAAAAGAGCGATGGCATTCAAATACGATACCCAATGGTGAAATGTCAACTTTATTTAAGACAGTTACTATTCAAGCTTTTAAAGTATTTATTGCTACAGGTTACAATCAGCGTTAGCAGGCTTATACGGTAAATAAGTTAGCAAATCACGATTTAATTGGTTGTTGGCATGCTCCTTTCAAAAAAACATGCATTTCAAAATGCTGGTTGGTCAAACCAGCGCTTTAGAAACTACTTAGTTAAATTCCTTGTCGCATTTCGCGATTTTCAAACAAACGAGTGCGAAGTTTCAGACTTTTGCTTATAACTCGAGAACGGTTTGGTCTAGCTGCATAAACTTTTGACAGCAGTTTGAGATTAATAAGTTCTATGTTTGTACCAAATTTTAAGGCAATAGATGACGTGACTTTGTTTTTAGGACTCGAAAGTTTGACTTAAAAAGCGTCTCATTAAAAAACGGCTTAAATTCGGCAAAAAATATTTTACATGGTAATATCTCTTATTATACCTTTTCATCCCTACCAACTCGATTCCGGCTGTAATGAGTTTTTTTCTGTTTTTTTTCTGCCTAAATCTTGTTACGCTCTTCTCCTAAACTACAAAACATCGATATCTAATGTTTGTGTAAAGTTGTTAAGCTGCAAACGCAATTTTGTCTCCCGAAATTTTTGGGGAACACTTTTCCAGGAACCTCTCCGAAACGGGGCCCCAAAAAATCAATTTTTTGAACAGCTCAAGCAAGGGCGACAGTTCTTTATTACGGTATATCAGTAGATATTCAAGTGACAAATATTTTGACATTGTTTGGAAGTACCACCGCCTCTACGGGAACCCCTCAATTACGAAAATTAAGGTGTCACCAGAATTTTGTTAAGGGGGCTAGAACCCTGGGTTGAAATTGTCTGCGCTCCAAATGGTAGGTGTGGGAACCTAGCCTAAAGCTGCTTGAAGAGTCGTCGCCAGCCAACACCAAGCGAAGTGAATGGGCACTTGCCGAGAGTGAGGGGGCACTAAAATATTAAAGTTGGTCTCGCACAACTGACAATTATGTGCAATTCACAAAATTTTGTATTCATGTCTAAAAAAAGGCTTATAAGGCCGGTACCGTATCGTTTCTTAGCTCTTTGTTTCCAGTCCATAATCGCTTGAACAGTTTATTTACAGTGGTGACTGTGACCGAAACAAGCTTGAGTATGCTCTAAACACAATAACAGCTAGCCATTTGAAAAAACGAACTAACTATTTTGTTCGTCGACAACTCTACGCTCCTAAACACTAGTAAACATTTTGAACCAAGATTATGCTAAAAGAGGAGCTTAAACCAAAAGTTAAAAGTTTTTGTTTGATAAATGCATCAGTTGCATGTCGAGCTGAGCAAAATGGTGCAATCCAAGGGCATCATTAACGGGGGTCTGGGGGCGAAGCCCCCAGCCGCTGGAAGATTTTTTTTTCATTTTTTGAGAAAAATAGCCATTTCAGTGCCGTTTGAATTACATATCGCACGTTTTTAAAGCTATTTGAAAGAATTAAACTGCAAAGCTTTGGAGGCCAGTTGAAAAATTAAATTATCCAGTCCATTCAGCCCTTACTTTCTTTACAGGTCAAGTCCAAAGCATATTTAAACGCTGCATTTTATGGTTAAAGTTTTCAAGTGATTTGGCTAAGGGAGAAAGAGAACCCCTTGGTGTTACCACTATCGCTAAACACTTAGAGACCTGATGTGCATCTGATCCATGGTTTGAGAAACAGTGTCTTTAGGCTTAGAATTCTTCAAATTGCAAATAACGCAAATGCTCGTGGTTTTGAAATTGATATGAATAGCCTAATTCATGACCCAATGTATTGAGAGGTGTAAAATTTAAATGTTAGTGGTGGTATTTGAAAGTTAAACCACTAAACTTTGGATATTTAAAAACATCAATTTACTGCTAGAGTACAGATAAGATTGAACGTTACTATTCCTTTGTTACATAACTGTCGGTTGCCTTTTCGTAACGTGATGTTCTAAAAAAGTATTTTTAGTGAACCAAAGGGGGGTACATGCAGCCGTTTGGAGGAATGGTTTGGCCCAGTGCTTAAATTGTTTGGGGGACGCGTCCCCCCATCGAGATTTAGATATCCAATCATCGAGATTTGAGCGCTGGATGACCAAACGAAAAAGAGCCTGCCAGCACGAATAAATCTTACAAATTTCGGCCAAATATAGTCCCAAACTGCGGTAAAGACTTTTTTTTTTGGTCTTCACCTAATTTCGGGGAAAAACCACTTTAATTTTCGACGAAGACCTATTTTTTTTGTTTTTGGTCTTTATTCAAATGCGGGGACGGAATTACATAATTTCTACTGAAGTTTGGTTGAGGCTGCAAAAGCGTCCCCCCATGCAAAATTTTACAATTTAAGTACTGTACTGGTTTGGCCACTTGGCAATGTTTGTAATTTTCCGAAAAAGGTATTAACGCTATTTCGATTATAATTTGCTCGTGTATAGAGCCATAACCAACTAATCTTGCAAAGATTTTGAAACTTTTTGACAAAATTATATTATCTATAGCCGATTCCGTTCCCTTCACACTTTTTTGCCAAAAGCAATAGTTCAAAGCACGTTTAAAAGCGTGAATATTTGCAGTAGCGTAGCCAGGGGGGGCGGGGGGGCTCGAGCCCCCCCATTGGCTTGTGAAGTATGCAAAATCGCACGTTTTTGGTGCTTTTGAGGCCGATTTTTTGTCAAAAATTGAAAATAGCCCCCCCATCGGAACACAGCCCTCCCTCAAACGTTTGAAATTCCCATTTCGGTCGAAAAATCAGTCTCAATTTCGGTGAAGACCTTTTTTTTTGTTTTGGAGACCACCTAATTTTGGGCGGAAAAAACGTTGGAATTTCAGATTTTGGCCGAAAAATCAGTCTCAATTTCGGTGAAGACCTTTTTTTTTTTCTTTTTTGAGACCACCTGATTTTGGGCGGAAAAAACGTTGGAATTTCCGATTTCGGCCGAAAAATCAGTCTCAATTTCGGTGAAGACCTTTTTTTTTTTTTTGGAGACCACCTGATTCTGGGCGGAAAAAACGTTGGAATTTCCTAGCTCTCCGAGAAATTCCGTCTTAATTTCCGGACAAACCGTGTGAAACTGATTCAAGAACGATGAAAATTCGGGTCAAGGACGTTTGCATTTTTCTCACTCTTTCAAAATAGCCCCCCCCCGCCTTCTACAAATCCTGGCTACGCGCCTGTGTATTTGAATTAAACTTTTCAAGTGACTTGGCTTAGGGTAAAGGCTTCAGCCCCATTAGCCTACACTGGTTACGTGGCCGCTACTGGTAAAAATATTGTTGTAATTCAAAGCCACAGCATTCAATTACGATTAGAAACAAATTGTTACATACTACTGCTGCAAAGATTCGCTTTACATTGCTTTGTGATAATTAGCAGTCACGTTGTTAAGGGAGAGTTTGGTGATTCTTTTAAGGTTTATTTTATCCTCCACGCAAATCTTACTTGCCTTATAGTAAGGTGAGAGGAGCAAAAAATCAGTAAAAATTATTGACAGTCAGTTGCTTAATTGCATATAACACTACAGTATATCGCTAACATCCGCAAGTTTTTCAATTTTCGATTACGTACTGTAAATAATCGACTGGTAGGCTACAAGCAAGTCATTCATCGGTTGATTAAACAGAACACAAAAATCTATTTGTTTTAAAAATAAATGGAATAACCTAAACAGGCAATTTTTTTTCTACTTAATTTGACAGTTCACCAACAAATCAACGAATAGCTGTACCAAAAACTAAGATATTGGTGAAATAATAAAATTTTGAAAAAAAATTTATATGTAGTATTACATAAGTTGCCAACAAGTGGCCTATGTAGCTTCAAAAACATGAAAAAAAATTTTTTCAACCTTACATGTTTTTACGTTACGTAACAAATTGGGAGCTCTAGTTTTGAATGATATATTGCGTAATTTTGCTAAATTTATAGTTGCATGGAATGCACGCATCAAGAATCACAAATATACTGTAGTTAGCAGAACCGCGCAGAAACTTTCTGTTTTACATTTCATTAATGCAATACTTACAGCCCTAGGCGGGGGAAGGAAGAGACTTCAAAGTTGTTTTCGGTATAATTATTTCGGAGGGGGCATAAATTTCTTAAAAAGTTCAACTCAAAAATATCGGTAAAATATAATTCGACCAAACAAGATCAAAGTTAACTGCTTGCCAAAAAATGCTTAAGGTAAGCTAATCAAATAAGTGCTTGTATTTTGGGGGGGGATGGGGGATATTTTGAGGTAGGTTGATAAAACTTGCTAGTTTTTCGAATAACAGATTTGTATCATGGCTGGAATTAAAACGAAAAAAGTTTTCTAATTACTATTATAGGCATCGCTCGTTTACCTTTTTTGCGCAGCCAATTAAGTCATGCTTTGCATTGCTGTTATGTGCCGTGCTCATAAGCAATAATTTTAACCAAAATGGGCCTGAAATTGTTTTTTTGTTTTTTGCAAAAAACATCGCAAAAATCTCTGAGCGCTAGGGGAAAGGCCCCAAAGCAGTAGCGTGCGCAGGATTTTGAAGAGGGGGGCCAGGAACTTCAGAAAATTTGAGAAGAACAAGATCTGAATCAGAAATTGTTCCAGTCACATTTAGTCCGATTTTTCGCCCAAAATCAGGTGAAGAGCAAAAAAAAAAGTCTTCACTCAAATTTTCTCCAATTTTAAGCCCAGAAGTGGGTGCTAGCCTAGAAGAAACGCACAGAACATACCCTTAGTGTGATCAAACCTTATGCCCAACTTGCAAAGGGGGGGGCCATGCCTCAATTTTGCTTATTTTTCTTTGCAATTTTACAATCCTGGCGACCCAAAGGGGAGGGCTATGGCACAATGTCCCCCTTAAATACGCCCCTGCCCCAAACCCATTGTTTCTGGTAGCAAGGGCTTTAACTATAAACCCCTAATAGCCTCAGGCATGAAACGAATGCAAAACTTCTGCAAATTGCATTAGCAAAACAAAAATTATTCGTTTTAAAACCATATAGTCACCAAAATGATCGAAAAGATATTGCTCTTCCAAAATTATCCTGCTGGCTACGTGCCTGATAATGAGAAGAACGGCTTGATGAGCTATGGTTCGCTACAGCATAAAAGAAAATCAATTAATTGCGTTTTTTGATCTATTTGTGAACTGTAGAGTAGTGCTGCTGGGTCCTCAGTTGCAAAGAAAAATATGTATAAAACTACCAACCGTATCAATTACCATTAGTGTTGCAGGTTATAAAATTTAATTGTAGGCTATATTAGTGGCGTACAACGAACGGAGGGGAGGTAAAAGCACCAGCGGAAACCATAGGTGGGCTCAAGTCCGTTAATAACGAAGCTTACTTTTTCATTAACTCGTTAATCCGTTAAAAAGTTTTTTCATGTTATCGGACAAAATTAACTTCCGTTAAGTTGATATGTTTTAGGCATGTTATTGAAGAGCTACATTTCTGTTATACCCTTTTGGCTTGTTGAAAAGGATAACAGATGAGTCAAAACGCTAACCAAATAAGTCATAATAATGCGTGAGGTAGGTAGTTTGGCGACTAAAGCTTGGAAGGCTTTATTTCATTGGAAATTTTTATCTACTTTTTTATTAATTCTGACTCAAATCAAACCCCAACTCTAATGCTTACTCTAAAACTATTCCCAAATTGAACCCAAACCTTAACCCTAACATAAGATGCACAGAGCTGGACAGCACTGTTTCGAGCTTTTAGCTCTCATCAGCAGCCCTCAGCTTCTCTAACAAAGTTATTCCCCTGCTGGACAAGACTCTTGGCCGAACTGGACAAACGTTAAGGGCTTGTACAGTGGCAGAGGCTTTCCAAGGAATAAATGATTTTTCACTCGTGGTACTTAAAAACAAGTGAAAAAATTGCTGAACCCTTGTAAGGACAGTCATAGGCTATCCCTGCTACAAGGGTTCCCTTGTGTGACCACGGAAATCCTAACCGAAAAGTTTGACGTCCTTCGTGGTCGACTCCTGGGAAATCATAACGACCTGGAAAATCATAAGTACCACAAGTGAAAAATCGTTTATTCCCTAGAAAGCCTCTGCCACTGTGCAAGCCCTTAACGTTTGTCCAATTCGGCCATGAGTCTTATCCAGCTGGGGAATAATCTTGTTAGAGAAGCTGAGGGCTGCTGATGAGAGCTAAAAGCTCGAAACAGCGCTGTCCAGCTCTGTGCATCTTATGACTCGAGCTGCTTTGCAGCTGCTGGGTTGGTGGTTGAACTGGACACCTAACTGCCAGTGGAAGTCGTTATGATTTCCCAGGAGTCGACCACGAAGGACGTCAAACTTTTCGGCTAAACCCTAATCCTAACCCCTAAAAAAGCAGTTGTGTGTATGTGCATGAAGTGCGCATGAATATTTGTGAATATTTCTCAATATCGCGCATGAATATTTCTCAATATCGTTTTATTCTCTTTAATTTGAAAATTTTCTGTGAAATAGTCACTACCTAAAAGCTTTGCGTACCTTTGAGTCATTCAATCGCAGCGTGTCGACGCGTAACCGCTATTGTTCCTTTTTTCTCAAAATAAGCTGATTTTGAGTAGGGTCGCAAAATTAATAATGTTTTAATTATCTTAAAGTTTTTTTGGAATATCAAACTTTGACAAAAAAGTGTATAAAATTCTTGGCATATTGATGTTTTTTTTTGAAACTTTAGCACGTGTATTTACAAGATTTAAGCGTTCAAACAGCGCGGTCAAGCTCGACCCCCCCTCCAACCCAGTTTTCTACGGTGACCAAAAAGCCCAGCCTTGAAACGGTTAATATGCGAGCCCTTGATTACACCACAAAACATTCAATTGGTTTTGTTAACAACAATGCCTCTTACGCACAGCACGTGAAACGCTGCTCATCGCTTAAAACCTGCTGGTTGTAAAATTTTTTTTTTCACCAACATTGTTTGCATACGTGTACAAATATCGTCGAGGGTTCTTTTATCGGTGTCCTTCACTTGTGGAACAAACAAAGTTTGTAAGATATCGTATGCGTATTCTTGCAAGGTGACAAATCGTTGTTTGTGAAATTTAAAGCTGTTGACTGGATCTTCTGATTGACTTTTCGAAGGCCCTCTAAAAGGTGCTTTAAACTTCTTCAATTTGTTTTGGTTGAAAGACTTCCAGTTCTCTTTGGAGGAACAAACATCATTTATTCTTAAATCTTGCATGCCAGTTTTGTATGGTTTGTCTGTTCGGTGTTTGCTGCTTCGAAATTTGATCCTAAAGCTATATTGAACTCAACTCATTTTTACAAACATTCAACGCCTTTTCCTTTTTAGTGAAACGGCATTGTCAGTACATAAAAATAAAATCCGTAAAATTCATGTTTGACGTAAAAGGTAAAAACAT
Source organism: Trididemnum nubilum (assembly GCA_963965965.1). Classification (NCBI taxonomy): domain Eukaryota; kingdom Metazoa; phylum Chordata; class Ascidiacea; order Aplousobranchia; family Didemnidae; genus Trididemnum; species Trididemnum nubilum. Next base: position 12,570,534 of record OZ014480.1, read on the forward strand.
TTTTCAAACGTAACAATGTAAAGAAAAATGCACTGCAATAAAAAACTTTAGACTTTTTTTCAAACGGTTTTACCTTGCTCTTCTTTGTAGATATAGAGATATTACTCAGTGGCGTTAGCAGGATTTTAATAAGGGGGGGGGGGGGGGGGGGGGCAGAAACTTCAAAAAAATTTGAGAGAAACATAAATCAAAATTTGAAATTGTCACACTCAAAAATCGTCAAAAACAGGTGAAGAGCAAAAAAATAATAATAATAAAGGTCTTCACTCAAAATTCGTCCCATATTTTCCCCAAATACAGGTGAAGAGCAAAAAAAAAGGTCTTCACTCAAAATTCGTACCATTTTTCGCCCTATTATTTAGTCCTTCACCCAAATATTAGGTGATTTCGAGCTCAGAGCCTGATGCCCAACTTGCAAAGGGGGGGGGGCATGCCTCAATTTTGCTCACTTTTCTATGCAATTTTGCTATCCTGGCGACACAAAGGGGGGGGCCATGGCCCAATGCCCCCCCCTCTAAATACGCCCCTGATATTACTGCTTGTAAAGCAACGTTAGTAGCTTGAGATATGATAGATATTAGCATGTCAGCTAAAGATGGCGTTGTTCAAAGCATTCTTAAATCACTCTCAAAATTTCGTGGTTTTTATAGCCAGGATAAAAAATTAATCTTCTAGATGCATCGAATTTTAAAAAATTCAACAATGACCACAATAGTCCGGTAGAAATACGACAAAATACATGCAAACCCGGAAAAAATTTATAATAAGCTGAAATTTGGCACAATGACTCAGGACCATGTTCTGAGCCACCAAAAAAAACCCCATGTTTTGGACATGGGACTTCCCCCTTTTTCGGCCTTTAAAGTCTGCCATTTAGTGTCAAAAAGTCTTTACTATCCAACAGCCAATCCAAAAGTTATGGAAGAGCAAAACTTTGAATTGTAATCTATTTTTCGGTGCAGGTATAAATAAATTTATTATAAAATTGATGACGTCATTTTGGTGACGTCATTGCCAAATTTTAAGGTTTGGAAAAATAACATATTCTGCATTGATGACTCAAATTGTGAATAAGAGTTAGCTGTTTGGCTTCTAACCAAAAATTGCTTAAATCGAAGTGATGACGTCACAAACGCTTTTGATGACGTCATCTGTCAAGAGTTTTGATTGTAAATTAGAAAAAGAGTGTTTGACCAAACGAAACATTGCACCACTTTGAGAATATCAGCATCATCAACATCATCATTTTGAGGTTCTAAGGCATCTTCGAGTCCTTGGCCGAGGACTTTCATCGTCCACCTATACGCAATGGTTCTAAAAAAAATAACTAGCGAAATTACATGTCAATTAATACGCAGTGCCGCAACTAGAACGTTGTTCTTAGGGGGCAAAATTTGTTAAGGGGGGCCAAAATTTTTGGGTTGGTCTACTTTTCTCCGAGTTCTCTGATGATCTCAGAAAAAAAGAAAAAAGGTCATTGTGCCAATTTGGTCTACGTTTGTCGGAGTACTATGTTGATCTCAAAAAAAAAAGGTCATCTCGCCAAATGATTCTACTTATCTCCTAGTTTTTTGTCGATTTACAAAAAAAAGGCTACCATCTTGAAACTACCGTAAGGGGAAGGGGAGTTTGGTTGGGCATGCTAGGCATTTTAGGCGGGCGGAGTTTTTGTTTAGGGGGGTGCCGCCCCTTCTTGCCCCTCCCCCCCGTAGTTGCGGGCCTGTTAATACGAATCCCGAGCACGATAACATATCCCGTAGGAACAGAATTTTTACCGTTTTGCAATGTCTGACATACTGACAATATTATTATTTTACTGTACAAAATGCTGTGTTAGCATTCTTCTACAATCTGTAGTACTAAATCTATTATACAGTAAAATAGGCCTGGCATCTGAACTAAGCTTATCTAATCAATTAGAATAACATTTGGACAAACTTATCGGATTAATCTAAAACAACACCTGATAAAAAACTTATCTAATCAACCAAGATTCTTGAATCAACATCTGAACAAAATTTATTTAATTAATTTATAATGAAAATTCTAATATTTGACAATTTGCAGCCTTAATAATTTTTTTATCTTTGCTAATGCTTGCATTTTAAACTAAAATTGCAGATTAACGTTAACTGCGCGAGGAAACTTTTGGATAAACATTTATAGGCTTTCTTGCTCCAACTGCCAAATGCACTATTTTATTTTAATCCTATATTGGGAGGTTTAAATTTTATCTGCTTGCCTACTACCATCGGCGCAGCCAGAAATAAAAAAAAAGGGAAAGGACAAAAATTTTTGTTGTGATTAAAGCATATGCAAATCGAAAAGTTTTTATTTAGGCAAATTGCATCAAACTACTGCACAAAGGTTAAGCGATAACAAGTTGAAGTCCTGCCATCGTTCATACAGCAGACGCATAAAAAAATAACGAAAAGTAAAAAATAAAAATTAAAGCACCTAGTTTTATGATTTTCCTATATTTAACGATGCAACAGCGGATACTAAAAAAACGCGTTTTTTTACTTCGGCCATAAGAGAAAAATGCAGATTGCCGTTATTTTTCAAGCAAGCTTGCATAATAATATTTCAATTTTCGAATGATTAAAGTTACATTTCATTCATCAAGTAGCCTTGGCCAGGAGACAGTGAAAGGACCTTTTAGTCTTTGAGTCAAGCTGCCACCTATCTACCACAGTATATTGTGACAAATTAAAAACGAATGAAATGCACAATTCGCAAAAACATACAACTCCCGCCTACACCCGAAAATGATTGGTTTTTGAAAAAATAAGTACTCCCTATCATAATTTATGTTAATTGACAGTTGACACCAGTCACAACATACTGCATGCTATCTTCAATCAACAACAAAAAAATGAGCTGTATTATAGCTTGCCAATATAAAGTTTCGTTTAATTGATTACTGTACTCTGTTGTTATTGTCGTTGGTAGGAAATAGGGATCTAAGCATTAAGCAAGAATAACGCAATAGCGACTGACCAATTCCTTGTACGGTTTTTTCAATCAAATAATGCGAATCTGAACGCGGCGTTTGCGGAAAAAAGGTCACAACGAAATACGATGAGTTTATTGTTATTTATATGGCACGCCTACAAACAAAATTTGATTCGCGCCGAAAACTGCGTATAAATGCTTCCAAAGCAAATTTTTAGGCCCGGCCGTAAAATCGTGATCCTACAGGCATATTGTTAGTTTGTTTAAAACAACTGGCTGCTTGTACGCTGGTTAGGCGATACGCTGAGCTTACCGAATTTCGTTTTTTTAACTAAAGACGAGCTTTTGCGCTCACGATTTTACGCACAGTGTAGATCGGGATTAGGCGGACGGCGTCTGCGCGACTTTTTGCTCGCAACCAAACCAATCAGAGCGCTCAATTTAGACTTCGGCAAAATTTGGGTTATGTCGCCGGACTCGCTTCTCTGATAAACAAGAACATTGTTCATAATCAACACGGCTATGCGTTGTAATATGCAGACATTGAAATTGATTGACACAGATTTCCTAAAAATAAATTAGCGAACTATTTACTGTATTAAACATTTGACATTACGCAGATTGAAGTTTTTAGAATAATTCAAACCAGCCGATCGCGTTCTCCTATTTCAACTGAAAACAAAATTAAAGGATCAAGCTGACATTGTAGTGACGCTTTTGGTAATTAACAAAAACTTTTTGAGCAATAATATTTTGATTCCGTCATTTTTCAGATAAAAGGGTTCACTAGGCTGTTGGTCTAAATGTAGGCCTACATAAAGCAGTTTAGACCAATTACGTCTGATACCTTATTCCCAGTGGCGGATTTAGGGGGGGGGATGGGGGGGATGCATCCCCCCCACCAGCCTAAAAGTAACGATTTAGGCCGAAAAATCAGCCTCTGTTTCGAATAATTCGGCTCCATTTCGGGATGCATCCCCCCCCCACCGACCTAAACGTAACCAATCCGGCGAAATTTTTTTTTTTTTGGAGACCACCTGAATTTGGGCGAAAAAAACGTTTGAATTTCCGATTTCGGCCGAAAAATCACTCTCAATTTTGGTGAAGACATCCGAATTTTTGAGGTTTTGTGCTTCAAATCCCCCCCGACCAAAATTTTCTGGATCCGCCACTGCTTATTCCATGTAAACGCAAAAAAAAATTAAGTAAAATGCATGCAATCAAATGACATGCGTATATTTATACGCATATATACGCGTGATCGGTAAAACGGACTTAATGCAGTATAATAAAAAAATCAATTTCGACGTTCACAATAAACGGAGAATCATTCTCTTAGAAGAGATTTGCTTTCCTTTTGCGATTAGTGTTTTTTCCAAATGCTTTGAAATAAAACATTCTCGAAATTTATTTGGGTCGAAATACGATTCGACTATGGTGACATTTAATTCGTGTACTAATATGCGTCAGATCTCGGCCGCCCCAAATTCTCGCCGGTATCTGATTCTACTTGTTCCATTGTGGAAAATGATGAGTTTTGAAACAAATGGATTGCGTTTTTTGGTGCAAAATCGCGCTGCTTTCTGCCTCATTCGCATTCTCCCGCAAATGCAATGCGGTATGCTGACGAGACATTATTATTCCACGACAGCGCGATACGGGTTACGCAATGATCTCATTTTACGAAAATTGATTTTTTGATAGTAACTCTTCATTTCCATTGCTACGTTAAAAATGATTCACTTCGCCTTTTTTGCTGCAAACGTTTTTTTCAATCCGAATATCTCGCAAACAATACAAGCTAGAGGGCTAAAATTTGTTGTAAAAGATAGAGAAGCTAATGACTTAGAAAAAATGTTCCAAAAAATGCAAAAGTTTTGACGTTGTTCATTTGCAACTCTGGGTAGAATTACACTTGCGTTGAGCGCTTTTCAATTGCCGTAGTTTTTTCTCATTTTGTCTTTTAAATAATTTTTGTGAATATGCGCACTTTAAAAAAAGGAGGGGACTGGTCCCCCTAATCCCCCTCTGGCTCCGCCGGTGTCTACTACACCAGACTTTTACTGACAACACAGTTTTTGACTTTTAATCGACTGAATTCATAATATAATAATTCTCCCAAGTTTAAAGCTAATAAAAAAAAAGTTTTACAATGTTTCGTTTGGTCAAATACTCTTTCAAATTTACGATCAAAACTCGTGACAAATGACGTCATCAAAAACGTTTGTGACGTAATCTCTTTGATTTAAGCAATTTTTGGTTTGCATCCAAAAACCTAACTCTCAGATCCAATTTGAGCCATCAATACGTCATTTTTTCAAAAAAATTTGGCTATGACGTCACCAGCAATGACGTCATCAGCTTCAAAAAATTTTTTTTAAATCTGAACTTGAAAACCAACCATTAGTTAAAACTTGGCACATTTAGAACTTTGAGATTGGCTGTTGGATAGTAAAGGCTCTTTGACACTAGATGGCAGACTTTAAAGGCCGAAAAAGGGGGAAGTCCCATGTCCAAAACATGGGGTTTTTTTTTGGTGGCTCAAGACATGGTCCTGAGTCGTTGTGCCAAATTTCAGCTTATTATAAATTTTTTCCGGGTTAATCTACCGGACTACAAGAACAAAACCTCTGAAAGTTGGCGAAGTTTACCAAATTTGTTGATGATCTTGAATGCGACTATTTTGCAATAATTGATCGCAAAAGTTGAAAGAAATATGTGCATAAAAACTTCTGGGCTAAAGATTTAAAAGTTGGCCTTTTTTACGACGCTAAAGAAAATATTCCTCAAAAAAGGATTGAGATTGAGACAATGGGAAAAGAAGGAGGAAAATCTTCCGACTTGATACTTCAATGGGATGAAACAAGCTCTTCTCTTAGTGCTGAACTAAAGTCTTGCATTCGCGTGTCCTACACATCTCATTTAAACGGAGGTAAGGAAAGTGAAATGGAAAAGAATAAGAGCATTCCTTTATTCTGTTTTCAAACACTCCGCTAACAACTCGTAAAAAGAGGAACCCTAATTATGTTTGACCCGCACGGAACTAAATTGAGTTTTAAAGCAGATACGGGAAAAAGAGGTACAGATGTAACGTTACAATCTAGAGCCGCTGGTGTATTCCCCAAACTTTCATTTTGTTTGGGGAATACAACCAGTTTGGGGATTGTATTCCCCAATCCCCCAAACTTTCCCCAAACTTATATATTAACACCATACATATTTTGTTACAAATTTTAAGAGAGGCTAAAACAAGGGTCATAGTCAAAATATTGCTAAACCGAGAAATTCTTCTTCCTAAACTGAATTTGATAATATTTCGTTATATATGTATTACGGGAGAGGGGTGTTCGTGATAAATCCCTACAGATAAATAATTTTTTCTTCAACCAATTTGACTTTGAGTCAAGTTTATTTGAAAATAACGCTTGAAAATTTAAAGTTACTAAGCCAAAAGAAACTTTTCCGTTTTTGAGGTTTTCTGCAGCCATTTTACGTAATCTGAGCATTTTTTGTCCAATGCTTAGATTAAATGAGTTCATAAGACGTTTTTGTAACATAAATGCTTTGACTTTAATGCTTTCTCGAAAAATAAAAGTTTGATCTGATCTGAACTTGAGCATGCTATGATTAAGTATCAAAAAAGACAAAACTATGCACAAAAAATTTAACTTGCCTATGACGTAATCAAAAATGAAAAATGACGTAATTTTTCCAAAATAAGCCTGTGACGCCACCATGATGACGTCATTAACTCAACATCAATTTTTCTAAAAATTTTGTTGAACACCAACTTGCATATGCTAAATATGGTGCTTCATGACTCATGACTTTTTGCTCAGGAGCTTCCTTACTCGGGTAAAGTTCTTGATCAAGCAGCCAGGGCCACCAAGAGGGGGGGCAGGGGGGTAAAATGACCCTGGGGCCCATGGACTTCAGGAAGGCTGTTGGCTTCAGCGGACCCAGCAGACGGTCCATGAGCTTGAGAGGGGCCCATCGAAATGACACTGAGAAATCAGCATGTGAGGCCTGAAGACTTTTTTTTTGGAGATCACCTAATTTCGACCGAAAAAACCGTTAAAATTTCGGTGAGTACCTTTTTTTTGTTTTTGTTTTGGAGATCACCTAATTTCGACCGAAATAACCGTAAGATTTTCGGTGAAGACCTTTTTTTTGTTTTCAGAGATCACCTAATTTCGACCAAAAAAAACGTTAGAATTTCGGTGAAGACCTTTTCTTTTGGGGGGGGGATTACATCATACATAATTCGGACAAAAATACGGAATTTTCTCCGTTTGTTTTGGAGTTCATAGAACCGGAAATCTGTCATATTTGAGCTGGCCCTGGGCCCACGTTCGGCTCTCAGCGCCCCTGCAAATAGCCCTTGTAGAATAGGGCTAACGTCTAGATTACTTTGAATCGATAGGATCGGATTAAATTCATAGTTCTTTACGTCATTATAAAAAGCTTTTTTTTTAGCCCTATGTTTTACACGGACTGTTTGAGCAAATTTCAGAGTGCCAAACAAGTTTGTGGTGTCAAACTAGTTTACAACATCTAACTGCAGTGCCACTTTGTCAAAATCTCGTTTTTTTTCAAAAGTCCAATATTTTTAACAACAATTTTTTTTGTTTGCACTGTATTTTATTTTACTAATGTTAGCTGTTGCGTCGATTTTCTGATACTGTTCTACACAGTGTAGTTGTCCCAGAGTTGCTTATAATGACAGTAACCGTATTTTGTAAGCTGTAATGTACCTCGATGGATGTAACTTGCCTCTTGTACCAAGTTTAACAAATTACATTTTTTTTTACAAAAACAATTTTCTAAAAACACGAGGCTTATGTTTGCTCCAATTTAAGAACAAATTAGGAACAATGCCAACCTCAGCATTAAAAAAAATTGTTAACATGAGCTAGCACAACTTATTTGTAGGTAAGCAGCGGAAATTTTTTGAGAATTTTGTATTGTCAGTTTCGTTGAGTTTTGTAGAACAGTAATCATCAGTTAGAACAAAATAAACTTTTAACCTAGCTAGAACAAACTATTGTCACTCCTAATTCGTCAATAAAATTAAGAACTAAGTAATTGAGAATAAATGTGGCTGAAAATAAGTAAAAATTAAAAAATTGTCAGTCCCAGCTTAAAATTTACTGGTTTTTAATGAAAACAAAGCGTTACAAGTTGGATAGTATACTATCAAACTAAACTATTCTTTTGTTGAGAGATGTCTGCAATTCACTAACAGTTGTTTCTGTGCAGCAGACTTTCAAATTTAGCTACTGACTTTACAGGGCACAGTAACTCTAAATTAGGCTGACAGCAGTAAAACAGTTGAAGATATTTTAAAATTTAATATATATTGTTGGTAACTTTTAGAAAATTGTAACCAAACGGCAGAACATCTTGTCAAAAATTATCCAAAATAACTTAAAGATTCATATTGTCTGTTCAAAAAGTCAAATGCAATTCCAACATCAGCTTTCTAGTTCAGACATACAAAATTAGCAAATACTTTCAGAAGTTCAAAAAATTCAAGTTAAGCTTGGTTCAGCCAAGCTTACAAAAGTTTCAAGTAGACCTAAATTAAGACGATAAGAAGATTTACAACTAGTTTTGGGTTAACAAACTTATTCAAATAGAGCACAGAGAATCCTTAAAAAAAAGGCAGTTAACTAACTTAAGGTGAATTTACACAGTATCCGTTTTTCGTACGTTTTCGTCCGTTTAATTACGTTTTTGCTTCTTCGTGAAAAAGTATGCGCTTTTTCATCCGCATTTTTATAAGTCCATATCCGCACTAAGTAGACTGTTGTATATAGGTAAAAATTTTGTTCAAAAATTTTGTGTATGAAGGATAAGAGCGATACTGTATTTCAAAATAGAGCTGTACCCCTTTACAAAAAATTTTTTTCGGAAAACTTTTGTTCAGTATGTGACTGTCTGGTTAGTGCGGATATGGACTTATAAAAATGCGGATGAAAAAGCGCATACTTTTTCAAGAAGCAAAAACGTAAAAAAACGGACGAAAACGTACGAAAAACGGATACTGTGTAAATTCACCTTTAAAGTACTGAATACACTCACTCAATGCGGTAACCTAGGCTAAACCTAAACTCTAACGCTGTCCCTAGTCTAACAAGCTTGAAAACCTAATCACAAACAGTAATGTTTCCATAGACAAAAATATAAAAACTCGACTCGTAACTATGGATAGAGAAGAGAAAGCAAACGACATAGACCAGGAAATAACACTTTAAATACTACACAAAGTAATAATCCACAATGCAATCAAATCACTACAAAATAAAAAACACGAAACGAGGCGGTGAAAAAGAATTGGATTTAATAATAGCTCTCTGGAACAATAGCTTGATTAAAATCTTTTATGTTGTCTTGACTGTTTTTATCGTTCAAAACTTTATTTACGTTGTGACGCTTGCTGTGCATTAATAACTGGAGCCATTGTATAACCGGTATTGAATAAGATTTGTATGCAACTTTGTTGCATCGAGCTTTCAATTCAAAATTGAAAAATATCTTTACTGTATAGACAATAGACATGCAGTGTATAATTTTTATGCAACGTTGTCATTTTTATGCACATTATAAATTTTACTCTATGATTTTTATGATTTCTGAAAGTCTATTATTTTTATGCAATTTCGTCGCATTCCACTGTAAAGATATGCAGTGTATAATTTTTATGCAACTATATCTTTTTACGCACTTTTTAAATTTTTATTCTAGTCTAAGATTTTTATGCAACTTCGTTGCATTGGATTTTCAGTTCAATATTCAATGTTAAGATTACTTTGATCTTTAAGAAGATCCTGCTCGAAATCGGTTTTATTGAGGAAATGAGAACTACTAGAGGTAATAAAGAGCTGCCCAAGTATTTCTCCCCAATTTCCTTTATTTGCAAAAATACTATTTTCGCCGTTTGACTCCGTATTAATTTGCGACATCACACCAGGCACGAGTGTACAAAAATGAATAAAGAATGCCATGTTCGATGAGGAAGGTAAAAGGATTCTGCTTTAGACATCAATTCTATAATTCAAACTAAATTCCTCGGTGTCATTATAAAAGTGATAAAACCTGTAGAATCAAAGCAAGACCAGCTTTGATGATGTTTTTAGCGTATGAATGACATACCGTAAAACTTGAAGCCAAAAACGATCATATTGTAGACCAGTACTGGTAGCCTATGTCTACAGAAAGTCCAAATCAAATGAGCCTACTGCAAGCTATTGCTTTCTAAAACAGCCATAGAACAACACCAACCTAGTCTACCAGTCCTATTCTTGACAACTCTTTTTTCACTAAGCTAAGGGAAGTTCCCCTACCGGTATTGTACAACCAGCGACAAAGCAATTTCATGAAATAACAGAAAAGTTCCGGTACCGGTACAATTATATACCGATATTTAGCGTAGGCTAATCTCAGATTTGTAATCAGAAACTACGCAATCATACAGTTGGCTTAATCTAATGCCCACAACCAAGATAGCAGTACGGTACGGTAAGCCTCAATTTTTGCTAAAAAGTACGCAACGCTTGCACGGTACGCGCTTGATGTGAAGGTACTGGTACGATACCTTGGTTCGCTGTTTGAATATGCGTCGTAAACGTCTTAACATAGCGTACCGCATGCAAGTGCTTTACGTAACAAAGCTTGCAACTCGCTGACGACGCTTCTCACCGTACTTGTGATAGAAAATGTCATGATGCAGTGTTACTTGTCTGTAAATTATTTTTGAGCCGTGTCCTGATTTCTAAGTTCTGAATATTTGCTCTCCTCCTTTTTCTTTTCCAAAAACTAAACCCAATAGGCGTCCCATGAGTTGAAAAGCTCCAAACTTGGCAAAGCTGATGTTCATGAATTCTATTTTTGAATATAAATGCAGTTAAACTATTTTTTTAAAGCATGGAAAACGAGAACTTCAAAAAAACCTTAGCAATTTTTTACCTACCTACCGTACCTTTCACGTATGATACGTTTGGAGCTTTGATTGACCTACGCACCGTATTTTTTAGGTACGGTACGTATTTGGAGCTTTCCATCCAAAAGTACGTAGGTACGATACGCATGTAATTTTTTTTTTTTTTGGTACGCTACGTTAGTACGGTTTTGTAAATTTTTGAAATACGCTCTGTTTAATTTTGAGCGTACCGTACTGCCATTCTTGCCAACAGGGGCGTATATAGGGAAGGGCATGTGCCATGGCCCCCCTTTGGGTTGCCAGGATTGTGTAATTAGCAAAGAATAGTATGCAAAATTGCGGCATGTCCCCCTCCTCTATTGTAACTTGGGCAGAAAGTTTGAGCACACGAAAGGTACGGAATCTGTGTGACGATCTTTTTTTTTTGTCTTCACCTAATTTTGGGCCAAAAACCGGACTGATTTTGAGTGGAGGAATTTTACTTTTTGTCTTCGTTATTTTCAAATTTCCTGCTCCTCCTTTTCGAAAATTCTGTGTACGCGACTGCTTGCCAACAACTTACTAACAAGTAGCAGTAATTAGGTACCTAACCAAATCTGAAAATTTGGCTGCTGCTATATTGGTACCTGCAGACATAGGCTACCAGTACTGATCTACATAATGATCGTTTTTAAATTCATATTTTGTTAATAGGTTAAAAACATCACCAAAGCTGGTCTGATGATACAACAGATTATATCACTCCAGTGGCGTAGGAGCATACGTTGCCACCCCTGGCTTTCCTTAAAAATGCCTCACAGGCCCGGCGCCAGGATAGCGTGGCTGGGGGGGGGGGGGAAATAAATTGTGGGGAGGTACGAGAAGTTTTTTTACATGAATTTGAGTGGGGCACTGGGGCACGAGAAATTTATTTGAGTGTGGATCAAACAAACAAGATGAAGACCAACAAAAAACAGGTCTTCCGTGCAAAATTTCCACAAATTCAGGTTGTCGTCTCAAAATTCTTGCGATTTTCCACGAATTCTTAAGTGATGACCAAAAACAAAGGTCTTTAGTGCAAAGAGTTTTATGAAATCCGGTATGAGCCCACAAAAATTACGAAAAAACAGTTCTTGCTTGCGAATTCTAGGGCGGTAAACACCAATTTGGGAGTGTTAGGCCTCGACTTGCACTGCAGTAGCCCCGAGCCTGTTAATTTCTTCGGGGGCACAGTCCTCGCTTGGGGGGGCACAATTTTCGTTTTGGGGGGCACAAGTAGTCATTTGGGGGGCACAGCCCCGGAATGCCCCCCCGTGGCGCCTTGCCTGATGCCGCCCTAAGTAAACTGTGGAAAATTTTGAAATATTTTCACGTTCAAGCATTCTTACAATAAAATACTTACAAATAATGTGCCAGGGCTCAGAGGTTTTTTTTTGCATGAAAAACAAGCCTCACTTACTTACATGCTGATATCTTCAGTATTTTTCTGGAGTTCAACGTTATTGTCTGGGTTTTTATTTGAATCGTTTCCAGGTATTGTTAAAGAAACATTGGAACTGGAAGAAGCTACAAACTTTAACATAGCTCCCTCATGCTTTTTCAGTTCTGCTTGTTTTGCTTTCTTCTTCTTTCTAAAAAAAGCTCCATTCTCTTTGACACGTTTCATTTTTGAATCTAAATTAACACCGGTCGGTTGGTCAAGCAGTAACGCGTTTATCTCTGGAGCCGGAATTATGACGTTTAAATCTTGGGCCGGTCAAATCTGACACAATGTTGCCTACGGCTCGCCACCGCTGCAACATTTTTTTGAAACAAGCTGTGTTGCCTGGGCGCAATGACGCGGAGATGGGGCCCGCAAACTCGATACACACTTCGGCGTAACACAGCGATTATATTGAAACAATTAATTTTGACTAGATAAATTTAAAATAAAAGGGATGCGAACTAGCAGTAACATTCTAAACAAAAATCACTAGTCAGACTAATCGGACAACTTATGTATGAATCGCACCGACTAAACCGGAAGAGTCTTTTTCAAAGACACGCCGATAGTCTATCTTAAGGCCCAAATCTTACTCTACATAAATACCTAGCTAAAACTATGATGCTGGCACAGAAAATTGATCTTGCCCTACCTAAACCGAATCTTTAGTTCCAGCCAACTCTCGACACTATGTCTGCCTCAGTGCTTTCCCCATCGCTAAAATAATAAAATACATCAATATCTCAGCTTTACTGCACCCGAGATTTGATCAAATCTTATATTATACTCGCTGTAATACACCAAAGCGTGTAACGAGTTGGCAAGGCCCATCTCCGCGTTATTGCGCCTGGTAACACAGCTTCTTTTGAAGAAATGTTCCAGCGGTGTCGAGCCGTTGGCAACCCTGTGTCAGATTTGACCGGTCCGGGATTTGAACCTGAAGTGAGTTCGTATGCGATGAGTCTCAACACGTTGCTCTTTGATTTCAACAAGTAGTATATTATGATAATAATAATAATTACGACATAAAGCGAAGCAGCGGTATATATACAGAAAAGCGAGAACAAAAACAATATTAATTAAATTCCTTTTGTCTCGCAGTATCCGTTCATTATGCAATACCACCCATAACAATGAGCGATATGTGCCAATAACGGGATACCGCAGACAAAATCACACAAAGACAAAATATATCAATCAACTCGGTCACCACCGACCTTCCCTTCAGAATGATGAGTATGATGGACGTCAAAACCCCCAAAGGCTGTCCAGCATACACATCAGTCGACAAAAGGAAATGTGGATTCGAGTCAATTCCAAAAACATGACAAAAAAGACACGTAACTCTTCCAGAACCGCAACATAGAAAACCGATAATGGGTTAAAAACGTAAGCAGAAACACCAAAACTGGGGATAAAATGTTTAACGCGTTAAAATCTGAAATATGACAGTAAAAATGCTATTTTCTACGTCCAATAAGTGACTTGGTCATTCCTCTCAGGATAACATACCGGTAGCGCATTTTAGCGCGGAAAATGTAAACAACACAATATAGAGGGCTTTTCTCATGCTCTTTAGCATGATATATAATCATCGAGTCTTTGCTCGGAATCAAATGATATCAAAAACACAAAAACAACAATATAAAATAAACATTCAGTAACTCTGCTGGTCGCACGAGATATATTTCGAATAGTCATGGCATCCTTTAAACTTCTTCTACTCGAACAGAATTAGAGTAGCCATGACATTAATTATAACGCAAGAAATTTTAGCTAATTCCAGCGTAAGAGGAAAATACGCAAATGCGATTCATACATTTGTAAAGGTCAATTATCGGACACCCATTATCAGTACAACTACGTTTACGTTTTTTTTTTTTTGCACAGCTTAACCGTGATAGATAAGGAGTCAGGATTGATAACAGACGCTACGGGTACGTCTGTTAACAGACACAAATTCAAAAATCATGTAAGCTTTACACGCGGTTGATAATCCCAAAACAATTCAGTAATAATCGCAATAATATCAAGTTTTTGTCAATTGGGGCCGAGGATTTATCCTTTTACCACCCCATTTACACAAGTATTTTCAATAATAATAATAATAATAAAAAATTCCAAATTGCTCCGTCTCAAATCTGAGACTGTAAGACGATAGTTAAGGCTAAAGGAAAAAATGACGTTGGCTTTGCTTAGCGAAATGCAAGTTTGCAAGCCTCTCTGTCGTTTGCATCGGCATACGTGGTTTGATTACGGTTCCCACGTACCTTGCAAATATATGATTGGATTTGGGCTTCCTTTTTTTTTTTTGTACAACGCCAAAATTCAACAACATTAAAGTTATTTTTAATCGCCTTTTACGATTCGCCATAACTTGGCGGCTTTACTATTCTGAAACCGGTGAGGCACGGCAGGATTTTGTTTTAAAGCGTATAAAAAGCCATTTTTAAAAACTTTAGGCGAGCGCTTAAAATGTAATATTGCAGTATCTACTGTAGTAGTTCGTAGCACAATTTTTGTCTCACTGCAACAAAGTTTTTTTGTGAAATTTTCTGTCTTCTTTGTATTCTTGCTTCGAGAATACTTCTCCTTATCCTCTCGTTCTATGTCTTTCAAAACCGATTTGTTGAAAGGATTTTCACTTCACAAAAAGCGCCCCTTCGGGCGCACCTCACACGGGGCACCAATTTAGTGAGTTCGTACGCGATGAGTCTCATCACATAGCCTTTTGATTTCAACAAGTAGTATATTATGATGATAATAATAATAATGACGACATAAAGCGAAGCAGCAGTATATATACAGCGAGTGAGCAAAAAAAGCGAGAACAAAAACAACATTAATTAAATTCCTTTTGTCTCGCAGTATCCGTTCATTATGCAATATCACCCATAACAATGAGTGATATGTGCCAATAACCGGATACCGCAGACAAAATCACACAAGGAAAAAATATATTAATTCACTCGGTCACCCCAAACCTCAGACCATTCTGCTCCAGAGACGAGCGCGTTGCCGCTCGACCAACTGGATGATGCACCCGAAATCTGACTGCAAAAACTACTGTAGAGATTGACTGCTGAGAAAGAGAAAATGAATCATGAATTCTTGTTTAAATTCTTTTTAATTTTACTTGGTGAGGTGGCAGTAGACTTAGATGACCTTTCGGTCCTTCGCTGTCTCCTCACCAAGTGACTAAATTTCGCTTTGACTCTGCAAGTTTGTGTGTTGGTTTTAAAGGAATTGCATATTTCGATGCTTTGGTGATAGACCTAGAGGAAGTTGCAGTTTTTTTCTTGTGATATGACGTCACTTGGTAAATAAATAAATATGATGATGATGATGTTTATAACAACAGAGTTATGATATACTAAATGTAACTATGAATTGAACAACAGTCGGGGTACAACGCAACTATCCAATACCAAACAAAAGCAACTCAAACTGTAAGTTTTTTAATGTGTGCCAGCTGTCTCTTAGCAAATCGTTTTCTTGTTTTACATTTTTCTATTTTTGTTTGCTGTATGCACTGCAAAGCCTCATTTTGCCGCCCAGATAACTTTTGCCCCCTCCCCCTTACAGCCTGCCACCCCTGGCGCAGACCCAGAATCGTTAAGTGGCTGCTACGCCACTGTATCACTCGTATAATGCCACTGAGGTATTTAGTTTGAATTAGAATCGCTGTCTGAAGCAGAATTCTTTTACTTTCCGCAACGAACATCGCGTTCCTTAGTCAGCGAAAACATTTTGCAAACTCATGCCTGGTGTGATGTCACGAATTGATGCGGAGTCAAACGGAGTAAATAGTATTTTCGCTAATATGGGAAATTGGGGAGAAATATTGGAGCACCTCATTGTTAGCTCAAGTAGTTCCCATTCCTTCAATAAAACCGATTTCGAGCAGTACTTCTTTCATTTTTTTTCTTTTTAACTTAGTGTTGTTTTAAACTCTGTCCTTGATTTACTGTGTTAATTTATTTCTTTTACTTAGATATCGCCTACGAGTTTTTCATCATATTTTATCGTTTTTATATTGCTGTATGCTGTAAAGTAATCGTTTATTTTTGCAATAATCCTATTCAATGACCCTGTATAGCTCAAATGGGAAGGGGGCAACGCCAAAATACACACTTGACTTCCTTGTCTATATATTTGAAGTTAAAGACCTCATCGTAGTGTCGTCATTACCAATTAATTTTTAGTAAAAATGATGTCAGTTTTTTATTATTATGTACGTATTACGTATGTTATACTTCAGTTGTATAAACACGAGTACAAAACGCTGAGCTGAAAATAATCATGTTAATATTTTACGGCCAAAACATTCATGAATTTGGTGAAGTGCTTTCGGCATGTCTCAAAGCAATTTGAGTATTCTCAATGGATTTTAAAGTTTTAGTACATAAATTGTGAATAAAATAGACCTATAAGACTGGGATCACACAATCAGGTTTTTTACACAATTTTCTGACTTCAATTGTGAGAAATACCGCTCAAGTCCATGACTCACTATTGCAGGCACCTGTCGTCAATTATATTGAACAGCCCGTGTGAAAATGAAAATCAGTCGCTAGAAAGTCTTGCTGAGTTCTTGCGGGAAATAGAACCGAGCTTTCATGCAAATAATCTCATGCAAATAATAATCGGCACCTTTCATGCAAATAATCGGACTAGTAACGCATCAAAAAACTCCTCGGTTTTAAAACGCATTGAATTAGACCGTAAAAAGACGGAAATACAGTCTTTAAAAAGCATTGCTCACGCACGTAAATCTAAAGTCGAAGCTGAGGCCCGAAAAGCACAAGCCGAAGCTGAGACCCGAAAGGCACCAGCCTGAGCTGAAACTGAGAAGGCATTGGCAAAATTGTGATTGAAAAGTGCAAATCTTGAAGCTGAGGAAAAAATTTTCGCGTATGATTCACAGATGGGTTCTCAATTTAAGAGCTTGTGTAAAAGTAAACCTTCTTCGCGTTTGCGTAAATCTAGCGCATGGCATCAAAATGAAAAGTTGCGTAAAGACCCTCAACGTAAAAATGAGACTAGCTACGGAAAACCTTTGCTAAAGCGATCGGAAAAAAAAGACACTCGAATTAAATCGCTCTTTCAAAATTATGAGAGTCGATCGAATTTATACAAATCTAAAAATGCGGCAACAAAACCTCAAGTTCCTGCTGCGTTATTATACGGCGTTCTTCCAGATTTTAAAAAACTCGAAAATGCAAACTATGTTGACCGTAGGTTTTCGGATATGAATCAACATGCTCAAGAGTCACATTCAGGGCCTCAGAGAGAAAATTTTCCAGGGGGTACGAAGGTCGATACCGGGGCCCCCAAATCTTATTGGGCCCCCCCAAGCTTTATCGGGGCCCATGCCGTTAAATCATTTTTTGTCGGATGGGTGTAGAACTGTAGATCTTTGTTTAAAAGTGAGGGGATAACATAACAATATTCGCATACAGTTAGGACCTGTAAAAAACACAACTAGACATAAATTGGTTTAAAACCAGCTATAGGGGGTTTGGGGGAGCGCTGTGAGCTCCCGAGCGGGGTCCGAGGCGGAGACCTGAAAGCTTTAGCACTTTTTATGTTTCTTGAGGATAAAATACAGCATTTGATCAACATCCCAGCACCGAACTTGCTTAAATTGATAAGCAGATAACGTAATATACATTAAAAAAAGTATGGGAAGTGGGGGATGATGACATTGACACAATATTATACAATATAATGATTTTAATACTGCAAATACAAATATTTTACTAATAAAAGTTTTAAGAAGTCATCTGCAATCATAGACTTCACAAACCCAAATACCATAGGTGGGCAAGTTAATGCAAAACGTTAGCTTCGTTAACCACTAGTCCGTTAACAAACTTCACACCTCCGTTAACGTTAATCAGTTATTTTCAGCTTTAATCAACGGAAGTTAATTAAGTCCGTTAATCCGTTAACATTTTGCGTGTAATTTTTATTTCTTTTTATTCACTCGCTTTTACAACACGTATTGACGCTGTAGAGGTGATTGTAAAGAAATATTTATAGCTATCGTGGTCTTTTTGTGTTTTGAAAGTTACATTTTACAGTCTAATCTAATTTCAAGATAAAAACAAGTTCAAATGCACAACGAAGCTGCTAGATATTAACGATAAAAACCTTAAAGGAAGTTAACAGAACTTAATGGAAGTTACTTTAGTCCGTCAACAGCACTTAACGGAAGTTAATTTAGTCCGTTAACATGAAAAAACTTGTTAACGGATTAACGAGTCAGTGAAAAAGTTAGCTTTGTTATTAACGGATTAACGATTAACGGACTTGTGCCCACCTATGCCAAAAACCTATTAAACTCATACAGATAGAGTGAGTTACTTAATGATAGCAGTATAGTATATCAACTTTGACTCCGCTCTCTGAGGTTGAAATGCTTTTGGATCTCTGGAAATGTGGGCCCTCGTACATTGTTATACTGTAGAATTAGGGATCGCAAGTCAGAGAAATGTAACAAAACGTTAATTGCGTTGCAAGGGTATGGCTTTTGCTTTTCAGTGTAGTTGTCAATGCATTCCTCTTTGATATCACCTAATAGCTCCATTCCTTCAGTTAATTTGTCTAAAAATTTTTCTACTTCAAAATTTTTTGTATCACGAATTAGGGTGACATTTGATTTTTCACTCTTGGGCAGGCTTAAATTAGAACACACCATTACTGGCAGGTGATCACTTACATCTTCCACCAGAATAAAACTTTTGTGTTCACCCACTACATTGTTTGTATAAACATGATCTAAAAGAATTGAGCTTGTAGTGGTTATTCTTGTCGGGTGTGTAATTAAGGGAATGCAGCCTAAGCTATATGTTAAATTCATGAAATCTTTAATATTGATAACAGAGTTACTTTTCAACAAATCTGCGTTGAAGTCTCCTCCGATATAATACATCAATTTTCTACTATTCAATTATTCAATGGTTGATTCAAAACTCTGATAATTTCTGTTTAGGGTGTCTGTAAATTACTCCCACTATACATTTTTTGTTATTCCCTAAATCTAGTTGAATCCACATATCTTCACAGTTAGGAATGTTTAAATCTAACTCCTTGCAAATTGAAATCGATAAAGACTCCTTAATAAAAAATTCTACTCCTCCCCATCTTGTAGTTGTACCTTTGTGGTAAAAATGGTACCCACTTAACTTTGCATTGTATATCTGTAACAATTTAAGTTTGGTTTCACTTATAGCAATGATATCAGGTAAGATATCATAATTTGTTAAAAGTTCATTCAATTTATCAAAATTTGGATTTAAGCTTCTTATATTCACGCAAAGCAAAGAAAATTTACACTTTTTGTTAATAATATTGGCTTCGGCCTGTGAGCAGTATTTTGAGTCAACCAAACCAGAATTTAAATCATTTAGTAAGCTTTTTATCTTGTTGTCTACCTGTAAGCATTTAGCTGGGAAAAACGAATTATTTGTGTGATTAATATTAAAGTTTAGTTTGTCATCATTTCTCATTTCATTTAACAATTGCTTATCATCTAGGGTTTGAAAAGGAAACAATTCACTGTAACAATTTTGGCAGAGGTATGGTTCAGTAGAAGAACAAAGAATGTGAAATTTAAGGGGACTAATGACTGTGCATTTGAGATGAATCCATCCACCACACATATCACACTGAATAGCGCACTGGTTTCTTTTACAAGGTCTTAAACATATTTCACATGGACATTTAACTGGCATTATCAAGCAGTCAAACCAAAGAAAGATTCTACACTAGTTAGACAAATATTCTACACTAGTTACAATGAAAGATTCTACACTAGTTAGACAATTGCTATAAGTCAGCATGCCACCAGTTCTGCTTTCTTTGCACCGCAAACAAATACAAAAAAATCAATAGCGATTAATAACCTTGGATCTGCTTTCTTTGCCGAGCTTTATGCTATTCTATCGACTTTACATTGAATAGCCATAAATAGAACCTGAAAAGCTTCATTGTAACCGATTGTTATTCTGTTTTACAGGCTCTAAATTCAAAGAAGTGGGGTAAGCATTATATTTTAACTAAAATTTTGTTATTGAATCACTATCTAACTACTTCTAATTTGAAAGTTACTTTTCTCTGGGTTCTTAGTCATTCCGGGATTTCTGGAAACGAGATTGATGATAACTTAACCAAACATGTTTTCAGATCTGTCATACAATGCTCATCAAATGAAGTTCAAATTAAGCGAACCGAAAATAAATTATCTTATTCAGAAGTCAAATCATCCGTTTGGGATCATATCTTCGAGAAGTGGAATCGTCATTACATCGCTTATCCCACCGGTGGCCAATACAAATTTTTATTTCCAAATGTCGAAAATGTACTTTCCTTTCAATCAAAAGAAATCAGCTACTGTTTAGAATAAATAGCCATGACACTGGTTTATGTTCCAAATGCAAAGTTCCGGAGACTGTCCCACATTTTCTTTTTGTTTGCCCAAATTATTCAACTGGTCGTAATATTCTGAAAAGTGCTGTGAAAAAATTAGACCTTATCTTTGATTTGAAATCTATATTATCAAGCAAGGTGGTGTATCCTCATCTTATTCAATATATTTGCTCCTCCAATCGGTTCATTTAAAATGTTAATGGCTATCGTTTAATCTTATACTCATTACCATTTTGTGTAAGAATGAAATGTGTATTTATGTAATCACTGAAAAATACACGAAGAGCTTATTTATTCTTTCTCAGTATGAGTTGGCTTGGGTGGGGCAAAGCCAAGCAGGATTTGTTACACTTTAATATCAAATGTTGTCATTTACTTTTTAGGCTTGATTTTTCTCCACCGCAACCCATCTCTGATTGTGTTTCTTCTTTGTTCTATGTACGTTGTTTTATGTATCGTAATTTGTTAGTACATAGAAATCAGAGGTGGACAAAGTAGTCGAAAAATCTACTTAAGTAAAAGTATTGTTACTTACTCAAAAATGCCTTTCAAGTAAAAGTAGAAGTATGGCGAAGCATTTCCACTTAAGTAAAAGTAGGAAAGTAGTCAAAATTAATTCTACTTAAGTAGTGAAAGTAGAAAGTAATTTCGAATTTCACGTGTTTGTTTATTCTTCGAAGGTTTGCTGTTGTGACGCTTACGATCAGTGTTCAAGCAAAGCCATACATACTTACGGTAGCATATCAAAAAATCAAAGTTTTATTATTCTCTTGAAATTACACCGAAGCGTGTTACGAATACGATTTAGTAGGGACTCTGGGCTCATCTCCGCGCCTGGACAACACAGCTTGAGAAGAAATGTCGCAGCGATGGCGAGTCGTTAGCAACACTGTTCGTTAACCGGCTAGGGAATTGAACCCCAGACGGGCCGCAGCAAACGCAACGCCGTTAACCGCTAATCTTTTTCGTATGAACCAGGAGTAATGCGCATGTCTAGTTTGTCTACTGTACCATGCTAATCAGGGTTCGGTATGTTTTTTTTTTTTAGTGAGACTGAGTCAACACCTGGTATTTGATGCAACGCAAAAACACACTACCCTAGATGACCTGTAAATGAATCGGCGTAACTATTCAATAAGTTTCGTAGTACTGTACAGTAAAACAAACTCGATACGTAGTTATTGTACACGTTGTGAGGTGGAATAATGGCTAGTTGTTTACTTCTACTTTACATAAAAGTCATTACTACTCAAGTAGCATTACTTCGAGAGGATTTTACTTGAAGTAAAAGTAGAAGTAACAGAAATGAAAAATACTTAAGTAAGTCGCTTTTTACCGAAAATACTACTTAAGTAGTCTACTTAAGTAAAACTACTTCGTTACTGACCACCTCTGATAGTAATACATGCAAAGCTGTAGTTGATCCTAAAAACATTTTTAAAAGTACCATTTCTCTTAAGGATGTGTGCCTAACAAACTCATTTTGTTTATTTATTTACAGTAAAAGTGTTTTGTATTTTATACTAAATTACTATGGTAGATCTGTGCTGTTATATGAAATGCTAATAAATTTATTTGGGTTTCTATAAAGTTATTTTTGAGCGCTTCTGTAGTGATATCAGGCGCCTGCTGTCGCTTCAGAAGTACTGGCTTTTTTTTATTTATTTCAACCAAAATTTTAAAAATCTACAGCATTTCACGTATTGATTTATATGTGTTTTTTAGTCAATTTAGTTATGGTGCTAATGAACCACCGCTGTTATAAAGCGCTACTGTTTACAATAATGATAATGAAAATAAAAAATCTTACTTCCTTTTAGCAAGTTGGCAACACATAATTAGTTTTCTGTTTTAATGTTGTTGGCTTTTCGACTTTGTTACGCTGGTACGGTACGGTTCTAGGTACGTAGTACGCAAATTTTGAACGTACCATACCGTCCTGCCATTCTTGCAGTAAGTGGAGTGCCAGTGTGATACTGGTCAAGAATCCTCTTTCTGGTGACCTTGTTGTTAGACTTTGATCAGAGTAATCTGAGAAGAGGGTTCGCTGGCAAAAGCAGAAATTGCCCTCGTGTGTGGTTTAAAGGTTCTGGTGGGCTGCCAGGATAGGCAATGTGTGAATTTAGATGCTGATAAAACATTAACCTAATGGAAAAGCAGATATGTGAGAAAGTGAGACCTCACAGTAGTGAAAAAAGTTTAAGTTTCAAATCTGCTATGTAACTTCTGAATTTTTAGAAAATTGTTCATATAAAAAGAGTCTTGATGCTATTTTTGTCAACTGGCGCTCCTTAATATTTCTTTGTCGGTCGAAACTGCAAATGGTTCTCGATGCAATTCTCTTTCTTCCAAATAGTCTAATAGCAAACCTGGAGACCATTTTAATTTTTTATCAAGAATCCGCTTTAGGCCGTTTGCTGTAAATTCTAGCGTTCACCTTGTAAAAAAATTTGAGTGGCAACTTATTTTTTGCTTAAATACATTGATTTTCATCTCACAAACTCACATGCAAAAGTTCTCCACTTATTTTCCTGCAGTATTTTTTTAATTTGACCTGAAAGTTGGCTTCTAAAATGCGAATGAATACAATCATACAACCGGAATCGACCAATCATAAAATAGAATAACTTGGGGACTTTCCCTTCAACGAATTTTTAAAAACTGTTTTGGATCAGGTCCTGAGGTAGGCTACACTGATCTAACGGTTAGTTTTTTTACTATGTTAGCTTAAATTGGGTTAAATGGGTGCAATAGTTGGATTTTGTTCTTAAATTTGTTTTAAAAAGAAATTTTTGGCAAATTACTAGCAATAAATACTAGTATCCATGATGAAACATCGCTTTAAAGTAGACCTAGGTCTACACAGTATAGATAGCCAGGTACTTGGTAACCAAAAGTGATATGACGTGCCAGGCAGAAATTATAAAGCATTGTTTCAAAACAGTACTTTAAAATAGCCTATAGTTACTGGTACAGAGATAATAAAGTTATATGACCTGCCAAGCAGAACATAGTCGCAAACTGCTGTGTTCAGGTATCAGTGGTAATTTTATGACAGTGCTGCGAAAATGGTCGAGACTTTTAGACTTGAAAATGCACAAAACATGTAGACCTAGCATTGTTTCTCAAACAACTAGGCCTAATGTAGATTTGTATTTGTAGACCTAGCATTGTTGTGCAGGCTCCTAGATAAAATAGAATAGATTTGTACTTCTAGACCCAACTCCCATGAAGACACTGCGACTTGTCATTTGGGATTTTGTTCAACGCTCTCTCAATTTTAGCCTAGTAGCACTCTGTTTAACAAAGTTTAAATCAGAGGCGGAGTCCTCGAGGACACATTTTGAAGTCCTTGGCCTCGAAGGTTAAATCCTTGGCTTTGAAGCCTAAAAGCATGTGCGTAGTAGCTCAAAAGGATTTGGGGGAGCACCAAATTTTGCCCAAAAAATGACATTGAATTTTGCCCGGAAAGTGATCAGGTTTTTCTGTCCAAATTAAGGTGACCTCCAAAAAAAAAAAGGTCTTCACTGAAATTGAGACGGTTTGATGAATATTAAATAGCCCGAAATTTTGACGCAAACTTGCCCGAAAAATATGAAATTGCCCAAAATTTTAATGCAATATTGCCCAAATAATATAAAATTGCCCAAAATTTCGACACTTTAAAACCAAGCGGGGGGGGGGGGGGGGGGGGGGCAGTGCCCCCCGCCTCCTACACCACTGCCTACAAGTCCTCGAAAATGTCCTGTTCTCGGCTCGAGGATAGCATTATTTTTTGATTGGTTGAAAAGGAAAATAACCAAACAAAAAATAATCAAAAAATCTAGCTTTTCAATTCATTTTTTTTCCTTTTTTGAAAAATATCATATATTGTGATTGCCAAGTCATAGTAAACCTTATTTTAAATGGCATTGTGTGAAAGCTTTAATCAGAGAATGAGGGGCAAAAGGCAGTGTAGAATTGTTATTCTTATTTCTGCAAATATTTCCGGTGCGGGTGGTACAAACCGCAAAGCCCTAAAACCATCAAGAGCCATAACAAGGGATCCGGGGTCCTGACGCAAACATTTTTGAGTTGCTAATGCTAACTCATGACCATGCTTATATCTGAGTATGGACTCGGAAAAAAGTATATGTGTGTGATAATGAAATGTAATACAGTTACCACGGCAGTAGCGTGGCCAGGGTGAAGCGGGGGGTGGGGGACCTATAGCCTCCCCCATTGGCCTGTCAACCAAAACGCAGAATAAGAAAAATACCACGTTTTTAGGTCTTTTGAGGCTGTTTTTTGCGCTGGAATGGACTAAAAAGTGATTTAAAGCATCTTTTGCAACATATCTTCAGGAGAGGCTAATTTGTCAAAAATTAAAGTCACAAATCAATAAAAACTTTGAAAAATGCCCAAAAATAAAAAATCAATAAATTTTGATCGCTGGTGCAAAAACGCCAAACATAGGTTTTATTAACAAATATGTTACAAACTCAGAAATAAAGGAGAGGGGGGCTATTCAGTGTTGATTAATTACCAATCATTTCTCTAAGATCTCTTTTCATTAGCCTCCCCCCCTCCCCCAGATTATTTTCCTTTATAAAATATAGACGAAATAGATTACTCCGTTTGAGTTTTATTGAATAGAAGGATTTTATGATTTACCAGCATGTAAACAAGAAAACTGCAATGTTATCATTAGCCACCTCCCACATAGCCCGTTAATGCAACCGGTTGAATCATGTTGCACTGCCAACTTCTATACCACTTTTTAAAAGCATTATTTTTATTAAAATAGCCCTAAAATTAAGTTATTTTTGCAAAAAAATCCAAAATTATTGAGCACTAGGGGCTCTGCCCCCAGACCTCCGTGCCTCCGGCGGCTGGGAGTTTCTCCCCCAGACCCCATTTGACCTCCAGCGGCTGGGGGCTCCGCCCCCAGACCCCCAAAACAGCCCTCCCCCATTGTGAATTTCTGGCTACGAGCCTGTACCAGGGATAGCATATTAAACAGAGTATGTTAGTGTATCCGTGATATAACTAACAAAACTTATCTTGAGAAAGCCACCTTGTTCTGAATGTATGCGAGAAAAAATCGCGAAGACTTTTTTTGAAATAAGAAAGAGCAGCACTCTAATCATTGTTATGTGATCTGGGAAAAAGCCACATTTGCTGAGCAATTTTTGCGTTAAAAATCGCCGCTAAGAATCCCAAATAACAGAGGCGGAGTCCTCGCTGACACATTTTGAAGTCCTTGGCTTTGGCCTCGAAGGTTAAATCCTTGGCCTTGAAGCCTGCAAGTCCTCGAAAATGCCCTGCTCTCGGCCGAGGACATTAAATTGTTGAAAATGATCCATGGCCATGAGCTTTTTTCACTTTACCTTGGAAATTGGCATTTCCTCGCGTGAAGACCTTTTGTTTCGTTTTCGAGAACGCCTGCGCCTTGTGTCCTTGGCCTTGAGCATTCCTGTCCTAGGCCTCGAGAAGTCAGCCCTTGGCCTTGATCTCAGATTTTTTTGTATCATTGGCCTAGGCTTCGAACGTTGTGTCCTCGACTCCACCTCTGTCCTCGACAAATAATAAACTATACTGTATCAGAAAAAAGCGCTAAATGTGGAGTTAAAAATGAGAGCGTGAAATTAAATATAACTATAATTGTTTGAATGGCTGGAAACAGTCGCGTAGCCAGGATTTCGCAACGGGGGGGGGGGGCTTTTTTTGAAGTTTGATTCAACTGTAAACGAACTTGATCCGAATTTTCATTTGGTTTCAATTGGATTGAGGCAAATTCAGAGCGTTTTTCTGCCAAAATCGAGTGATCTCCAAAAAAAAAAGTCTTCACCGAAATTCAGAGCGTTTTTCTGTCAACTGACACCCACTTCTACTTCTCCTTTCACGATCTTTGGGGGGGCTATTTTCGTTTCGGGGGGGCTATTTCCCGTTTTAGGGCAAAAACCAGCCTCAAAACTGCTAAAAGCATGTTATTTTGCATACTGTTCAGGCCAATGGGGGGGGCTATAGCACCATTTGCCCCCCCTAGCTACGCTACTGGCTGGAAAGATGCGCGCTGCAGTCAATCAATTTTTCACACGACGTCATTAAGATGAGGAGAAGCTCCCATGAAAAATTTGGACCTTTTTCGAAAAAAATAATGTTTTATTATTTTTACGTTTCTACAATTGTGAGCTCTTCAGAGGGGGAGGGCGACCCCGGACAAATTGCAAATCTCTTCAAGGCCTTTCTCCTTAATACAGCCCTGCTAAGATACTCAAGTTGTTTTTGCCATTAAATAATTTATGCTAAATTTTACAAAGTGACGTTTGGCGGCAGAAACGCGTGCCCTCATTCATCGATAGGCAATTAATGAGCTATAGAAAGATATCATGTGTAATAAAACGTAAAAAAAGATTAATTAGGATTGAGGAAAATGTGATAAAACTAAAGTTTTTCAACTTAACTTTTACGTTACCGGTATTTTCTTTTTTAAAATTGCTTTGAAAATTTAATTGTTTCACCTCTTTCAAAATCACAAAAATTGTTTTTTATTAAAAAAAAGTCACTAAAATTGTTCAACAGAGGCATGTGAACTTTGCCCTAGCCCCCAGACCCCGTTTTTTCCAAGGACGTGAGCTTGCAAATACTGGATACGGTACCTTAATTCATTTTAAAAACATAAATTATTTTACTCTATTTTGCAATACTTTTAGAGAATAATATCGTAGTCGCTATACAATGTTTGAAAACTATGATAACATTTTTAAAAATCTGCAAAAAGAAGTCGTTCAAACAATAAAGGTTGTTTTGGAAAAAGTACTAAAACGGTGGGGATGAGAGATCCATAATCACTCAGAGGACGTTTACACTGGGGTTTTAACTGATGAAGTTAAGGTCTTAAAATTGACCGTTTCCATGTTCAGAAGTTAGTTACTCTCATTTCGCATAACGGTCTTAATTGTTTTATTACCTCGATACCGCTATGGAACGTAATCAAAATTGCTGCTAACGCGTAAAACTTCAAAATAACTTTCGTTATTTTTAGAAACTACCATTTTTAAATTATCATGAAAAACTTAACGAAATGCAATGTCTTACACTTTCGCGCTTAAAAACAGTCAAAGTTTGCCGACCATAGCTTTTTTTAAAATTTTGTCCTTGGTCCTTGGCTTTGGCCTCGACCAATTCTGCCCTTGGCCTCGAGAGGGTCTGTACTTGAAAAGCTGGTCCTTGGTTTTGGCCTCGGATTTTTTTTTCAGTCCTTGGCCTCGAACATTGTGTCCTCGACTCCAGATCTGCTTCAATTATCGAACACGTAACGTGCAACTTGAATGTGATGATTGACGACCACGACAATTAAAATAATTTGTATTAATGTGATCGGTGATATTATAGAATAAGTTTTGATTTCTCCAAACATTGTTGAAGCTTAAGACATCACCGGCAACCTGCATATTTTGCTATATTTTTTGCACTTTCCTAAGTAATCAAAAGTGTTCTAATTTATTCTTCAATTGTTACTTGCTTCGGATGCACCCTAGGGTTAGAATTCACCTAGCACACCCATCAAAAATTGATTTTTACCAAAAAATGCGATTTTGCTTTTCATCACCTCAAAAAGTATTGTGGTTTTGCAAAATTTTGACAAAAACTTCATATTGCAATTTATATTGTGACGTTTCATTCATTTGTTACGTTTTTTTGTGACGTCATCATTGACCGGTTACGTCATTTCAAAAGTACCCTCATCAAAAATCCTGTTTATAATTGTGCAGTTATAAGTTGATATACTTATTTTAAATATTTAACAAGCATTTGAAACAAGTTTGCTTTTGTAGTTAATTTTATTGATTTTTGGTAACTGTTTTTTAGTCAAACAAGGCCCCAAAATTAATAAAATTTTTAATTTTATCTGTAGCCCAATGCTTTCGGAAAAGTTTATGCCATTTTTGTACGTTCAAACAAATGAAGTAAACTCCTATCGATGGTTAATCACTGAAAAATTAAGGGGAAAATTATTAAAAGCTTAAATAAATACAAAAGAAACATTTCGCCGCTAGTAGTGCTAGAGAGCGCTAGGGAGGATTGCTTAATTTAACTTTAAAACCAAACTAGAAATTTGCGCATCTGAAAAATTGTCAAAATAAGCAAATAGAAATGATAAAAGGATTTAAATTTGCACATTATGCGGAAAATATGTAATTTTTAGTTTAGAAAACCCCCAACTTTACCCCCCATTTGCTCGAAAACTGCAGGGTAATTTTTGGAGAACTTTTTATATAAACCTCCTAGGATGAAATACAGTTTATCTGCATCAAAATTGTTTTGCCACTCAAACTTTTTTACAAACTCGATTTTTAAGCGTTCTAGAATTTACAGCAAACGGCCTACTTTAGTTACAAGTTTTCAACATTTTGTAATTAAATTTCTGAACCAAAAAAGATTTCTTGCAAGCTTAAAGAGTGCTTCTAAATCTTTGTTAAGTTAATAAAGAAAATGTGACGTTTTTTACTCTAGTTATATGTTGCAATCGATCCAAGAAACCTATCGAGCAAAAATGAGATTAGAGCTTTCAGAGCTTCAGATGCGCGTGCAAAAATAACCTCTTGCCTTTAGCGAGTATTTCGTTTGGTACCGGTAGCGTCTCTTAAACAATTCTTGTTGCTAATGCGAACGAGGAAATTTCCATTGTGTGGGCCCAGATTCTCTGTAAAAGTCCGCGCGGTTGGTTCAACGTAAAGCAGGGGGACAATTTGGATTTAAGTGTGCAGCACAGACTTTTTTTAAATGATTAGGATCGCGTAACGTTTTGAAAAGTATAAAATATGCTGTCTCTTTCAATAAGGAAAAAGGCAACTAAAGAACTATCGCCACTACTAAAAAGCAGGAGTAAATTTAGCATAAATCAAGCATCTTTGCTAAAGCATCTTCTACTCTTCTTGGGCTATCTTCTGAGTCAAGTCAATTTTATTAGGAATGGAAAAATAATGCTCTTCCTGAATGATAAAGGTGAGCCCATTGTTCATTTTTCTTAAACCTATGAGATCACAACAAACCGTACTTCGTACTTAACTTTATAAACGCAGCGGCCTTTAAGCTTTTGATATGCAGTTCTTGATGATTTTTGATGCAGCTGGAGATTACCTTTTTAAAATATTGCACAGCCCATTATACAGTTTCTAACTTGTAAGCGCTGCGCTCTTAGATTTCACTTTGTAACCCTGCTCTGCATGTATTGGTCTGGCAGCGGGCTTCTCCGGACAACGTGGTTAATGTAGTGGAACCTCTGGTAAAACGATTTTCAACTTTTACTGTTTTGTAAGTTTTCCTTCTGCTAATTCTCTTTTACAATGGATGGTTAGCATTTTTAAAAAATATGATGGAAATAAAACAAAATAAGGTTCAAAGCATAAAAAAGGCTTGGTTTATAAACACTGAATTATAAAATTATGAAATGCCCAAGTCAAAGTACGTAGTTACGTCACAAACAAACATTTTAAGACGTCGTTTACGTTATTGACGAAAAAAATGCTCAGATTTCGGAAAGTTTGTTCAGAAAACCCCAAAATTAGAAAACCTCCTCTTGGTTTAGGAAATTTAAATTATCTGGACTAATTTGTGAATAAATTTGACTTGAAGTCAAGTTAATTTAAAGTAAAAAGCATTGTCTGAAGGCATTTATGAACAAAAAAAAAACAAAAAAAACTGTGAGTAGGGCATTTTTGCTCCCTCATGTAAAATAAGGTTAAAGGCATTGTTGTGCGCAATCTAACTTTTGCAATAGCACAAAATAAGAAGTATAAGCGCAACGAAACTTCCGCAATTGCACAAAGCACTACCAGGGGTACAACCAGGATTTTACTAAGGGAAGACTTAAACCCAAAGCTAAAAGTTGCGTGTGTTAAAAAAGTACATAACGGGATACGTGTTAACAAAGTATAGAGTATTCAAAGGGTACATCATAGACGGGTATATGGGGGCTGCGCTATTTGAGTTAAAAAAAACAACTAAATTGCTTAGATTTGAAAGAATTAAATTACTCAGCTTCTTCAGCTCTTCCTTATTTTCTGAACACGCACAAAACAGGTTTAAAAACTTGCACATTTAGGTTCTATTTCTTAAATGACGTGGCTAAGGGGAGAGATGCTTGAGCCTACTTAACCACCTGGGTTTCGCCACTGTTAACTGTGCAGTGTAAAGTATAAGCAACTATGCGGTAGTAAGAACTCATATAATTCTGTATACTACTTTACTTTAAATACTGCATGTCATAATTAATACTATGTTACATAATTAACTCTCTATACTTATAATTTTAATATCTGTGTACGCATTATATAAAGTGTTTTTTTATTGTTTTGAATTTTTCTGTTTTTGACAAGAGAACAGTTTTAAACGTTTTGCCCTGAATTCTTTCAGTATTTTATTGTTGGTATTATTATTCAGCTAGAATATTGGAACTTTGATAAGTGTATGCTACTACGTTAGGGCCGAAATAGACGAGCAAGTTTATTCAACTTTACTGTTCCAGCAATTATCACTCCATTTACACGTGAAACTGTATTTCTACAAATTTACTTGCAGCAATAAAATAAAAAATTTACTTCAACGATAAAATAAAAAAAAAACAATAAAAAATTTTGGCGCTGAAAGTAATCCTCTGCAAGAAACTTAAAATTCTATGTACACGTGCATGAAACAATTTTTTTTCTTAAAAATGTTGCAGCGATTATAGTGTGGTTTTCTTCTGCAAGACCTCAAAAATCTATTAACACGGTTTTAACGCTC
This sequence comes from Trididemnum nubilum, assembly GCA_963965965.1. Lineage (NCBI taxonomy): Eukaryota > Metazoa > Chordata > Ascidiacea > Aplousobranchia > Didemnidae > Trididemnum > Trididemnum nubilum. The sequence continues at coordinate 12,602,096 of OZ014480.1, forward strand.
TCGCAGACAGATGGGGACTAATCGGCAATAATAATCTAAACTATCAGTAAGCATGTCTCGAAAAAAAAAGCGGTAGCAGCAATAGTAATTTTAAATGTTTTCAGAGAGGAATAACAAAAAAAAACAAAAAAGCTTAAGTGGGGAATACGATCCTAGCTTGCTCGAAATGACACCGTCGTGAGACAGGCAATTTTTAGCCAGGAGCGTTTAGCAGCCATTCTTTGCTTTCTTGCCACAGGTAAGAAAATAGCAAGCACAACATCTGCATTTGTAAAACTTGCGTTGCGCTTTCAATTTTTATTCCGAGGCATTGCAGAAGTCACGTGCGGACTAATGTTTTTAAAAATTTGGTGCAGAAAAATTGCGCTGCGCTTTTAATCTCTTTTTTTGAGATTTACCGTAATTTTATACTTTTGACTTAAACGAGAACTAAAGGCAAAATTAATGGGGGTATCTAAAGTAAGGCTAATCGCATGAGACTAAATTAGCATTGGCTCCATCTTTTTTGAACCTTCCGCTGCAGAGATATTCTAATTCAAACACAACATCGGTGACTCAAATGTTGTAAATTTTATTATTTTTTTATTGGCAGTTCTGTCGTTGATGCGCATTAGCGTCTCAGTGACGCCTTTCCAGTGCTAACTAAAAGCAACGATTAGGCTACTGCATTGAGTCGTTACGCTGCGCTCTAATCAGTTTGATCTTGTCAGCAGAATAGATCCGAGCTGGAAAAAAATAGTGGAATGTACGATAGCCTAAGTAACAAACGTCTCAAAGCAAGCGAAAGTAAGGCTAGTAGAGTTATTCGAGTAGGCTAGGAGGTTATTTGTTTTAACTTAGATGGAAAAGTTTGTTCTAAGGTAACATAATACCGTAAGCAAAATACAATAGGCCTACCCAAGTGTAGGAAGTCTTATTATCAGGTATGAGTTTGTACTGTGTAGCATAGGCGTAGCCAGGATTTTTGATTCGGTGGGGCCCAAACCACAAATCACATGCAATGACGTCATCAGAAATTTTCAAAAAAAGAACTTTTTGTGGGGCAAAGATATCGTAGAATGGATGACCAGAAGCTGTAGCCTGTTGGCACTTTACCAGGATTTTGGCTAAGGGAGAAGACGAAAACTAATCGTTAGAAAACGCAAATGTCGAACTTGGGAGACGTGTTGAGTGAGCTAGTGTATTCAAACATATCAAAGACGTGGGTCTGGGGGCTTGGGGGTAAAGCCCCCAACCGCTGGGCAATTTTTGTAAGTTTTTGGAAAAAAGCTATTTTAATCCCATTGGATCACATTTTCACAGTCATTTAAAACAACTAGATTTTTAACATTTGATAGCCAATCGAAAAAATTTAACTGTTCAATCCTTCTTTTACTTGCAACAAAAGTCCAAAACACGTTTAAAATCTTGCATTATGGAGTAAAAATTTAATTGTACGTGATTTGGTCCACGTTGGGGTAAATAAGGCACATTGCCTCTTGCAATATTTTAGCATTAAATAATAATCCAGTGTAAGATTTTCTTTAGAAGTTTTTGTTTTGTCATAAAGTTAACCAGTTATAGGAGTACATGTACGGCCTGGGGGCCCAGGGCACTCCATCTGAAATTCAATAATTTGTTTAATGAGCATTTTCCCTCGCTATTTTTTAAAAGTATTTTGTCCCTAAAAACTGGCGAGGTGGAGTTGAATCGTTATTGAAAAATGGTGCAATAGATGGTTACGCTTACTAAACATGTTATTCCTGGACTGGATTTACATTGCGCTGGGCCCCCGGCACTTCGAGGATTTTTGCAACATCTTCCTGCCAAATATAAGTGAAGACCAAAAAAGTCCTGTCATCTGAGCACTGGGCCCTGGCACTGAGCTATATGGCAAATACGGCGCTGGTTATTGTTTACGTTTATAAATAGTTTAGATGAGGGTCTGAGGTAGCAACTTTCAGGATGAAACCCATGATTTCACCCTGACTATACGTTTAAATAGGTTGGAAAGAATTGAATTAAGGGGGTGCGCCGGGACCCCTGGTCGTCAATATTATTTATTGTTAATTACTGTTGTACGTGTGTACTGTTGTACGCAAAAATACTAAAAGGAACTGAAAATGAAGAAACAAGGTTTTTTTGTTAAATTTTTGTCATTGGTGGCATTTCAATTGAGGGGGCCCGGGCCCCCTGGACCACCTTTCTGACTACGCTTATGATTTTGAGATAAGGTCGCGCCCTTAAATTCTTTCATAAAAAAAAAACATTTGAAGCAAAATTAAAATAACTTATTTTCCAAAACGTGGAGGACTCAAGTCAAGTCATTTGACAGTTTTTTGAAACCTCTAGGATTTGCGTGACATTGTATTATGTGGACAGGTGGTCGTCATTATTATTACTTACTTTTGTACGGGTAAATCCTAAATTAAAGCAACTGCAATTCTGGACAAAGACACCATACTAGCTATGCTCTCATTTTATTTATCATTGGTAGTATTTCAATTGGGGGTTTGCATTATCGCCTGTGTTATAGCATTAAATTCATAATAACATTAAACGAGGGTCTGGGTTTGCAACTTTTAGCACAAAACTCTTATATTTCTCACAGGTTTTGCATATAAATTGTTAAAATTTTGAATTACGGGGCCCTTGGCCCGGGAACCTGGGTCATCAGTTAGGGGCCCCAGAGCCCCCTGGTATATCAGTTGGGGTCTCCTGGGCCTTCTGGTTGTCAGTTAGGGGCCCCAGGGCACCCTGGTTTTTAGTAAGAGGCCCTGGGGCCCCCTGGTTGTCAGTTAGGGTCCTGGGGCTTCTGGTTTTTAGTTAGGGGCACCGAGGCCCCCTGGTTGTTAGTTAGGGTCCCTGAGGGCCCCTAGTTGTCAAATTAGCGGCCCCGGGGCCCTCGTTTATCAGTTTAGGGCCCCGAAACCCCTGGTTGTTAGCTAGGGGCCTTGGGGCCCCCTGGTCGTTAGTTAGGGGCCCTGGGGCCCCCTGGTTGTCGGTTAGGGGCCCCGGGGTCCCCAATTGTTAGTTGAGGGCCCTGGGGTCCCCTGGTTGTCGGTTAGGGGTCCCGGGGCCCCCTGGTTGTTAGCTAAGAGCCCCGGGGCCCCCCGGTTGTTGGTTAGGGGCCCCTGTTTGTCAGTTAGGGGCCCCGGGTCCCCTGGTTATCGGTTAGGTGCTTCGGGGCTCGTGTTTGTCAGTTAGAGGCCCGCCTGGTTGTCGATTAGGAGCATCCATTTGTCAGTTAAGGGCCCCCGTTAGTTAGTTAGGAGCCCCGTGGCCCCCTGGTTGTTAGTTAGGGGCCCCGGGCCCCCCCAGTTGTCGGTTAGGGGCCCCGGGGTCCCCCAGTTGTTGGTTAGGTGCTACAGGGCTCGCGTTTGTCAGTTTGGGGCCCCCTGTTGTTAGTTGGGGCCCTGGAGCTCCTCGGTTGTCGGTTAGGGGCCTCCTGGTTGTTAGTTAAGGGGCCTTGGGCCTTTTGGTTGTTAGTTGGATTTTAAGTCTGTTTTAAACTTAATTGCACAACTTTGGTTACGCTTCGCTTAGTACGAAAATCTCGTTCCGCAATTCCGGAATTGCCTTACGCTTCTACTGAATCAAAAAGCTTGTTGCGGAAGTTGCGCTGCGCTTCTGAAAATATAAAATTTTAAGGGCACCTCTTGCTCTGCGCTTTCAATGGTTTAAATAGTTGTTGCGTTTTGTTGCGCTGCGCTTTTTGTAAAGTTCCATTTGTGCCCGCCACTGGCAAATACATTTTATTTTATCTATAGTATGTTTATTGAAAAAGGAAAACGTTATTGGTAATATTCAGAGGTGTAGTCCTCGAGGACGTCCTTGGCCTCGAGGACACATTTTCAAATCCTTGGCCATGGACTTGGCCTCAAAGGTCAAGACCTTGGCCTTGGCCTCGAAGCCTTAGTTCCTCGAAAATTGCCCTGTCCTCGGCTCGAGGACAGCACTATTTTTTTAGCCGTTGAAATTTTGTTGCAAAACGCCAAAAACCTCGCGGAAAATTTGCGAAGACCTTTTTTGTTTTTCTCAATTGGAGCATTGGCGGAGGCAGGGGGCCTGGGTCCCTCCCCAATCGAAATTTTGCCAATGACAAAAATGTGACAAAAAAGCCTACTGTTTCTTCAGTTTCTTTGTAGCATTTTTCGCTTACAACAGTAACTAACAACAATATTGAAGACCAAGGGCCCCAGGTCCCCCTCAATTCAAATTTTGCCAACCAATTTAAATGTATAATCCGGGTAAAATTAAGATTTTTTCTCTTAAAAGTTGCTCCCTAGGCCCTCATGTAATCTTTTTATGAACGTAATGCAGCAACCAGGGCCGGATTTATTCTACAGCACAGTGCCAGGGCCTCGTGCTCAGATGGTGAGACATTTTTTTGATCTTCACCTATATTTGGCAGGAAGATCTTGCGAAAATCCCCAAAGTGCTCGGGGTCCAGCGCGATGTAAATCAGGCCCGGCAATAACATGGTTAGTAGGCGTAATCTTCTATTGCACCATTTTTTAATAACAATTCAGTAATTCACCTCCACCTCGCCAGTTTTTACTTACAAAATACTTTAAAAAAATTAGCCATTGAAAATGCTGATTGAGCAAACCATTGAAGTTCAATTGAGGGGGCCTGGGCCCCCTGGCCGAACATACACTTCTATAACTGGTTATTTTTATGACAAAACAAAAATCTCTAAGGAAAATTTTCGAGTGAATTATTATTTACTGCTAAAATGTAAGCAAGAAACAATGCACCTTACTTTTCCTTTAACACAAGAACTTTAACACAAATTTTAATTTAAAGGCAATGAAGAAAGAAGAAGAAGAAGACACAAGAATGCCAGATCTTGAACGTATGTTAGACTTAAATTGCAAGTGAAAGGAGCATCAAACAATTTCATTTTTTCAATTGGTTTCAAATTTCAAAAATTTAGTGCTTTCAAATGGCTCTGAACACGTGCGAAATTTGATTCAATGGCATTAAAATTGCTGTTTTTTCCAAAAAACTTAGAAAAAATTGCCCTAAGGCTGGGGGCTTTGCCCCCAGACCCCCGTCTGTGATACGTTTGATTTACACAAGCTTCCTCAACACGTCTCCAAAGTTAGATATTTGTACTTTTCGACTATAACTTTAAGCTCTCTTCCTCTGCAAAATCCTGGTCAAGTGCCAACAGGCAACAATTTCAGATCATCTCTTCCATGATGTATTTTTCCCACAAAAAGTTCGTCTTTTGAAAATTTTTGATGACGTCATTGCATGTGATTTGTGGTTTGGGTCCCTCCTCCCAATCAAAAATTCTGGCCCCACCTATAAATTGGAGATTGCCTGAAAAAGTTTTTTGAAGACCTTTTTTTTTTGAGAACAACTTTGGCTGTGTCTTTGGTCCTTGGCCTCGAGCTTTGCTGTCCTTGGCCTAGAGAGGGTCTGTCCTTGGAATGGCTGTCCTTGGCATTGGCCTTGGCCTCGGATTTTTTTGGTGTCCTTGGCCTTGGCCTCGAGCCTTGTATCCTCGACTCCACCTCTGGTAATATTGATATAAAAATACAGATGGAACTTAACATAATAATCTATATTTCCCATATGCATTTACAGTAATAATACGTGAAAATTCTAAAGCGGGAACCAACCCAGCCTAGCTACTCTCTCTCTGGCTACTGCCCAGTATAACAAACAAACAGTTATAGTTGCAAACTGGTCAACGACAAAGAGTCTCGTATACGTAAGCATTTGTCACTTAAACAAACCCAGCATTCATTGCATCACAAAAAAGTTGCGATTAAAGCGCAAACCGAGATATTTTAAAAATGTAGACAAGTAGAAATCGTTTATTTGAAAGGATCTGCTTTAAGCAAAATCGCTAAATAATAATTAACATCCGCTAATTTATCTATAATGCATTACCGTACAAACATCTTTTTGCCCTAAGCAGTGCTTTTTTGTTCAGTGTCTACATTCAGTAGTCAATACGTTCCAAACTGCAAGGGTAACTTTAAATTTCCTTATCAACTTCTATTTCATAATGCTGTCAAAATACAGCAGGGGTTCTTAACCGGGGGTAAATTTGACTTACCCAGGAGGTAAGTTTACTGACTTGCAAACTGAATCAAATTTCAATTTTCAGTCGTGCAATACCTTAAACCCACATAAATATGTCTTTTTGTGAAGTTGGAGAACAATCCAAGATACGGAAAATTTTCTGGTCCACGTGCTGAGGACCTTCTTTTTGTTTAGGTTACCGCAAGGGGCAACAAAGTTGTGAACGTGGGGGTAAATTTTCGTGGATCATCAAAAAGATGGGGTAAATTGTTGTTTTGTAATTTGTCAAGAGGTAAACGAGACAAAAAAGGTTAAAACCCCTAAAATATAGGGATGATGGTACAGTAATTGCGCATTATACACCGTCTTGCAGCATGACAAGGAGATTGTCTCAAAGTGTCGAAGTAGGTAGGCATAACGGTGTTAATAGCACTGTAACGTAGGCACGAAAAGTCAAAAAATCTTGCAGCAAGTTGAAACACAGCCAAAGTTATTTTAATATTGCAGAGAGTTTTCCAAAATCTGCAGAAAGCCATTTATCCGTAGCAACGTTTCCGCAATTGTTGCACAATATTCTTGCTAGGCCATTTACACACAGAAAAAGGTTGCGTCAACGCATTTGCAAGCGTTCTTGGTGACAAAATTTGATCGACTATTTCGGCCATTACCATAAGCAGTTAAGCACTTATAATCACTTATCTGTACATATTATAAAGTGTTTTATATTGTTTTATACTTTTTATGTTTTTAGCAAGTGAAAAGGTTTCAAACGATTGCGCTAAATTCTTTCAGTATTTTAGTATTGTCTTACTTCTTCATTTCTGCATTGTTAATTGTTTTTTTTTCAGAAAGTACAGAACATGTTAAGCCAATTTAGGTAATTTTTGAAGAAAGCTTTTGTTGATTTTAAAAGCTAGGTACTAAATGTAGCTTCCTTGTTGGTGATGATAACTGGCTCACTCAAAATGTGAACTACAGTAATTAGATTAAACTGCGCTAGACTCTTATCCATGTTTTCGTATGCACTATCCGAAGTATGGAATTTGTTGCCACTATCTCTGCGTTAAAAGTGAAATTTTGTACTTTTTCTTGAAACGTTTAAAACTTAATATTTTAATTTAGCTTTTGAAGATGTTAACACTGCTTGGCACTCATGCAGAAACCCTCACTATTCATATTTCATAAGTCTGTGTTTTCATTGTTTTATTAGCGCTACGCACTACCTTGTACAATTTTGTTTTACTTTCTCACTAAGAATTTTCACATCCAATGCACTCTGAAGCTGATTTCGATTATTGCTGTTAGTATTTTTTTTGTTTATGCAAGCATATTAAGCAACATTGTTTTAAACTTTGAGTTTAATTTGCTGTGTTAAGTTTTTTTCTGACCGGCCAGTTGGTCGAGCGGCAACGCGTTTGGCAGGAGGTCTGAGGTTCAAATCTCGGGCTGGTAAAATCGGACGACTCGCCACCGCAACAACATTTTTTTGGAGGAGCTGTGCTGCCTGGGTACAATGACACGGAGATGGACTCAGCAAACTCGTTACAGACTTCGGCGTAATACAGCGAGTATAATAAAAGATTTAATTTGATTTTTTTTTTGAACTATATGCGGTAAGATAACGTCAATAAGCTTTTTACCACATTTTACTGTTAATTTTGCTATAGATACTGCATGCAATCAATCATGTAAATTCAATTGATTAAATAGATACAATTAATATTCTATTCAACAACTCTATTTGGCTTGAGTGGGAAAGGGACATGCATATTTCTGTACATTTGCATCTGTTACTCTGCTGTTTTTCCATGGTTGATAATTTCATTGCAATATCGTCATGGACAAACAATTTTTTACGCAGATGTCGGTTTCATTTTGATGCTTTATAGTCATACCTTTGTTGTTTTTCTTTTAATATGATCTTAAAATACATAACTAAAAGTAATAACGTTACAAAAGTAAGTTATGACCAAGGCATGCATGAAGTTGGTGAATTGCTTTCGGTAAGCCTTGGAAAATATTCAACCGGTTTTGAATTTTTAAAGTCGTTAAATTGAAAATTGTTAAAAGTCAATCTTCTGAGACAGGGCTCGATGAAGATAAGAAAGAAAGTTATCTACAGCGGCAATACAATAGCTACATTACTTTCATCGGGGACTCATCCTGTCGCTAGATTTCAATGAATTTTTGTATATTTTGTGACTTTCAAATGATTTAGGAGAGAAATAGAATTGCACTTACAATTAAAAATGTGGCATTTTTTACGAGTTTCAAAGAGCGTATTTTATTTAATATGCACTAATGTACACTGCATTCATTTGGCGATAATAATGTAATCAGTACTTAAACTGTGAATTATCGCATAGGGGTGTAGTTTTGCAGCCGCAACTGGACGCATTGGGAATCCAGTTACAATTTTGTGAAAATTTTGCCCCATATTCATGTGAAAAGCAAAAAAATAAGGTCTTTGTCTTCTAATGCGATGTTTTGACCCAAAATCGAATGAAGGCCAAAAAAAGAGATCTTTACCGCAATTAGGTAGAATATTCGGCCAGCAAATATCATTTCATCAGATTTATCCACCTCTTTTTTGTCCAAACGTGAGGGCGCTTTCTTTTAGTGAGGGTACGCTCTATTTTCCATTAGAGGACGCTGAATCTGGTTGGGGGACGCTAACTCCTAATGTCGTTTCTCCTACAATTTAAGTACTGACTGTAATCAATATAAGACAAGTGCCATAAGGTTAATTTGGCATTAGGGCGGTCCTAACCTTAAACCAATGACATAAAACTAGATGATACGCAAATCTTTTTCCCACTCTTTTTGCTCTTTGTTTCTTTATTGTGCGGATTTTTGCTCTGCCTTTGCCCGCGCTGATCTGCTGAAAGTGACTGTATTGCACAGACTTTGCTTTGCTCAACTAACAATAGGGTAGCAATTATAACAAATATCGTTGTCTCTGGAAGTTGTGGCTTTGCGTAATTTACGTAAAGTTTTGTTAACTACTAAATTATCCAAAATCCAATTTTCGAGTAAGTTTTGCGTAAAATACATAAATATCAACGTGTTATCACAACTTAATGTTACGACATTACTGAAATGTAAATATGAAAAGTGTTGTTGTTTTGTTTATTGTTGTGGTTTCTCATTTCTTCTGCTTATCTAAGTCAAAATATGTTAAATGTTTTACATTGAATTGATTGAACTACTCTAAATATGTAAGTGTCGGTTTGATGTTTCATTTTGTGTTGTTGTTACGGTAGCATTGAACTTTGAAGAGTCAAGAGCGTATGTTAATTTTCGTTGCTTCCGTGCCAGAAATGGCAAAAATAAACTGAATTGAATATTGTTAAAAAAACTTGCTGTAGTTTTTTACGGCATATAGTACACTTTTTTTATAAGAACCAATAAATTTTAAGTCGTAGTTTTTTGCCGAGTTTTAACCTCAAATGTTCTTAAATTTTGAAAACACAGATGTTAATTTTAGCGATCACATTTGTACAACTGTTTAAGATGTTAATTTTAGCGACCATATTTGTAAAACTGTTTAATTTGTTTAGTCCCAAAGCTTTGTGTGCTTGAGGGAACGTTTTTTCCTGCTTTTGCCGCAACGCAAAATTGCTCTTTTTTTGACTTAAACGACTGCCAAAATTTTTCTCAGTTGCTCGCATAGAGCGCAACAGAATTCTTTAATCTCGTAATAGTTGCAATTTTGCTCGCAAATACTAGACAACCCCTGAAATTTTATCGTTTTGAATTGGAGCAGAATTTAGTTTCTTTTAATTTGGATTTTTTTTCTTTTTCGTTTGTCCTTAATTTATTGTTGCTGCTGAGGCTGGAATTTTTCTTAATTTGTTCTTTAATCTTAATTTAAATTTTGAGCAAAAATGAGCCTAGTGTTCTTTCAAAATTGTTCTAGAAAAGAGTGTATATGATTAGTCAGTTTGTGCGTTTTTGATTTCTTTTTTTTAAAGATAATATGCTATCCAGTGGTGAAGTCTTTATAAAAAAGATTAATTTCTACATTGGAATGCGGAGTCTTCGCCGCTGAAAAATCTTTCTTTTTTTTTACAAAAAAGATTGATTTTATAATATTTTTGCGTGAAATTTCGGCTGCAAATTTTATTTTGGAGGGTGGACGCTCAAGAAATTTTTGCTTTTTTCATTAAGAAAACCGTCGATTTTGAGACATGTTAGTGAAAAAAATTTGAATTCATCAAAATAATTTAGTGAAAAATCAAGGGTATGTTTTGAAATTGATCGCAGAGAAACTCCAAAGCAGATGCGGTTTTGTCTAATATACAGCGCCACCGTTGTTTCTTGACAGCAGGATAAAGCAAAGATAAATAATCAGCTACAGCATACGATCAAAACTCTAAATGACGTCTGATGTCTTACTCAAACCCCTCGACCTTTGAAGATTCATATATTTTACGAACTTCTTGCGAAAAAGCGTCAACGCACCTTTTTTTCAGAATTAGTGACTGCAATACGTCCTGGTGTCCTTGGGAAAGACACTTGACGCATATTTCCCATTAGGGCCAAGCAGAGTACCTGCAGTGGAAGCCCAGCCAGAGGAAAGACTTGCAAACAGAACCCAAAAAAGTGCTCGGCGTCATAGGCGTAGCTAGGATTTTTGATAAGTGGAGCCAAACCGCAAAGCAATGACGTCATCAGAACTTTTTAAAAGGAATTTTTAATGGGACAAAGATATCGTAAAATGGAGGTTCAGAAGCAGAAGACTGGGTTACCATGTAACCAGGTTTTTGCTAAAGGGGTTCAGGTCTTGAACCAAAACTTGAAAAGTTTTCAAAAAATTGTAAATTGAGAGAGATGGCGAGTAAACTAGTGTAACTTAAGCGTATCACAGACTAGGGTTTGGGGGCAAAGCCCCCAGCCGCTGGGCGATTTTTTGTAATGTTTTAGAAAAAATTGCAATTCTAAGGCCATTTGAATCACATTTCGCACGTTTGTAGATCCATTTAAAATCACTAAATTTTTAAGATTTGAAAGCCAACTGAAAAAATTAAATTTTTCAATCTTCCATTTACTTGCAGGTCAAGTCCAAAACACGTTTAAAATCTCGCATTTTTAGGTTAAATTTTGCAAGTGGCTTGGTCCAGGTAGGGTGAAGCAAGATGCAATGCCTTCTGCAATATTTTTAGCAGCTAGTAAATAATAATTCACTCTAAGATTTGCTTGGAAATTTTTGTTTTATCATAAAACTAACCAGTTTTAGGAGGCTCGCTCAATTCAAATTCAATAATTTGTTCAATAAGCATTTTCCCAAGCTAATTTTTTTTTTCAAAAGTATTTAGTCGCGTTAAAACTGCTGAGATGGAGGTGGATTGTTATTCAAAGTAGGTACAATAGATGGTTACGAGTCATGTTTTTTGCATTATGTTCACAAAAAGGTTAGATGAGGGACTGAGGTTGCAACTTTTAGGACAAAAAGCCTAAGAGTCTTCCGGATAATACATTTACATTGGTTGGATATTAATATTGTACTGTTGAACGCAAAAGTGCTAAAATAAACTTAAGCTGAAAAACGGCTTTGTTGTCATTATTTTTATCATTGGTGGCAATTCATGAATTCAATTTGCTCTCCCCCCCCCCCCCCCCCCTGGCTACGCCTGTGCTAGGCGTTGATGAGGAAAGACAGACGCAAAGTGCCTGGTTCATGCGAATGATCGATCGAGTGACTACAGCAAAAGTTCATGACCTCTGAAAAATGTTGGTGCGGATGAGTAAGACTTCAACTATTTCGTTCACACTCTTTAAACGATTAAGAACGGACACGATCCTACTTTGAATAGGCTATCAAAGACCTGTAGAATCAGCTCCAATTTGCGAGATATCGCTTTCATTCGACTGACATAAACTTGAATACAGATTAGTTCCCTTCAAACCACCGTTAATTACTTTGCAAACACATTATTAGCGCTTCAACAGACCTTTTTCAAACTGCGCACCAATCGCTAGTGCCAGAGAAAAGCAGAAGAGTGAGGCCTGGAGCCAAGCGTGACCAAACAGAGAATATAATGAGCGCATTCGCGCAGTTTCGGATCATCTAGTTTTATGTCATTGGTTAAACATCTCTGAAAGATTTAATCATGATTCTATCAGCCCAAGATGGGTCAATTAGTGATAACAAACATAGCAGAATGTAGTTGATTGTACACAGTTAAGATATCCATTCGTTTCCGCAATCAGTTCTCTGCTGCTCAAACCAAGCCCAGTGCTGCTAACGATTTGCTACCATTGCAACTTCAAACAAAGTGGAGCTCAAGTGCAATGACGCCAAGATGAGCCTCGCTAACGCCATAGGCGTAATCTGAGGAGGGCGCTCAGGGGGCTTTTGCCCTCCCCAATTAAAATGCTACCAATAATAAAAATGTGACAAAAAAGCCTATTCTTTTTTCAGTTTCAGTTAGCGTTGTAAGTCGGGCCGGGCTTCGGGCCTAAAGTTAACAAAAATGTCGGGCTTAATTCGGGCCTGAGACGTACTTTTTGTCTTAGGTGTACAAAAAAATAATCAAAATTACTTGGCAATATTGCTAAAATTTAAAGACCTAACTTAACTTTCGGATTTTTTCGGGCATGATTTGGGCTTCAAATTAATTTTCGAGTTCGGGCTTATAGTTTTGGGTTCGGGCCTGAACCTGTCGGGCCATTTACAACTCTGGTTTCAGTGTCTTTTAGCATCTTCACGTACAGCAGCCTACAGTAGTACGCGCGTAACACATTAATTAACAGCAATATTGATCCAGAAGCCCCTGGCTCCTTCAATTCGATTTTTGCATACCAATTAAAATGTATAACTCAGTAGCGTAGCCAAGGGGGGCGGGGGGGGCTCGATCTCCCCCATTGGTCTGAAAAGTATGCAAAATACCACGCTTTTAGTGCTTTTGAGGCCGATTTTTGCTCCAAAAATGAAAATAGCCCCCCCAATGGGATTAACGATCGGAAGTTGTGAAGGACTTGTTGTGATTTGGACCAGAAAAGTGGAGTTTTTTTTCGGACCTGATCTAAACTTGGCCAGAAGAACAAACTGAATTTTGGTGAAGAAGACCTTTTTTTTGGATATCACCTGTTTTCGGCCGGAAAAACTGTTTCAATTTGGGTGAAGACCTTTTTTTTGGAGATCACCACATTTTGGACAAAAATACTGACTCAATCTGATCAAAGATCGATCAAAATCTAGGTCAAGATCATTTGATGTTTTTTCCAGTATCCAAAACAGCCTCTCCTCTTCCCTAGTACAAATTCCTGGCTACGCGGCAGGTATAACTAAAGTGAAATTAAGGACGTTTATGCAAAAAGTTGCTAACTCAGGCCCTCTTCTAACGTTTTGATAAAAAAATATTAAAAAAAAAAAACTACGTATTTTTATGAACATAATGCAATAACCTGGGGCGGATTTACTGTACGGCAGTGCCAGGGGCCCTGCGCTTAAATGCTAAGACTCTTTTGTTGTCTTTCCTGCATTTGGCTGGAAGATGTTGCAAAAATCCTTTGAGTGCCAGGGGGCTCGCGCGATGTAAATCGGGCCCGGGCAATAATATGGTTTGAAGGCGTTACCATCTATTGTACATTTTTCAATGATCACTCATCTCCACCTCGCAACCTTTTCCGTAAAAAAATGCTTTTGAAAAAAAAATTAGCTATGGGAAATGCTCATGGAACAAATCATAAAATTCAAATTTAGAGGGCTGCGCTTTCTGGCCGTACATGCACTCCTATAGCTGGTAGTTTTCAAGAAAAAACAAAAGCTTCTAAGGAAAATCTTCCAGTGGATTATTATTTAGTGCTAAAATATTGCAAGAGGTAATGTACCGTACTTCCCCCTACTTGTGCCTAATCACTTACAAAATTTAACACCAAAATGCAAAATTTTAAACCTATCTTGTACTTAAATTGCAAGTGAACAGAGGATTGAAAATTTTAATTTTTTCAGATGACTTTCAAAAATGTCAAAAATCTGGTTCTTACTAATGACTCTGAACACGTGTAAAATGTGATCCAAGGGCATTATAATAGCTTTTTTCCAAAAAAATTACAATAAATCACCCAGCAGCTGTGGGCTTTACCCCCAGATCCTCTTAGCCTCCGGCGGTTGTGATATATCTGAGTTACACTAGTTTACTCAACGCGTTTCCCAATTTAGTCATTTGCAGTTTTTAACTTTTGATTTAAGCCATCTACCTTGAGCAAGATCTTGGTTACGTGCCAAACCAGGCCACGGCTTCTCGTCTTCTGTTTTACGATATCTTTGCCCAGCAAAGATCTCTCGTTAGAAAATTTCTAAGGGCGTCAACGTATGTTATTTGCGGTTTGCTCCCCCAAAACAAAAATCCTGGCTACGCCTATAGAACATCACATCAATAATAAGAATTGTGCAATTTTTAGGTGACTCTATGATGGTGTTCATAGATATGTTTGACCCTTGATACAAGCTGCAGTATATTGTGTCGCAACAGTTAAAGATAAAAGCAGTAATTCAGTAATTTTACGGTTTCGCCTGAGCATCACTCAGGTTAAGAGTAAATACCAACTTTGTGGTCTTGACTCCACGGCACTAAGTTACATGAATCGAACTTTAGAGTTGTAGTTTATTTAGGTAGAAGGCGGTAAAACTTAGTTGGTGGAGCATTGGGGTTGCGATACAACAATTTTTGGCTCTCGGTTTGATTCCCGAACTGGCAATGAGTTGCTGTGTCTTTGAGAAAGACGTTTTACGCTTTTTTCCTATTTCAACCAGGCAGATTACCCGTTGCAATAGTCAAGCCTGACGAAAGACTAGCAAACAGAACTAAAAAAAGTGTTTAGAGTGAAATGGTTGGACAGACGCAGTATGTCTGGTTCATGCGGATCAATAAATGACTTTCCTACGAGCAGTGAACGTTGAATTGGAGGTTTTTCAAACCTACTGAATCAGCTCTCCCCATTTGCAGAAAATGATTTCAATTAAAAAGGTTTATGGGCCAACTTTCGGCTTAGTAATTTTTGCGATATTTTTACTAGAAAGCTCTTTTGTCCGAAACTTACAGCACTTTGCCAACCACTTGCGCATGGCGCTGAGTTTCATATGTCGGATTGAAGGCACAGAATATCGATTCTTTCTGCCCTGCCAATTCCGATATTTAAACATTCCAATACTTAAACAGACACTGTTCGAGAACAGTTTGATTGAAAAGGCAAGAATTAAGTTACTTGAAGTAATAAAGAGTACTTGCCACAAATCTTGTTCGGTAGTTCTTCTATTTTCCTTTATCCACAAACACAGATTTAATCCGTTTGATTCGGTACCATTGGCAGCCCTGCATTTTGAACTTTTATGACATCAGAAAAGAATGACTTTGCAAAATTTTTTGCAGAACATGCATAGCAATATTTGATCATCATCAAACTCATCATTAATGATCGATGTCCACTTTGCTTATTCTTCAAAAAATTTTGCTACGACAAATATTTTTTGTGCAAAGCAAATATTCTCTTTCAATTAAATACCAGTGCATAAATATTCGCAAAGAATTTTTTGTGGCTACTTTAAAATATGTAATTGACGCTTTATTTTGATTTAGCTTGCATAATTGCAGGTTACAGCGTGTTCAGCGATCAAACTGACGGGGCCATCATCAAAAAGGAAATCAACTAGACTAAGCCAGATTGAGTTTTGTGGAAGAGCATATTGCGAGTTTTCCTGTTAAACAATCACATACTGCCACATATGGCCTGAAAAACCTAACCTAGATCAAAATTTATACGTCAGAAGATGCATATATTTTATGTTAAAAAATGTGAATATCTAGATATGTTGCCAGCTAAACAGAGGTGGAGTCAAGGACACAACCTTCGAGGCCAAGGACTTAATAATTTGTCCTAGAGGACTCCACCTCTGCAGCTAAATATAAAGTATAGCGAAAATAATTTTTTAACATTGGATTTTTTCAGCCAAAAAAAGACTAATGCTCAACATGTACAAAATACCAACACTTGAATGAAAAGGAAAGGAGACGTTTCAACATGAATTTGATGATCATCTAAAAAGAAAAGATGTTGCTCGTAGTTATAAGAATACTGATAAACTTGCTAGCAAAGCAATTCAAAGTTTTGTCTTTCAATTTCGATTTGCATGCAGTTTTATCAACACCTAAAAGTAAAGCAAGCCAAATTTTTTATAAACGGAAGCTATCTGCTTATAATCTTTGCATTTTTCACCAAGACAATCACTTTGTAAATTCTGCGATGAAAGTTGAGAAAATCGAGTTGCAAATGAAATACCAATTTGTGTTTACAACCATTTGATGGAATGCACTGATGTCGATAAGGTACGAATGATGTCCGAAGGATGTGGGGGACAACAGAAAAAATGCCATTTTTGCTACCATGTGCCTTGACAAACATGCAGCTGTAGACAAGCTGTAGACAAAATAGACAAACATAGCTGCAGACAAACCAGCTGTAGACAAACATGCTTTGATGCAGCAAATTGACCGCAAGTTTTTCGAAACTGATCACAGCCATGTGGAATGCGACTGCATTCATTCCGCAATCGAAAAAAACACTAAAAAAAGCTGCAATTTACGTACCATAAAAATGAGTTACAGCAGCAAAGTGGGCAATAAAAAACCGTGAGCCATATCATGTCAAAAGACTCTAATTTTAGGATTTTCTTAATTTTAAGAAAAAAAAGACAACAAAGATTTCCAGTAATATAAAAGATTGAGATGGAAACTCATGAAATGGAAAAATGTACGAAGGAGGCGATACAATAAAACTAATCCAGACAGCATAATTTTTAAATACGACCTAAAGAATCAACGCTTTTTTGTGAGCCCTGGGAAGGATGCAACAAAGAAATTCCAGTTCCTTCATCAGTTCAGCATATGGCAATAAAACTCAAATACGCAGTAAAAAGGCAGAAGATCCTTTATCCCTTTTCCAAACTTTGGCCATTCCAAAGTCACACCACAACTTCTACAAAACTTTGAAAAAGAGGCAAACGGCAGAAGCTGCAATTGTCTAAGCCAGTATACCCAACCTTTTTCTAACCGTGGCCCATTTTCATTTAAAAAATTTTCCATGGCGTTACTCTCAAAGTATTGCTCAATTGCAATTTTCCATTAGCCTGAGCAGCAGCGTAGCCAGGATTTCGCAAAGTGGGGGCTTTTTTGGAAGCTTGAAACATCGGTAAACAAACTTGACGCAAATTTTCATCAGTCTTGAATTAGATTGAGGCGTTTTTTTTTCTGTCAAAATCAGGTGATCTCCTAAAAAAACAAGGTCTTTACCAAAATTCGAACGGTTTTTCTGGCCGCAAACAGGTGATTTCAAAAAAAAAAAAAAAAACAACAGAAGGATTTGCTCCGGAGAATGCCATTTTCTGTGTATTTTCTTTAGTCGATCTCAAAAAACAAATCAACTCGCCATTCATCGCAACTTTCTGCAAGCTTTCTGACAATGTCAGGAAATAAACAGCTCATCGTGCAAATATGACTTTTGCAAACCAAAATGCTAGCAAGGTTCAAAATTTGAATTATAATCCGTAACTTGCAGTTTCGTGAACGACGTATCTTAGACTATTTTCAGTGACATTTTTGTTTTCAATAATTCCATAGTTACTAAGTCGTGCTTGGAAAAAACATTTATACTTTTCCTGTAGATGAATAACTTCAAAACTTTTATTTATAAGCTAAAGTAATTGTTTAAAAAACAAAGTATACTTTTCATTTACTACAAGGCATTGCATTTTATATACCGGTACTATTAAATGAGATCCCAGTGAGATGGTTAAAATTTAGTTCTAGTAGTGCCAGACGTAACTTTGCCGCGTGTGATGTAAACCACAGAATGTCTTTATTTTTAACTTTTACAGATAAGCGCTTATTATTTTTGCAGATTGTTTCTGTATTGTTACAGTATATTGCTTTAGCTATTTTTGCAATGTGATTAAAGGCAAAGTGTAAGATAAGAAAGAAAGTTGTTATCTTTAACAGCAATTTAACACTTACATTTCTTTTATCAGGGACACATTTGTGACTTTCAAATGGTTTAGTAGTGAAATAGAATCGAACTTACGATAAATATTTGCAGAAATAAAAATAACGATTTTACACTGTCTTTTGCCACTCATTTTCCAATTAAAATTTTCACACAATGCTATTTGAAATACTCGTATGGTTTACTGTAACTTGTCAATTATAGTGTACAATATTTTCCAAATAAGGAAAAGAAACTAATTGAAAAGCTACAAGTTTAGGTTGTTGGTTGCTTGGTTATTTTGCTTTTCAACAGAGGTGGAGTCCTTGAGGACGTCCTTGGCCTCGAGGACGTCCTCGAAGACAGATTTTGAAGTCCTTGGCCTTGGTCTCAAAACCTCAAGTCCTCGAAAATTGCCCTGTCCGTGGCTAGAGAACAGCACTATTTTTTGAACCGTTGAAATTTTGTTGGAAAACACCAAAAACCTTGCGGAAAATTTGCGAAAACCTTTTTTTGTTTTCCTCAAGTGAAGATGGCCTGAAAAAAAATTTTTTTTGAAGACCTTTCTCGCCCAAAAAGTTTTTTTGAAGACCTTTTTTTCTTTGAAATTGCTTGAAAAAAATTTTGAAGACCTTTTTTTTCGGAGAACACTTGCTCGTGTGTCCTTGGTTCTTGGCCTTGGCCTCGAGAGGGTCTATTCTTGGCCTGGGCCTCGAAACTTTTTTGTGTCCTTGGCCTTGACCTCGAGCCTTGTGACCCCGACTCCACCTCTGCTTTTCAACCAATCAAAAAATAATGCTATATTCGAGTTGAGGAGAGAACATTTTCGAGAGCTTGTAGGCTTTGAAGCCAAGGACTCTTTAGGACTCCAACTTTGATTTAAACTACGTTAAACAGAGTGCTGCTGGGTCAAATTCGAGATAGTGTTAAACAAAATCTCAAATGACAAGTCGAGATGTCAGCACGGGAGTTGGATCTGCAAGTACAAATCCATACTACTTTACCTAAGAGCCTGCACAACAATGCTAGGTTTACAAACACAAATCCACATTAGGCTAAGTTGTTTTAGAAACAATGCTAGGTCTACTTGTTTTGTGCATTTCTAAATCTAAAAGCCTCGCATCCATTTTCGCAGCACTGTTATAAAATTACCACTGCTACCTGAACACAGCAGTTTGAAACTATGTTCTGCTTGGCTGGTCATGTAACTTTAGTATCACTGTACAAGCAACTATAAGCTATTTTAAAGAAATGCGTTGAAACAATGCTTCTTAATTTCAATCTGTATTTCTGCCCGGCAGGTCATACATATATCACTTTGGTTATCAGAGGTGGAGTGGAGGACACAAGGCTCGTGGCCAAGGTCAAGGACACAAAAAAAAATCCTAGGCCAAGGCCATCCCTTCCGAGGACAGACACTCTCGAGGTCAAGGACAGGAATGCTCGAGGCCAAGGACACAAGCGCAAGTGCTCTACAAAAAAAAAAACGGTCTTCACAAAAATTTTTCAGGCGAACTCCAAAAACAAAAAAAAGGTCTTCACAAAAACTTTTCAGGCGATCTCCAAAAAATAATGTCTTCCAAAAAAATTTTCAGGCGCTCCACAAAATTTTAACAATTCAAAAAATAGTGCTGTCTCGAGCGAGGACAGGCCAATTTTCGAGGACTTGAGGCCTCGAGGCCAAGGTTAAGGCCAAGGACTCCAAAATGTGTCCTCGAGGACGTCCTCAAGGACTCCACCTCTGTTGGTTATGAATTGGCAGGCTATCTTAGTATCTATATTGTATAGGTCTAGGTCTACTTTAAAACGATGTTTCATTATGGATACTAGTATTTGAAGCACGTTTTGGCAAAAGTTGATAAGTAGCATTTCGCCGTTTCGAGAAAATCGCGTTTAAAGTTTTAAACTTTCATTTGGCTCTGTGTCAAGTGCAACGTTACAAGCTATATATTACCGAAAAATAGATGAAAATACACATAAGTTTTTTCTCAGGTAAAACATTTATAGTAAACAACTAGAAAAATATAAAATACTCATTTTTTGAAAAATGCCACTTATCAACTTTTGCCAAACCATGCTTTATTTATTGCTTGGCTTTCAAAACAACATTAAGAAAAAAAAAGTAACTATGGCATCACTTGGTGAATTTAAGCTAATATAGTAAGAAAACTAACCTTTCAAGCAGTGTAGCCTACCGCGATGAAATTTTCTGCACAAAATGACACAGATCATTCTAAGTTTGTAGGTAAAAGGGTATCCAACTCAATTTACCTTGAACATATATCTCCGCAAGAGGTTTTTAAAGAGATCAATTCATTGAATCTCAACAAATCATCGTATTTTTGTAAGACTATAGCCAGTGACATTATTGCAATTTCATTGTCTATTTTGTGTAATTTGTCATTTTCCCAAGGTGTTTTCCCAAATTGCATGAAAAATGCTAAAGTAATTTTTCTGTTTAAAATTGGCAGTAAAAAAGAACTATCAAACTACAGGCCCATATCACTGCTGTCATGTCTGTCCAAAGTACTGGAAAAAGTAATTTACTCTAGACTAATAATTATCTCAATAAAAATTCGATATTACATCATAATCAATACGGTTTCCGCAGTGGCTTTCACACGAGTCATGCTTTATTAGATGTGATAACAGCTACTTATGATAACATCAACAAAATGTTATACACTCTATTGATTTTCATTAATTACAAAAAGGCATTTGATATTTATTAAGAATAATTTACTGAAAAAAAATTATTACAAAGTTATAAAAATGGCTACGTCTCCAATAGGGCCGAGACGGCTCTAAACTAGAACCAGTGACTTGCAGTAGTATGTACAGTAACTCTTCTTCTTCTTCTTTTTTCATTGCCCGTTTTTCGTGAGGGTTGCGGGGGCAGCAACTCGAGATTAAGCTGCCACACCTCACGGTCTTCCATCACCTCCATCATTTCGCTTGGGCGAAGTCCCAAGCGATTCCATCCAAGATCCTCAATGTAATCTGTCCATCTAGTTCTAGGTCGTCCGACTGGTCTTCTCCCATTTGCTTTGGCAAGCAAAGCTTGTTTGGGGAATCTTTTCTGAGGCACTCTGCTTACATGGCCAAACCATCTAAGCTGAGATTTTTCAATTCGGAGAAGTAACGGCTCGATGTTAAGAGATTTTCAAATCTCAGAGTTACGCACCTTGTTAAACAGTGTAACTCCTTCGATTCTTTGAAAAAACCTCATTTTGGACGCTTGCACTTGTGATTGCATTCTTTTGGTCATTACCCAAGATTGATGACCATTAGTGAGAATGGGGACAAAAACTGCTTTGAAAATTGAGAGCTTTGCCTTTTTCGACAATTCTCGTTTCATGACAACCGAGTAGTGCAAAGCTCGCATTACTGCACTAGCCTTGCCTATTCGGGTATCCAGTTCTTCGTCTTGCCTTCCGTCGCTCGTAAATGCAACCCCAAGTTGAACTTCTCTACCTGCTTCAGTATCGCTCCATTCACTTGTAATACGCACTGATTCGGGATTCTTGAAAGATGAAGTACCTCAGTTTTGGCCGTGCTTATTTTCATTTCGGCGGTGTTGCATGCATCTGCAAAGCTATTTAATGCGCGCCGGAGGCCAGATTCTGTGGAAGATAGCAGAACCAAATCATCAGCGAATAGCAGAAGACGGATGTTGCAATTTCCAATTGTGGCACACTCATCAGCTTGGCTGTATTTGTCGATCCAATTCATGTAAACAATGAAAAGGAGAGGTGACAAAACGCACCCTTGCCGGAGTCCAACGCCCACATGGAACGGCGTTGATTGCTTGCCATTTACCCGAACACAAAGCTCCCGTTTGCAGTAGAATGACTTAATAGCGCGTAACAATTGACCATTACGCCATACTCCTACAAAACCTTCCAAAGTTTATCCCGAGGAACTCGCTCATATGCTTTTTCAAGATCGACAAAGCATGCAAAGAGATCTTTGCCATACTCCCAAGATTTCTCGAAGACTTGCTTCAGAGCGAAGATTTGGTCGGTGGTGCTGCGACCCGGACGAAAACCGCACTGACTATCTTCCAGTTTTGATTCCACTATTTCTCGGCATTTCCTTTCAAGGCATTTGGCATATTCTTTCCCTGGCAAACTAAGGAGTGATAACCCTCTGTAGTTTGTACATTGCTTGCGATCTCCTTTTTTAAATATCAGAAAAATCACACCTGTTTGCCAATCTCTGGGAGTTTTGCCAAACTTCCACGCAAATTGACACACTTGCGTTAACCAGAGAAGTCCTTCTCCAGTCAGCGCTTTCAACATCTCGGGTCTGATTTCATCTTCACTAGCAGCTTTTCCAGATTTTATCCCTTTAATTTCCGTTGCCACTTCTGCTGCAGTGAAAACTTCGTCTTCCCTAAATGTGTCACTTAGTATGTGTCACGAGTCGATGCCTTTACAGGATTCAAAAGATTTTCAAAGTATTATCTCCATCGTGAAAGGTTATCATTCTCATCCGTTAGAATGTTACCGTCAGAATCCTTGATGGAGTACGTGATACTCGATCTTTTGCCACGTAAACTGCGGATGGTCTTCCAGAATACTTTGTTTTCCGAAAAATAGTTGGAATCCAACCGACGGCCAAACTCTTCCCATAAATTCTCCTTGGATTTCTTCACTGCCGATGTTGCCGCTTTTCGCTCCTCAGCGTACCGGGATTGCAAATCAGATGACGATCTGTCCTGTACCCAGGCCTTGATTATTAAGAACAATGAACTGAGAAAATTAATAATAAGCTATAAAATTGGCTACGTCTCCAACAGGGCCGAGACCGCTCTAAACTAGAACCAGTGACTCGCAGTAGTATGTACAATGACTCAACACTGACAAATTGACAATGGCGAGTCACTGGTACTAGTTTAGAGCCGTCTTGGCCCTGTTGGAGACGTAGCCATTTTTATAGCATTTGATATTGTATGTCATTAAATTCTCCTTTCAAAACTATAACATTATGGAATGCATGGCCCAGCTTTCAATCTAATTTCATCTTACCTAAATCACAGAAATCAATGTGTAAGCATTAATAGTCGTCTTTCTGCTCTTAGTTGGATAAGCTATAGTGTACCACAAGGGTCAATACTGGGTCACCTACTATCTTTTTTATTTATCAACAACATCAGCAATATTGGTCCTTATTCTAACGATAGCATAAAACAGTATGCTGATGACACTTGCCTGTAATTAATGAACTTAATCTTGACAAACTGAAAGCCAAAGCGAATAAGTTGCTGCGTAGCACTGAACAATGGTCATCGGCTGATAAACTCACGATTAATTTGTCAAAATGCAAAGCCATGATTATTGCACGTAATCTTAGATCACCTTCAAGTACTATTCCGATTTTAATTATTGACATCTCTATACCAATAGTCGACTCCTTCCCATACTTTGGCGTAATATTGGACAATACACTAACTTTTTTGACCACATGTTAATTGTAGCAAATAAAGTATCTCGATCAGTTGGCATCATTTCCAAATTAAGACATTATGCTCCGACCTGAGTTTTACTTAAACTATACTATGCTATACTTCATCCTCACCTGTTGTGAGGTATTATAGTATGGAGATCAACTTATAAGTCATACTTGCAAAAACTTGCATCTTTACAAAATAAAGCTTTAAGACTAATTACTAATAAGTTCACATTCCATCCACTTTTCGTAAGTGTGTCTTTTGTATACCAGCAAAATAGAATACTCATAAATTATCAGATGTCTATACTTATGAAGTCGCAATATTCGTGCACAAATTTTGCAATATAAAACTTTCAATTACTTTTTTGAAGTAATTTTGCAAAACGGATACTGTACACAAATTAAGAACGGGGCAAAATTTAGCTTGTAAATTTGATATTCCGCGATACAACACCTCTCGACTGCAACGTTCTATAAATTACGGTATGCCGGAATTAATATCTGTAACTCAATTTCGTCTGAAACTAGAATTAGTTTCTTTTGAAGTTTTCTCGAAAAAGAACAACCAATGTTTACTTGCGCTTTATTAAAGATTACTTTCACTCAATTAGATTTCCAAAGTCACACAATTAGTGTACTTTTTTTGGCACTATCATTCTCACATTTAAATCAACATAGCCTGCTTTAGAACTTGTAACACGTTTTTTGCCTACAATAGTACTCCGATAATTTTTTTTTGACGTATTTTTCAACTACAGTATAGTTTTTTTTTTTCTTGTTTGCTTTTTAACAAGTTTACTGCTTTGCCTAGTAGTGCTCTGATATATGTATTTTATGGCATTGCAGAAACCTTCGCTTTTAGAGTGACTGCTAGACTTAAAGACCCTAAACCTGTCACTTCGCAGCATCCTTGTTGTCTTTTTGAGTATTTTATTGGTTGCTTTTTATTGATTATTGATTTGAGCAACAAAAACAAAATAAATTGTTCATTCGTAAGAACCTGATTCAAAACAGTTTTTAAAAATTCGTTGAAAAAAGAAAGTCACTAAGAAATTCTATTTCATGATTGGTCGATTGCAGTTGTTGGATTGTATTCATCCGCATTTCAGAAGCCAAATTTCCGGTCAAACTAAAAAATACTGCAGGAAAATAAGTGCAGAACTTTTGCATGTGAGTTTGTAAGATAAAAATTAATGTATTTCAGCCAAAAATAAGTTGCCACTCAAATATTTTCTACACCGTGAACGCTAGAATTTACAACAGCAAACAACCTATTATCATACCATTACAACAGGTCACTTTTCCATAAAAAATGGATCTGGTACTAAACGCTTGGTCCTGAATTTTAACTGCACTAAAGAGATGTTATAGATAGAGATACAGTATGCCCTTGCAGAGAAGATTTGATCAAAATTGTTTTTATTAGCAGTAGTGATAGGCTAGCGTTCTAGCAACCTATCTGCTTTGCAGGCAATTTTAGGATGACCAAATTTTCCACTGTCACCCTTTCCTTTAACGTTGCTAGCCCCAAACATTCAAAAGGATGAATATTTGATAAGATTTAACCGTTGCAAAACACAGTCTTTGAATGAAAACATTTTGTGCATTTTTTCTATTCAATGATTGTCAACCTAAAACTATAGGTTTTCGTGTTTCGACCAGTAACTTAGGCCATCTTCATGGCAAGCATTTAGAAGCATAAGTTATTCATCTACACAATTTACTATTGTAATATACAGTGCGAATGAGCTATCGCGACGCGTTTCGACCTTGCTCAAGGGTCTCATCAAGCGAAAAGAATAACACATTTAAACATGCAATGATATAAAACTGCAACTAAAAATTTGGAAGCAAACATTAGCACCAATTTCGAATCATTAAACTTTCAAACATGCAATGATACAAAACTGCAATTACCAAATTTGGAAATAAAAATTGGTAATACTTGGATTTGGAATATATATATTTGGAATATATACATTGGATTTGGAAATATTTGAAAATAATACTTGGATTTGAAAAAAAATTGGAAATAAAAATTGATAAAAATTGGTAATGCTCCCCCTGTGATTTTTATATGAACATGTCATAAGTTGTTTGACGTCATTATAAAACTTGCATAGACAAAGCAGATGTGTTTATCGATGCAATTTTTATTTCGAAATTTGGTAATTGCAGTTTTGCATCATTGCATGTTTGAAAGTTTAATGATTCGAAATTGGTGCTAATGTTTGCTTCCAAATTTTTAGTTGCAGTTTTATATCATTGCATGTTTAAATGTGTTATTCTTTTCGCTTGATGAGACCCTTGAGCAAGGTCGAAACGCGTCGCGATAGCTCATTCGCACTGTATATTACAATAGTAAATTGTATAGATGAATAACTTATGCTTCTAAATGCTTGCCGTGAAGATGGCCTAAGTTACTGGTCGAAACACGAAAACCTATAGTTTTAGGTTGACAATCATTGAATAGAAAAAAAGAAATTTTAATGATTCTAAAATTTTGTGCATTATTTTCAAATGTTGTCAAAGTTTAGCAAAATTCAAAAAAAAATTAATTGCAAAGCGGGACCATTAAACCAACTGCTCTGAAACTTCAGCAACGTGTTTTGAAGTCCTAAATCTTTCTTTTTATCACTAGACAAAATAAAGATTTGGACTTGCAACGATTTGCTGGAAGATCAAAAATGCATTGTTTTTTTGCCAAAATTTGAAATTTTATTTCCAATGCTGAAGCAGAAGAGAACCCTCAAAATTGTTAAAATTTTGCACGCGTTATTTTTTCATGCATGTTCCACTTTTCGTCACTAGCCGTCTGAAACCTAAAAAAAAAAACAGAAAAAGCGATCCACCCAATTGCAGGGTAGGCCTATTATACAATATTGAACAAAAGTCATTACATTTTGGAGACGAGCCCAATTTTAAATACAATTGAACCAAAGATATTTCAATCTAAAGTCAAGTTTCAGTTAAATGCAATAAAAGTTTTGAATGTACATGGTAGGATTTTGCTAATGAAAGAAAATCAAAATTTTGAATTTTATATCTGTAAAAGAATAATATAGAAGTATTCATAATCCTTTTTCTTCATAATTCATTTCGCTTTCGCATTTCCTCTACCGCTTCGATGAGGGGGATTCGAAAGACACTGCTGTTTTCAAACTTTTCAAACCCACGAGCGCAAGCAGCCTGAATGGTTTCGCTGTTCTCATCTCAATGGATTGTTACAGCAGCCAGGGCATCGTATGGAATGGAATTGAAGAATACTTTTCTATATTCCATACTGGCAATTTTCTTTAATTCCATTTCCATTCCATACTAAAAATCTTTCATTTCATATTCCATTCCATGCTAATTTTTTTTCCATTTTCCATTCTATACTATCATACAAGAATAAGTTCAGGCCGGAAGCTACGCGTAATTTGTTTTTTACTTTTGCAACGTTAAGCGTACTTTGGCAAGTAGCCGCCCGCGAAAGGAAGCAGTATGGTACGTTGCATCTCATCCCATATTTGAAGCACTTTCGCAATGAGCTACCATAAAAATTCACACAGCATGAATCTATCAACCACTTTATCCACGGACAATAGATTGACTATGTTACTATGTTGACTCTACCACTTACGCAAAAAAAAAAATTACGTTAGAAAGGTAACCTTAAAGTAATTATTCTTTCAGCAATTTGCCCTGCCACTAATTCAAACTTTTCCACAAATTTATTATTAATCTGCGGATGGAAACCAATCCACTCCGGCGCATACAACCCTAAAAGAATTGAGCTCCGCGTCATTGAATTGATATTGAAATTGAGCTCCGCGTCACATACGGAGCTCAGTCACATCAATAAGTCACAGAAAATGCATCCGCTTAACTGTAAAGTTGACATTGGTAAAACTTGAAGTAATTAATCTAACATATTTTTAACACACTATAGCACTGCTCAAAATGATACTATTTTTCTTCGTCAGAAGAATCACTGTTAGACTGTTCAGTGTTCACTGCTAATCTGATCACTTCTTCTGGTTGACTTTTTGTCAGGTAGCCTAGTTCCACTCACTCGTCCTCGACAAAAAGACACTATTCAATGTCTCGTAATTTCCAGGTAGTCTTTTGTTTATTTCGTTTTGCTTTTTGAAATAATGGCATTAGTGCCTACTTATGCTTTTGTAGTTCTTTTGGAAGGTGTTCGACAGCATATACGCAAAAAGCAGTCGGTCGCTTTGCCTTTTGTTCTGCATTATAGGCTTTTAAATTTCTCAAATTTTGAGTAAATTGGTATTTGTCAAAAATATTCACAAATTTTATTATTATTGGGCAAGTAATTTTTTTTTGTTCTTTATTGTAAATGGAGTGCTGTGGTAATAAATAGGGTGCTGTGGTATAAATGGGGTGCTGTGGTAAGTAAAAATGAATTGATCTTAGACTTGGTGTTGTATTTTTAATATTTTTTTTTTATAAGGTTGTGGCCGCAGCAAGAAAAAAACTAGTGTTTGTCGCATGGTTATGGTCCTTTGTCGCTGTTGCTTTTCGCAGTTGTTGACGATTTTTATGAAGTTGGACAAAAGCGTTGATTTTTGTTAATTGTTTTTTCGCTGTTTTTGCGTTTTTCTAGAGCTTCGTGAGTTATTGGTGGTGAGATTTTGTAAACTGATCAGTATGGTGTGGTCATGAGTTGCCTTGTACTGATTGGTCAAGAAAGTCTCGCTAGCCAAGTCAACTGACCGCAAACAAACTGACCGCGAACCAACAATTTCGTCACAGTGATTTTGTCACTGATTTCGTCATAGTAATTTCGTCACAAAGTGAGGGTTTGGGCAAGATGGCTCTGGGGATAGTAAAATATTTTTATAATCGACATTCTTAGCCAATTAGCGTCATTTAGTTCACGGTCACTTTGTTAGCGGTCAGTTTGTCGCAGTCAATTGTAGTGGACCCAACAGTGATGGAGTCGAATACTCAACTTCCAAGTACGAGTACGAGTACCGCAAAAAAATTCGAGTACGAGTACCGTAAAAAAGTTCGAGTACGAGTACTTTTACAAGGGTAGAAAAAGAAATTTTTAAGTTGTAACAGCTCAAAATTTGTCGCAAAAACGTAAACGAATACGTTTTTATTTCTGTGAGTGCGATGTTAAGAAGGCGCACAACTGCAGGCCTCAATTTTCTGCTAAGTTACACGCAAAATTGTTATATTTTAAACAAATTAGGTACCTTGACGTTGAAAGCAAGTGCACGTTTTTTTGCGCGTCGGAAAAAACCTTGGCATGCAGAAGCAGCAAATTGCTCATTGTTGCAAGAAGTTCTGTTGCAGCCGCAGAAAAATGTTCAACTCTAAAACTGAGCAAAGAATTAACTTGAAATTTTTGGTAAAATTCAAGCTTTGGTGGAAGTTTACGGCAAAGAATGCATGTCAAGAACCCGCAATTTTGAATGGCACAAAAGATTTCATGAAGACCGGACTGATGTTGGAGATGATGAACGTTCACAACGCCCAACCATATCAAAAACCACTACCAATAACCGAGAAACTGAAAAAATTGTCCGAGAAGATCGTCGGCTTAGTATTCGACTGATAGCAGAGAGGATATTCATTGACAAAGAAACAGTGTGGCAAGTACTGCATGAAAATCTGCGTATGACAAAGGTCTGTGCACAAGCTGTTTCAAAGCTTTTAACTAGTGATCAAAAAGAAAAACGCCAAGAGATTTGCGCTGACATGTCAAAACAAATTGAAGAAAACCCTAAATTTTTAAACAGTGTGATTACTGTACATGCGATGAGAGATGAATTTTCCAGTACGACCCTGAGACAAGGAGGCAGTCCATGCATTGGAAAACTGCAAACTCGCCTCGAATTAAAAAAGCAAAATAGAACAAAATCAAAATTCAAGGCAATGTCAATTGTTTTTTTTTATGTTAAGGGTGTTGTCGTATTCTTTTTTTTATAAAAATCCGAATGAAACGCTGTGTTGATGCTAAAGGAGAATACATCAAAGAGGAAACAAAATAAAACGACCTTTTTTTCTTCAATAAAATTGTTTTATGTCACCAGTCTTGTTATTTAATAGCGACACCTCGTATACCGTATGCTTCTTTCAATCACAAATAAGCTTTCAAAGTCCTCTAATCCAAACATGATTACTCACAACAATTTTTTGAGAGCTTTTGCGATTTAATGTTATATTCAATTAACATTTAATCATAGGTGGGCAAGTTAATGCAAAACGTTAGCTTCGTTAACCACCAGTCCGTTAACAAACTTCACACCTCCGTTAACGTTAATCCGTTATTTTCAGCTTTAATTAACGGAAGTTAATAAAGTCCGTTAATTCGTTAATATTTTGCGTGTAATATACATTTTTTTATGTTAACTCGCTTTTAGAGCACGTATTGACGTATAGTTGAGCTGATTGTAAGGAAAAAATTTTTGCTATGGTGGTCTTTTTGTGGCTTTGGAAGTTATATTTTACAGTCTAATCTAATTTCAAGACAAAAATAAGTTCAAATGCACTAATGAAGCTGCGATTGGAAAATCTTTGGAAATTGCGGACAGCAATAATTAATAGACAAATGAGGCTGCAGCTTATT
This sequence comes from Trididemnum nubilum, assembly GCA_963965965.1. Lineage (NCBI taxonomy): Eukaryota > Metazoa > Chordata > Ascidiacea > Aplousobranchia > Didemnidae > Trididemnum > Trididemnum nubilum. Next base: position 12,632,139 of record OZ014480.1, read on the forward strand.
ATTTGTCACAAAAAGAGCTCCTTTCTTCGCTTTCTTCTATAAAGCTCGTGCTAATACGCAACCAGTGTTACCAGTGCCAACTGGTTTGTACCATTATGATAAATGAATGGTGCAAGATATTAACGATAAAAGCTTTAACGGAAGTTAACAAAACTTAACGGAAGTTAATTTAATCCTTTAACATGAAAAAACTTTTTAACGGATTAACAATTTAATGAAAAAGTTAGCTTCGTAGTTAACGGATTAACGATTAACGGACTTGTGCTCTTCTATGCATTTATCCAAAGACTATCTAAAACTTGTAAAAACTAAACTGCAAATGACATAGTAGTAAATGTTCTCGAAATAATGCTGCATTTCAAAGGAGGTGACTAAGTAATGTGAGCATAAAATAATGCTGCCATTTAATATCAGCTACTAGCTACAGCTGTAATTTAGAGCGGTACTTTTATTCTGTATATTTACCTGTTTACTGTTCTATTATTTAATTTCAGATCTAACATCCATTTTTATAAAATAATCCTAATTAGGGCTTAGTCATATTAATATTTCAAACGCATTTTACATGCGTTATCAAAAGACTTGACTTAATATTTTATCAATTTCTTGCAAAAAAAAGTAAAATTTTGCTTACAGCTGCAACTCAGCTACAGAATAACTATGCAACTAAGCTATCTCTATCTGACCTAAATTTAACACTGAAAATATTGCCTCCAAATCTAACTCTGTGCTTTTTCGGATATCCCTTCCAATACCACAGTAAAACTATTATTTGGGATTGGGAGATTACAGCAACACATCTACTGTAGAAAATAATCTATCAACATTTGAGCTGAAACCGTAAAATGCTAACCCAACTGATGCCGTCTTTGTAGCCTACAACACGCGTGGCTCGATTTCTGTGATATGTAACTTTAATAAATTGCTAAATAAATCAATATTTGCGGCAACTTTCACACGTTTTCTGCAGCAGAAAGGCGTTTGTTGTCAAACAATAGTATGCGCTGTCGACCCAATCACTTTACCACATTCCAACGCTTGATTTCGCTCGATCTCACCATTAAAAAGCTATTTGTTCAGCTGCGGTCTGTACAGATTCAAGCAAAGCGACTCAATAAATTAGCGGGGTTTTTGGCTACAGTTTATTATCAAAAACTCATTTTGTTTATTACTTTTAGCGAAGGCCAAATGTACTCGTGTACTCGGCTCTTTTTTTGACCGAGTACCGAGTACATTGACCTTCGAGTACGAGTACCAGCCGAGTACCTGGGGTTCCGAGTACGAGTACTCAAAAAATGGTACTCGAGTTGTACTCGAGTACGAGTACTGTACTCGAGTACTCCGTCACTGGGACCCAAACGAATCTCGAGCTCATAGATTTACAGAACAGATTTTAGTTTTAAAATCTTTCCAAATTAGCAGTTACCGGCAAGTAGTAAACACGACTTTTTTTTTTTGTTTTGTTGGAAATTAGATATTTTGAGTTTATACAATATTTTGACTGTTTATTGAAAAAGCAGAAGTAAAATACTCCAGAAATTAAAAGCTTAGTCAAAAGAAATTAATAATCACGATTGTTTTCGAAACGTAATTAGTGAGTTGCGTTTGGACCGATATTTCTTATTTACATTTGTGACACCATTTTGAGCCGAGCACGTAGCTTTCTGACGGAATAAATGATTGAAAATTATCAACATCAAAACAAATTTCAAAGTCAAAATAAAGAAATTAAATAGTTCGAATAGCTTTAATTTAAAGAACAATTTCAAAAGCATTTGAGAAGTTTGCAAAATAAATTAATTCCAAGGACAAATTTTAAATTTTCCAAATTTTCACAACGCAAGAAGAAAAAAGAGAAAGAAGACAGGACTGAATTAGAAAAATTAAATTGCACTTGCTGATGCACTTTCAAATGTTTTGCAAATCATAGTTTTGTAGTTAAAATTTTATTAGCTACAGTAAATATTTTTTTGTGCAAAAATAGTGTTTTCAGCAATACGCTCGCTTTCCGAGTGGTTGAGACTTTGCACTTTGTCCCCAATGGCAGCCGAGGTGAAGGGCCGCTCTTACAAACCAAAAATAGCCCCTCCCCAAGTGCAGATTTCTGGCTAGGTGCCTGCTGCCACCTGCCTACATGTCTGTCTTACACAAATATGGTGGCGGCATCACATTGTCTTTTTTATGCTAAATGCCTAGCGTGAAGCTGTGATTATCAGTACTTACAAACTTTGTTATAATCTAACTGGAAATCGAAACTGTATTTTTCTTTTCAGCAGCAAAACTATACCCATTAGATTACTGATTGTTACACTCAACATTGATTGAATTAGTTGCAAACGTCCAGCAATTTATCAACAGTCAAAGCTTTAAGAAAAAGTTATTGAAGGTTCAATTCGCTATTCGGTCACAATAATTGAAGATATAACTCTTTTACAAAAGCAACAACTTTTCCATCCAAAAAGTTTTGCAGCTTTCGGCTTATTGACTTGCGATGGATATTTCCATACAAGCGTGTCCGTAGTTTGCTCTAAGTAAAGTTTGGTACGCCCTGTGTACTGCTGAACCAGAGGACAAACTGCTGTTGGTCAAAATCAACCTATATTATACGCTTGTACATACTGTACACGCTCACAATTTTATGCTCAGTTCAGCTCGGGTCTCACACTTTTTAGGGTTTTATGGGAAATATTTTAATGTAATTGACTTTTCACAAAACGCCGGTGTTAGTTTTTATTCTATATTTACGAGTTAGATAAAAAACAATTCAGTTTAGAAATTTATTGCGCCAAGCAGAGTTGTAAGTCGGACCAGGCTTTTTGGATCGGGTTCGCGCCTAAACTTGACAAAATTTCGGACTTATTTCAAGCCGGAGACGTGCTTTTTGTTTTAGGTGCACAAAAGTATATAATCAAAATAACTTGGCAACATCGCTAAATTTTTCAAACCTAACTTAACTTTCGTTTTTTTTGGGCATGATTTGGATTTCAAATTAATTTTCTGCTTCGGGCAAGATTCGGGCTTATATTTTCAGGTTCGGGCCTGAACTAGTTGGCCCGTTTACAACTCTGGCGCCAAAGGCATAATTTTTGATCCATTTTATGGTTATGCCATAATGTGGCATTAAAGCTTTTTGTTCTGAAATTATTTAAGATCAAAACAAGGCACTGCACAAGGACTTTATGTTTATGAGGCATCTTTTGCAAGCCACTATAAGTTATTTCAGATCAAAAATCTGGCTTATAAAAATTTAGAAGAAACAACCAGAAATTTTGAAAAAAGTGTTTATTATCCAAGTTCCTTCAATCTCCGTTAAGCTAAAGTGTTTCATGGGCCGCCCATTGACCACCTGCGTAACCGTCCCTGGCCTCTCACTGGATATTGTCCCTTTTTTCTCTTTATTCGAACAACTATTCTAACCGTTAGATTTACTTAGATCTTGTGTGCCTGCATGTGCAATTGTGTATGTTGATCAGTGTGATTGATTAAGACTACATTATGCATACTTTAACTAGTGTGACAGGTGTAGGAATCATGCAAATAAAAATCGCTTTTTTGTCTTAAATATCCTCTGCATGCCTTAACGTCTGACGTTGTGTCGCTACTTCCTTTTCTTGACTCTACGTGTTAATATTGTATTACTATGCATTTGCTATTGTTGTGGTGGTCAAAAATAAAAAAATGAAGGAATGAATCTCAAAAACGTATTTTTACCTAAAAACGTTTATCGCAAAACATTTTTGTGCAATAAGCGACCCGATGCGACAAAAAATACTGTAATTCTCACGCTACAAAATTTGTGTCATGACAATGGTCTCTCAGCAAACACAATGGAGATAGCTATTGGGCCAGATTCGATTTCGCAACTTTGATATTAGTGATATCACAAAATTTTGCAATTTAGGTTTATAGATGATATACAATTACAAGTTTATATTGAAGCAAATGCAATCAGATACTTTTATTTAAGAATACAATGCTGCCGTAAATTCTTGAAAAGTGCAGTTGTTATAATTGCAAATTTTTGAATTTCAGCTTTTTTGGACAACTTGGACTTTTTTCACGTTTCTGCATCTATTTGTAGCATCCAAACGTTGCAAAAATATTTATTTAAGAATTTATTTTGTATAAAAGTGACGTCATTTTTCCGTATACAGCTGATTTTTTAGTTTGAATCACAGTAATGGTCGTTACTGTGCTTTAAAAATGCATTTTGGGCGTGTTTAATCCAAATTTTTCAGTTTCATACACAGCAACTGCCATTACTGCTATTCTTGATTTATTTTATTTTATTGTTTTTAGTGAAAAATGTTTGAAAAGCAATAAATCATCTTACTGCTTTTCAAATCTTTGATTGTGTGATATTTGCATACGAAAAAAATTTTAAAAAGCAGTAATCGTAATTGTGATCTAATGCTGACGAAACAACAATGCTTTTTACGTTCACTCCGAAAAATGCATGGTTATGAATATGATCAAATCAAATCTTCCATTATAGTTGCTGTAATATGCCAAAGTGTATAACAAGTTGGCAGGGTTCTTCTAAACGTCATTACGGGCAACACAGCTCCTTTTGAAAAAATGTCGCAGCAGTGGCGAGCCGTTGGCGACACTGTCCAATTTGACCGGCCAATGGTTTGAACCTCAAACCTTTTGCTCCAGAGCTAAACGCGTTACCGCCTGACCAACTAGCCAGTGAGTTGGACAGATTGCAATATCGTTTCCCAATTAGAACATTGTATGTTTACTGCGAAGACATATCTTCCAAACACGCTGTGTTGCCCAGGCACAATTGCGCGCAGATGGAATTCGCAAACTTGCTACACACATCGACGTAATCAGGGGCGTATTTAGGGGGGGCATTTTGCCATGGCCCCCCCTTTGGGTCGTCAGGATTGTAAAATCGCATAGAAAAGTAAGCAAAATTGAGGCATGGCCCCCCCTTTGCAAGTTGGGCATAAGGTCTGATCACCCAAAGGGCATGTTCTATGCGTTTCTTTTAGGCTTTGGGCGAAAAATCGGGCTAAATTTGAATGAAGACCCTTTTTTTTTTTTGCTCTTTACCTAATTTTGAGCGAAAAATCGGAGTAAATTTGAGTGAAGATATTTTTTTTCTCTTCACCGAATTTTGGACAAAAAACGGACTGAATTCAAGTGAAGACCTTTTTTTTATTTTATTTTGCTCTACACCTCATTTTGGGCGAAAAATCGGACTAAATTCGAATAGAACAATTTCTGACTAAAATTTTTGTTCTTCCCAGATTTTCTGAAATTTCTGGACCCCCCTTTTCGAAATCGTGCGTACGCTACTGGAAGTAATACACCAATTATAATGAGAGAGATGGCTGTAACGTTGTCTCTGCTTTCGGTAATATAATTAAATTCTAAGCTTTAATATGTCCAGGAGCGGAATCTTGATGAAAATGCTTAAATTTCTGAATAGCATCACTAGCTGAATGCTTCGTTTTTGAAAGCCGTTGATAAATAACAACGTTACGGCTACTGCAAAGTAGCGACGCTAATAGCGCCTCTTAACTCTGACTTTAAAAACAACCAATACCAATTCGGGTTTTTAATGAGCCCGAAAGCGAATAAATTCAGTAAGAACGACGCAAAAAAATTAACCCGATATTTCATTGTTGCGTTCATTCTAAATGCATAATAAAGCTGACTCAAGTAAATAAGTAACACTCCGTAATTAAAAATTTTCTATCTTCTTTGACATTGCGCACTATAATTAAATTTTAATTAATGGAGCTGATAAACTTTTGTTTTCTATTAGAAGATCACTTCTGACAAAGATAAATATTTGTAAAAAATGAAATAATGTAGCAAAAAAGCTGCAAAGGACTTTATTTTTGCTAGATTAAATTCAATTGCTTTATGCTTTAATTGCTAGATCTAAAAAAAACAAAACTTAAAGGAGGTGAAGCATCCACCCAATTTCGGTAGTTTACAAAAGCTGAAATCGAAACATCAAATCAAAATCAAATCTTTCATTATACTCGCTGTAATACGCCGAAGCGTGTAACGATTTGGCGGGCCCATCTCCGCGTCATTGCGCCCAGGTAATTCAGCTCCTTTCAAAGAAATGTCGCAGCGGTGGCGAGCCGTTGGCAACTCTGAGTTTAATTTGACCAGCCCGAGATTTAAACCTCAAACCTCCCGCTCCACTGCAAACGCGTCACCGCTTGACCAACTGGCCTGTGAAATCGAAATATAATTTTTGAAATGTTGTCTTCTCATTTTGGGGCTGCGGTTGCAAAGATATTCAGCAAATACAAAAAGATATCTCCGATAAATATTGAAACTCTGAATCTGTTTTCTCTGCTTGAACTTCCTGTGAGAAAGAGAGACTAAATAATATTTACCCTTTCATTAACATCACATGTTCTATCAAATTTTGGTAAAACCTTCACTTTTTTCTGGAAATTCAGGCTGGGAGCACAAACTCAGCGAATCCAAAAAGTTTTCGGGGAGACCTTTTCGTATTTGTTGAATATATTTGAAACCGCAGCCTCAAAATGAGAACAAAAAATTTCAAAAATTATATTTCAACTTTAGCTATAAACTACCGAAATTTGCTTTTCTAAAGTATGTGTTGCATCAATTAAACGTTGTTAATATAATTTCATCAGTCAATTGCAGTTACTGCTTTTCAAACATTTTTTTGAAGTTTTTCTTGCCAAATAAACAATAAAAAGCAGTAACTGCACAAAAAAGTGCGTTTTCCTCCAAAAAAGTGTAGCGTAATCCAATTTACAGTAATATCACCCTGAAACCTGAAATCAAGCATGGGTAACAATTGGGAAATCCTCAACCCTTTAAACTTGTTTCTCTCGAAAACGCAATTTTGGCGTTACTGCTTTTTAAAAATTTACGGCAGAATAGGTGACAGTTATTTTTATGGAATTTTGAAGTTTTTATATTGTAAACTTAGGCTGCGTATGCATAGAGGTTTGACAATTAGGTTTCACTTCTGGTTGTCAAACCTGGAGCGTTTACACATGGCAAAAAAGTCTTTTACACATAGCGAAACCTTTGCATGTGGAAACGATGAAAACTAGCTGAAACCAGTTTTCAAACGCGATTTTCAAACTTGCCTTTTTTTTGAGGTTTTTAAGCCTGAAACGCATCAAAAGAAGTGTGAAAACAACATCGCAGGCAAAACAAAAGCACTCACTGTGCTGCATTTGTAGATGCTACCGCGTCAAACATCCTAATCCCAAAAACACGCAATAACAATCATGTGATCGTGGTTTTTGTGTCAGAGCATTTACTCAGTAAATTTGGCAAATCGAGGCGCAACCTGGCAAAACCCAGACACAAAAACCGTTCAAAAAAGAAAAGTACGAAAACTGGTTTCATGATGAGGAAACTCGTTCCAACATGGCTGAAATTTCATTCTTGATTGCGAAAACCGCTATATGTAAACGCAGCCTTAGATGCAAATGCAACTGCGTTGCGATAACAATCACATTAATGTTACCGTAAGATCGTTTAATTTTAGTTAGATTCGAGCCTATACTTTTATGCTTCTGTTTTTTATACGACAATTATTCTTATTTGCATAAACGTTTGTGTTGCGCGTCATTTTTCATTCGCACTTTGGAAATTCAGTAGAAGTAGCATAGAAGACGTGCCGCTTTACCTTTTTTAATCACTGTTTTTGGTAGCACGTTTTTCTGCTTTATGTTTGCTCCGGAGGTTAAGATTATTGTTATTTTTGGTCAGTATCATCAAGAGGTTTTATTTTTTGTTATTAAATTCACGCTGTTTAGCTTTAAGTTGTTTTTTTTTGGCCAACCGGGTAATTTTCAAAAAATTTTTGCTGGACTGTTGTTTTTAATTTATCTGTTAAAACAAGCTTCCTTTGAAATCTGTTTTGTTATCTACTTGAGCGCAAGGACCCGACAGTAAAGACCATGTCGCTCTGCTCTGCCTAGGACACAGCAATTTAAATCCGTAGCAACTATTTCTAAATACTTCTTGATTTTTGCTCTCTCTCTCTCTCTTTTTATTGCCCGCTTTTCCATTAGGGTTGCGACGGCAACAGCTAGAGATTAAGCCGCCATACATTACGGTCTTCTATCAACTCCATGATTTTGCTTCGATGAAGTCTCAAATGATTTCATCTAAAATCATCAAAGTTATTGGACGACCTAGATCTGGGTCGTCCAACTGGTCTTTTCCCGTTTGCTTTGGCAAGCAAAGCTTGCTTGGTAAGTCTTTCCAGAGGCATTCTGCTTATATGGCCAAACCATCTAAGCAGACATTTTTCAGTATGGAGAAGCAACGGCTCGATGTTTAGATACTGTATTTTTGAATCTTAGAGGTTTGCACCCTGTTGAATAGAGTAACTCCAAGCTTCAATTCTTTGTCAATCATTTCGGACGTTTGTGCTTGCGATCGCACTCTTACGGTCATTACTCAACAATATAAAATTCATAATTATAGGTGAAAATGGGCACAAAAACATTACCATTTTGAAAATTTAGAGCTTAGACTTTTTCGCGTTTCATGACAATCTAATAGTCCAAAGCTCACATTACTGCACTATTGCCTTGTCAATTCTGGTAGATTAGGTAAAAATTGTATGCAATTATACAACGAAAGTATACAACGATGCAAGTATACAACGAAAAAAAAAATTTGTAGCACATTTTTACAGACAAAATTTTACAGATGTTTTAAGCTAAAGCGGTTATTTTCAATATCTAATTTGCTTCTTGGTGAGGCAAACCAAAACTATCTTTTTCTTGGGCGAATTATCTATTTCCAGAAAAAAAAAAGAAGTTAAGTGGGTTTGGGACAAAAGCACTTGGGACATTATTTCTCAAATTAAATTTTGATTCAATGACTATAAATAATTTTGAGCCACTGCGATGCATTTCGTCTTTGCTCAAAGAGCTCGTCAGGCGGCAGCGACAAATTATGTTTCATTAGCCAAAGAATATAGTAATTGGAATATAACCCCTACCCCTGCTTTTAGTTTTTTTTTTTTTTTTTTTTTCTTTTAACAAAACACTGCATTGTTCTTTTAAAAACTTAATGGCTATTCAAAAAAAAAGAATAACTTTATTATCAGTAAAAAGCGTAAAGCTAATATCACTAAAAACATTCTGCTGCTTATTGCTGCTTACAAGTAGCTTTGATAATGAGGTGAGTACAATCTCGATACGTAAGCAGCAATAAACAGGTGAATGTTTTTGGTTGTATTGACTCTGTGCTTTTTACTGAGAATTATTTGCCGATCCCTTCGTTTTGCAGCAAAAAATTTTGTTGTCCCTCAAAAACTTAGTTGCTATGCATTTTGTAATAAAAAAAAGGCACAGTCAGACAAACAAAATTACCAACAAAAAAAAGGTAGATCATACTTATAATAATGCAGCTAAATCTAGAGAAGACAATTTAAGCAAGCTTTTATCAAGCTATAAGCACTTTTATAAAAACAAAAAGAGACTTGTTTTTGTTCAAAATTTGAAAAAAATGGTAAAGAAAAATCCCAATTTTTGCAAAAGTAAAAAAAAAGCAAAAACATAAATTAAGTACCAAATAGAAAATCAGAAAAAAAAAAGTAGCAGTTTGGATCCGAAATGAGTTAATTATAAAGCTGTCGCTATTTCGATTTAGACGTTAGCTGAGGTAATTGGGCAACAATAAAAATTTACGAGAACAGTTTAAAAAGCTTTGTTGTATTACAGTATGTAATGCCTCATCTCGCTTAGATGCAGCATGCACACTTGTACACTCCACACTGTTTTTGCGCCTTATGAGTGTCTTTTTGAAACCAGTTATAATTTATGCCATGATTTTAATATTTTAGCTTATACTTAATTAGAACGACCGACGCTCGCATCGCGTGTTCCTTTGTTTTTTTTACTCGGCCATTTTCAACTAATGAGTGCAAAATTTCAGACTTTTGCTTATAACTCGAGAGCGATTAGATCTAGCTACATGAAATTTTGACAGTAGTTTGAGATTAATGAGTTATATGTTTGTACCAAATTTCGAGGCAATAGGATCACGTGACTTTGGTTTCAGAACCCAAAAACTGCCCCGCAAGTTTGGCGTAAAAAGCAGTCTCAGTCAAAAACGGCTTAAGTACGTTAAAAAATATTTCATATGGTTGTATGTCTTAAGATACTTTTTTATCCCAACCAAACCACTTTTGGCCGCGATGAGGTTTATTTCTTTTTTTTCCTTTTTTTTTGCTTTTTTTTCTTCCTGATTTTTGTACGCTCTTCTTCTCCTAAACCACAAAACATCGAAATCTAATTTTTGTGTAAAGTTGTTGAGCTGCAAACGCAATTTTTTCTCCCGAAATTTTTTTGGGTTACTCCACCGGAACCCTCTCCAAAATGGGGCCCCAAAAAATCCATTTTTTGAACGGCTTAAGCTAGAGTGCTACTTTTTTTTGCTATCAGTAGATATTTAACAGACATATATTTTGACATAGTTTGGGGGTGCCACCCCCCCGGGAACCCCCCCCCAAATAAAATCCCCAAAAGTCAATGTTTTAAACGGCTCAAGTTAGAGTGCCAGTGTTTTATTATATCAGGAGTTATTCAACAGAAAAATATTTTCACATAGTTTAGGGGTGCCCCCCCCCGAGAACCCCCCAAAAATCAATTTTTTGAATGGCTTAAGCTAGGGTGCCAATGCTTTATGATATCAGGAGATATTTAACTGACAAATATTTTGACATAGTCTGGGAATGCTACCCTCCAGGGACCCACCCCCAAATAGACCCCCCAAAATCAATTTTTTGAACGGCTCAACTTGGGGTGCCAGTCTGTTTTGATATCAGGAGATATTTACCTGACAAATATTTTGACATAGTTTGGGGGTGCCACTCTTACGAGGACCCCCCCAAAATCAGTTTTTTGAATGGCTCAACTTAGGGTGCCAGTCTGTTTTGATATCAGGAGATAATTTACAGACAAATATTTTCGTGTAGTTTGGGGGTGCCACCCCCTTGGGGACCCACCCCCAAATAGACCCCCAAAAATCAATTTTTTGAATGGCTTAAGCTAGGGTGCCAGTCTGTTATGATATCAAGAGATATTTAACAGACAAATATTTTGACATAGTCTGGGAATGCCACCCCCCAGGGACCCACCTCCAAATGGACCCCCCCAAAATCAGTTTTTTGAATGGCTCAACTTAAGGTGCCAGTCTGTTTTGATATCAGGAGATATTTTACAGACAAATATTTTGGTGTAGTTTGGGAGTGCCATTCCCTTGGGGACCCCCCCAAAATCAGTTTTTTGAATGGCTCAACTTAGGGTGCCAGTCTGTTATGATATCAGGAGATACTTAACTGACAAATATTTTGACATAGTTTGGGGGTGCCACTCCTACGGGGACCCCCCAAAATCAATTTTTTGAATGGCTCAACTTAAGGTGCCAGTCTGTTTTGATATCAGGAGATAATTTACAGACAAATATTTTGGTGTAGTTTGGGGGTGCCACCCCCTTGGGGACCCACCCCCAAATAGACCCCCAAAAATCAATTTTTTGAATGGCTTAAGCTAGGGTGCCAGTCTGTTATGATATCAAGAGATATTTAACAGACAAATATTTTGACATAGTCTGGGAATGCCACCCCCCAGGGACCCACCTCCAAATGGACACCCCCAAAATCAATTTTTTGAGCGGCTCAACTAAGGGTGCCAGTCTGTTTTGATATCAGGAGATATTTAACTGACAAATATTTTGACATAGTTTGGGGGTGCCACTCCTACGGGGACCCCCCCCAAAATCAATTTTTTGAATGGCTCAACTTAGGGTGCCAGTCTGTTATGATATCAGCAGATATTTAACGGACAAACATTGTGACATAGTTTGGTGGTGCCATCCCCCCGGGGACCCCCAAATGGACCCCCCAAAATCAATTTTTTGAATGGCTCAAGTTAGGGTGTCAGTTTGTTGTGATATCAGGAGATATTTAACTGATAAATATTATGACTCTACTTTTCTTAAGGTTCCATAATCAGATATTTATGAATAATTGCTGATTTTACGGTAGACACAGAATACTTTTGAGCGTCACAGCATTAGCTTTGCGTTGGTCGTTCACTGGGTTTGCTGGCAAACTCCCATCTAGTTGCAACTTGGCTTTAATCTTATTTGGAAGGTTTGTGTTAATGAGCGAAGAATTCCTGACACGAGCTTTGTCCCCCGAGCTGGTCGTAGATATAGCTGTGGTTTTGAGAACGAAACTTAACACTTTGTTTACATTGGATGTAAATAATCTACACACGCTTATATGGTTCATATTCAGAACGAAAGACCAAAACAAACATAGTTGTCATGGTAGAATTTAAATTCAAATGATTCAACTAAGTGATAGAAACAATACCGTAGATGGCTGTCTTATGTATCTATAAGATTAAAAGTTCATATAGATAAATTAAAACAGCAATACACCGTACAATGTTTTCTAAACACTAATAGTACATATACTGTTCAACTTAAACGAAAATTCATGAAAATGTTTTATTTATGAAAACGCTTTATCATAAAACTTTTAATTTGGGTTTAGACTCAAAAGTATTCCCAACTTTTTTAATTAGTTGTTTTGGGTGAAAAAACTAAGTCCTTTATTACAAAAAAGATAATTATAACTGAAATTGAAACTTGGTATATTTTAGTAATTTTGATAAGCAACTTTTTGCAATTTTTATCTATACCTGTTGTGTTGTTGTACCGTAATTACAATTTTAGTAGGTAGAGCAAGATTTGTGTTTTGATTTATGTAACGTGTGTAAAATTTAATAACCCTTGGCCGTCTGTTGCATTTCAAAAACCTTTTAACGCGTCTAAGCAATTCAAAACTTGTATTGACATCAGAAATACTCAGTTAGGAGGACGTAGACGGTTTTCTGCAATGCACTCACACATACAGTATGTCTAACATTTTAGAGACATCCAAATTACAATAATTTAGCTGCGACGAACGTTGTAACAAAAAATTCAAAATTTAACAATAACCAACTTACATTTCAAATGCACAAATTATTCATTGAAACATATTGTCAACTAAATTAATATCAAGAAAGGTTTAGTCGATGCCAAACTTCAGATTGAAGTGTAGAACAAATCAATTTTTCAGTTTATGATTGTCCGCAGCCAAGAATTTCAGGACGTTGCAGACCAAAGTTTGCGGGTATAGCACTGCAGACAAACGCAAAAAGTACGCGAAACAATTTACACATCATCGATCATTCGATTTACTCAATTAAGATTAATCAATTTAGCATCCAGGTTACTTAATGCATTCGAAAACGGGAAATCGAAAAGAGCATTTAAATATGTAATAATTTTAACCATCAAAATATTAACTAACTTTCACTAAGCACTAAATTACCGAAAATTAAAACAGTGAATTTCAAACACGAAAAAATTCGAAGCACAATACATGCCTGTTAAGTTTGAATACAAAGCTACCTTTAGTTAGAAGATTTTTTAAACTCTAACGTCTAATTTAGCTTAATTACTGCATTTTCATTTGGGCTAAATTTACTCTGATACGCGTAATTACAAACAAAAAAACAACTAAGTAGGCCTAGGTAACAAAACATAAAATTATTTACGTTTAGTCGTTTACGTGCAATCTAGCCTGCAGGCTACCAGCGCGGAAGGCTATTGAAAAACCAACAGAACCGCGACCACTCAAAACAAGCAGTGGATTGGTAATCCAAAGGCTGCGGGTTCGGTCCTGTGGGAAGATGACTTTTTCGCATTGCTTGTTTTGAGTGGTCGCCGTTTTGATGTCTCTTTCCTATGCTTCCGCACTGGTATTCTGTCGCGATTGTTAATACTTGGCTAGAGTACAACCTTTAATCTCTAGAATTGTCCTCGTCGACTAGAACCAGAGAACGACTAAGATGTTAATTGACGAATCGAAAATGGCAGCTGAGAGTTCCTTTTGCTTCTTGAATTTCAGAAAGCAGCACACCAACCTTAAATTAAAACTTCTATAAGATTGAAACATAAACCAACTCTCACTGCGCAAAATCGCTCAACTAAAACTTCTTAAACCAACCAATTCAGATCGTAAACACCTAACCGCGACCGCCCAATTCAGGTCGCAACTACTGGCTACACAAGCCAACCACAGATACACAAACTCGGCAAAATTGCATACGAAACTGTTATCTAAATTATCTCACTCTTAGAATATTAGAATAATAGAATGAACACGACCCGCTATTTATACTTACGCAAAAGCTATCGACTACCCAGAACAGTCCGTGATACGTCACAGAAGAAAAAGTATACAAGATTTCGATAACAAATTGCAACGTAATTATGACGTCACAAACTTCAAGTCTATATATAGTAATTAAGAATGGTAAACAACCAAATATTCCGGTGATTAATAGAAGACGGTACAATATACTAGAAAGAAATTATCTCGAACTGTCCAAAATAAACAGGCTGCAAAACTAGTAAAGCAGTCACGTTTACATTAAAGCGCAGAAAATACTCATAATTCACGTATTCAAAATCATTATACGTTACATATCCCTTAGATTAGAAGACCAGAAGCACGCTAAACAATTAAACATTAAAACTCTGGCCCCGCAGACGTCAAAACATCACAATTAAATCATTATGAAAAAATTGTTAATGCTACCCGATCGGCGTAGGCCTATTTTTCATGATTCTTTGTCAGTGTGCATCAAACCAAAGATCTTAATTTGTGCTAAAAGAAAAAATGCCAAACCAAAAAGCCTAAGTGTACTTTTTAAAGCACCCTTTTGCGAAAGCAACAGAAGCATGAAACGTGACGAAACTAAATCCGAAATCCAAAGACCTACCAGGTAATCCAAAGACCTAAAGCTGTATTAGATTTTAATTTTTTTTTTAATATTCTTTCTTTTTTAAATTGTCGTGTTAAGCAAGGCCAGAATCACACGATCAAGCTTATTTTGAACATTCTTTTTGCATCCATAGTTTTAAATTACTCTTCTGAGAGCCTGTCAGAATACAACGCGTACGAGGGTGCAAAGCGGCGACTGATGATGCTGTTGAGAATGGAGCAGAACTTTTATCAGAAAGTTATCAAGATGTAACCGTGATCAGCGTAAAAAACTAAAATTGAACAGGCGAAAATGAAGAAGGTAATCCGTGTGAAATAATTTGTCTAACTCAAAAAATAATTTGATTTGATAATTTTTGCATGATGGGATTATTTTTATTTTGTGACATGTTTCTATCGGTTCAACGCATGAATCGGAAAACCGTGTAAATTTTAAAAGGTGAAAATTTATAACATTAATGATCAATGATAACTAGGGCCCGCAAAAGTCGATTAAGTCAAAAAATTTTCAGGGCTTTATTATATCATCAAACGTATATCAAATTGGTTACAGGTGCTCTGGAGCCAGTTTAGATAGATTTTGTAAGTCAAAATAAAGGCAAGATTTTGGGTCAGGTTAAAATTTTCCAAATTGTATGTGATTCTTTTTCAAAAAGCAAATTCTTTTCAAATCTTTTTCAAAGGCAAACAAAAATGTTTTTTTTCTTTATTTTTCTGGATATATGAGAACCAATGAAACGTTATGAGCAATTTTCTACATGTTTGAATGAAGTTTTGCCACTCAAACTTCTGCAAATAGTTGAAATATGTCGCAATACATTTGCCTGGGTTAACTTCTTTAAAAAAATATTTTCATAATAACGCGAAACTTTTTTTTTAATAAAAACAAATTGAGATTGTCAGCCTCGGCATGAATAAAATACAAAATTTACTGGTTATTAAAAAAAGTGTAATTGACTTAGAAATGTGAGCAGATTCCTAGGTTTTTGTCCTGCAGCGATTAGTTACTTAATTTAATCACAAGACTGACCGATTGATATTTCTTTCTAAATGCTGTGAATAAAAAGTGAAAAAGGCTACTTACTTTAAACTTATCTGAATTGCGAATAGCAAAACTTTTTTTTAATCAAAATTTGGAGCTCAATAAGGCCAAAATAAATTCAAAATTTAGCTACACAAAAGTCAGAATTAAATCTTTTTGGTCAAAATAAAAATGGCCCTATTGATAACCAATTACAGTTGAATAATTAATAGCAAATATTTATCAATAAGTAACTTTAATAAAAATTCCAAACTAAAGTAAAGTTTTCTTCGAAAAAGATGGCTTTCACAAATTAATTTTTAACAAAACTCGATTTAAAGCTTAAAAGCTCGATATATCCGCTTAACTTGAACGTAAAATTGAATTTGGAAAAACAAAATGGGAATGCGATTAGCTGAAACAACACTCGCAAAAGAAAAAATCAATCCAGTTTTCAACTCCGGCCAATAATACAAAAAAAAATACGACAGTGGTTCGTTCACACAAAGCGCGAACGTGGAAAGCGACAAGAACTACGCGGAAAATCGCGCCATTTTCCGCGCGATTTACTATTCTGATACAGAGCGGATTTACGCGCAAAAACTGCAATTCGGGTTATTTTAAAACCCATTCGTTTACTAATTTGAAATATTGTAACGCATGAATTATTGATTATGAAGACAGCTCGTCTGTCACGGCAAATTCCACCATATTTCAAAATTTCTAGTTTATTTGAAATTTTGATCTTGATCAATTTTCAAAATATTTTATTTGACGACCACATGTAAAAAAAAAAAACAATACTAATTATTGGAGAGTAAAAAAATTTTTTTAGGAAAAAGAGCAACTCTTTATATTTCATTAAAGAGAACGTCTCTTTATGATTTTTTATGCATTATTTTTAAAGAGAATAATTTAATAAAAACAAGAGCCAAAAAAAAAGCAATCACTTTTATTTTACAGTATGGTATCGTAACAAAATGGTTATCAGGTTTCAACAATCATAGCCAATGAATTGTACTGTTTAGTTCAATAATCAGAATTAATTGCAAAAAGTAATGTTTTACCAAGCAAAAATGAGCTTGTGACACTTCAATAAAATGTAAGAACAAACATAAAATCAAAATTTGTAAACATTTAAAAACCATCACTCTCGACCTAAATTTTACTGGTTCTTATGTACAGAAAAAGATTCTATTTGGATTAAACCGACAGGAAAAGATTTATTTATTTGAAAAACAACAAAAATGGTATTATGAGATGATAACCCAAAATTTTTTTCTATTCTACCACAAAAATTAAATTCATAAAAATTAAACGGTCGAGAAAACGAGTTGTCCACCGGTTGAAATTAATTTCAAACTTTATGCAATGTCTAATTTTGCTGCATTAAATGTTACGTCAATTAATTATACAAAATTTATTCACGATTAATTTTGAAGCTCGCATAATTACATGATATACTGTAGCTGAGGTAAATTACATTTATTTGTGTGTTATAACATGGTGACGTTGCCTAAACTGAGAGCGCTAATTGGTTGAATACAAAAAGCCGTCACGAGCGCCGCCTAAAATTTCGCTTTGGATTTATTCTAAGCGGCTTTACCGTCAAACTTTTTGCGACAACCAGCTTTTAGCAAGTAATGATTAGCGCAGTATAAGATGTTTATATCTGCAAACAACTTTGCAACGGCTAGCAGCCAGCCACTTTTTATTTCAATGCAAAAATCAAATTGGAATATCATTACAATTCATATTATCGACTCATATTCATATTCGAGTTTGTCATCATCTTACTAACTTTAGATTTAAACTATAATTCTGGAATTGTTTAAACTTGACAATTGATATGCGACCATTGCTTGCATTGGGGTAGGCAAACCAGACAAAGTGCTCGATAACGAATTAGAGCGAATTTTTAACTCTAGTTACTGACCACCACAATCTAAATGCCTCAACAGTCTGTTTCGGCAGCATAGGCTCTTCAGAAACTAAAATTTAATATAATCTAACCAAAACAAATCAAAAAAGCTAACCAAGTAAACATACTGATGAACAATTCTAGAAAAGAACAATACCAAAAGGAGATGACGCCAGCTCTGAAATATTAAATAATATGCGACCATATTAAATATTATTTAATCAACATTTATTTTTTATAGATTACAAGCTTACGTATTTAAACTTTAAAAATTTCGCGTTCAAACTTTGAAAAAACTCCGCAACACCACACTATAATCATCTCCGCAATCTGCCAAACCTCTGCATTACTCCCCCTCCATAATATTTTCCCCTCCATCATCTTTATCTCTGAAATCGTATTATAATTGAGCTCAAATATTAATATAAATCTTCCAGGTTATGTTTTTCTTCGTTTTCCCTAACCCACTAAAGCCGGTGGAGTTGGAACATAGGTTTCGAGATCTTTGAACTTATAAAAAATGATAGTTTAAGACTGTAAGTAAGAGATGGCAAAGACCATTGGCTCGAGATTGATTATTGCAACGTAAAATGCAATAATGTATTTGCAGTTATTTACCAACATCCTTGTCAAAATGCCAACGCATTTCTTGAAGCTCTTGACAATAACATGCAAAACCTTAACAAAAAAAAGTGCCAAGGTGATAATTATGGGGGACATTAATATAGTTTTAAGGTCAAATAACTATTCCATTTCCCAAGGTGACTACTTGAAAACAATAAAAAGCAATGGATTCTTCAGTTTAATTACAAATTCTATAATCTCGTTACTACAACGTCGCAATAAGGGGCGCAGTTTGGAAAAGTATTATTTATTTTGTAACACCTCGTTTTTAAACTAATATACAATAAAATTTATCCGACTTATACAGAAAATTTTTGACTAATTGTCTCCCTCAAAATACACTCTAAGTTGAAACAAAAAAATCTACAAAATAAGTCGGAAATTTCCGATTTATATGTAGGAAATATCCGACTTGTTTTGCAGGCTTTTTTCTTCCAACCTACAGGGTATTTATCGCGAAGTGCTACAAAATAAAGTATTTTTTTCCAAACGGCGTATGGAGCGCTGTTTGAAAAAAAAATTTTTTTTTGGTAGACCTTGTCACAAATGCATTTTAAGTTGGAACAAAAAAATCTGCAAAATAAGTCGGAAATTCCCAATCTAATAAAAATATCTTAAAATATTTTCGGCAATTGCTTGCCAATTGCGGCAAAAAAAATGTATCCCGTTTACACGCCAGTAATGTACTACGATAATTATTCAGAAAATTTGCAGTAGCAGAAAAGCAAAGTTAAGCTGAGTAAAAACAAAGCATAACATAAATTTGTCAACGAACTAAACTGATGTTCTGTACAAAGTATAAAATATTCAGTATATTTTCCTATAGGACCCTTTTGTTCTTAATATGATTAATGATAACTGTTAGTATTACATGTCACAAATTTCGCAAAAAAGATTGGCTTTGTTAGTGGTTGTTGCCGCGTTTTGAAATGATTAAATTTGTATTTGTATTCACGGTTTCTTTGCTTGATATTCAGCATTAGAAGGGACAGTATGAAGTCTCCTGCTCTTCCGTGTGTGGTAGACAAGTGGCAGCTTGACCTGAAGACCGCAAAGTCCCTTTGCTGCCTCCTTGCCAAAAAAACTTGGTGATTAAAAAATATGTAATTAATGTTTTGTTAAATAATCAACTGTGATTCTAAGTGATTTTTGTTGGAGCTATCACTTTTGTTTTTGCTTGGTCTTATAAATTCGGGAATCGGCTTATCGGGTTCATTTCCTCCGTTTAGGGTTTACACAGCATATAAAAACAGGCGTTTGTTTTCAAATTTCATTTGTTATTTGCTACCAGTAGCCGTTTATAGTGATTTATTATCATCGAGTTTCACCAGAAATGTATTGCTGGCTAAAATTTGCAGCGCCAATTTGCTAGTTATTTGACTTAAGGCATTGTGTTTAGATCTCAGATTTTAGCTAAAATACAATCAAGGTTATGCTACCGATAATAACTTTAGTAGTAATTAAAGTTAAATAGCAACTGCATTTATCTACAGATAATTTACAGTACATTAATTTTTAATTTTATAAGCGCAAAAACATTGTTCAAGTTTTGTAAAATATCCCATACTGTATCATTAGGGTAACTGAGAAGAGCGGCTGAGGAAACGCTTATAGCCTACTTAGTAGCGGGTACATTATTTATAGTAAGCAGATTAATTGCAATATATATAGCACTAACTTCATCTCTATTTTTACATCTTTTTACTTAATTTATGTATACAGCAGCACGCGAAACTATTGTTGGTTGGTTTTTAAGTCTGTTTAAGGTTAACGTTCGCATAGGCGTAGCCAGGGGGGGGGGCAGGGGGCCCGCCCCCCCAATTGAAATTACCAATGATAAAAACGTCACAAACAAAGACTATTGTTTCTTCAGTTTCAGTTTCTTTTAGCATCTTTGCGTACAACAGTAATTAACAATAATATTGATCCAGGGGGCCCGGGCCCCTTCATTTAATTTTTGCCAACCAACTCAAATGGACCCGCTACAAAAATATTTGAATTGGCCCCCTACAATAATATTAATCTAGGGGACCTGGGCCCCTCAATTTAATTTTGGCAAACCAACTCAAATGGGCCCCCTACAATAATATTGATCCAGGGGGCCCGGGCCCCGCCTCAATTTAATTTTTGCCAACCAATTAAAATGAGCCCCCTACAATAATCTTTAAATGGCTGCCAATTTAAATTGGCCCGCAACAATAATATTGATCTAGGGGGCCCGGGAACCTTCAATTTAATTTTTGCCAACCAACTCAAATGGACCCCCTACAATAATATTGATCCAGGGGACACAGGCCTCTCAATTTAATTTTTGTCAACCAGTTTAAATGGGCCCCCTACAATAATATCTAATTGGCTCTGAATTTATAAATGGGCCCCCAACAATAATATTAATCCAGGGGGCTGGGCCCCTCAATTTAATTTTTGCCAACCAATTTAAATGGGCTCCCTACAATGATATTTAAATGGTCCCCAATTTAAATGACCCCCTAACAATAATATTGATTTAGGGGGTCTGAGACCCACCATGTAATTTTTGCCAACCAATTTAATCGCATAACGCAAGTGATATTAAGGGTTTTTATCCTAAAAGTTGCTAACTCAGGCCCTCATCTAATCTTTTTATGACCGTAATGCAATAACCAGGGATGGATTTAATACATGGCACTGTGCCAGGGGCCCCGCGCTCACATAAGAATTTTTTTGTTCTTCACTTGTATTTACCAGGAAAATACTGCAAAATCCCAAAGTACCAGGGGCCCAACACAATGTAAATCCGGCCCGAACAATAACATGATTTGCAGGCGTAACCATTTATTGTACATTTTTCAGTAACACTTGACCTCCATCTTGCCAGTTTTTATGCAACAAAATACGGTACTTTTGAAAAAAATTTGCTACAGTAAGGGGAATGCTCATTGAACAAAATTTTGAATTGAGAGGGCCTGAGCCCCCTGGCCGTATATGTATTCTTATAACTGGTTGTTTTTATGACAAAACAATATATCTATAAGGAAAATAATCGACTGAATTGTTATTTCCTGCTAAAATATTGCAGGAGGCAATGTACTTTACTTTCCCCTACGTGGGCCAAATCGCTTACAAAATTTAACCCCAAAATGCAAGATTTCAAATGTGTTTTGGACTTAAATACCAAGCAAAAGAAGGACTGAACAACTTAACTTTTTCACTCATCTTTCAAATGTTAAAAATCTAGTACCTTCAAATGGCTCTAAATACGTGCGAAATGTGATCCAATGGCGTCAAAACAGCTTTTTTTCCCAAAAACTACAAAAAATCGCCCAGCGGCTGGGGGCTTAGCCCCCAGACCCAAACAGCCTCCGGCGGCTGGGGGCTCCGCCACCAAACCCCCGTCAATGATACGTTTGAAGTACAGTACACTTCTTTACTCAACACGTCTGTCAATTTAAACATTTTCAGATTTTAACTTTTGGTTTAAGTCCTCCCCTTTGAACGAGTTCCTAGTTACGTGCCAACACCAGGCTACGGCTTTTGATCTTCCATTCTACGATATCTTTGCTCCCACAAAAAATTCCTGTTTCAAAGTTTCATATGACGTCATTGCATGTGATTTGCGGTTTGGGCCCCCCCAATCAAAAATCCTGGCTACGCCTATAAACGTTCGGAAAACAATCATACACCAACAAGGTTTTTGTGAAATAGTGGATATTTTCTAGTTATACGGTTGTTTACATCTTTAACTGCCTGCCCGGAGACAGCAAACATGTAGCAACAATCAGTGATGCTAATTTGCTGCTTTTTCACAAATTTCGCCGCTATATTTCACGAATTTGATTATTTTTGTGAAATGTCAAAAATATTTGAGATTTAAAGGAGGTTGTGGAGCTTGTTTCAAGTCCAGAAATTTCGCTTCTTTTTGTTGGTTCGTACGTCTGGTAACTCCAGTATCTTGGAAGGGGCTATAGCCCCTCTCCCATTGGCCTGTCGACTAAAATGCAGAGTAAGAAAAACACCACGTTTTTAGCACTCCAGAAACTGTATTTTTGCACTGGAATGGACTAAAAAGTGATTTAAAGCATCGTTTGAAACATAAATTTAGGTGGACTAATTTGTCAAAAATAAAACTCACAAATCAATAAAAACTTTGAAAAAGGCCAAAAATTAGCAATCGAATTTGATCGCTAGTATAAAAATGCTAGGCATAAGTTTCATCAACAAACATATTATATACTCAGAAATAAGGAAGGGGGCTATTCAGTATTAGTTAATTACCAATCACTTGTTTCAAAATTTTTTCCTTAGTCCCTCCCCTCCCCAATTATTATTTTCCTCTATAAAATATAGAAGAAATAGATTACTCTGTGTGAGTTTTCTTAAACTATAGGATTTTATAATTAACCAGCATATAAACAAGAGAGCTAAAATTTTACCATTAGCCACCTTCAACATAGCTCATTTATGCAAACAGTTTAATCAGGTTTGCACTACCAATTTCTATGCCACGTTTAAAAAGCATTATTTTGTTTCAAAATAGCCCCAAAATTAAGTTATTTTTGCAAAAAAAATGCAAAATTTTCAAGCACTGGGAACAAAGCCCCCACATTCCCGTGCCTCCGGCGGCTGGAGGATTTGCCTCCAGGCCCCCACACCCCCAAAACAGCCCCACCATTGCGAATTTCTGGCTACGCGCCGGGAAAACTTGGTACCTTGACATCGCTTGATTATAAGATAGGGTAAGATATTCGCCCATCTATGAACTGGGCGAGCCATACCAACTCACTTCTTTTTTAAATATTCTGCTTTTTTCCTAAACTACTAAATGTTTATACTGAACGTTTCATCAACAATGTTTATATTTATTAGTTTTCATTTCAATACTAAATGTTTATATTTATTAGTTTTCATTCAAATGTTTATACTGAACGCTTAATTGACAGAAATTATCAAAATTGCCTCTTATAACACACCTATTGCACGAAGTCGTTTTTAAGCAATTTTAGCGATACACAGTACAAATTAATGTCAACTTTCAGGCATAAGTTTGATCGAGATAGTAACCAAAAATTACGTTACTTTAAAAAAAACTAAAAAAATATCTCTGTGCTTTGAGTGAGGTACCGTCTGACGCTTCATCAGTAACACCAGTAGGTAACTTTAAAAGTTTTAGAAATGTTTGGCTGGAGCTATTGCATTTATACCATATTATTTTATTCCATTTCATATTTCATAATATTTGACGCAATTCAATATCATGCAAACAGTTTTTTTTAACAAGTATTTGATTTTTTGGAATGTTTAAAACTCGAGAAACCATAATACCACACTGCCGATTTTACGTGGACGTCGATTTTACTTACTAAAGAGAATTTTTGTTAGTTATTGCAAGCCAGTTTTATTACTCTTAATATTATTGCACTTGCAGCAAAGTTAATGCAGTATCGAGTAAAAACATGATTATATAATGCTTGAAGAAAATTTACTAACGTTTGAAGACAGCTATAAAATTTTGTGCTGCTCTTCGTGCGAACTAAAAGAAAAAACGAAGAGATTGTTCAACATGTCGCAAACTTTTTGTATTCAAATGTTCGATGACGAGCTCCAGGTCCGGGTAAACCTTGACGATTTGGATGCTCTTCCCTTAAAAGCCAAACTATAGGTTATTGTTCAAGGTAAGTGGTTGCCAGAGCTGTACAATATGCATGCTTTCAAACGATATCGTTAACCGCTCTACTTTTTTTTTTTTGTTTACTCGAACCAGCAAAATTTTACGCTGGCTAGCGGTTCCTAGATATTTACTAATTTTCGGTCTCAGTAGTTTGTTTTTTGTAAGCCTGCAGCCTGCATATTGCATATGAATGAAACTGTTGCACCAATGTGTGATGCCACTTAATTTTTGTGTGCACCGTCTGCTGTTGACAAAAAAGTTTGATTTTTCTGTGTGCTACTATTTGTTTCGTCATAAAACTGCAAGGGAAAACAAACATTTTGGACTTCACTTGTCTCAAATCCAATCTAAATCTGGGCACAGCATGCAAGTGAAATTAACAAACTTCGTCATTTTGAAACCTATAAACTTTGAATTTTGTAGATCTTCACTTAAGCTTTTTTTACCCATTGCAAACTGATTTTTTCTCAGCTGAGACTAACCTTGTTTTTTTCCCCTTATTTGCAGTTTGCAAAATTTACTGCTGTGCGAGCCATTAAGGTTCGTTCAGTTTGGCCGAGAGTTGGCTGGGGAATACCTTTGATTTAAATATGCTGGAAAATAGTTGTTACAATGGTCGCTAAAAATAGAAATTGAAGAATAGAGTGTCATACTACAGTTGAGTGTTGCTGTGCTTTACATGATCCAGTACAAAAAAGTCAGTTTTGCTCGATATACTGTGTGTTCGTTGTCATAGAGCAAAAGAAAACGTAAAAGCATTTCATTTTGAAACTAGCTATTAGTTACCCTATTCGATCCAATACTTTCTAGTATGCAATCATGCTACCATCAAAGCAAATACATCATGAAGTATCAGAGAATTCAGTTGCTGCCCATCTGTGTTTATTTACTTTATTGTACTGTATACCATGTTACACATAAATTAGTCGATGCGTAGCACTACAGTATAGGGTACAATTAACTGCAGACAATTTTTATTCAAGTTTGAAAATGATTTTTGATTATGCATTAATTCATATTCTTAAACCTTTTGATTTTTTACCTCTAGCTATACACCTTCAACACATACAACATTGACATCTTCTTACAATTTTGCCACAAGCAATATGTAGAACCTTCAAGCAACACTATTTTGCGATTATGAAAGATGAATTATAAAATTCTTTGATTGCTAAGAAGTGAGTTACCGGAGTGGCCAATCAATGTGGCTGAAGAACTCAACAAATGCACTCCGGAATCGATTCCACTACCTTCAAGACTTCGCAAACAAATTGGCCGAATATTTCTTCAATCAGTCTCTACTTATGCACTGTGAGTATACCCAAAAGTTCTATAACAGTATGAAAATCACCGAGGCTATTCCTTTGCCTGTGCCGTTATTTTTGCTAAGCCTATTTGTTATTTTTGCTAAATTTTGTTATGCTGGACTGTCAAATACAAAAATTTTGCCGAAACTTATTTTACTATTTCAGCATGGAAATATTTTTGATGTCCATTTTTACGTAAAGGAGCCGGATAAAAAGTCGAAATCTTTTTATTTCAAATCTTTTTGTAACAATCATGAAAAGAAACTCAATATTTGCTTGCAGTTGGTTTTCTAAATATGCCAATTGCCGAGCTATATACTGTCCCTTAACATGTTTGGCGCTTACGATAGGTGTTTCACGCAAATTGTTCTTCATAATTGGTTTTGTTTTATTCATCAAACGGTTTAATAAAAGCTGGTTTGTTATAAAAGGTTAATTGTCATTATGGTGGTAGATGATAGGGAGAAAAATTAACGTAATTTCTCTAAGCCAAATCTAATTGTTGCGTTCTACGTAGGGTTTCTACAACTCTTTGGGGAAGCAATACTTATGACCTTTTATTAACCCATTTTAAAAAGTATATTACGTATGTTTTCATATCATTCTATTGGCTGATATGTATGCTTGTGTAGATATGTTGCACCAACGGATTACAAGTGTGTGTGCATGCAACTGGTCAGAAAATACCCGTATTTACCGGATCAAGACAGAAAAAATTCTATAGTAAGTATAAATGGGTGCAAGTCGTATGCACCAGCAACGTACATGTGAAGTTAATCCCGCAAATTTTCAATATTCTTTGTGTTAAACCGTTAACCTTTTCGAATTAAAATAAACTGTTATGATGTGATATCGTATGCTCGGAAGATTCATCCTCAAATTACAAAATAATTATAGCAATTTGCTTGGTCATTTGTTTAATTTTTTTTCTTAAAGTTTTGTTATTTCGCTGCCACAATAAATCCACGTTGGTGCATACGACTGATAATAGAATGCCAAATTGCTGATAACATATTTTTTGCCAAACGTCAGTGTGAAGTCATGTATTTTAGAAATAGCTAAAGTCCAGCAGTAAGCTAGTTGCAAAATCAAACTTTCACTTTAAACAAGTTTAATTTTGAAGAAAATTTCCAAGAGGAGTGTGGATAAGTAACTGAAAACAATGTTAAACTTAAATCACGTTAATATTGATTTAGATGATGTTCAGCGATACTGGTCCAAGAGCAGATAAAAAAACTTCCAAATTTTTCACTGCCATAGGCTAGCTATAAATTTCCAAACAATTTTGTTTCTTTAGTTTACGCCTTCAAATTACTCATTCCGTGATGAAAAGGTAATCGATACCTGTGTTTGCGATTTTCTTTCTAAACTAAACGGATTTGAGTTTTTTGAAAAATGCTTATAGCAGTATACTGTAATACATACCTGCGATATACGGTAGTTTTTCGATGTACGACTATCAGCATGGGTGTTTTGATCCGAACATTACTCGTTGTGTGTTCTGTACGTAATGATTAACGACTTCTTTTTGCTAGCAAAAGAAACTCCTCATTCGGCCTTTAAAGGAGGCAAAAAAAAAAAAAAAAACAGAACAAAAAAAACGGCCTTGAGAATATTCAACGACGAGTGTTGCTTGTTCATTGATGATAAAAAAGCGCAATATATAGTATGTCCCTATACGAAATGCCTTGTTTATAAAACGATTATAAACCGTTTCAATAACGAGACAGCTTGTTTAAAGAATGGTTAATTTTGTTCCCATAAACGATTAGCAATATTGACTTTTTTAACCCAACGGACTTTACTGGGGCTAAAACACTGCAGCACTAATAACAAATGTCAGTGACAAGTAGGACACTCGTCGTCAAAACTTACGTTTATTTTCATACTGAACCACTAAGTGCTTAAATCAAGGTAGTTGCATCGCAAAAACATTTTCTGCCGTCATTTAAGTTAAATATCCTGCGCCAAAAATGCTCAGATTTCGGATAGTAACTTCCGCAAACCTTAAAATTCGAAAACTTCCCGTTACTTTAACAACCTTAAATTTTCAAATGTGTTTTGTAAATACGCTTAACTCAAAGTCAAGTGTATTCAAAGTATAAATCTCATTTCTGAAGAAATTTATCACAAAAAACCCGAGAGGGGAGCATTTTTGCCTTGATATAAAGTTACTGTAATACTTAACTTAATATTTGATTTACTTAGAGGAAACTAAGGTTGTTGCTTCAACAAAAAATGTTTAATAGAAAATCACAAAATTAAGGATTTTAAATAGCAACTTAATATTATACGAGTATGTTACTGATTGGACATTTTCTTATACTGAAAGTCGTCGTATAAGTGCTTACACTCACAGTAACTTACATTTTTAAATGTACAGCAATATGGCTTTACAGAGACACTTTAGAGAGACAGTAATTTGAGACATCGATTTCCTAAGCAGCATGGTTATTGCAGAAAAACTAACAGTTTGCTGACATAAGCTTATCGCATGTTGTGTAAATTTCTTTATGACTAAATGCGTCATAAGTTCATGCCCTGGATAGTATCCGGACTCCCCGCCACGAACCCTTTATGAGTAAATGTGGCCGTAACTGTTCAACTTTTGAATGGCAACTTGATAAGCGTTAGGTAATTCTCCATTGGTTCACCCAAAACTTTGTCTTCTTTAAAATAAAATGGAGCAAGACTGCTTTTTTTGGAATAAATTGTGACGGTATGAAAACTTTCGACAGTCTGAAAAAGCCAAATTTATTGGTTAAAACAGTACTTTTATTGGGCAGAAATCGATTTGGCAAAAAACATTCTTAGTTTTCAAAAATAACAAGTAATAATAATGAGGTACCAACCAGTTATTGCAGACTGAAATGCTTTTATGAAATCGATTTTTGCTCATAAGATGTAGTTTTTAACCAACAGCATTTAGATGTCCAAGTGTATGTCGTTCGATTTTTATTTATTTTACTGTAAAGTACCGCCCGCGCTAAAATCACTAACCTGGCTAGTACACAGTATGTCCTTAAAAATTTACAGCAATCCTCACTCTATAGCATCAACAATTTCATTATTTAACATGCTATTTTTTAGAAAGAAGAAAAGCATTGCTGCTATGCCAATATGCTTCAAAGAAAAAGTGGCGGAGTTTGTGATTAATGGCAAAGTACGCTTGACTAACTATGTAGCTACGTGTAAAATCAAATCAAAACTTACAAAAGGGTTTGTTTGTATCACTCACACTGTGTTGTAGACAGCAGCATCAGTTAAAGGTTGTACAGTACTCGTGTTGTATTTTATTTCATAGAAGTTATAGTATGATGTTCTACCCTGTTTACTTTTTTAAGAATGTAAATCCGTCACAGTTAATAGCTGTTGGAGGTGTATGCGAGTAAATGCTGTGTTATGTCAAGATATATGCCTTTTCAGATTTTCTAAAAAGTGGGCAAAGCCTCCAAAATCTTAGAACTAAGCATCGAATTTTTTAACACTTTCAGATTTAAAAATGAATAGGTATACAGTAGGCTACATGGTTCATCTTTGAATTGATAGGAGTGAGGGGCTGGCTCTGATAGTAAACCACAAACTTCTACAAAGGTTTCTTTGCAAATGCTGGTTCATCGAACAATAATTTTTTGTCTTATATTTCACAAAAAATTGCACCTCATTAAGTTTTCATCGTCCGATCATGAATGGTCAGAGTGATGCAGAAGAGGTGTCCATTCATCGCTCGCTGCTGATATATTTTTGCTTTGCTATTTGCACGAGGCCCTGCTGCGCGCTTTGGTATTCTATTTCATGCAATAGCATCTTACAGTCAACTTAATTTGTTGTAATATTGTGTTGGTATGATTGATTACTGTTGTATTTTACTTGCATTCAATAACCACTGTTGTAATTTAAGATGATGATTTACAATTTAGAAGATCATGCTGTTTTATTGATTTTTAGTTTAAAGGTAGTGATTGTTGGCATTGCATTGCTCAGCCAAACAATTGGAATAATAAACAATAAGTTTGGATACCCAAAAAGAAAAATTTCAAATAAATATCAAGACACCGTTGCTCATTAATTAATTGCAATTTTCATCAAACGTTTTCAGCACCTATCATTAATTGTGTTTAATCAGGATTTAAAGATAAGATCAAATATTTTATGATATTGTTACGCTAATACACAATAGAATAACCAATCATTAAATTACTTACGAACAGACACCAAAATCAAAAGCATGCAATTCTTTCCATTTTAAACATGATTAGTTCAGCTACAACAGTTACAAAAAGCTACGGAAAAAGTTATACCCGCAGTGAATCTAAAACCCTCATCAATCAAATTTTCTAGATTTCCTCAGGTTTTAAAGACGACGGATAGTGAACTAGTTAGTTTAATAAACACAAAAGCTAATTTAGTAAACACCTAATGGAAATACTTTTTTTTTAGCATAAGTATGTTTAGTCTTATTTTTAAGCTTTTATTAATTTTGGCTTTGTAGGCCGAGTTACACATTTACGAATGATTGTAAGTAAGGAATCTAATTTTGAAATTAAAATTATTACTTCACGAATCAAAATCGAAAACTTGTTCTCTAAAATCAAATTTTTTGAATTTTGAAGCGATTAGATGCTCTTTCTACCTAATACAGAAAAATTAATTTCACGGCTGATAAGATAAGTGATAATGACGTTTTTATTTCGTGTTTATTAAAATAAACAGTTCACTGTCTTACGTCGTTTCAAAAACTGAAAACGTAGAACAAATAATTGATGAGTTTTTCCGACTCACTGGTTTTAACCTTCGCAACTATTGACTTAAAACATTATCTTTGAAGTGGAAAGAATAACACAGTACATGCTTTCGGTTTCTTTGCTTTGTTTAAGTAATTTATTATTGCTAATTAGTGAGACAAAATCATAAAATATGTGATGGTATATTTAGAACCAGATGAGGCACAATCTTAGACGCTGAAAACGTTTAATAATTACAGTTGCCAATGATGAATAAGCAATATGCCTAAACCCCTGAGGTGTTGCTATAACGCCCGCCAGCTTCGCTAAAAGTAAAGATACAGATATAAAAACGAAATAATTAGTATCATGTTGATTGTCGAAGTTAATTTTTCTTGCAAATTTTTGCCAAAATACTTGTTTGCGCTAATCAATTGCATTACTGCGTGCTTTCTGCTTTGTTATGGTTTTCGCATTGCTCTGCTTATTTTTCGTTTTGTTTATTATTGTTGAACGAATCCTTGATTCAGAGTGCTGAATTTTTTATCTGCTTGTGTCTTAAATAAAGCGTATGTTTCAAATTTACTTGGTGTTTCTCTCATGTATTGATAAGTTTTGTTACTGTATGCATTTTAATTTCACGTAAAGTGCCGCATCAGTAAAGGACGAGCCATTGCGCAAAATTTAGACCTAAAAAAAGTCGTAGTGATTGAGGAAAACTGACAACCTTCGCAGCAGTTATTTCATCAATAAAGTGTAAAAACTCAACCTATCAAAATAGACGTAACACAAATGTGAGATGATAGAACGTCTGTGTAATTAGAATGACGAAACCTAAGCAAAGCAAAAGATGGAAAATTAAACCACCTTTGAAGATGTTTCTTGCAATTTTTAGGACGGAAAATTCTCTCTTATCAAAGGTGGGAATAATACACCATACCAAATGGAACATTTACCACCCTAACAAACAAGAGGTGTAAAAAAAAGACCACCTCTTTAGTTGCTTACTTTCACAACTTTACGATTTACAGTGTATGTTTTGAAAACTTCCGATATATATCGGAAATTTACGATATATTTTGTAGGTTTTTTTGTTCCAACTCCGGATGTATTTTGTTGAATATATACATCGGAAACTTCCAATATATATCGAAAATTTAAGATATATTTAGTAGGTTGTTTTTGTTCAAACTTAGAATGTATTTTGTTGAATGTATATTATCGGATAAATTTCATTGCAGATACGCTCAAAAAAGCGATGTTACAAAATAAATAATATTTTTCCACGCTACGCTCCATATCGCAAATCATTATTGATCACATTTTAACCAATGTTCATGATTCGGTTTTGACGCCTGGTGACTTCTTTCACAAATTAGCTGATCATTTCCCAATATTTTGCAAAATTTCGACCACTGGCTGATGATCAACCAAAACTGACGACATTTACAACCAAAAATACTCTAACGAAATCATCCAAAAATGCTATCTCAATATCATCAAGCTGCCGATGGCCGAAACTTCCGCAACGATTTTGAAACTGCCTTTATTTCTTTAACCTGTGACTTACAGCAAGATAACGCAACTTCTCAATCTCTCGAAAATAGTTTTAAACAATTGGTTAATTCTATTAATCAAATAATTGAAAAGCATGCGCCTTTGCAAATTGCATCTCGAAGACAAATTTAAGGGCATTAAAAAAAATTATGGCTCAATTAAGATTTGCTAGAAATGATTAAGCTTGAGCAAGAGTTATTCTGATCCCATTTTCTTACTGGCACTGAAATGGATAAACTTATTTTCAGCAGTTTGCCAACAAGCTGACTTGCATGAAAATGCACTTTAAAAAAGCTTTCTACTATTCTGCCATCTCGGAGTGAAAAAAATAATCCGAAGCAGTGATTATGGAAATTTTTAAACCCTGTTATTCATACAAAACGATCGACCACTTGTCTACCACTTAGAATAAATGTGAACAGCTAAGAAACGGATGACCCGGGTGAAACTTTAGAAATTTTCCATGATCATTTTGCAAAAATTGGAAAATCAATTGCAAAAAAAACTGAAGCATTAAACGACCAGGCTAACTGTAGAACTTTTCTGAATAATTTTGTATCTCAATTTATTATGCTTGGACCTTCTCAACCTATTAATGGAATGCACGTGATATCATTGCGCTTCTAGCCAAACCGCTGGACGTAAAAATGGCGGATCGGCGCTAAGTAAATGCATGCAAAAACGCTGTTAGTGAAGATATATGGATCTAAATCAGTGTTTTCAGATTCTAAAGCAGTTGATTCTTTATTGAGTCAAAGTTGAGAGCTAGATAAAAGCATATAATAACTAAAAACGAGTTAGATAATGAGAATTCAGTTTTTTTTGTTTTTTTCGTTGACGTAAATTCGGCTTGTTGTCAAGTAACTCATGAGAATCACGTAATATACGATAGGGATGGTGGCAGCTACCTTTAGTAATTAAATTCAAGGTTTATCAGTGGCAGCGCTGAAATAAAACGGATGTATCTTCTTGAATTAAGGCAAAGTTTTGTTGCAGAGCATATTTATTCTCCTATCACTGGACAACGTCAGACTCTAAGTATTGGACAATCCGCACTTTTTCGTTGCAATGACTACTTCGTGATTGGAGGTATCCTCACCTGCTTAGAAGCTTCCAAAGATCCAATTTTCTTCCGCATTTCTTCGAACTTTTGTCCACTGAATTTGCTGCTTGTTGGAAACCACCAAGCACAGATAATCATCGCAAAGCGTCTTATCCAAGGCACAACAACGTGACCAGGGTGTGGGTTGAACCTAGATCTTTTGATTAGGGTCGTCATAAAAACAACACTTTTACCCTCTTGGCCACGCTACCGACAAATTAGCGCATTTGTAAATATTTCTGATTTCATAAGTTATATTTGCAGAATCTATGGTATTTTTTGTACATTTCGTGTTGTCATTAGTGGCTTACCGTAATGGTTGCTTGGAGTTAAAACGTATTAGCAGTTATTTTCGATAAACTATTTTGTAGAAATATTATTTAAATTTTAAACTAATGATTTGCTAAAATATCAATTACTACAGTCGCCAGTAGCGTTCACGAGCACCCAAAAGATTCATTTTTTTCACCTACATTTTTGAAATCCTGAATAAATGTTCTTTCAAAACAGCCAATGTTTCCATTCAATTTCCGGTGTTTTGGCGGAAGTCGGGAATTCCCCGGCAAAACGGTGTAGAATTTTTTCGTTGAGATGGGGTTGATTTTGATTTTAAAAATCGTACTTCTGTATGAAGTAGGCAGTCAATTTTAGATTCAAACGAAAGAGGAAGACAATTAAAAACTTTTTAAAGAATAATTTTTTGGTTGTTTTATTATGACGTTACCATATGGTTGATTGATTCCAAATTTTTACAAAAAAATTTGAATTAGGGTGCATATCGTTGGTTATTACATCCAAAGCTGACGAAATGATGTGTATGAAAGTAGCAACATCAATAAACCAGTTTCTTACCGACAAAATGAAACCAAAATGGTATCTTCGTGACGTCATTAGACAAAACTACGTAGTAAAATGCAAAACCGACTCAAAGCGCTTTTTAAACAAATTGCACCATGACAGCGAGTATTCTGATCACGGCGCTGTGGTTTTCGAGGCGAAACATCAAAGAAAATCAGTTTCACGTCGCAAAGGCATGAAATAACGTTTATATTACAACTTTTTTACAGTGTTGATGCATGAAGATAAACTCTGTTCAAATTTTAAGAACAAAATAAGAACAGTTTTATGCTCAGTGCTAGAAAAACTTTTAAGAAGCTTTTTTTTTAATTTTTATGCTATTTTGTGGCCAAGAATGACATTGCATTTGCAAAATGTTCAGGCACATTGTTTCGAAATGTGGTAAAGTTGGTTGAGAAAGATGAAAACTATATATAAGCAGTGTTTCAACATTTTCTTTTTAAAGAGTATCAAATTTTTGCAGGAAATAATATAAGCGTGAATAAGCTCATCCAAATGTTTTAATTTTCTACGAGTATGTTGTCCTGAGCGGACTCTTTGTTTGCAAAAGCGTCTTTTAATATAACTATAGAATTGTTACAAAAGAGATTTGATTATTTGTGTAAAACAGTGCACAATCTTCAAATCAAACTGCCCAGCATACGCAAAAAAAAAATGTGATCTTCAGTATATAAGAATATTAAAACTTAAAAAGTAAAAATCTTGCAAAGAAAATATTTACAACATTGGTTAATTATTTTATCATTGCCAACATGCTTTGATCAAGAGACTACAAAAGACTTTGCAATCTTTGTGTTCAACTGCCATCTGCCCACCTGCCTACCACAAGTAATGGAAGCTCCACAATACATCTTTTCTGATCGTCAAGCAACAGAGCTGTAAATTCCAATATTTGTAGTTTAGCTCGATTGGGGATGGAACCTGGAGTCCATGCAGCTTTTTTGTGACCATGATTTGTATTATCCATGAGGTGTCGAGTCATTAAACAAATATTTTCGGAAGCACCGGTAATTATTTAAAATCATTGTGCGCATGCAGAGGCGTGTTACGGTAAGTGTGCCATTTGACTACAAGTGACTTAATTACCATGATTAGGTTGAAGCCCTTCTAAGCCATGTCACTTCAAAAATTAACCCAGGTACGCTTTTTACCGTGTTTTAAACTTGACTGAAAAGTAAGGGAAGCTGAAGGGCCTAAGTAATAAAACTTTTCATAAAGCATTTTTGTAGTAATCAGCAGAGTTTTGCTATCCCTCTCCGTATAATCATTGTTAATTTGCCTAAGAGTAAGCATGACCTATAATAAAAGACAAATTTTAACCAAACAAGAATAATTCAATTAGTTTATTTTCCAGTAAATTTAAAAACACATGAGGCTGAAAATTCGTGAAAATTTAAGAACAACCAGTTCCGTTTCAATACTTTTTTTGGTCCAGGCTTGTAAAAAAAGTGTATTCAGAAGGCTTCTGGCTTCGCAATGCGCGCTACCATAACTTTGTTAAACGAGTGGGTATAAGATGAAAACTTTTGAAGGCATGAGACTAATACTAAAATTAGCGGCGTTGAACTGCTTTTTGATACTCTATCATGCTCTTGAATGCATTTTTCCCTCTCAAACCATATTGCAGGTTTCTTGTTTAGTGATCCTGGCACACTACGTAAGTGCGTATAGTTCATGTCCACCTGCCTGAAGTTGTCCAAACTCAAGTTATCAATGACGTATGCACCTATTTGATGAATATGATCGTAATTAACTGATCCCATGTAAAATAAAGTAATTAAGCGGATGATCCCAAAAGTTTGCAAGGTGTAGCTATGAGGTACTCTCACAGAGCATCCGATAGAAAGAGCTGGTGAATGCAATCGTGACGCTTTTTTTATGAGATGAAAAACCCTAATCAAGTGAAGTCTCATATGACTCTTCACTTAATTTTTGCACAAAGTAGTGGTGTCTGGCTACAATCAGTTTAAATTATGGGTCGGTTGATCATGTTAATACACCAGAGGAACCAAAACTAGTCCACAGAATGGATTTGGGAGCTCTCAGCAGCTGCTGAAATCCAATCAGACTTATTAAGGGGTCTAAAAAGGCGACCTTTTCTGATAAACAAATGTTCGTGAACGCTACTGGCAACTAGACTAAATAATGTAGTACAATCTTCGTTTTTTGTATATATGAACCAGTATAATTTAGCACGAGAGTGATGATTTTTTAATGTTCACAAATTTTAACTTCATTCGTTTTTTTAAATTTGACTGGAGTGACGCATGCTTATTTTTGCTTAGTTAAACGTTGTTTTTTATTGATCTTGATTATTGAACAAAGTAGTACAATCCACTGGCTATGATTGTTGAAACCTGGTTAACACTTGGTTACCGAACGTTACTTACTGTTTTCTAACCATAATTTTACTAAAATGGAAGCTATCGTTTTTTTTTTTGTTTTTTTTTTTCTTGTTTGACTCGTGTCTTTATTAAATTGCTCCAGAATAAAAAAAAACAAACAAACAAAAAAATTTGAAAAAAATTTGACAAAAAACAAACAAAAAATTTTTTAAATTTGACTGGAGTGACGCATGCTTATTTTTGCTTAGTTAAACGTTGTTTTTTATTGATCTTGATTATTGAACAAAGTAGTACAATCCACTGGCTATGATTGTTGAAACCTGGTTAACACTTGGTTACCGAACGTTACTTACTGTTTTCTAACCATAATTTTACTAAAATGGAAGCTATCGTTTTTTTTTTTGTTTTTTTTTCTTGTTTGACTCGTGTCTTTATTAAATTGCTCCAGAATAAAAAAAAACAAACAAACAAAAAAACAGTGCATGATAAAAAATTAGTTATGACATTAAAGAAATAAAGAGAATTTCTTTTCAATGAAACATGAATAGTTGTTCTCTTCTCTTAAGTGACGATAATCAAAAAAAGTGATTGCTTTCCAGTAATTACTGTTGTTTTTTTGAAATGTCGTCATCAATTAAAACAAACTCAAAATTGATCAGGATCAAAATTCTAAATAGGCTACTTCTTCTTTATCATGGTGGAATTCGCCGTGAAAGACCAACCGTTTTTATTAATAATAATTCGCTTAGGTAAATGATCGAGGTTTAATACAAAACAGAGTGCAGTTTTTGCGCGTAAAATCGTTTGCTGCTAAAACAAAAAATCGCGCTTTTTTCCGCACAATTCGCGCCGCTTTCCTTGTTTAAGACCCGTATATATAGAGCGCAAACGCAAACTCCAACCGAAACTACAATGAAAACCGGGCGATTTTCCGGGCAAATTGCTTTTGTCTAAAAGGAAGCGGTTTTCCGCGAAAAACTGCAATCTGTTTTATATTAACTTAAAACTCGATCATTTATTAATGTGAATTATTATAATGCACAAATTATTAGTAGTAAAAACAGTCGGTCTGTCACGGCAAATTCCACCATAATAAAGAAGGTATATCCTATTTGGAATTTTGATACTGATCAATTTTGAGTTTTTTTAAACTGATGACGACATTTCAAAAAACAGCACGAATTACTGGAGAGCAATCACTTTTTTATTTAACTTCAATTAGAAGAAGAGAACAACTATTTATGCTTCGGTGGAAAGAACTTGTCTTTAATTCTTTAATGTTATAACTAATTTTTTTATTATGCACTGCTTTTTCTTTTTATTTAAGAACAATTTAATAAAAACATTAGCCAAACAACAAAAAAAACAAAGAAACGATAACTTTCATTTTAGTAAAATTATTGTTAGAAAACAATAACGCATCGTAAAGCAGTGGCAACCAGATTTCAACAATCGTAGCCAGTAGATTGTGTACTACAGTATTTTGATTAATAATGAGGATCGATAACAGAAAGTAATGTTTAACCAAACAAAAACGAGCTTGTGTCACTCCAATAAAATTTGAAAACCATCTCTCTTGAACTAAATTTTACTGGTTTTTATACACAGAGAAAGATAATTGCACTACATTTAATAATATTTAAACCAATAGGAAAAGGTTCATTTTTCTCACAAACAACGAAAATGATATTATGAGATAATAACGCTTAAAGTCTTTTTTGTTGTATTTTAACGTGAGAGTAACAGCGTTGTTAGCATAATCGTTTAATTATAGCTGGAATTGAGGGGTTGAGAAAACGAGCAGTTGGCTGGTTGAGATTAATTGCAAACTTTATGCAATGTCAAATATTTATTGTAGTAAAGAGTACGCATACTAATTTTGAGAATATCGTTTTCGACAAATTTAGAAGCCGGCACATTTTGCGCATTATAGCTGCGTTGAATTACATCTATTTTTTGGTTAGTATATCAGTGCTATGACGTACCGTAGTCAACATGGTGACGTTGCCAAAATTGAAAGCGCTGATTGGTTGAATACTAAAGCCGTCGCTAACGGCGTCCAAAATTTCGCTCTGGATTCAATCTACGCGGTGTTCCGCACGAACTAAATTTTGTTCGCGGTCGCGCTTTATATAAACGAGTTAATTTTTTTATTATAACCTTTCTTTCGCGAACTCCACCAACGTTGTCTTCATGTTCGCCCGCTTTCCGCGTTCGCGCTGCGTATAAACGGGCCTAAAACGTCTCGTGCGTCTATAGGTGACCTACTACGTAACTGTAGTACGAATTTAGTGTAAAATATTTAAATTGTAGTAATGCAAAATAAAAGCGTAGTGATGCGATAAACACAACATTGTTATTACTCGTGCATGGTAAGTTTTGCTTTTTGATCATTTTGAAACGAATAATGGAGCCCGAAGTTTTTCAAAGTACATTTTGGAAGATAAAAGAACTGAAAACTAATTCGAAAGTATTTTTATGCGAAGACAACGAATTTGGTGTGCGTTACGCTGGCAAAAATATATCAAAAAACAATCCAGCAAATTGGAAAAAGGAGTTGAACCTACTCAAAATGATCGGAAGACACGAAAATATTGTGAACGTATTGACGGTTTGCACTTTTGCCGACAAAACTAAGGGAATAATAATGGAACTCTGTGATTGCAATCTCGAAGAATACGTACAAGATTTTGCGATAAGTCCTCAACAAAAATACAGTGCTTTTCAGGAAGATGTTTCTCCACAAAAGGCTCAAGCATATTTTAAATGTAAGAGCAAAATCCCGCTATGTTTGGAGCTATCTTACCAAATAGCCAATGGCCTTAAATATCTACACGACAATGACATTATTCATCATAATATTCAGGCATCAAATGTGTTGCTGATCCGCTTCTCTCAACGCAAGATTGTGGCAAAACTCAGTGGTTTTTGATACAGCGAGAAAGTGTCATTTCAAAATTCAAAAGCAGATGATATATATGATCTAGGTAGTTTAATTTACTATACTTTAACAAAAGGTCATGGGTGTTTTTCTACCACCAAAAAAAAGCAGTACTTTCAAAAGCAACGCGTCGGAATGGCAAAAAAAATACCCTGGTTTATCCAAGACGACTTGGATTGCTCTGCAGCATCAACAGAACAAAAAATCACTTCAATGAATTTGATTATTCAAATGGTCACTCAAGAGCCAAATCATCGCTTAACCATCGATAAAGTTCTTTATCATCCAGCTTTCTACTCCCCTGAGTTAAAACTTCAGTTTTTATTGACGGTTTACGAAAGCTTGAAGAAATTTTACTCCGACTCAGAAAATCCTTTAGCATGTAAAATTGATGAAATAAATATTCAATTTGACCCTAAAAAAGACTTTAAAGGTCGGCCATATTTTTTTGAATCTTCCCAAAACAACAAGGCAAAGAACGATGGTTGGGAAATTTTAGCGACATTGGCAATGTGTATGCTTTACTTAAAGCTTTACGCGATAAGGTTGCCCATTGCCGTGATGGAGAATTTGGAAATGTGCCTCGTCAGTTTGAGGTTGATTTTGAAGTGAAATACGACCGCTACAATCCCGCAAAATTTGTCGATATCATTGTGGCCACACCTTACCCACATCTTTTGGTTAACCTATATAACATTTATAACGAAAACGACAACGAACATGGCTACGCTGCAAATTTTTATCCTCCAAACACGACAATTTTGCTAAAACTAAACCATGAATATCCATAGATCTTTTTGATTTATTCACACTAGAAGAAACAAAACAATGTATTGAGTGTCTTTTTAACCTTTTGATGATTATAAAAATAAGGGTATGGTTCGGTTGTGCCTAAGTAGGCCCAAATTCAGTGTTATTCAACAAGGGCGCCCTTTGGTTTACCCCAGGATGCTGCAGGCTATTTTAGGTCTGATGGTAAATTTTATGATAAAGTCATTGTTTTGGGGTCAAAAAACTTTTACTACCATAGTATTGTATAAGCCTAATTCTCTATATTACGCTTGAGATCACAAATATTGCCAAAAGCGCAACCAGACTTTAGAACATGTAATCTACAGTATATACATTGCATGTAAGTTTTTAAACTAAATGGTATTAGACTTGAACCTTTTTAACATAATTTTAAACCGCCAGTTGGTCGAGCGGTAACGCGTTCGTCTCTGGAGCGGAAGGTCTGAGGTTCAAATCTCGGGCCGGTCAAATCGGACGCAGTGTTGCCAACGGCTTGCCACCGCTGCGACATTTCTTCAAAAAGAGCTGTGTTGCGCTGGCGCAATGACGCGGAGATGGACCCCGCCAACTCGTTACGCGCTTCGGCGTATTACAGCGAGTATAATGAAAGATTTGATTTGATTTGAATTTGACCAGTAAATATGGAAGAGCAGAAGGATAGCTGAAGGAGCTAAAACATTTCTATTTTGACAATTTTGTTTCAAAATGGCTCTCTACAATCGCAAAAGTTTTTAAAATTTACGTTAAAGGGATATTTTTGCCAAAAAATACAAAATTCTGCTCTGCGGCTAGCGCCTGGGTTATAACAGTGAGTTTAAACTACAATGGCGTTTCATTGTAACGCCTTTTACAATCTTGTTCATTTAGCGTGCTTTATGTTTTTTTAGTTTCAACTTCTCTTAAAATTAAATTCATTTAATTCGAAGATGTTTAGGTACGATTGGTCCCGAAAAATTGTTTTGTTGTTTGCAGGGAGCCAAATGTCAAAAAGGTTGAGAATCACACCCTTAATCACTCTTTAAAGTCTATTTAGTGATAAATCCAACAATTGTTATGCAGTAGCATTTCCTTTTCTCAATATTTTGAAAGAATATTGCAGTTAATAAAATTACTGTATTTCGGGAAGCTTGAATATTTTGCTAGCAGCAACTCTGCAAAACAATTTCACTATGCTGCAACTGTCGTAGTTAAATGATAAATTTTATATTCCCACAACGCTAAGTTAAAATTGCAAACTTTTACTTCGTTTTCATATCAATTTGACACAGTTCTATTTTTGTATCTTTTGTAAATTTAAAATTTTCTTAGCAACAAATTTTAGTCACTTAGGTGAGAATGAGCTATACCGAGAAAAGACAGAGTAGAGTAAAGCTTACGCGCTCGACGATAAAATTCATTATTAGAAAATTGTTTATTACCTTAAAGTGAATTGTAATTTGGATATCATGCTTGATTTAACTGATTAATTTTTGTATTCTATCTAAATATATTGTATTTTATAATCTTTAAAATTTAATGTTGCGTGTGATTAGCTAAAACGAAACGACGGAACATGCACTCAACCACGTCACAACTTTTATAATGCGCAAGAAATAATTGGTTAAAGCCAAGGGAGATTGAACTCCCATTATCTCTTCCTGGTTGCGCCATTGTTTCAAAGTAATGCGAATATAATCAATGTAGACTTAAATATTCGAAAACGTTTGCGAAAATCTTGGTACAAAAATAAATACAGTAAGTGGAAGCTGAATCGTCCTCCCTTTGCCCCGTTAGATTATCCCTGCAAACTCCGTGATCTAAAACCGATTACTTCCACTCAAAATAGAACTGAAATAAACGGTATATAGTTACTTTTTAGATAAGCTTTTACTAAGTCAAAGTTTGGGGGACAAACGCATTTAAATCCCCCCAGCCCAAAAAGTTGGGGCATGCGTTTCCCACCCCCTCCTTGAGGTTTTGCGTTTTGCCCCCCTGAAGAACGACTGAAGGTGTTATTTCGACCACACTGTATCGTCTAAGTAATCTTTAAACAAAGCAACTACTTGATGGTGTTTTTTTCATTTGTTATATTTTTCCATTTGTTTTCAATCTAGTTTGCTTTTGGTATATCGCACTTATACTGTAAACAGGTAATTAGTAAAATTGCTACTGTCTGTATGACTTGTGCTAGGCCTGTTGCTGATTATTGTTTTGGGCTATATTCACAAGCTGCTAGGCTACGGTTATTGCTCGCTCCTATTTAGGTGCGGGATGCTTGACTAGATGACCGAGAGGTCCTTTTGCAACTTCCTTCTTCAATTAACCAAATACTTATTTAATTTGTATGTGCTATTAAAATCTAATTATTGTTTTTGCACATTTGGTTAATTGCTAATGCCCTATTGCATGGCTACTCAACTGGCAGACCACCGTTCACGTCCAGACCCCCGGAGAGCTAAATTCAGACCGCGGTCCACATCGGAGTCTCCAGTCGAATCCGGGGACTAGACCCGTTTCAAATTGCGGTGAAGACCCTTTTTTTTTCTGGACCAAACGAGTTTTTATTTTTTTATCTGAAACTTTGCTAAAATTAGTTTAGTACCAGTTCACTATTGAGTGACTGATTGATTGATTTATGCATAAAAAATAAACCCTAAAAAGCAAAAAGACTCATATGGGAAAATTTGACCCAAAAATTGTGTATTCATGTTTACGCATCTATTGTTGTAGAATATAAAACTATTGTTTAAATGCTTCAGAAACTATAGAAGCACGAACACCGTTACCTTTGACCACAAAAGGCAATAAATGTTTTTGTGTATGAACATTTTAACTGTGTGTTTTTATAAAGCCTTTCTAAGCCCAAATTAATTAAAATATACTGTTAACCTAATGCAAGCGAAACGAATATGGTAAATCAAGTCTTCGCAAAAAATGCTTTAAAAATAATTATTTCCACAAAAAAATTGGAAAATATTTTTGGTTTCCGCGATTGCCCAACAACTTTGTTAGATGCAGATTTTGATTTCTAAATGCAACCAAAAAAAGGACAGCAAATTATCTTTGTGATACGTTCCACACTAATTCATGTAAATTATCCTTGTTACAAAGGAAACTTTTCTGAAACCGCAGATCCAAATAGGGATTGTAATTGCAAGTGATAATATCTTTGTTTTCTAAAGTACCGGTACAGTACACTTTTTGATCGAGTCTTTTTGGTTTAACATTATTACTTATTATCAAAATGTATGATACGGTAGTGTAATTTGAGTGTCTTAACATTATTTTCACTGGGCTGTACTATATGGATTGTAGTTTTACATTTTTTTATTATTCTACATATTGAAAGACTATTATTTTTTGTCAGACACCTGTACATTTTCAATAGCTATTTTATGTTTATGATTAAATTTTTCAAAATTTTTTCCCATATCAAAAATTTCAAACCATATTATGTCTGATCGTCAACCTCCTGATAGTGAATGGATGCGCTTTTTGCAACACTTTAAAAAAGACCTCAAGTATGACTACTTTATAGCAGTCTTTTCTGAAAGTGGTAAAAAAATTGTACTAAATAATAAAAATAATTACAGAATTAAAGATAAGAACCTCGGTATCGCTTTTCATCCCCAAAAAACCAACCTTGAAGATAAGATCAAGTTTATACAAATGGAAAGTAAAAATTCCTCTAATTCAAACGGTCGACCAGAAACGCCAGTTGCTGTTAAGCTTCGTTGGAACAAGGATGCTAAAATTCTTCAGGCTGCTCGTATATGCGACGATCAAGTGCTTTGCAAGTCCCCTTTGAATACTCAAGAAGAGAAAATGCAAAAGAGTAAAAACGGAGAGGATTGGTTGGATGTTTTAAACTTCAAGAAATACTATAAAAAGCTTGTTGGGGAAAACTCTTCTGGTATCAATTGTGATCCCTGCATAGAGTTTCGCTTCCGTGACAACACTACTGTCTCCATAAGGTCACGGGCAGCTAGTTGCTTGCATTACACCTGTATTTAACAATAACTTAATCTGTAGTTGCGCCCAATAATTACGGACCTGGTACACTACCGGTACCGCAGGCCCGTAGCTATTGGAAGCAGCTGGAATTACACAAGTGGC
This sequence comes from Trididemnum nubilum, assembly GCA_963965965.1. NCBI lineage: Eukaryota > Metazoa > Chordata > Ascidiacea > Aplousobranchia > Didemnidae > Trididemnum > Trididemnum nubilum. Next base: position 12,675,900 of record OZ014480.1, read on the forward strand.
ACTACGGAGAGGACTGTGAAAACCATGTCCTCTCCAAACACTTTCAGTCATTTTTCTATTTTATCCAAATTTGAGGAGTTGTTTTGGGAGGGTGTATGGGGCATAATGTCACTCAATATTCGTTACTTAACCCAAACATTGTCTAATGCATTGTTGTTTTCATTGTTTTAATGAGCGGTATTTTTCTTTCTCTAACTACATTAGTAGCTTAGATAGATAGACAATTTATTCAGGGCGACGCCAGCCCAAAATGATTTAGAAGGAAAATCAATAGAAAAATCAGGCATACTTTTTTCTAGAAGAGCTTATTTACCGCTTTGAATACCTTCACCAACTGTTTGCAAGGGAGAAATACGACGTCAAAATTAATCCAAATGATACCATGATAAGATTTGGCAAAAATTGTGACAAGAATGCAGTTTCTGTTGTGCTGCGTTCAAGAACCGCTTGTTGCCTTTGTCAAACTTTTGTTTCAAGCTCTAATTTAGCAAACTTCAACTGTTCACGTAAATAAACTGGCTATTATAAATGCTAAGCATTATGCCTAATGAGTTTTCTACAGGTGATGAGTGTTAACTTGGGCCAACTTGCCACATTTTTTGATGGCAGCAATTGCAATTAATGACGTGATAATGGGTAAAAAAATTGATTTTGATGTAAATGATTTATATTTAGAGCTGAGTCTGATTTTTTACGGCCTCTACTCCCAAACATCCAAATCATTACAAATTTATTGATTCTTGATAGAGAAATTTATTTTTGATAGAGATTGAAATGCCTCTAGTAAGCTCAGGTTTATAGCAGAGTTTCAACTAACGTTACGAAAGTTTTGTTAATGGTAGCATGTTCGTCATTAGTAGAAAATACAATGTTAGTGAATTTTTGAAAATTCTCACTAAAGTTATCGTTAGTTAATAGCGTTAGATTAAAAAAGAAGTCTAAATCATTTTTCAAGATCTCACAGAAAATCTCGGCATTAAAAAATACATTTGTAAGGTTTTTTGAAAAGTATGTTGTTTTTTTTTTATCTAACAGACATAAAATCGGATGATGATCCGTAACATTCACTTCAAAAGTAAAAGAATTTATTTGGTAATTTGAATCGTTGGTGATTATGTGATAAATATGCCCATTTGCAACAACTTCTACACAATTTTGCATCTCTACGTTTGGTCTCTGAACAAAAACTTTGATGAGCGCCATGAATTTCTTGTTTCTCTCAAAAATGGACCAGACGTAATTTGCATAACTAAAACCTGAATAAAAAATGACCCTCTTCTCAACATTATGATTCCTCAAAACAAATTCTATCATGACGACTTCCAATCTTCAACAGGCGGTTAATGTGTCTTATAACTTTACATGTAATTTATGCCTCAACCAATACCTACTGCCTAATGGTAAATGCTTAAGGCTCGAATTATTCACATGTAATTCATTTAATAAATTTACTAACTAATTAAGAACAAATGAGGCTGAGAAATGGTAAAAAGTTAAGAACAGCCAGCCTCAGCACAAAATTTACTGCTTCTTATGAAAACAAAGTATAATACCGTTTATACCATTCTATCAAACTCAACTTATTCTTTAGTTAAGAGATGTCAGCATTTCACTATCAGCTTTAGTTAACAGCTTTCATGTTGTCTTGTTTGTTTTTATGGTTCAAAGCTTCATTGACAATATTATCATTCATTTTATTATTTGCTTTTATTTTTTCAATGGTATATTTAATTTTCTATATGCCACTTATAGCCTGCTGTGCATTAGTAACTGGAGTCAGTGACATTATAACCGCTATTAATCATGATTTTTATGCAACTTCGTCGCAATGGATTTTCGATTCAAAATTGAAAATCTTTTTTCTGAAAAGATGTGCTGTTTAAATTTTCTATATAACTTTATCATTTTCATGCACTTAATAATTTTCATGCCAGTCTAATGATTTTTATGCAACTTTGTTGCTTTTTGAATTGAAAAATCTTTTCTGCAAAAATATGCAGTGTACAATTTTTATGCAACTTTATCATTTTCATGCACTTTATAATTTTCATACAAGTCTATGATTTTTGTGTAACTTTTCCGCATTAATTTTTAATTTAAAATTGAAAATCTTTACGGTAAAAATATGCAGTTTATAATTTTTGTGTAACTTCATTGTTATTAAGCAAACACTTTATAATTTTTATGCAAGTCTATGATTTTTATGCAACTTTGTCGCATTGGATTATCAATTCAATGCTCACTGTAATGATTGTTTTGATTATTACTTTTTTGTTTTTAATAAGTGTTGTTTTAAATTTTGATTTTGATTTACAGTAATAATTTTTCTTCTTTTTTTACGCTTAGATTTTGCCAAAGAGCTTAACTTTATATTTTATCGTTTTTATGTTGCTGTATGCTGTACAGTAATTGAAGTTCATTTTTGTAATAATCTTATTCATTAACCCTGTTTTGCTCGAACGGGAAGAGAGCAAGCACAAATGCACATTTGAGTCCTTCATCTACACCTTTTAAGTTGATGACCGCATCGTATTGTAGTCATTACCAACTGATTTTTAGTAAAAGTGATATCAGCTTTTTATTATGAAGTATTACGCATTATCACACTTTAGTTGTGATATAACAACGATCACAAAATGCTTTACTGAAAGTAATAGTGTTAATATGTTACCGCCAAAAGATACATGAATTTGGTAAAGTGGCTCTGGCAAACCACAAACTAAATAGAGTATACCAAATAGATTTTAATGTTTTATTAGATAAATGGTGAATAAAATAGACCCATAAGTCAAAATTCTTTGAAGCATAGAGCTTTTTTTAGCAAAGAACAAAAAAATCAAATAAAAATAACCAAAACGAGTGCATTTTCCCCCCTTTCCTTGTAAATAAGTTAAAGTGTGCCAGTTATTCATTTGTGTTATCTGTAGGCAGTTAATTATCTGTTATCTATCGACAACCTTTTGAGCTGGTGGGCCACGTTCAGTCCTAACAAGGTTCCAGCGGGCCGCCACCATTCCAGCGGACCGAGAAAAAAGGTCTTCGCCAGAAATTCAGGCATTTTTTTGGCCGAAATGATGGCAAAAGACCAAAAAAGAAGGTGAGAATCATTTCGGCGGTTTATTGCTGCATATCTATCATTAAAAAAAAAAAGTCGCGGGCAGGATGACAATAAAAGCTCGCTGGACGGGGAAAATACCTTGGCGGGCCGCAACCCCCCCGCGAGCCTAAGTTGCCGACCCCTTTCTGTAGGCATCACTGTAGAATTTTTTTACGCCTATTTTGATAAAATATAAGGCTTCCAAAGCGTATCATCGAAATTAGTAATGCAAAGACATGATTAATCTATTGGCAAAAATTAACTACGGTACGTAGGAGATGGCTAATGGTAAAAATTCAATTCTCTTACTTACAAGTAGATAAATCATAAAACCTATCGTTCAATTAAAGTTACAAGAAGTATTGACTCTTTTGTATATATGTTATAAAGAAAGATTATTGGGGGGGAGGACCAATGGAACGAGATTGTAGAGATGATTGGTAATCAACTAATACTGAATAGCAACCTCCCATTCTAGTTTTGGGCTTATATATTGTCGTTTCTTTGCAATAGTCGCGATTTTTTTTGTTTTAAGATATAGACGTTTTTATGTTTTGACGATTTTTTAAAATTTATCTAAAATTTGTTTGTTGCATGTTACATTTATTTTTAGAACTGTAATAAAGTTGTTTGGCTATGCGTTTGTTGCATTCTAGAGGAGATGTGTTTCACTTACGACTAAGGGATTTTTTGCCGAGGTACGTAACTAAAACAAGAAAAATTTCAAAAAAATGAATAAATATCCTTTATAATTGAGATACCCGAAAATAGTGCGAGTATATTTTTGTGCATTTTCTGCCATGTTACGATTGATTGATACTAATTAAGTAATTTTTCATGTCGACTACTCAATTTATTTGTAAAAAACAGTCAATTGGGTATTGTTACAGGAAAACTCGGCCACAGTCTTAAACGTGCGCAATTACCAACCGGATAGAGATGACTCGTCACGCACACCCAAGTTCACAATTCGAACAGTTCGCTATTGACTAAGGTGCACAAATCACAATCACTAGAATCGACGTCTTTCGAATGACAGTTGACGCTCGACGCTTTGACATGAACTCTGACGCAAAACTTTTGACGGTTTTCTAAAATAAACACAACACAATGCGATAGATAGCAGGCACAGATCGGTTTTAACAGCGTAAAACAATTAACATTCTTTATGAGTGAATTAAGATTATTTCAGCTTCAGGCTTTTACGTATAGCATCATTAGAAGAGAGAAATAATTATTTCAAAGCAAAATAACAAATCCAAATTTGCAATATAACGTTCACAAATCAATTAAATATCGAAAATAAAATGCACAAAACTTACCAACTATATTGAGACGGCAATGCGCAGAAACGTATCAAGAAATCGACAATCGAACAGTAATTCGTTTATCTCAAATCTATTTCAACGTTTTGAGTCAATTGAAGTGATTTCGGTGTTTTTGCAAGGGCATTTATAAAGAAAAATTATAAAGAAAAGAACAAAAACCACGTGGAAATTTATGGGGAAAAAAGGCTATTTTTCGTAAACATTGTCCAAAACAAGTTTTGTTTTGCAAAAGTGGGTGAATTATTCATCGCCACCGGCAAAACTAATCATATTGAAAAATACTAAGACGAATGCAAAACAATAATCAACTTATCACTACATTTCCGTTAATACCAGTTAAATCAACATTTTCTAACAGAGAAAGTAACTTGTTTTTATCCCAATCCGCTACGCACCATTAGGGGTCAAGAAAGAAAAAACTAAACATGACTAAGCAAAACAATTCGTCTACTACGTACGGCGAAAGTAAACATGACATCTTATCAATGATCGATTTTGGCGTGCCTTTTCTCATGTTACAAAAGGTTTTCTGTTCGAATACATAGTGGTTGGAATCTTGCAAGGCGAAAGGTTTTTTGTTTGAATCCAAAGCAAGCTAACTTGCTGTAACAGGTATACTTATGGGGTCAAGCTGTTTTTTGAATTCATAATGCGTAAAATGAGCTTTTTCAAAAAACTCTGGTAGAAAAGGCTTTAACTTTGAACGCAGGAAGTAGAAAGAGACAAGAGCGCAACAAAGGCAATATTTGCAGTGTATTTTTAACCCTCATTGGCTTTTGATATCTTGAAGATTCCCACTGGCCGTTAGACTTTGAAGTTCAATACAAGACATGTTTATGTCAAAAATATTGGTGAAATAATTCGATTTTTTAGGTAATAATTGAAGCGTGTAAATACTGTGTATTATATTCGAGTTAAAACAACCTAACTACACTGTAAAAAAAATGACAATTTCCACTCTTGCATGTGGGTGGAAATATCTCAAATGGGTGTTAATAATCACCTATTCCAAGTAAAGGTGGAAATTTAAACCTCAAGGTAGAATTTCTAACTGTAGCAGGAAATACATCATTGATAGGGTGGAATTAACTTTGTTTTCTGCTAAAGTGCTATGCAAAATGGTGGAAAGAGGTGAATTTAGCTTTACGGTGTACATATTTCCACCTATGATTTCCATCCAGTTAAGATATTTACACCCTTTAGTTTTGCTAATGGTGGATTTTTCCATCTCTGTTTTTTTATAGTCAAATGGTGGGTATTTTACCTCTCAGTAGTAGACATACCTGCCCTGCAAATATTACAATGGTTGCAATTTATACCTTGTTCACAACAGGAGGATTTCATTCTTAATCGCTATACTGATGCAGTTCAGAGCGAGGTTAAAATTGAATTGCAGTTAACTTGCGTTGCTGTCCACTGCAGCACTTATTTCTATGAAAGTCAATGTAAATGGAAAGTTTTTCACAAATATTTCAAGCAGTATGATTCGAAATTTGAATCAATGTACCCTTTGTTTATTTACTTGCTATAAAAACATTGCAACATTTATCAAACAAAATAAGGGTGACGCGACTGGTATAATTGATTGTTTGTATTGCAATTAAACTGAGCCGTTGGCGAGTTATGCAGGAAGGTGCTGTCGGCAGTGGTGGCGGTTGGCATCAAACCTCAAACAGGTTGTATCAACCCTTTATTTAGAACTGTTATGGCCTTTGAGTACGTGAATGCAGTAACTTTATACACTGCATTTATCATATTTTGTAATGACATGTTACGTGTTCTTGGCTGGAAAAAGAGGAATTTATTCACGTCTGTCTCGTGCTGTATTGATCAAAACTAACAAACATTTATCTCTCTTTTGTTTTTGGTTTGGTTATGCGACATCAAAAGTTTACCAGGCCACCACATCACATGTTGTAGTGTGTATTCATTCGTTAATTTCATTTCAGCCGTGCCGGTATCCAATTTTCTGATTGGTTTAATGGCTTTCCAAAATCACGTGACTTTTGACGGTATGTAATTGCCATTTCTTTGTCAGTTGTGCCCATGGTTTTAAAGGTGTGAAATGGAAGCTAGTTGAGCAGATTAATTTTATCTTCTGAAAAATTCACGAATTCGCAAGTTATATCACAAATGTATAAAAATTCTGCATTTCTTTTACCAGTATAGTCACTTGCCAATTTTGCCCAGGCCAGCTGCTACGTGCTACGGTGCTACCGTAAATTTTAATCAGTTGGCAATGGTCAGCAATCATCCGCCATTTTCATTTTAAACGTGACGGTATTTGACTTTCTGATTGGCTGCAGAGATCACGTGACCGTGACTGCGCTAGTGACGCTGGCTGGATTACATATTTTTTTTGTCTGTTTGTGTCCATAGCTTGAAGGTGTGAGGTAAAAGCTAGTTGACAAGTTAGAAACAGAATATCAATGATTAAAGGCAAGAATACCGTAGGCCTACCGCATTTTTGTTATCAGTTTAGTCTAGAGTTACCACGTTTGAAGATACAGAAATCGTGAGAAAATTATGTCGGTCAAAGTAAATAGGTCTTAACTAGAGTTCAGAGCGTTTGTTGCTGATCGTCATGGCTTTCTTTGCCTCGCTTCGTTTCTTCAATTTATGTAACGCCTGGTGGCGCCATTTTACAATGCTTCGCTTTCACAAACATTTCATTTCCGAAGTGAGACGTGGTCTTTCACAGACCAGATTTCAGTGGACCTCAGTTTCTGAGTTCGGTCGAGCGCAAGTCATAGAACCTTTGATTTGCCTGTCTGAGAGCTTCGGGCTCGCAGGCTACAGGGCTATTTTTTGTGTGTTAGTTTTGCTAGGCCTGCCTACTCATTTAGTTTTTTTTAAATGTGTGAAATTTATTAAGCGGCACCATAAATAGGCCTTATGATCAACCTCTTCTTGGGCTCCATTACACCAAAAGTTTGAGAATCCCTGCTGTAGACTAGCCTAGTGGTTTCTAACTGCCAGTTCGCATAAAGTTTATTATCATGCTGTGTTTGCGATTGCTTTGTTTAAGTTTCAAAAGAGGCATGGGTTTGCTGGTTGGCCTATCTTCAAAAAAGGGTGCATCTCAAAAAGTAAGAACCTCTGGTCTAGCTGGTGCAGTTGGGGGATATTTGTAATTAAAAGGGCATTTGCAGCAAAAAGGTATCATGAATCATTGTGATGTAACAATTAAAGTGACTACAATCAAAAAATTAGAGATTAAATAGGCTAACGTTCCAACTTCTTTCCTACCCCTACATCACACATTGATACATATAGACATCAAAAATATGTGCCTAGAACATGCACCAGGCCCGGCGCCAGGACAGCATGACTGGGGGGGGCAGAAATAAATTTTGGGGGGCACGAGAAGTTTATTTATGTGAATTTGAGAGGGGCACTGGGTCATGAGAAATTTTATCCCAGTCTGGATCAAATGAAGAAGGTGAAGACCAAAGAATCAAAGGAATTTTCCGGCCGAAATCGGGAATTTAAGCGGTTTCTCCGGCCGAAAACAGGTGATCCCAAAAAAAAGATCCAAAAGTGTCATGAAATCCTGTTTCAGTCCACAAAATTTACAAAAATACCAGTGGCAGACACCAATTTGGGCCTCAATTTGCACTCCAGCAGCTCCGAGCCTGGAAATTTCTTCGAGACACATTCCTTGCTTGGGGGATAACAATTTTTGTTTGGGGGCACAAGCAGTCATTTGGGGGGGCACGGCCCCGATATGCCTCCCCCCCGTGGCGCCGGGTCTGACGTGCACTAGATAAAACCCATGCAAGCACTAAAATCAAAACAGAATACATCACTGGTTATGCAATGTAAGTAAGGGTTAACCAGAATTTGCTTCAAATCAGGAGCAAAACCACCAGGTTTGAACCTTTTTAAGTTCACCCGAATCCCATTAAAACTTTAGGCCAAATGTGCAAAAATACAAAAAAAATTTTCGACTTCATTAGTAAAGTGCATGGGCGACGAGCTGAAGGAACCAAAAATAATTTTTTCACTAGGCTAAATCTTACAGTCTTAGCAATTAGTTCTCTTGAATTGCTCTAAACCATGCTTGATGTCTGGTGTCATCGAAATGACTTTTTTTTTTTAAACATAAATAATTTGATAATATTTGCAATAAATACACTTGCAAGTTTACGATACAGTAAAAGCAGTTAGAAGCCTTTACTCAAGTAGACGTTGATAAAATTGGTGTCGCTTTTCTTTAATTTTAAGAACCTATAAGAACAAAATTGGCAAGAAATTAAGCACACTCAGCTTGCACTCAAAATTACTAGTTTTTGTAAAAAAGTGCATTAAAAATCACTTATTGTTTCTAGAAAATGCAAAGGTTTACAGGTTTAAGGCATTTTATTTAACAATTAATAAATCAGTATTTTTACTGCACTATAGCGTAACGATACTTTAGTGTACTCCAAATACAGTACATGCTTTTTAAAAATAACCTTTGCAGCCAATGGAAAAGAAATTTTCAAGAAAATGTGATTTAGGCCGAGTGTAAATTTCTGCAAAGTGTCCATTCAGGCAGATGCAGTATTTCCTTTACTTTTGGACCTAATGCGTAAATGTCGGAATTTGTGCGAAAAAGCCTCAAGTCGCTGCAAAAATGCCGCCGAAATTCAGAAATTCCAAATTGTAAAATTTTGCTGCCAAAATTTGGCAATGCAAAATCTCCTCAAAAAAAGTCAGATTTTTGTCAGTTCATAGGCGTTCTGAAAGGTCTTCATCTGCGGAGTGCACCTTTTTTGCAACTTGCGGTTATTTTTGAATCATGTACGAAGCAAATGCTTCAGACAAAGAAAAAAACGGCGTTGCGCCAGACGAAAACGCCGTAATTTTGAGAATCAAAAAACGCCATTTGCGGTTGCCAAAAAGCAGTGAGAAAATGCCGGAAAAAATTTTGCACGTTTTTGCGCTTATAGAGAACACTGGGCAAGTGTGATTTCTGCCAAATGCTAATTCTGGAAACAAAACGTTTTGCGAAATATTCTGCCTAGTGATTTTTTGGAGGTATTTTTTGCAAGGTGTAAAGATACCTTTTTTTAAACATTAAAATTGCTTTAGTAGATATGTATCCAAACATTCATCATAAATATTTCCACTTTGGGGAAAGAGATAATATCAAATATTTACATTAAACCAAAAAAGTGGCTTGAGTAACCCCAATTTGCGGTAACACATGAAAATAAAAGATTAAAAGGGCATACCGTATTTTACGGACCATACAGCACACTTTAAATTCTTTTTTTCTCAAAAATTGATTGTGCGCCTTTTAAGCCGGTGCGCCTAATGTATGGATCAGGTAGTGTTTTATGCTTTATTGCCTACACTCAAAACCAGTATCGGTACTATTTAACGACTGTCTTATGCAGTAAACTACAGTAAAAGCAACTAGCAACTGTGATATTCACTAGGCTCATTTTTTCTTTTGCCAATTGTACTATTGTGACTGACTTGCTAATTGTATTTGTGACTTCCAAAAAATTGTGACTCGTGAAGACCCGAAAAATCGTAGTGTCTTATAGCCCGAAGCGCTGCGGCCTTTGGTGTGAAAAAAACAAATTAAAGCAATTTATTGACAGTGCGCTTTATAATTGGATGTGTCTTATGGTTCGTAAAATATAGTAGTAAAAAAATTAAAAAAAAAAACGTTGCAACATGCAATTTCAAATTGCTGTCATTGATAGTATCATTTCAATTGCGCAGTTTGTTGTTAGTTGCACAAGTTTCTTGTCAGACTTATTGATACAGAATGTCACCAAAGTCATCCCTCGAACTAGTCAACCCACCTAACCTAATCCCAAGATAACGGTAACCCTAACTTCTGATAGATGCGCTAACTCTAGCCTCAACCCTTACTAAAACCTCTTAAGCAAGGCGCTAACCCTTCTTTTTGGTGTAAGCTCACTACGTCGCTACTTTGGCTTGGGACGATTTGGTAGTTACCTTGATACACAGAACCAAAGCTAGTTTCCAAAATCAGTTTCATCTTTTGATTGTTTGTTTTTGGGCTAATTTACTTGAAATAGATTAATGCAAGCTACCAGTATTCAATGTCCTTTCCCGAATTGTTATGTTTACAAACCCTCACGATTTACATTAATCAAGCATTTGAATCATGAGCATGGTAATGCATCCCCATCAATTGTGCTGCAATGCAAAGTATCAAATTGTAGAGGAAGATACACATCTATAAATAGTTATAGAATGCATATGCTTAGAAAGCATCATGACTTGCCAATTGCCTTTAACATAAGTTCTGCTACCCCACCAATTTCTGTTACTATTGGGTCATTCTATTATAAGACAGTCATAGCGTGTAACCCACCCTCTCAGATTTTTTTCATACTTAGATATATGAAAGCCATTAAAAAATAATGAAGGTTACAAAAAACGGCATCAAAATTCATCAAGCGGTTTTCGAGTTATGATGGTTTCAATATTACCACTTGAGGGCACTGTTCGGCAGTCCCAAATTTTTTAATTTACGTAAAAATCTTTATCCTTATGCTATCAAAACAAGCAAAATATCAATTCTGATAGATTTTGAGGTGAGGAATTCAAAAATGAAGTTAGTTTTTGGAAAATTGCAAAGGTAAGTGGTCAAAATGTAGATTGAAAATTTTTGAGTGCCCGATTTCATTTCCGATTATCTCAGAAGGGCAAAAACATTTTTTAATCCAATCATTGCCAAAATCGCAAGAATAGATCACTGTTTGACATATTTAAGTTTGGTTAATGTTATTAGTTGCATATTTCTGTAATTGGTTTTGAAACATAGCTAAAAACTAACGTTGATTTTTTTGTGATTTTCTGAATTTTTTGGAACACATGTATTGAATAGTATCTTATAAAATAATAATAGTTGCAAAAAATGAAGTAATCACTTTGTATACACTTAGTAAATCTGGTGATCAGCAAAAATTTTGATTTTAACCCTTAAATTGTTGGTGCTTAGTATAGGTCTAGCTAGGCTAATACAGTTTTGCTTCAAGTTATTTCCCAAGTGAAAATTAGTCAAGTGACAGACATTGACTATTACGGGTATGGAGAGAGCTAGATTTCTGCCATCCTTTTTCAATTGCTTACCTCTGGGAGCACTCTTGTAAAGTTTTAACCTCTAAAATGGGTGGATTACCATAAATTGGAGTGTTTGGCACAAATTCTCAAATGATTGGGTATATTCTCAAGTAAATGGGTATGACACAAGATTTTCTCCCTTTACGTTATGGCACTTTCTGCAGGGGTGATAATTAAATGGGATTCTTTATCAATTAGTTGCAAATAGTCAACTTGCCCTTTTGATACATACTTTACAGTTCAGATTTCATTTGAACAGTTAGCATGAAACAAGGTAAACCCATCAGTTGCTGTTGAGTGGCAGGAAACCTGGAATGACTTCCTTATATGTGACAAGTTAAACAGATAAATCATATAAAAATAGTGTAATGTGCATGTTAAGTACTGCAGACTACAGTAAAACCTTGATATTTATCTAACAGAAACTACAATTGGTTTGCTAGTAATATGTTGCATATACTGGATATACTCCAAAGTGTATTTACCAGAGGTGGAGTCCTCGAGGACGTCCTTGGCCTCGAGGACGTCCTCGAGGACACATTTTGAAGTCCTTGGCCTTGGCCTTGGCCTCGAAGATCAAGTCCTTGGCCTTGGCCTCGAGGCCTCAAGTCCTCGAAAATTGGCCTGTCCTCGGCTCGAGGACAGCAGTATTTTTTGAATAGTTAAAATTTTGTGAAGCGCTTGAAAATTTTTTTGGAAAACGTTTTTTTGTGGAGATCGCTTGAAAAATTTTTGTGCAGACTTTTTTTTTTTTTTTTGGAGATCGCTTAAAAAATTTTTGTAAAGACCTTTTTTTTTTTTTTTGGAGAGCACTTGCGCTTGTGTCCTTGGTCCTTGGCCTTGGCCTCGAGCATTCCTGTCCTTGGCCTCGAGAGTGTCTGTCCTCGAAAAGGCTGTCCTTGGCCTTGGCCTCGGATTTTTTTTGTGTCCTTGGCCTTGGCCTCGAGCATTGTGTCCTCGACTCCACCTCTGGTATTTACTGCTAAGTAAGTCTTTTGAATTCCACTTATCTAATTTCAATTGGTACTTAGCACTAAATACACTTTGCGGTATATATACAGCAGTGGTCAAAATTAACTTTTTTAGCAACTTGCCTGTCGGGCAAGTTATAATAAATATTTACTTGCCCAAGGAGATCTCAACTTGCCCGAACCAAAATGGCAGAGTGCATTTTTATGTTGTTTAGTTTCGAAAAAGTGCGCACTACCAAATTTGCATAATATCGTATTTCGAAAAAATCCAGTTCTTGTGTGCGATTTTTAAATCAGATTGAGGTAATAGATACCTTTTATTGTGGGATGGCAATCGCATTGCATGCTTTTCTTTCCAGAAATATCTCATCAAAAGAAACAAAAAATCAACATCCATTATAAAAATTAAACAAAATTATCTTCCGATTTTTGTCATTAGTTCTGTTGTTTGTTTTCTGTTTTGTCAAAAGTCACATTTTAGGTAAAAGTTTGAGAATGTTTTAGTATTGGTTACGTCACAATCACAATGCGTATTTAAACTAAAGTCTTGCGCTGGCTGAGCTTCACTTTATGTTGTTTGAGATAACAAACCTACTTAACCAAAAAAATCTATCATCGGAAGCTAGTGACGAGTTTATCGCATTGAAAAACTTTTAATTTATCGTAAAAAAATCACATCTATTGTTCTTTTCTGCATTGCATCTCAGTTTTCTTACATAACAAATATCGCAGAGGTCATCAATTCAATTGCAATCCATGTTTTTTTTCAATCATTCAATTTACAAAAATTGATTTAAGGATTGTAATTATTTCAATCGTTACGTTAACAATAATTCACGTTGCCGTTTGCTACAAATGCATTTTTCAATCGCGAATATCTCGCAAACTGCACCGGCTAAAACTATGGACTTTTTTGTGAGAAACATAAAAGAACTAAAGATCTATAAAAAAACTAAAACGAAATTTTTGACTTTGCTTTCTTACAGCTCAGGGTAATACTTGTGAATTGTGATACCCGAAAGAGCGATTAGCGCGACAAGCGTGGTAAAAATTTTTGCTAAAAGAGAACGAAACATTTGGCTCCAAAAGAATCGCAAACCGTGTTTGAGCTTCGAACGAACTTGCGTTCGATTAAGAAATGCTAATTGCAATTAATAATGTGTGTGCGATTAAAGTGTTAAGTGCAACGATTTCACGAAAATAACTCAAGCAAGAGCTTACGTTACTTGCATTTATTTTATTGTACTGTAGCAAAAGCGGTACCGGTAATTTGCGTATTTAAATAATCTTGTTCAAAGTTGCTTATTTGCTAGCAAACCAATTGTAGTTTCTGTTAGATAAATATCAAGGTTTTACTGTAGTCTGCAGTACTTAACATGCACATTACACTATTTTTATATGATTTATCTGTTTAACTTGTCACATATAAGGAAGTCATTCCAGGTTTCCTGCCACTCAACAGCAACTGATGGGTTTACCTTGTTTCATGCTAACTGTTCAAATGAAATCTGAACTGTAAAGTATGTATCAAAAGGGCAAGTTGACTATTTGCAACTAATTGATAAAGAATCCCATTTAATTATCACCCCTGCAGAAAGTGCCATAACGTAAAGGGAGAAAATCTTGTGTCATACCCATTTACTTGAGAATATACCCAATCATTTGAGAATTTGTGCCAAACACTCCAATTTATGGTAATCCACCCATTTTAGAGGTTAAAACTTTACAAGAGTGCTCCCAGAGGTAAGCAATTGAAAAAGGATGGCAGAAATCTAGCTCTCTCCATACCCGTAATAGTCAATGTCTGTCATTTGACTAATTTTCACTTGGGAAATAACTTGAAGCAAAACTGTATTAGCCTAGCTAGACCTATACTAAGCACCAACAATTTAAGGGTTAAAATCAAAATTTTTGCTGATCACCAGATTTACTAAGTGTATACAAAGTGATTACTTCATTTTTTGCAACTATTATTATTTTATAAGATACTATTCAATACATGTGTTCCAAAAAATTCAGAAAATCACAAAAAAATCAACGTTAGTTTTTAGCTATGTTTCAAAACCAATTACAGAAATATGCAACTAATAACATTAACCAAACTTAAATATGTCAAACAGTGATCTATTCTTGCGATTTTGGCAATGATTGGATTAAAAAATGTTTTTGCCCTTCTGAGATAATCGGAAATGAAATCGGGCACTCAAAAATTTTCAATCTACATTTTGATCACTTACCTTTGCAATTTTCCAAAAACTAACTTCATTTTTGAATTCCTCACCTCAAAATCTATCAGAATTGATATTTTGCTTGTTTTGATAGCATAAGGATAAAGATTTTTACGTAAATTAAAAAATTTGGGACTGCCGAACAGTGCCCTCAAGTGGTAATATTGAAACCATCATAACTCGAAAACCGCTTGATGAATTTTGATGCCGTTTTTTGTAACCTTCATTATTTTTTAATGGCTTTCATATATCTAAGTATGAAAAAAATCTGAGAGGGTGGGTTACAAAATTTGAAAATTTTGACTGTCTTATAATGGAATGACCCTATTACCAATACTGCCATTGATTCTTCTGAAAATTCCAGTGAAATGACTGAAGCAGATACAAAATATACTAGTACCGATATCTTTGAAACTGAACCATGCTTTTTGCAGAACAATAGTGGTAACATTGCACCAGGCTTTAATGAACATTTTGGAGCATTTTGCCTAGAACTTAAAGAAAAGTATAATCTTCCGTTTTCTATCTATGCTTGCATTGTTGAAGATATCATTAAATTATTCGACAACAATCAATTTACTGCTACCTCATGCTTCCATGATATTGCAAGACAAGGAAAGTGTTTAAGCACCAAGTATGGTTACATAAAGCATTGTAAATCAGTAGGGTTAGTTGCACCAATTACAATTAATGTTGAAAATGACTCTTATCAGTATGTCTCCATTTTAGACAGTTTGTGTGCATATTTTGGGCACTTAGATGTGTTTGAAAAGTTTACAAAAATTTTTTCACACCCTCTACTACAGAGCTGATAGATTTTTGTTCTGGAAATTACTTTCTTGGCGATAGTTTTTTTGATGGTTGCAAACAAAAATTGAAAATTCACCTTTACTGTGATGATATTGAGGTGTGTAACCCTTTGGGTTCTTCCAAAAGTAAGAACAAATTAATGTGTGTTTATTATGTTGTTGGCAATGTCGGTTCAAAATTCTGTTCATCTTTGAACAATATTTTACTTGCCATGGTTGTAAAAAGCAGAGCTATTCAACGTCATGGCTACAAGGCTATTTTATCTCCTTTAATCAATGATTTGAAAGAGTTGCAAGATCACGACATTACAGCTACTATCACCCGCAATGATGGGAAAACAGAAAGTATTCACTTCTATGGTACAGTTGCATTGATATCGGCTGATAATCTGGCAGCTCACGACATTGGTGGTTTTCGTCGATGTTTCAGCAATGGCTTGATATGCCGATTTTGCATGTGTTCCTATGCTGATTTAAGGGTTAAACGAAAGGAACATGAATTCACTATTTGAACAGCAGAACTTTACAATGAACATGTTGTGGCTGTCTAAAGTGATTCATCGTTGATTAGCCTATATGGAGTAAGGGAATCTTTTGTCCATTTAGTGCACTGAAAGGTTTTAATCCAGTTATTTCTATTCCACCAGACATAATGCATGATTGTCTTGAGGGGATTGTCCCGATGGTTTTAAAAATGTTTTTTGTCTCCTTAGGGAATAATGTTTCTATCAGTTTTATTAATGTTAAAATCAAAGAATTTCGATTTGGACTAAGTGATATTAAAAACAAGCCAAGATGCTTGGCACATAATGTTGTAAAAGCAGATGGAAGTGTTGCTTTAAGTGCTAGTGAACTGTGGTGTTTATTCAGAAATTTGCCTTTCATTTTAGGACACCTATTTGATGGTACAAACTTTATTTGGAAGCTTTATCTTTTGTGTAGTTGTATATTGGAGATTGTGTTTGCACCCAAGATAAAGCGTTCATGGTTGAATGATTTGCAAAACTGCATTAAACAATTTTATGAAGGTGTTCTGAAAGTGAATCCTCAATATGTAAAACGGAAACTTCATTTTTTGCTCCACTACCCTCGACTTATTGAACATTGCGGCCCATTACGATTATTGTGGTGCATGAGATTTGAAGCAATTCACACTAAAATAAAGAGTGCTGCTAAGTCGTCAAATAATTTCAATAACATTTGCCTTACAGTAGCTCATCGAATACAATTTCTTAAATGCTGGCAGCAAAACTCTCCATTTTGTTTAGAAGAAAATCATATCTCATCAAAGTTGCGTGAAGTAAATGTTCAACATTTACCATTGGTTGTTAGGAGTTATATCAGCCAACATTTTGGTGCAAGTGACTGTGATTTTGTGAGTCTTGTAAGTAAAGCAACAATTAATGGAATATGTTATGCCAGTGGTTTGGTATTACTGATTGACGTGGTTGATGATGTTCCTGTGTTTGGTAAAATCAAAAACATTTTATATTGCTCAAATGCTGTGCTAATTTTAATGGTAAAACTTTAAGTTTTGTCATATGTTAAACATTTTTGTTGCTTTCGAGTTAATTTAACTGATGAGCATATTGTTTCATTAGCAGGAAAGGAGTTAGGCTATCATCTTTTGGACATTTACAAGATTGATTTAAACTACTATGTGTGCCTGCGATACAAAGTGTAGGCCTATAAATGGTTAGTGAAAAAGCTGAATGTAATATGTATTTTGTTTAACGGACTTAGTTTTTAAGTTTTATGTATAAGCAGGTACCATGAGATGCATAGGTCGGCACAAGTCCGTTAATCGTTAATCTGTTAATAACAAAGCTAACTTTTTCATTAAATTGTTAATCCGTTAAAAAGTTTTTTCATGTTAAAGGATTAAATTAACTTCCGTTAAGTTCTGTTAACTTCCGTTAAAGTTTAATCGTTAATATCTTGCACCATTCATTCATCGTAGTGGTACCAACCAATTTGCACTGGTAACACTTGTTGCGTATTAGCACGAGTTTTATAGAAGAGTTCGAGCGAAGAACGGAGCTGTTTTTTGTGGCAAATAATAAGCTGCAGCCTCATAGGTCTCTTAATTACCGCTGTTTGCAATTTCCAAAGATTTTCCGATCGCAGCTTCGTTAGTGCATTTGAACTTTATTTTTATCGTGGAATTAGATTAGACTAAACAATGTAACTTCCAAAACACAAAAAAGACCACCATAGCTATAAATATTTTCTTACAATCAGCTAAACAGCGTCAAAACGTGTTCTAGAAGCTAGTGAATACAACGAAATGTAAATTACACGCAAAATGTTAACGAATTAACGGACTTTATTAACTTCCGTTAATTAAAGCTGAAAATAACGGATTAACGTTAACGGAGGTGTGAAGTTCGTTAACGGACTAGTGGTTAACAAAGCTAACGTTTTGCATTAACTTGCCCACCTATGATGAGATGTTAGGTAGTGCTTTTGTTTTTGATGCAATTGCTTTTTGCTTGATTTTGTACTGGTACTGGTATTTGAAACACTTTTTGTTTATTTTGTTAGTTGAGAATGTAATATCAATAGCCTATAAAATGGTTCTTAAATTATCACCAGGTTATCAAAACCTACTTACAAGGTGTGTCAGAAAAGAACCTAGACTAGTGTTATAGAAACTTTGTTTGAAATCAAACATTTCACATTTTCCCTTTCAAATCAAAAGAGTCTCTCTTAAGTCTAATGGGCTACACTTTTCCATTCTTTGCTTCCATAGATCATTTTTGGATCCCTAACAGGATTTTTCTGGGATTGCCTTCATTTCATGGTCACAGCTCTTTCAATGGCTTCCACGTCTCCAAAATAGGTTCCTTTAATGACTTCCTTTAGTTTCGTAATTTTTTTAGTGTAATTCATTTTAAGCCAAAAGCATGACAACAGCACACTGCTGGAACATTGACTGTGTACACCACGTTTGTCTTCTTGCAACTTTTTTTTTTTTTTGAAACTAAAAAAAGCCTTCAAAGAAGCCCAATTTGGAGACGTGGCAGCCATTAAAAGGGGCATGACCATGAAACTGAAAGTGATACAGTGCAAACCAAGTCAACTGTTTATTGCAAACTGACTGCAAACCAATTGACTGCCAACAATAGGGTTAGAGTTTGTTAGTGATCAGTTTATTTGTGGTCAGTTGGTGGCGGTCAGTTGTCGCAGACTCGATACAGAGTTATTCAGTAGGCTCATGCAATGGGAAACCATTGTGGCATGTGTCAGTATGTTTGATTGGTAAAAAAGAAGAAGAACAGCTACAGTGTGTGACTCTGTATAGTACCAGTACAAACGTAAAATTTATGTGCAAATAAGGTACCTGATGAAAAGTGGTTTGGCATTTAAACTAAAAATTTTAAATTTCTGATTGTTTACAAAAGTTACTTTCAAGCATCTGTGCAACATTAAGGGTGCGTTTAGACTGGACGCGAAGCAACGCGAAGCGAAGGTTGGCGACCTTCGCTAGTGGTCGATTACGTCACTCGCGCCTTCGCGAGTGGTTGCTAATCTTCGCGACTGGTCGCTTCATAGGCTAATTTTAACAACTTACTTTTAAAATGTATTCAATGAGCAGAAAGCTTTGTGCAGTTTATTATTGAAGCGCTATTATAGTAATCACAGGTTCTGTTTCGTCATAGCGCGCTGGAATTACCGGTAAAACGAAGATTGAGTTTATATTATGTTATCACGCAATAACCGTGAAGAAGAGTCTAGAGTAATAGCTCAGGTAACAAAACAATCTTGAGAAAAAAATTTGTAAAGTTTAAGTGAAAAACGAAGTGCAGTAAATTGAATTTGGAAATGAAAAGACAAGTCATTTCTTCAAAAACGTAGTAGTAGGCTACTTGGCCTATTTACTAGCTATTAATGATTTGTTTAGATCCTTCCACTGAAAACTTGCCCTAATCTGTTTTGACGATGACTGTTCTGGGATTTAATGCAGAAACGCAAAAAGCTGAAAGCAGATGTCAAAAGTTCTCTAAAGGTGTTTACTCAGTTAACAAATCCTGAAACGCTTTCACCATCCATGTCTCATTATGGTAGTGGTAGATCTACCGGTATCTTGTAGAGTGTAAACCAATAGGCTAGTCTACAGGTTCATTTAAATCATTAACTATGTTGTTTTTTTGATGTGATTTTTTTTTTTCAGGTGAGCATGTTATGATACCTGTAGTAAGCTTAAACAGTTGTTTGTATGTGTTATTTAGTGATGTTTATGAAGACTCCCAATGTTAACTCTATGAGTGAAACTGAAAGCTACATTTGTCATCAGTTTTGTAGTGGATTTTTTGCTTATTGTGCAATGGATTGCTGTGTTGATTTGTTGGAGAAAGCAAAAAAACATAGCAGTTTTTGCATGATTTGACACTATCATCGAAGGACAAGAATTTAGCACAGTGATGCCTGATACCAGCAGTTGCTTTGAGGAAAAGTCAGCCTCTAAAACTAAGTTTGGTGTTTTATTCGCTAGCGGAGCGCTTATCGATGTTTAGTGCGAAGTTAAATGCTATCGAGAGCATTTTATTAGTTTGCATTTTCTTGCGGTACCAGTAGCTACGTTGCGACGGTTGCGTTTACCTCAAAGAGCTTCGCTTTAAACCACCGTTTGTAAGATACAGACAAATTTATGGCAGTAAGGTCAAGCCCCCTCTAAGCATGTTTTTGGTTATGCCCCTGATAAAAAAAAACATTTAGATTTTTTCATTTGAAAATTGTTACTCAAGCATCTGAATAAAAGTGTTGTTAGTTCTCACATTTTTATGTAACTGACGCTTCCTTCCCCAGTCCAATTATTTTTATTATAAATGCTGTATCAAGTTTTTTGTTTAGTTTAGAGAATGGAACAATAGTAATGAACTTGCTTGGCGGGTACTTCTCTACCAATAATAGTAACCTCAGCAAAAAAACAGAACTCACTTTCTACTGGTTAGATATATACTGGCTTTCTAGTTCATCTAAATACACTGACTGCAATTGCAATGATTGAACTTCAGACTTAAAATTGTTTACTTTGTCACTTTATTCACCATGTAAAGCAGTTAAAATTTTAAGAGACAGTAAAAATGTTTTAAAATTCACAAACAACTAAATTCAGATATTACACAAAGACACAGTAAATGAATATTTAACACACTTGACATTTCTATTTTCATCAATTAGGACTGGAGTGAAAAATCACTACCAGACTACAATATTCAAGATTATAAAACTTGGGGTAGTCCAAAACCATTGCTTCCAGTTCAACTTGATCACGGTCACAAACCTGCAGAAACAAGACTTTTAAGACATTCAGAAGAAAAAATTCCATGTTTGTAGCTATTCAAAGAAGTGACTACTAATTAGGCCAATCCAAAAGTTCATAGGAATTTTTCGATTTTTTTGTATCTCTCTAGCTCTTGTATGTAGCAGTGTAGCTTGAAACCAATTCTAAATACAGTTCTTTTCACCAAGTTGGCTTAGTCAAAAAGGCAGTGAAAAAACTTTGGCAAGTTTTCCAGTATTCAAGGAATTGTTCAATTGTGGTTACTTTTAAAACAACAAGCTAACAAACAATGGGTAACAACACTATCAACACACTCAAAACTAGCCTGTTGGTGGGTTATTTTATATTCTGAAAAAAAAAACATCATGTTAGTTTAAGTTTACTTTAAGACAAAAAAGCAAAAACTGCTCAGCCAAAAGAACTACTGGACTGGTCTTCTGCTATGCTGCACAGAATAAAAAGTTTTGGTTTAAAAGCTACATGTCGTGGGGCTAGGCCTACTGCTTTGCTGCATTCATTATAATGAAGCTTTGAGATCCAGCATAGCTATGAAAAATCACTCTAGGATTTACAGCCTTAGCTGTCTAGATCCAAATTAACTTGGCTAGCCTAGGGCTATCGCAAATCTAACTTTGCCAACAACCTAGGCCTACTCTTTGGACTGATAAATAGGCGCTAAACCATACAAATGAACTATTTATATTATTTTCTAGCAAACTGCAATCGTAAAAATCAAATCAGTGAATTAGTTGGTTGTCTTACTACAGCCTGCAAGCAAGCGCTGTTGCACAACTGCTCGCGAAAGGTTGCGACCGCTCGCGAAATTTTTTTTTCTACCATGGTTTTGCAGATTTGTTACGTCACATCCTGTGTCCCAACCTTGAGCTTCGTACTCCGCTCTCAATTTTGACTTGATCCGCTCTATTTACAGGCAGCTTGGGTACGATGGTACTCGCAAAGTTAGACTAGACTTCAGTTTGTGGTAAAGTAGCCTAACGTGGGCAGCGGTAGAACAGGCTTGGAAGAATATCACAAAGCGATAGCAGTTAGTCAATAAGCCTAGACTTACGTTTTATGATCAAGTGAAAATATTAAGATAAAATTTTTCATGCAAACAAGTCAAAAAAGCCTAGTCTACTGTAATAATCTTTTTTTTTAATTTTAGGGTTGAGCTGCTGAGTTTTTTGGAATTATTGCATTATAGATAGAATACCAGAGGGAAGCCTAAGGTCCCATGATTTATTAATTAATGCAGTTTCATTCAAGTTACTATTGGCTACACCAACATATGTGTATTGTAAAAGCACCATGGTAGGCCTACTACACTAGTACTACTACTAGCAGATCTGAGCTAGAGCAATTGGCTATATATACTGGTAAATGACTAAAATCCATAGGTGGGCACAAGTCCGTTAATCGTTAATAACGAAGCTAACTTTTTCATTAACTCGTTAATTCGTTAAAAAGTTTTTTCATGTTTGTTAACTGACTAAATTAACTTCCGTTAAATTCTGTTAATGGACTAAAGTAACTTCCGTTAAGTTCTGTTAACTTCCGTTAAGGTTTTTATCGTTAATATCTTGCACCATTCAATCATCGGACCGGTAAAAACGAGTTTTATAAAAGAAAGGAGCTCTTTTTTGAGGCAAATAATAACCTGCAGCCTCATAGGTCTATTAATTATTGCTGTTCACAATTTCCAAAGATTTTGCAATCGCAGCTTCGTTGTGCATTTGAACTTATTTTTATCTTGAAATTAGATTAGACTCTTAAAATGTAACTTCCAAAACACAAAAATATCACCATAGCAATAAATATTTCCTTACAATCAGCTCAACAGCGTTAATACGTGTTCTAGAAGCGAGTGAATAAAAAGAAATGTAAATTACACGCAAAATGTAAACGGATTAATGGACTTTATTAACTTCCGTTAATTAAAGCTGAAAATAATGGATTAACGTTAACGGAGGTGTGAAGTTTGTTAACGGACTAGTGGTTAACAAAGCTAACGTTTTGCATTAACTTGCCCACCTATGCTAAAATCTAAAATGTAAACTGGTTAATTTGGAAAATAAAATGTCAAATCAGAAAAACTGAAATGTCAAAGTCATGAAAATGAAATGTTAAAGTCATTTTATTAATCTTAACCAACTTTGTGATTGGTTTTAATTTTATGCTCAGAATGAACGAGACCGATTCCATTCAGCATTAGACACTTACTGACTTCATCACTCATCTGATCATACATACTGGTATTCATAGTGAATGAAATTGAAACAAACAAAGTTTACTTCATAATTGATATTAAACTGATAGATTGTTACAGCAGTTTGAATGAAAACTTGTGAAAACATTTACGTCGGCTGTTAACCTTAGCACTTATCAGCTTTGCACCGTAGTACTGCACAGTAGCAGATACCACACAAGGTTTAAAGATCTGACACTGACAGACAAAAGTTAGTGACATAATGCAAGTTTCATATGATTATTTAAGTGTTACATTGTACTCTGTACTGGTTGAGTGTTTGCATAGGCTTAACCAGTTAAGTGATGTTTGCAAATTATTGATACATATTTTATAAGTGCTTAAAATACAAAATTGCATTTCAGGCATAAAAGATAACCTACTAAAGCTAGCTTGAAATCTAGTTGTTTGATCTGGTTGCGTAAACAAACAGTTTTTGCTGTAGTGAATAATTATCCAAACCAGTGTCCCCATCAAGCCGATTTTTTTCAGCGAATCGGCGATATGTTGGAGCAAGGGCAAATATTTTTGGCAATACAGTAAACATAGCTTTAGAAAGTTTGACAAATTAGTGGAAATATGATATTTGGTATACATTAATACTGGATTGGTACGAAATTTAGGGCTCATAAATGTCCTTTTAGGGCTTTGGGCACAATTGTTTAAAGAAAATTTGGGCACTCGCCGATTAGCCATAAAGTTAGAGGGAACGCAGGTCCAAACTACAGGTATACGGCATTGATTAGTTGATACCAACTTTTAAGCCATTGTGTTATCCAGGAAGACTGATTTAATGAATGAGGAATTGCATTTTCAATGCATAATTCATGCAAGGCAATCCACAATTTTCTAGCTATACTACAAGAAGTTTTTTAAAAGATCTTTTGGATGAAAAAATGTAACAAGAATTACCAAGTGTCTGGGTAAGGTCTTCAAATAATTATTTGTAGCTCAGTTTTGTTTGCAATGTTACAGTATATACATGAGATACAATTTTCGGTGCTGATTGCAGCCTCACTTGCTGTGAGATTTAACCAAATTAACACTGGTTAGTTGGTCGAGCAGTAACGTGTTTGTTCTGAAGTAGGAGGTCTGAGGTTCAAATTTTGGACCTGTCAAATCAGACACACTGTTGCCAACAACTCATCATTACTGCATCATTTCTTTGCAAGGAACTGTGTTGCCCTTTGCAGTTGCGAGATTGCCTTTGTGTTACATGCTTTTGCATAATACTACGAGTATCATGGGTGTAGAAACTCAGAATGATTTGGGGGGGGGGGGCACCAAACTTTTGCCCGAAAAATGACTTTAATAAATTGAATTTTGCCTTAGAAATAAATTGGTCACTGCATTTTTCTGCTTGAAAAAAATAAGCACATCAAAAAACTTGAATTATGTAAACATCGTATTTATTCTAGTACAAGTTGCAACCCCACATTTGACATGAAAAGCTGGACAAAATTTTTTTCAACTCTGTTCTTTCATTGCAATCTCATAACAAAAAATTAAAAGCTATTAAAGTTATCACTGATGTCACTGTTCTCAAATAGTTTCACTCAACCTCTTAAACATTCTTAACAGCATCTCTTGAGGGTGGCAAGTGATGCAACTTAACGTTTTTTGTGTGGATACTGGAAGGTCAATGACTAACGTGAAAAAGACGAGCTTTAGAAGCTCAACGTTACTTTAGTTGAAGGCAATAAGTAATGTGGTTGTATGAAGGGCAATAGCCCAAAAAGCGTTAGCAAGAAAATACCTCAGAAAAATTTTGTATCACATACAATGCACTTCATGTATTTGTGTATATATAAGTCACACCTGACTTTTTGGGTGATATTTTGGTACAAAAAATGTGACTTATATTGGAATAAATACGGTATTTGCTATGCAGTTATTAGACTAACTAAAATGTATTAAGGAAAGCTACTGTATATTCCGGCGTATAAGACGACCGTCAGATAAGACAAGGTACAAAATTTGAATAAAATTTTGTACATTTATCATATATTGACTGTATAAGACGACTGCTAAATTCTAGCATGTTTTTCTTACAAGAGTTATGGTACATTTGTTATGCAACAACGCACACTTTTTTCCTAATATCGATGCTATTCTCTCACTTTTTTCTGATTTACGTATCAATGCACATTTTGCCATATTACCACCAAATTAGCCAAGGCAGAAAGTTTGATCGGCGCAGAGCCAGATTAATCCGGCGCTGAGCATTACAAAATTTAGTGCCAATTTAAAGCAGAAAATGCAAATTTTATCTGTTTTAATCGCACATGCAAATACGATACCCATAGCGCAAAGTGCAAAATACGGTAATGCAAAGGGTAAATAGGTAGTACAAAGTGAAAAATAGGGCAAAGTGTTGGAAAATTAGGTTAAAAGATTAGGTCCAGAAAATTGGCTTATTAGCCGAAAAATGCGCTATTGATGATGTTAAATAAAAATACTTTTCTTGCATGTTCTTTATTTTTACGCCCCAACGCATTTTTCATATAAAAAAGTCTTCATGTGAAAATTAAGATATGACTTTTATATCGGTTGTATAAGACGACCCCAATTTTTAAGGGTGTTTTTTTGCACTTTGAGGGTCGTCTTATACGCCGGAATATACAGTTTTTATTTGGCAATTTGGTAACCGATTTTGGTGTATTAATATCTAATTAAGCTACTGTCACGAACACAATCAAATCAATATTAAACCCACCAAGATTTAAAAAATGCACAATCCTAAAAATTAACATAACTACGCAGATATTTTGCCAATGTTTGTGGTCTGATTAACTTAAGTATTTTAACAACAATGGCATTTTTTGCAGAAAGATCTTCATTTTTTAGTTCAATCACTTCACTTCAGCTGATTATAATTAAACAATGCTTACTGGTGACAGTTACAAAACATAGGTCTACAAATAAGTGCCAAAACAAAATTTCTTTCTTCAATCAGCCTGCACGTTAAGTCACTATTCAAAGTACCCAACAAAAAGTCTGTAAAGTAGTTAAAGCAACATCATTCAGGCAAAATGTTAACTATATCTTACAATATTTTGTTGTTCCAAATTACTACAAAGCATCTGAATTCTAGGACTTTTAAAAATACCTGAACTTATCACCTGTCTAGTCTAAAATATATGACGATGGTACTAGCTTTGTCCCAATAAGCTAAATTTTATACTGCTTACATCCCTTGGGCTTTTTTTTGAAAGAGATAAATGTTTCCATAAAATATTTACATCTTGACAACTATCAGATATCTTATCAAAACATTTGAACAAGTGATATGGCAAACACAAGTTTATACCCATTTTTCTGTTCACCGTTAAACAGCTTCCTTAACATACAGAACTTAAGTGAACTTGGACTAAGTTAGCTTTATGGGTCCACGACTTTCGGCGCGGACCTTTAGGGCACCAATTTGGTGCTCTTTGACTAACCATAACACTAAATAACTGAACTATCAAAGAGCACCACATTAGTGCTGAAACGGTCTTTGCCAAAAAAGGACTGAGAACGAAATAGGTGGTGCCGAACAGGTCTGTGTCAAAAAGACATGATCCCAGCTTTATGCCGTGTCCAGTGCTTGACTTAAGGCATTCTGCTGTGGCTTCACAGTAGTTGAACTAAACTTTTACAACAAAACTATTGTTTTAAACTAAGATCAAAATGTATCTAACTATTATGTGAATTTGGACAACTTTTCAGCACCATTTAAAATGGTTAAAAGGATGTAAAGTAAAAATACACTTGAGAAAAAACACAATTGACAAAAAAACAACAGCAACTGTGTAGCATTATTCGCAACTTAATTGCTGTCAATACTGCCGTTATTATGGTCAATCATGCGCAAGTCTTCCCAAACAACAAAAATAGCTAAATTGATAGCCAATGAAAAGAAACTTCAAAACATTGACTGAAAAGCTATTTGATTACACCTGTAAAGTAACTGGTCAATCTGTCAGTTATGAATTTAGTCAACAAGGTATTACATCAATAATACGTGTGTTATGTTAGATGAAATTACTACAGAGAAGTATGAAATTGCCCAAAATTTTACGGTCCCATTAAGGTTGGATTATTAAAGTTTATTAAGTCTGGGTAGTCAATTTGAATCATGGATCAATAGTTAACTGATGCGATTTCTTTGATGACTCTTATAGCAAAATAGACTACAAACCTCTTTGATGACAAAGCAGAAAACTGAAAAGAACCCACTACTAACTATAAAATATATAATTAAAAAGTTAGCAAAACTGCTAAAAAATTAAGTTTGCAATCCTCGAAGATATGTGTATGACAAGATGGACTGAATAGCAGGCCTTTTTGACAGTTGGCCACAAAACTGAAAAGAAAAAAAGCCACCGACAATAAAAATATGATGCAATTATGTAGTAAACCTCCCCAAAATATAAAATTGCCGAAATTTCACTGCACATTCAAGAATTGCACTTGACTTATGGCAAATCACACATAGCCTAGAAAACTTTGACCACGAAAGTAAATCCATCACTTGGTAACCTAACAGCTATAAAAAATATGATGCATGAATGCTGAACAAAAATGTCCCTAAAATAAATTTCCCGAAAAATCTCTACTCAATTAAGTTAAACCATTACACACCACTTACCGGTGCTGCAAAAATAGCCTAGAAAAATATTTGACCTGAAAAATGAAATAGCCAGAACTAATTATATAAAAATATGTTTACTAGTGAGTAAAATTGCCCGAAAAATAAGAAATTGGCCCCAAATTTACTGGCCAACTAAGGTATAATATGACACGACTCTTACGAATGCAGCAAAATAGCCTAGAAATTAGCCTGTTAAACTAGACTAGCCAATTGACCAAATAATAATGTAGTTAGCAACCCAACACTGATTACATAAAAATATAATTGCTGAGCAAAATTGCCCGAAAAATATGAAATTGCTCAAAATTTTGACGCGTAATGGACACCTTAAAACCAAGCAGGGTCTAATTTTGTCGAGCCATGTTGCAAGTCTGATTATTGCAAGTAGGTCATTCCCACTTAGTTGCTCGAGCAAGAAAATGTTTTTTAAATTATTTTTGGCGTTTGCTGCTAATTGCTTTTATTCTTATAGGAAAAATTTCCTGGTTCTTCAAGGAGCATAATTCACTGCCCTAAAAAACCTGCACTGCGCGACCACTCAGACTACTACCAGAATGATGAAAGTAGAATTTTTCTGATTTCTTCTTGAATTGGTGAATTTCATTAACTACAAAACAACAGCATTCAGAAAGGTATAATTTAAAGTGTGGAAGGTGTTTTATACTGATAGTAAGCAACCACTGGCAAAGGTGCTTCACTCTGCTCTTTGTTCAATCTAAATGCACATTTAGGTTTCGAAGTTTTTGTAATATTTTTTTGTAAGCTTTTAATTGGTTATGGATCATGTGCTCAAGCCAGTTAATCTAAATTGTTTTTTTTTTTAAACAGAGATATTTTGAGACAGAATTTGGTTTTAAGTAATGTTGTGGTTTATCTGGTGATAAATACTAGCCAATATTTATTCCAGTTAGACTCAGAGGCATAGCCAGGGAGGGCCCGCCTCCCTCCGCCCAATTGAAATGCCACCAATGATGAAAATGTGACAAAAAAGCATTTTGTTTTTTTAGTTTCAGTTTCTTTTAGCGTTTTTTGCATACAGTGCATGCTTGGGATACAACTTTTTGGCTTTTTTTTTCAAAATTGCTTTCCTGTGGCACCCATCGATGAACTTTTGCTTATAACTGCCTGAAATGATGTTCTGTTAAGCTAACAAAAAGAGTCTCGCACAAATCACTTCGAGAAATTGGCCGTGTTAGTGCAAGTTTTCATTCAGCAAATGGCTAGGCTATGTCGTTAGTTTTGTGGCAAATGCATTAAAACACAAGCCCTAGTCAGCAAAGAAAATCTCTCCAAGAAAGTAGCTGAAGTAATTCAGCACTTGATTAGCACATTTTATCTCGAGAATCGGAGCTTTTAGTTAGTTAGTAAATGAATATAAGGCATTAAACATCAAGTGCGGTTTTAAAAAATTAAATGGAAACCATGTTGACTGAGCTTTCATCGAAGCTGTGACCATTGCAAAAAAGAATTCAAGGTCTCTTGGACAACAATTTCTACACTGGATAGAAAACAAAGGTGGTCATATCGAAAGGAATTGGAGACCCAGACCCAAATGCCAGCACCATGTATTTGATCGTATTTTTTCGTAGTTATGGACGATAAGTTGCGTGGCGCAACCAAATCTCTTAGCATTGATTATTTTTTATGAAGGAGTTGGTAGGTAAAAGTGATCAACTGAGTGAAGCATTCAGCAGTGCAAAAGCTCAGATCTTTAAAAACACAAGCGGTTGGAGGGAAGACATGAAATTTCTGTACCACCTTACTCATTTCTTCCGTCACTTCGTTGAGAAACAAAATTTTGTGACTTTCAACAGATTTTCAACATTTGCAATGCACGCTGGAACTCTAGTGCCATTCTAGCCTCCTTTGCTCATGCTAATGCCTAAAACTTAAAGCAAATTTTGTAAAGTCTGTTTATTTATTTCTTACCCATGGATTGATTGTTATTTTAGCGCCAATTTTTCTGCGATGATGGTTTTATTAAACTCTGGATGGATACCCAAAAGGTCTCAAATCAGTGGCGTAGATATGGTGGGGGGGGGCATTGTGACATGACTTTTAATATGAGAAAACCATAAACATTTTGCCACAAAACATCAGCAATGCCCCTAATCCCCTTGGAAGTAGACCATCAAACAGTTCATGTGGTGCCAAAGTATGAAATCCAAATACGGTGCCAAATCGGTGAAAATTGCAGTTCCTTAGAGGTGAAGACCTTTTTATTGGTTTTTGGCCTTACTTTTCGCCATAAATCTGGTAAAAATTGCGTTTTTTTTGAAGTTGATTGGTCGTTTCATCAAGTTCAGTAGAATGCCCATCCCCAACCATTTACAATGCTTAAAAAGCATTGGAAAAGCAGTCACCCAGCATCATTGCCTGATGAAACCAATGCTACGAGGATTCAATAATGGTAACACAGGAGTTACAGGCATTTTACAGAAACAACAATAATCCCTCCTCCCCCCGTAGATTTATCTTATCTTTGACCAAATACTTCATTGCCTGTTTTCTGAACATCAATACTGCTATATATGTGACTCGTGTAGTTTTGGTTCAAAACCGGAAAAGGTGTAGGTGACCTCAAGAACTGGTCAAAAACTTCAAAATTAAATTATTTAAAATGATTTTGTGCGTGAGGTTTTTAGATCAAATCAACTTAAAAATTAGATTTTATTTAATCTTTCATAATAGTTCATCAAATTATAATACAAGGATATAGTGTTCCAAAAAAGTTGTATCCCTAGTACACGCTTGCAACAGTAATTAGCATTAAAATTGACGACCCGGGGGCCTGGCCCCCTCACTTCAATTTTTGCTCACCAATTTAAATGTATAACCTGGGTGAAATGAAGGGTTTTTGTTCTAAAAGTTGCTACCTCGGGCCCTCATCTAACCTTTATATGAACGTAATGCAATAATCAGGGCCGGATTTACCATATGGCACATTGCCAGCGAGCCCTCATGCAGTTTATTCTGGGCCGGGCAATAACATGGTTAGTAGGGGTAACTATCTATGGTACCATTTTTCAGTAACAATTCAACTCCACCGCGCCAGTTTTTACGCGACAAAATACTTTTGAAAAAAAGTAGCTAGGGGAAATGCTCATTGAACAAATTATTGAATTTGAATTGAGGGGCCTGGGCCCCCTGGCCGTACATGTACTTTAACAGCTGGTTATTTTCATCGCAAAACAAAAATCTCTAAGAAGAATCTTTTGGGTCAAGTATTATTTGCTGGTAAAATATTTCAGGAGGCAATGTACGTCACTTCTCCCTATCTGGACCAAATCACTCTCAAAATTTAACCCCATAATGCAAGATTTTATGCGTGTTTTGGACTTAAATTGTATGTAAAAGGAGGATTAAAAAATTTAATTTTTTCAATTGGCTTTCAAATGGTTCTGAACACGTACGAAATGTGATCCAATGGCATTAAAATAGCTTTTGTTGCAAAAAATTGCCTAGCGTCAGATCCCCGTCTGTGATACGTGTGAGTTGTACTACTTTACTCAACACGTCTCCCAATTCATTACTTTTCAAGCTTTGGTTTAAGCCCTCTCTCTTTAAGCAAAATTCTGGTTAAGTGCCATCACACAGGCTACGACTTCTGATATTCCGTTCTACGATGACTTTGTCCCACAAAAGTTCCTTTTTCGAAAATTTCTGATCATGTCCTTGTATGTGATTTTTAGTTTGGGCTCCCACCCCTATCAAAAATCTTAGCTACGCCTGTGGTTAGACTGCAGATTTGTTCATTTTTTAGTCATTTATACTCGATTAGTCTTATTTACGTGACTGTGTGTATTTGCATGAATTGAAAATGCAAAATCAAAAAGTATAGTTTTACAGTTCACTTGTTTTTAGAAGTCTTGGACCATGGATTTCAGCCACAGAATGCACCGACTGATTCCCAACGTTGGATCAACTGCTTTCATAACTCTGCTGTTTTAATATCTTTGACAGTGCTAGTGTGCATGCAGCGTTGCACAGTCAAAGTCAAACAATATCTGTAACTAAAAATTGTGCTTTTGCGTTTTGTTTATACCTTCGATTCGCAGCGTTTATGCAGCCACACTATTTGAATTGTTGGTAGTTAAGCTTGAATAAAATGTAATGTATTAATTTTGTTGAATTTAAACGTGGACTGAAGGCAACATCAATTGGGGTAGCAAAGTTAGGCCAATCGAGTTAGATTCGATTGGCGTTGACTTCATTTTTCTTAACTCAGCCGTTTCAAGATATTCTACTTCAAACACGACGTAGGAGTCTCCAAATTACAATTTTTATTGGCAACCCTGACCTTTTAATGCAGTATCGTAGCATACTGAGGTCTATATTAACCTAGCTATATATATGCTAAAAAGCTTCTGTTGTTTAATCTAATTGCGGCGTTGCCTTAGAATAGAACTAAGGTGTCGTCGCGCTTGTGATCAATCTCTTGGTTGCTAACAAAAATTCTGATTAGAGAAGCCCCTACGTCGTCTTTGAAGTGGAATATCTCTGGAACGGCTGGGTCAAGAAGGATGAAGTCAATGTCTATTTAATCTAATACTCTAGGCCTAACTCTACATATTGCATTGATTTTGCCTTCAATCTTCGTTTATGTTGAGATTAAAGTTCTAATTTGCGGTTAGCACTTATTGGAGCTGTATCAAAGTGTGTTATTATATATTATCAAAGATGGGCAAAGCGCAACTTTTGAGCCTCTATGATTGCGTAAGTTGCGTTGCGCTTTAATGTTTTTATTTTGAGATGTTGTGGAAGTTGCGTTGCAGACTAAATTTGGAAGCGTAGCGCAATTAATTTATTGATTGCACTACGCTTCCAAATTTTTTTTCGGTTAGTAGCGCAATTTTATTCGATATACTTCGTTTTGTTTCATTTTAATCGTAATGTTGACAAATGTCGGCCTTTTTCAATCGTAATGTTGTTAAATTGGCATTGCCTCTCTGACAAGAGGGTGGTTGCTTGACTCTATGATGGTAAGATCTTTCGCTACTTTCCTGTCGCCCTCTTAGACGAATGCTAATTAATTTCTACGTCGCAATGTTACTTAGCGATAAAATAGATTTGTCTTGATATTAGCAAATTGCTTACCCTTTTTCCGACTAAAATTGTAAAACATGCGGAATTTGCATCGTGTTGTGTTGTTTAATTGCGGAAGTTAGGTTGCGCTTTGACATGGTTCGAGAATTTCGTTCCGCAATTGCGGAATTTCCGCTGCGCTTCAGAGACGAAAACTTTAAATTCCGCATCTTGGGTTTTGCTTTAAGTGGTTTAGATAATCGTTGCGCTGCGCGTTTGGTAAAATGTTATTCGTGCCACCTTCGTTTATTGTTGTAACTTCATATCAATTAACCATACTCAAGACTTTTGCTGTGAAATTGTAAAGTTGCTGCAGGGGGGAACTTCATCTCAGTTTACTTGTTGAAGTGCTCTCTCCTTTATTTTTGTTGTAATGTTGCTTCGTAGAACTAGCTATTCATTTGGTATTTTTACTTGTGTATCATTACTACAGTTAAAAATTTGCTTTGCAATTGGGGAAGTTGCGTTGCGCTTTAACGTATTTTATGACGTTGTTGAAGTTGCTTTGCGGACTAATTTTATTGAAATTTGTAGCGGATTCATTGCGCTGGGTTTTCTTTAAAACTTTTTGGGTTAGAGGCTAAAGTTCACTTAAAATTTAGTTTTGTGTTTATCGTGATCTTGCCAAATGTTAACCTTCCTCAGCAAATAATGTTCACCTTTTTTTTCCTAAAATCCAAACAATGCGAAATTCACTTGGGTGTGTTGTAATTTGATTACGAACGTTAAGTTGCGTGTTATCTTATACGTGCCTACTGCCTGCCTTTAATGACATTATTATGAAGTTTGCTTTTCATTTATATT
This sequence comes from Trididemnum nubilum, assembly GCA_963965965.1. Classification (NCBI taxonomy): domain Eukaryota; kingdom Metazoa; phylum Chordata; class Ascidiacea; order Aplousobranchia; family Didemnidae; genus Trididemnum; species Trididemnum nubilum. Next base: position 12,709,482 of record OZ014480.1, read on the forward strand.
GTGCGCAAAGTTATTAAAAAGCGCTATTTTGCTGAAAGTTGCTGTCTTTTTCCAACCAACCATACACCAAAATTTCTACCAGGTTGAAACCCCGATGACTCACAGAAATTCTGAAAGGTTGTTGCGTTCAAAATACCTCAGCCTTTTTAAAGCACCGTCCGTGGTGTGAAAAGGATTTTTTGGTGTCAAAACTCAAATCTTTTTAATCGCTAAATTACGCCGAAGCGTGCTACAACTTAGCAAGGTCCATCTCTAAATCATCGCGCCTTGGCAACACTACTTCAAAAGATTGCGTCCAAGGCTGGCTGTTGGTAACTGATTTTACGACCCCAAGTTTTAACGTCTTATCTCTCGCTCCAGAGACGAACGCGTTACGACTTGATCAATTTTGCGCCTGTGCTTAACATAATTGTAGTTAGTCAGCCTCTCGTCGAAACCTTGGTACGGCACATGCTGACTACCATTAGCCTGCAGATTTCATCAGTTAAGAAAACTTTTCTTAAATTTAGACTTTATTTTAAACAGGGTTGGAAATATCGATTAGTAATCAATAATCGATACTACATTCTTTGCTTTTTTGCAATCGATTATCGCAGATGCTTTGCATTCAATTTTTTCAATCGATTATCACCTTTTCTATGCTTTTTGCTTACATTTTATCGATTGAATTTTTAAACTTTACTTTTGTTCTTGATGAGTCTGCCTAAGCTTACATCGTTTCGTTTCTCTTATGCAATATTGCTCTCTATAATATTATTCTAAAAGTGAATTTTTTTGTCCTTGATAGTACCGGTAATAATAGTTTTTCCACTCACAAGTTTCATTTAATGGTCAAGATAGCAAAAATTTTACTACATCCTTATGAAAAATAGAATAAAAATTTTAGTTCGCATTTCGGCATCGATTTCTTATCTTTGCTTTTTGTTTCTTTACTTTAGTCTTTGCTTTTTGCGTAAACCATCGATTCGTCTTTGCTTTTAAACAGCATCGACTTCCAACGCTGATTTTAAAATGATGTGTTTCAAATGTTGAAAATTGTTATGCAGGATTTGTTAAATGAGCTTTATTTATTTATTTCCTTTTTTCAGTATTTCACGTTTCTACTTTTTCAAATGTGGTAGTAAGTTACTTCACTCGGTGATTAGTTCATACCTTTTTCGGGTGATATTTTAGATTAATTTTCAAGAAATTTAGGTTAGAAAATAAAATTTAGAATTTTGTGTGAGCCCTGCGTTTGCTAACGAAAACCGCTCGACGCACGCTCATTCTTTTATCATTGTTATTAAGTCTATAGTTGGTTTGCTCTCTTTCGTTGTATTTACTGATTACTGCTTAATAAACTACAATTTCATTACACACTGGCGCAAAATAATGCAGAATTGCATAGCTTTATGAAGAATCGAACCATTACGTTTCACTAAAACCCAAGTTGTGGCCAGAGATAAGGAAGCGCCAATCGTTTCAACTTCCACTCTGCATTTCAGCAACAAGTAGAATTTTCATGTGAAAATTATTTAAGCAAGTATTTTTTAAGCAGTTTTTGACGGAATCGTCGAAATGGTTTACGTTATCATCATCTGACATAAAAGAATCAAATTGCGTTATTGGGTTTGTCATCGCAGAGATCTACAGTTTTAGCGTAGACGAAACCAGGAATGTGGATTGGGAGGATTCAAACGTCCAATCGCATAACTTATACGTTATAATCACACAGAGAAATCACTTGGGGTCCTGGGGCAAGGGTAGAACACCCAGCACTCGGAGAGTTTCGAAGAGTTGCAACGAAATACTATTGCATGGCCGTCAATCTAAGTGAACTAAAAATGTTACGAAGATTTTGCAAATACTGATCTAACAAACAATGCACTTCAGTTGTTTTCAACATTTGGTATAAATATTTTAAGAGAAAGCGGTTCACTTCAACCCCTTTCACACCCCTGATTGTGATACTTATTAAAACCATGGTAAAAACTAAAAAGGTTACCAACAGTATGTGCTTCGCCCCTATTTGCAGTTCTACATGAGTGCATATTTTCAGTAAAGCTATCATAATTCACTCAGAGCATAACATCTTGCAGTATCTTTGCGCAGAGCGAAGATACCGTAGTAGAGCATTTGTGTAGGTTTAGCTTATTTTTATTTCGTTTAAAGATTTTTGGCAATCGCAACTTTCTAGCAACATAGATAATTTAAAGTATTTAAATAGATAAGATTCTTACTAAATAAAAGCATATCAATCACATTTCATACATGCGCGAAAAAACAAAGCTACGGAAACTACTGTAGATCTTATTCAAAAATATTTGAATAAAATTTAGATGTATCGTCATTTGTACGGGAGCCCAATCGAGTAAAGATCATTGTTGCTTGATTGATCCTCAAATTCGGCAATCTTTTATCAATCTATGCAGTATGTACCACCACAAACATGTTGGAGACTTGCAAAACAAAACATCGCAACACTACTACAGTTGCTATAAACCATACATTGCACGATATAAAGTAAGTGTTTACTCTCCTGCTTCAATTATAGTTGTCTAATTTCAGATTTGTATAATGGGTTTGCAAAAGCTCGAGCGGTAACTGTTTTGTATTTAGGGGAACTTTGTTTTTTCGACATAATATTCATTAACAAAATCAGAACCAGCTCACTCGCATTCTTTCAAATGTCTAGGTACTTAAACCTACTTCTGTTACCAGCAATTTTACACTAGCACAACGCTAATGCATTTGGGGAATAACTACGGAGCGAATTCTCGTATCTAAATGCCTTTGCACCAGACTAAATGGCCAGACAAACAATTTTGTTTAAAGAGTTACTGCTTGAAATCGGTTATATTGAACAAATGAGAACTACTACAGGTAATAAAGAGGTGCCCCAAACCTTGTTCGACTACTCCTTTTGTCCACAAAAATAAATTTAATCCCTTCGACTCCGTACCATTGGCAACCCTGCGTTTCGAAATTTCGTTACATCATAAACGGACGACGTGAAAAAAATTATAGAATAATAAACGCAATGTTTACAGGAATATTAATCCAACCTCGCGTTGCCTATTCTGCAAGAAATTTTTATAAGTTATCCTTTTCTAATGTCACGAAATTTCAGAACGAAGGATTGTCAATGGTACGTAGTTAAACGGATTAAATCTTTTTGCGGATAAAGAGAATAGTGGAAAAAGTTTGCAGCACCTTTTCATTACCCCAAGTACTTTCCATTTCTTCAGTAAAACCGATCTCTAGCAGTATCTCTTTAAAAGAATTACAGCAAAAGCTAGTTAATTGTCAGCGACAAAAGCGTTAATCAAACTCGAAAAGCACAAATTGGCGTTCATACGGTTTGGCGGTCAAATCATGGACTCTTTATTTAGTAAACTAGAAACAGACGCACGGAGAAAAAGAGAAGAGGATTGCAGGAAAAAAGGTTGCTCTTGTTGCGAAGGTTTTTTGTGGTCACGCATATTTGACTGGTTTGATTCGACATGTTCGAAGAACAAAAGAAATGAGAAGAAAAGCAAAATTGTCAGTTTTCAGTCCACTAATATAGAGTGTATACTGTATAGTCAGAACGCATCACAGACGAATTCGTTAACCGAAAAAGCACTAATTAAAATAACAAAATGCAGGCTGTCAACAAGCGGCCATTTAACAAACAAAAAAAATAACGGCGTTTTCGAAAAAAAAAAAAGAACAGAACTTTGTAACAAATATGAATAAAAGATGAGTAACAAGTTAAGATATTCTAATCAAAACAAGAGTCATTTTGTAGTATGCTTGTCAAAAAATATCTACATACACAAAAGTTGCTAACAATTTTGATAGCACAACTCAATCTAGATGAATAAAGAACAGCAAGTACTCGTACATGCAGAAAATCCTCCAAACAAACAGATATCACGTCAGTTCCTGGAGGCACAATTTCAGTTTTTAAACACTTGAAATAGTTTATTCATCGACTAGTTTGTTTTTACAGCAATTTGTTTTCCAGCTTTCTGATGCTGCTGCATGGTTGAGTTGACTTTTTTCAAAGTAGCATTTGCAGTAGATACCATTTTTTTGCCACTTTATTAGCCGGCATGTCTTTACTTACTTGCAAAAGCTATTTCAGTTTCCGCTTGCCTGTTCCAATATTTTTTGTGCTCCTAGCAGATTCTATTGAGCTTTCGCTTGTTTTTGCTGAATGTGGTGTTCTTTTTTGTCCAGGAAACATATCCTGGAGAGACATAAAGTACAAACCTGATCCATGCATAACACGCACTGGAGTATAAAGTACTTTTAAGAAAATCTAGGTATATTACGTATGGTCGTATGGTCCAAAAAAATCGATAATTAGACTAAAAATTAGTGTATAACCAATCCAAATCCGTTAAAAATACAAACGAAACAAATGGCTGATGAAACTAAGAGAACAAAATAACCAAAAAAATGAACGCCTGAGAGTCTGCAAAATGAAAAATATAATAAAAGTGTTTCGAACAATAATACACAACTCATCGCAAATCTCAACAAAAAGTCTTGGAGATCGCATGCAAGTTCAGAAAAATTTGATGCCTTCTTAGTTTTCGAAGGAACATTTCTTTTAGAGTCTTCTTGTTCTTCTGATGACGTTTATCCACATGGGTTATTTCTACTGTAGTTCTGCTGTTACAGATTTTTAGGAAGTCCATAATTTATTCATTGTATTACATAAATGCATTTCAAGATTTTTATGATTTTTTGTGAAGATAAAAAACGCTTCATGTACACTTGCACTCTTGCACAAATGCACTGTGTCAAAGATATTAATACAGCAGAGTCACGGAAGCAGTTGATCCAACCTTGCAAATTAGTCGGTGCATTCTGGGGCTGAAATCCATGGTTCAAGACTTCTAAAAACAAGTGAACTGTGAAACTATACTCTTTGATTTTGCCTTTTCAATTAATGCAAATGCATGCAATGATGCAAATAGACTAATAAAGTATAAATGACAAAAACATGAACAAATCCGTAGTCTAACTAGGATGATTATTGACTAGTATTAATCACCAGACAAACCACAACATTACTTACCAAATTTTGTCACAAAATACCTCTCTTTAAAAAAAGAACAAACAATTTAGATTAACTGGTTTGTGTGCAAGACCCATAAGTAATCAAAAGATTACAAAAAATATTACAAAAACAAAAACCTTGAAACTTAAATGTGCACTTAGATTGGACTCAGAGCAATGTAAAGCACCTTTGCACGTGATTGTTTACAACACTTGCAAAGACCGGCATAACACTGCAGTGCTTCTAGTCTAAACCACATGGGTACACCTTATACATTTTAAATTATACCTTTCTGAATGCTGTTGTTTTGTAGTTAATGAAATTCCACTATTCAAAAACCAATCAAAGAAATTCCACTTTCATAGTTAGCGATATTCTGGTAGTAGTCTGAGTGGTTGCAGCAGCGTAAGTGATCTTTTAAGTCAGTGAATTATGCTCCTTGAAGAACCAGAAAAATTTTCCCAAATGATTAACAGCAATTAGCAGCAAAGGCTACCACTAAAATAAAATAGAAAAAGACATACCTAATGTAGAATATTTTCTTGCTCAAGCAACTAAGTAGAAATGACCCACTTGCAATAATGAGACTCACAACATGGCTGAACAACACTAGAAGTTTTGCAGAATGCAAAAAATAATCAGTGACACAAAGAATTTCTTTTGCCAATTTATATTCTATTGGTGAATTTTTGTCAACTGGTACATCAAATCAAATTTTTCATTATATTCGACATATTAATCTGAAACATATAGCCTCAAGGCAATCTTGCAATTGCGAAAAGCAAGGCAATACAGTACCTAGGGAGAAAATGCTGCAGCAGTGATGAGTTGTTGGCAGCAATGTGTTCAATTTAACAGGTCCGGAACTTGAACCTTAGACCTACCATAAAAGGTCAACGCAATACTAGTCGACCAATAAACCAGTGTTAATTTGGTTAAATCTCACAGCAAGTGAGGCTGCAATCAGCACCGAAAATTGTATCTCATGTATATACTGTAACATTGCAAACAAAACTGAGCTACAAATAATTATTTGAAGACCTTACCCAGACACTTGGTAATTCTTGTTACATTTTTTCATCCAAAAGATCTTTTAAAAAACTTCTTGTAGTATAGCTAGAAAATTGTGGATTGCCTTGCATGAATTATGCATTGAAAATGCAATTCCTCATTCATTAAATCAGTCTTCCTGGATAACACAATGGCTTAAAAGTTGGTATCAACTAATCAATGCCGTATACCTGTAGTTTGGACAATTATTCACTACAGCAAAAACTGTTTGTTTGCGCAACCAGATCAAACAACTAGATTTCAAGCTAGCTTTAGTAGGTTATCTTTTATGCCTGAAATGCAATTTTGTATTTTAAGCACTTATAAAATATGTATCAATAATTTGCAAACATCACTTAACTGGTTAAGCCTATGCAAACACTCAACCAGTACAGAGTACAATGTAACACTTAAATAATCATATGAAACTTGCATTATGTCACTAACTTTTGTCTGTCAGTGTCAGATCTTTAAACCTTGTGTGGTATCTGCTACTGTACAGTACTACGGTGCAAAGCTGATAAGTGCTAAGGTTAACAGCCGACGTAAATGTTTTCACAAGTTTTCATTCAAACTGCTGTAACAATCTATCAGTTTAATATCAATTATGAAGTAAACTTTGTTTGTTTCAATTTCATTCACTATGAATACCAGTATGTATGATCAGATGAGTGATGAAGTCAGTAAGTGTCTAATGCTGAATGGAATCGGTCTCGTTCATTCTGAGCATAAAATTAAAACCAATCACAAAGTTGGTTAAGATTAATAAAATGACTTTAACATTTCATTTTCATGACTTTGACATTTCAGTTTTTCTGATTTGACATTTTATTTTCCAAATTAACCAGTTTACATTTTAGATTTTAGCATAGGTGGGCAAGTTAATGCAAAACGTTAGCTTTGTTAACCACTAGTCCGTTAACAAACTTCACACCTCCGTTAACGTTAATCCATTATTTTCAGCTTTAATTAACGGAAGTTAATAAAGTCCATTAATCCGTTTACATTTTGCGTGTAATTTACATTTCTTTTTATTCACTCGCTTCTAGAACACGTATTAACGCTGTTGAGCTGATTGTAAGGAAATATTTATTGCTATGGTGATATTTTTGTGTTTTGGAAGTTACATTTTAAGAGTCTAATCTAATTTCAAGATAAAAATAAGTTCAAATGCACAACGAAGCTGCGATTGCAAAATCTTTGGAAATTGTGAACAGCAATAATTAATAGACCTATGAGGCTGCAGGTTATTATTTGCCTCAAAAAAGAGCTCCTTTCTTTTATAAAACTCGTTTTTACCGGTCCGATGATTGAATGGTGCAAGATATTAACGATAAAAACCTTAACGGAAGTTAACAGAACTTAACGGAAGTTACTTTAGTCCATTAACAGAATTTAACGGAAGTTAATTTAGTCAGTTAACAAACATGAAAAAACTTTTTAACGAATTAACGAGTTAATGAAAAAGTTAGCTTCGTTATTAACGATTAACGGACTTGTGCCCACCTATGGATTTTAGTCATTTACCAGTATATATAGCCAATTGCTCTAGCTCAGATCTGCTAGTAGTAGTACTAGTGTAGTAGGCCTACCATGGTGCTTTTACAATACACATATGTTGGTGTAGCCAATAGTAACTTGAATGAAACTGCATTAATTAATAAATCATGGGACCTTAGGCTTCCCTCTGGTATTCTATCTATAATGCAATAATTCCAAAAAACTCAGCAGCTCAACCCTAAAATTAAAAAAAAAGATTATTACAGTAGACTAGGCTTTTTTGACTTGTTTGCATGAAAAATTTTATCTTAATATTTTCACTTGATCATAAAACGTAAGTCTAGGCTTATTGACTAACTGCTATCGCTTTGTGATATTCTTCCAAGCCTGTTCTACCGCTGCCCACGTTAGGCTACTTTACCACAAACTGAAGTCTAGTCTAACTTTGCGAGTACCATCGTACCCAAGCTGCCTGTAAATAGAGCGGATCAAGTCAAAATTGAGAGCGGAGTACGAAGCTCAAGGTTGGGACACAGGATGTGACGTAATAAATCTGCAAAACCATGGTAGAAAAAAAAATTTCGCGAGCGGTCGCAACCTTTCGCGAGCTGTCGATGACGTCAAATTTTGGTTGCTTTGCGTCGCTTCGCGTCCAGTTTAAACGCACCCTAATACCGTTAAAATTTAAAAAATATCTGCATGTTTGCTGTTACGTTTGGAATTAAAAAGGAGCAAAAATGTTGCCTACCTATTGGTTAAATATTACTTTCATGATATATACCTTTCTTTTAGCTATATTTTGAAGAAAGTTATCAATACATTAAGATGGATGATATTGGTATAGTAAGGCGGTTTTTGCTCATATACAATGGTGAAAAAGAAATTGTTAAATGCCGAAGAGATGAACTTTTTCAACAAGTGAAAAAAGTTATGGGGATTCAAAAAAAAGTTTCGCTGAAATACTTCGACGACGATTTTCAAGAATGGATAAATATTCATGAAACTTCTTTGCTGAAAGTACTAGTAAAAGCTAAAGTATCTGTGACCATAATCAGTAATGGTTAGTGGTTGTTTCTTACATATTGCTCTTGTTGTGGTTTAAAGTTTTAACCAGTGTTTTTCAAGTCTATGTAGCATTATGCAATACCATAGCAGTAGTCCAGTACCGTATAGTTGTTGCTGACTGTTAAAATTGAAGAATGTGTGAACGATGTGAAAGTACTAGTCTCATAAACAGTGGAAAAGTTTTTGTAGCATCACTTTGATTACGATTGTAAATAGAGAAATAATACTTAACTGGCTGTTGTACAAAAGAAAGGTTGAATGCACGCTTTGTTAGACCTTGATGTAAGCTACAAAACAAGTGAATTTACCATTTTTTTCATCAAATAATATAACTTTTAAAGTTTACTTTACTCTTAGCTTATTTCAATGTAGTCAACAATAGCTACGATACTGCGTAGGTTGTCTCAATGAACAAGTAACTAGAACAAATAACATTGTGGTTAATAATGATAAAAGCAACAGCAATAACAGTGATCTCATTGTTCCTACATTGCTTGTTGGGTCGGCTTTATGCAGTAAGTTGTTAAAACAGTTAAATTTTTAGGAAAAAGGAGCACTGTGACGTGAGCATAATGGCATAGTGAAGAACAGAACAGCACTGTCCCACGCACATTTCCCATGCATTCTCTCAGAGGTGGCTTATTAGAAATTGTCGCCATAAAAATTAAAATCACCCCCAAAATTTAAAGTGATTTGAACGAGCAATATTGCCCTCGTTAAAAAAAAATGACTTGTCTAAGAATGTGCCATGGTATATCGTACTCTAGTATTGGTACCTGTATATCAGTACCATAGTTGAAGTAGAAGTATTAAACTATGAGAGTGCATTTTACTAGCTGAAAGAGCCATTAAGACAGTGTTCAACTCTTTGCTTGCACATACTGGCAATGATATTGAACATTGTAGCCTAATTAGGTCATGCAAAGTTTGAGAGTGCATGCCTTTACTAGCTGAAAGAGCCATTAGGGCAGTGTTCAACTCTTTGCTTGCACATACTGGCAATGATATTGAACATTGTAGCCTTATTAGGTCATGCAAAATTTGAGCTAAGTCTCTCTCTTTGTAATAGGTGTGGAGTCTAGTGATGCCAGCATTGTAGATGAAACAGGTGATAGTCCGTTTTCAGATGAAGTGTGTGAAAAGACGACTTTCTTGGAAGAACCTAATGCTCACTCTGTAGATGGAGCTTCAGCTTCATTGTCTAAGATAGTTTCTGAGAAAGCAAGCACTGTGATGGATAGTGGTACAGTTAACCAAAATAAAGCTTCAGATAGAGTGCCTGCAAAATCTTTTGTCGAGTCAGCAGCATGCTCGATTGAAACTTGGTTTCAGGCATATGAATTACCAATAATGCCTCCATATATAGAGAAGCTAATGCAAGAAACAAACGGATCACCTTCAAAGTTGACATCTTCTGTTAAAAATAAATTTTTTCACACAGTTTTTGATTCCATTGCTTTTCATACATTGTAAGTGTCAATACAAATACTTATAGAATTGGCTGTGCTGATGGTTGTAGAGCTCGACCTGATTTTGAAAGTAAAGTTTTTTATTTAATGTGACCAATTGTGTATGAAATAAGAGTTCATTGAATGTGGTGTATTGGCCATTCAATGGGCAGTATATAATATTGTTTGGTATTCATAAAGTGATAATATTATAAATTGATTATTCATACAGTGATAATATTATTTTGTTCAAAAAAATCTTATTTTAGCATATGTGAAATTGGTTATAGGAGGTCAATAGCTTAATTGAAATGTAAAAATGAGAAAATTTTCTGTATCGGTAATACTTTAAAAAAAACTTTCTGGGGTGCCAAGTACTGGTACCAGTATACTAATCTTAAGATCACACAAAGACCTATTGCCAAACGAAAAGTTAAATTTACCAAGTAAAAATAGTTAATAAGCACACGAGGTAGCAGAAAAACATCCAGCTTCATGAAAAAAGTTTTTATTATTGTTGTAAACTTACTCTGCACAACATGGCCATGTTTGAAAAAGTTTTGCCATTCCGTAAGAAATGATGATTTTGGCTACATTTCCAGGAATAGTGGTTTTCCTTAAAGACTTCAAGAAGCTGAAATTAGGTGAAGTACGTATAGAATTTTTATATTCTCACAACATCGTATTGTTTTAATTGATTACCAGTACCTCCTGAAAAGGTTTTCAAACTCTGTCAATTGTGGTGTCACCCAATTGGCGATTGTTCATTTTCTACTGAAAAGGTTCCTTTAAAAAATGGTTTGGTGAATTTTATTAAGCTTATTAATGAATATGTCTTTGCTCTTTTTCCAACTTTTAAGGTATTTGTTTCAGATATCCTTCTCCAATGGAATATCATATCATTTGTGGGCAACTTGTTAGCAAATATCCTGCTCTTCAAGATCGACGATATGCAGATGGATGTCCTTTTATATGTTTTTTGATTTTGCTTGCTTTGATTTTTTTAATGTTTTGATGTAAAGTTATTGGTGAGCATTTTTCAAACATGTGGTAAAATCAATAATACCAGAATATAGTAGGCCTTATGGGTTAGTGTATATCGCTATGTAGAAGTTTCTAAAAGTCAAAGTTTGAATTGACTAATGAAAAGATAATAATAATCACAGTACTGGCATTGTTGAAACAACTGAACACTAAAGGGAAAACTGTTTAACTCAAAGGTAACATCGTGAAAATGTGGTAGGGCACTATGAGTTCCTCGGCAAGGATATGTTTCAAATTGTACTTAATATTTTTGACGTTTTATAAGTCAAAAACACGACTTCTTTTATTTAGCTAAAAACTTAACCAGGCAATATGGTGAAAATCTGTGTGTTGACAAACAATAGACTAGATCCAAAAACTTTGTTTGTTTTTTACTGCAATCATAAACTGCTTGGGTTTTTAATATATCCGGTATTCAACAAAACGCATGATTTTATAGTAATGTACATACTTTTTCTTAGAAACTGGTTACCTTGGTAGGTAGTTTTAAACATCGCCTTGCACAAATGATCAACTAGAGTTTCCAACAAAACTGATTCGGCACCTTGAATTCAGGCATTTTGTTAAATATTTTAAAAATAAAGCAACTCAAAATCGCAATAAGCACCAAACAACAGTTTTATTGTTTGTCAAAATGCAGATTTTTACCTCCTGCTTTTTTAAGTCCAATTGCTGGTTTGTTGCAGAGAAAAGTGTGTTACAAGTACAGGTATTAAGTGATTTGCTAAACAAAATTGTTATTGTAGAGAACTGTCTTGGCAAGCCTTCGACAGCGGTTCAAAGATGCTAGACGTTCTCTTTCCAATAATGTTCAAGTGCAAGCAATGAAGGCAAAATATGGAAATAGTGCATCAAAACGTTCACCCAAAATTGCCAAAAAACGTTTGAGCATAGTAAGCCAAATTTTATTGCTGTAAAACTTCACAAATAATATATGGATATACGATACGTATGCCTATAGTATGAGCTCATTGGCGTTGTTGTGACGCCATCACTCCATTGTTGGTATCTTTCAAAGACAGATAGCATGACCTGATCTTGCACAAAGAATTGGGTGTGTATTTTTTCCGAGGCAATAACGTACGTATGTAAGAGGGAGTAATTTTGTCCATGTTTTCACCCACCATTGAGAAATATTTTGCATACAAGTGACATTACAATGTACCAAGCAAGGTGGAATTAATCAATTCACGCGTTTCAATGACTTAAAGGCGGTGAGTCATCCAGCCAATTCCAGTGGTTTCCAATAGCTCAAATTGAGCTATAATTTTTGATATTTTTTGTTTTAATTTTGGGACTGGGGTTGCAAAGATATTCAACAAATACAAAAAGATCTCCCCCCGAAAAAAGTTTTTGGAAACGCTGAGTTTTGTTCTTCCCGCCAAAACCACAGTAGGCCTAATGGTTTAGAGAACTGTGGTAGGCCTAATAGTTTAGAGATAGTTTATTTTTAAATAGTTTAGGCCTAATTAGGCCTAACTATCTCTAAACTATTAGGCCTAATAGTTTAGAGATAGTTCGGCCTAATAGTTTAATAAGATTACAGTAGGCCTAGTAGTTTAGAAAACTGTGGTTTTGGCGGGAAGAACAAAACTCAGAGTTTCCAAAAACTTTTTTCGGGGGCACATCTTTTTGTGTTTGTTGAATATCTTTGCAAACGCAGCCCCAAAATCAAAGCAAAAAATATCAAAAATTATAGTTCAATTTGAGCTATTGTAAACCACCGCAATTGGCTGGATGATTCACCGCCTTTAACTCATTTAGTAGGAACTACCGTAACTCCGGTCACAAGTCGGGAAGAAAAGAGAAAACAAAAACAATTTCAGATATTTACAAATATTGGACATACGTAAGTATTGAGGGTAGAGCCATTCGTAGACAAGTAGAGCCCGCATGCAATCTAGGATATAAGGCGCAAGGAAACAAGAGCGCAGGGGCATAAGAGTGCACAGAGATAATCAGATAATATATATTCTGCGATCTGTTGAAATATTTTTTTGTACTTTGAAAAATAATGCCGCTGTGGTTGGGGTAGAAATAATAATGCCAAGCAACGTTCAAATTCTGCGTCAAAACGCTTTTTTTCTTGTTGCATGCTTTCCCATTCTTTTCTAGCATCGTAATATGCAGCAAACGAAATATGAGGTAATGTGTAGCAAATGAATACCCCTCAAGAAAGAGAGAGGCTATAAATCAAAGATTCTGCTTAATCATGTTCTTAAATTTTGTGACGGAAAAAAAAACTCCTTTTTTTGATTCATTTTTGCGTGGTTCTGCCCCAGTTTAGGTTTGTATGACCATGATAAAAGTGACTGAATTTTCATCATCATTTCCGATATAAGCAATTTAGTAGTGTGTCATTTTGTAACTTACCGTTTTGTCTTACTAAAGTTTGAGGTTTGATTTTAGAATGAGGATGACCCGTACTGCAGCCCAAACAAGGCAGCAAAAGTGGATCAAGACGAGGCAGAAAAAGTGGATCAAGACAAAATTGTTCAGGAACTGCAATGAGATTGGGGAAAAACATTAAAAAGTGATGTGGTTGTGGAGCAACTGATGAATGCTAGTTAAGAAGCACGCCGAGACGAAATTTTAAACGGCGCACTAAGAATAGACCAGTTAATTGTAAAATACCCTTGTCTGCAGTCGTCTTTCCACGTAAGCGATTGCTTTGTGTTCAGTAATTTTGCTCTAGTTTATTTGAGTTGTAAATGACACCATCAGATGTAAATTACACCATCAATGTAATCTTGATCTACAGGTACCCTACTAATGGTACGCTCTGTGGTCATATTGCTTGTATCATAAAAACTTTTTGTTTAAATAAACTACTCTCTCAAAGATCACACAAGCAACAAACAATTTGTTAAAGATATTTGATTTTGCAAAAAAATTATGATTTTTAATATGTTATCACGTTACAGTGCATTTCTTTTTGCCTTGATTTAGGTCAAGCTGAAAGGTTCATGTTGGCCGTATGTGCTAGAGAATTTGGCACTTCCCCAATACTGTTACTGACTAACTCCATTACTGTTTCATTCATTTTAGAATGTTTGCACGTATCAAAATATTTTTAAAGTGATTGTTTCTCCCTAAAATATTGATTAGAAACTAACATGCGTCCTTGTTCATCTGTCTACACTGCAAGGGTATTGATAGCAATATTTGTTTGCTAGCCAGTAAACAACAAAAGCTCAGCACCAAACAAGTTTCAATTTCCGCCGTAGACTATTAGTTAAAAATTATGCTCTCTTTGAAATTTTGTACACTTGCAGCTTTTTGAAGAAGCAAAAAGAATATTTATGTTCAACGTTATGGAGAATGTGGCAAGCATCGATGCAAGAAAGATAAACAGGTTGCTGAAAATGATAAAAATGAAGTCACTACCTTCGTCTCTGGCACAGAGCAGAAGATTGGCAAAAGGTTATTTTTTTATAACTAAGCATTTTGTACTCCACAAACCCGTCAATCAGAACAGTGAGAGTAAGGTTGCACTCTTCTAGAGACTCCAGCTTTCTATAGTGTGTATCAAAGCAGGCGACCTGCAGCTGTAAACGAACTCTGATGGGAAATTTTCAAATAGAGGAAAGTCGCGAAAATGAGAAATTCTTTCAAAATGTCTTTACCAAGATTCTAGATATAAGCTATCAAACTTAATTATGATTTTTGAAAATGTTGCCAACAGAAAACTCTATTGTGCAATTAGTAAGACTACATGAGGTAGCAGAAACGAAACTCTGCAAGGTGGTTTTATGTTACTGTATTTTTGCACATACTCTTAGCTCTTATAACTTTGTTTTCAACATGTAACTATACAGAAATAAAATGATTTTTCTTGTTCGCTACATTTCGAAAGTCTTATTCTCTTTGAAAGTCTATTTGTTCAAAGCTGTAGGTCTTAAAAGTTAATTAAAACTCAGTAGAAATATTCTGGATTGTCTATTAATTGTATAGCGTAGTTCTACTTGAGCCGCTTTTTTCTTTATTGAATAAACCTGTACGCAGTTCCAGTCGGCCATGCTGCTGACATGAGTTGTCTGTGAATGTTGTGATGTAATAGGTAGGCCTAGTGATTTTTTAAATGATGATTACATGGTAAATTAGTTTAATGTCCTCATTAGATTTTATTTATCTGTTACTTCCAAACTTTTTTTTTTTTCAGTATTTTATTACGTTCTTACTTTAGACGATGTCGATGTTGTGTTCATAGACCTTCCAACTGTCTTTGGCGAAGACTACCAGTTTTATCTCTATTGGGAGAAGGTAATTGTGCAATGATTTTAACACCCCAGATTTTTACAGTTGCCAATTTTGTTCTTATATCCAAATGATTAGTAATTATTATGTTGTGAGTCAAGTTGTTCAAAAATGAAATTAGAGAATAAGCTTGTTGGAGGTTCCTTTCTTTATTTAGTTAGAGTTCACTCTTCATTAACTTCATGGGCTGATCATTTAGCAAAGCTTATTAAGTACCTGTTGTATGTTTGCGTTAATCGGATAGCGTATATTAACATCATCATGGTTATATTTGTACGTGGACCATCCGATTCCATATATTCTGGCTTCCAGCAAGGGATTCACATTGTTAATCGAACAAAATGAAATTTCAGGGTTTATACGGTCAGGGAAAATCAGGGGAAAACATATCTTTTTCGAGTTGGTCAGGGAAAGTCAGGGAGAGTCAGGGAAAGTCAGGGAATTCAACGAAAAAGTCAGGAAAAAGTTGGAAAAAGTCAGGGAGATTTTTTTGGAAAGTTCTTATCTCCTATGAATCAAGATCCATTGTTTATTTTAGCAATTGTGTGTCAAACAAGCTTTTGCTGGTTGATATGATACTGTTCGTTTATATTCTGAAAGTCAGGGAAAAAGTATGTTTTGCAGGATTGGGTCATGGAAAAACATAGGGATTTTTAAACGAAAGTCAGGGAAAACAGGTGCGATTTTGACGAAAGTCAGGGGAATATGTCAGAAAAATTCTGTATAAACCCTGAATTTGCATTTGTCAAAGTATTGCGCAAGCTGTGGGGTGTCTAGTTACCAGCTATTGGATATTTAACATCCAGTATTGCAAGAATATGCAATACCCTTGCAGCTTTTGGGATGGCTGCTACAGATTCCACAAGCCAAAGTTGGAATAAGGGTGAAAAGAGTTTTCAACAAACTGTAAAAAGGAACTACCTATAAACATTTCTTATACCTATAAACATTTTCTTGGAATGGGGAGGAGGCTATAACCCTCTGAATAAGGGTAAAGAGACTTTCCTTAAAGAGACTGCTGAAGAAACTACTGTTAACATTTTATTATTTGCTTTGGATGCGATATAGGAGCCTTTTACCTAAATCAAAGTACACTGGCCAACAACAAAAAAAATTTTTGAATGGTGCCAATAATTTTTTAACTGATCTTGGCTAATTTGGGGTCGCTGATTTCAAAAATGCAGTTATTTTTTCTCCATCAGGTCTAGTTTTTTTGCTATGGTACACCAATTAATGAGCATTTCTGTACTAAAAGATTATCATTTAAATATCTGTAAAAGTTTTTTTTACAAAGCATAAGATACTGTAACATCAAAAATATGTTGCATAAACCAATTTCTTTAATAGCTGCAAAAACACTAAAACAACAGAATGATAAAAAGTAGGCTGCCATATTTATGAAGTGCCAACCATAAATTTGCGTTTTAATGATTTGTGACTATGAGTGGCAACAGAATCACGTTTGATAGACCAGCAGTAATCGGCTAGCATGACGGCATCCCATCTCCCTTGATATCTCTCTTCCATTTCCTTAACGTCTTGATGGAATCTTTCTCCTTGTTCATCACTAAGTGCACCCAAATTTTCAGCAAAGCGATCAAGATGAATTGGCAAGAAATGAACCTTGATGCTTATTTTTAGCACCGATATCTTCAAAAGAGCTCAGTAAGTTAGCTACAAGCTCTTTGTAGTTGGATGCTTTTTTGTTTCCAAAAAGTTTTTAACTACTTTCACAAATGCATCCCAGGCATAAAATTCTTCTTTGCTCATGGATGAGGGAAACTCATGATCATTCATTAATTTTCTTATTTGGGGTCCGTTAAAAATACCAGCTTTTAATTTTCTATTGTTAGACCGGGAAATTTGCCGCAGATATATTTGAAACACGCACCTTCCTTGTTCAGTGCTTTGACGAATTGTTTCATGACTCCTAGCTTGATATGTAATGGAGGAAAAACTATTTTGGATCTTTCCACTTGCGGTTGAGCTTGTATGTTCTTCTCACCTGGTACCATTTGTTTTCTCACTGTCCACTCTTTTTGTCTCCAATGCTGTTCTCTAGCTCGGCTATCCCGCAAGCAAATAAAGCATGGAAACTTGGTATATCCTCCTTGTAATCCCAATAAAAATCCAACCATTTTCAGATCCACTCATATGATCCAGTTGTGCTTGTAATAGCCAATTTTTTCTAAAACAAATTTAATATCGCTGCATTTTTTTTTGAGTGTTGTAGAATGTCCCCACGGAGTAGATCCAAAATCATTTCCATTGTGCAAGAGAACACATTTTAAACTTTGTTTGCAGCTATCAATAAAAAGTCGCCAATTATTGGGATCATATTGGGTGACACCAAGCTTCTTCAGAACGCCCTCAACATTATTGCAAAATACTATATCTTTTTCTTGGGTAAAATAAGATAGAAATTTAGCTTGACGATTTCGGTAGTAAGTTATAAATGTTCCTGGTTGTAAAAGATTCTTTTCTTTTAGTCTTGATGCCAACAGTTCAAAAGACTCTTTGGACAAGTTCAGGTCTCTTGCCAAATCATTTAGTTCATTTTGTGAAAATAGTTGTGGAGGTAACAGATAAGGTGGAAAGTCGTTGTCTGCAATAGTAGTTTCACTGTCAGTAGAGGAAAGATCATCTTCACTGGATAAAGCAGATTCAAGTTGAGGCAAACCTTCAAAAACAGGAACAGGAAGTTCTTCACTGTGTGGAACAGGCCTGATTGCCGAATCCAAACTTAGATATGTTAATGAGGTTCTATTCTTCCTATTGATGCCTTTGGTCTTTACTCCACAAAAGTAGCAGTCACTGTAATGATCTTTTGGCTCTCGCCACACCATCGAAATTGCAAACCTCAAACCTTTCCTTTGTTTCTTTGTCAATAGCTTTAAATGCTCAATGCAGGTTTTGCAAACAAAATGGGGAGCCCACGATTTGTCTTGATCACCAAGCTTTACTTTGAAATAAGCTAAATAAGCTTGTTTCACAAAATCGGTGATTAGCTTTCGGTTGTGCTCCAATGTGTATTCGCCACATATATAACAAAAAACATTAGGGTCATTTACACAGCTTCTTCCAGATGAAGTAGTCATAACTTACTGCTTTAGATGTAGTATATCTGCATAACAATGTAAACTAATATTAGCTTCATATACCGGTAACGCTATGATATAGCAGTATACTACAGCCTAGTATAGTGTATCTAACTACTGAATATACAGTGGTACAATACCTAACTATATCTGTATATCTAACTTGACTATCTATATCTTCTCTTATAAACTGACATGCACTTCCATATCATCACAACTGATAGTTACTGCAAGTGGATATTGCTTATTTAGTTATGCTTATTTTCCAACCTATGCACTAAGCAGTAAACGTGACTGTTCATCAGTGCTAAGCTCTTCAGCTGCATTAGTCTAGTGAGACAGAACGGCAGCTTTAAGACTAGTGATGAGAGACACAAAAGAGTAAAGGAAGTGTGTAAACAATAGGTGTTTATATTTCCTGCCTGCTAAAGCGGCAATAAAAACACTTCTAAAACACAAATCAAGTAAATAGCAAGACGAAGACATGAAACAGCATCCTACTGAAGACACTGCTAAACAGCCAATCGCATAGAAACCAAAAACGTTGGATATCTTAAAAAATTGACCTGATAGAGCAAAAACAAGATCATTTTTGGAATCAGCACCCCCAAATCAGCCTAAAATTGTTCTTAACTTCATGGCACCAAAAATTGTGTTGGCCAGGGTTATTTATCCCCTCCCTTACTACCTTGCGGGATACAAGTGGCAGGCACTGGACATTCAACATTCAGTATTGCAAAGATATGAAATACACCTTGCAGCGTGTAAATGGGGTGTTCACACATTAGGCGTTTGCCTCAATGAAGCGGATAAAAGAAAGCTTCATTCTGCAGCAGTCCACCAGTAATCGTTGAAATAATTAGCCTGATGTTGCTGCAAAGAAAAAAAAACAAAAACTGAAACTGTTTCAGCTGAAATAATTTTTTGTAGCAGTGTGATCAATAGATCATCGTATATGATTACTGGTATAGGTAGGCTATCAAAACTTAAAATGTTGTTTTTTTCGCTTCGACAGAAGACTATGTGTGAACTGAACAACCCGGGTGAAGACGTTTTTTCACAAACTGTAGAAAAAAAATCCCGATAAAAATTTCGTTCTATGTGTTTTAGGATGTTTCATTTTTTCACCATTCTTGAATTCCAAAATGCCTGGGGTCCCTATAAGTGGTATTTTGGGTAAAAAGTTTTACACCTCAATTTTTTTGCAATTATGATGTCATATTGAGGTGGTCCATGACGTTTGAAATTTCTGTGGTCCGAAATCGCATGGTATGGCCATATCTTCCAAACCGCTCGTCGTAGGTCGACAAAATTGGTGTCAAAATGCGCGAAAGAATCGATTTCCTATACGCGATGTAGAGCAACCTATACTCTATCAGTTTCAGAAAAAAAGTTATTTCAACAAAACTAAATTTGCCGTCTCAACGCAGAATTGTAGAGTGGCATATGCTGCCCTCTTCTGTTGCTTATAACGTTCAGCTGAAAACATTCCGACTTTTTTCTGCCTAAAATCGTTCCATTAGACTACTCATATTTGCTTGCTTGAATACCGCTACATCTGCTACTCACACACACGCGTGACGCAATACAACTCTCAAGTTTTAATTCACTCAAAACTCGCTAATTTCCATGTTGCACAAATGAACATGCAAACGCAAATCAGACAGCGATAGTTGAGTTGGATCATCTTGTATTTTATTATTTATAAGTTCTTTTAATCTTTCAATTCTTCGTTCGGTGGAGCAATTGTGGTTCTCGATGGATTTCCAGAACATTGGTGTGATATCAGTTGTTATACACGGGGCTTCCTTACTATTTGCTGTTAAGTACTGCTTCAGAAGAGTAGAACGGTCTTGAAGCAATGCACATACATCCACGTCTTTGGGGAATGACTCGGAAGTTTTAACTGCTTCAGCAGTGTATGGTGCAACTTCGGCAAACACACTTAACGCAACATTTTTCCAGGAAAGCCATTGCGAAGCATGTGACAAGAAGTACTTCATGGCAACTTCAGATATGTTTGGTTCAATTTCAAAACAAGAGCAGAGCAGATCACGTTGGAATAGGCAAAGAAAAGGACCTTCAGGGGCTTTGGGGTGTAAATGAATCATCAAAAAGGATGGCACGTATACAGATATTATGTAGGAAACAATCTTCTGTAGCTTGGCTTTCTGTGTAGCAGTGAGATTACTGGAGTTGAAAATTAGTGTTCGCATATATCCATTTGCGGTAGTGATCCACCGAGAATGGCAAACTTTTTCTTGCTTATAAAAAAGCAGATTCTTTAAATTATCTGGAACTTCAGCAATGATGAAAATGCAAAAACTAGCATGTATAGCTGATCATTTCGAAAGCTGTGATCGTCAACTTTGCTGCTTTTTTTCTGGGAAAACCACTCCAGTTTAGCTCTCAAGTGCACTGCAGCTATTCTGGTTACTGGAACGTCCAATTGATTGGCTGGTGTTAACTTTTCCCTGCTCGGCTTATCCAATGCTATTAAGTTTAGCAAAGCTCCATGTTGCATTGCTCCAGGCCCCTTTTTTGGCCATCAACATAGGAAATTACGTGGGAAAGATAAATCTCATTTGTGTGCAACATGCATTCAAGAGTATAGATATCATGACCTAGCTCGTTATTAAAGAACTTCACCAGCCGAGCATTAACTCCAGACTTTTTTCCCGTATTGAGAGCAGTCGTGTCAACCATAACAGAATAAATGTGAGAAAGTTGAAAACTGCAAGCCTTGATGGTGTTAAAGTGTTAAAAACTGTTTCTGCAGTGACAGACATTCCCTTGAGGAAAGATTTCACTGCAAACACACTTTCGTGCATCTTCTTATCAGCATCACTACAAAACTGACCAAGGAAAATATATCTGTCTAGTTTATCTACCATGCATCCGTCGTAGCACAACTGTATGGCAGAAGCGGTTTTTAAAAGATTTTCACTTTCAGCCAAAGCTCTTTTTCGCTCTTGTTCTCGTTGTTGGTGCACAGTCGAAGGTGATGCAGCTATTTCATTTCCTAGGCTTGATTTCAAAATATCAGACTGCTGTCGAATTGATACCATCCTTCGATCTGCCAGCACGCAGCTCATGTCAGTTATTGAATAGGAATGGACTTTCTCATATAGTTTCCCTCTCACAGCTGCCCTTGGAGGCTCATATTCTTGATCAACTTCCCCATTAAAGTCTTGATCAGATTCGCTTTCACTGCTACAAAATTCATGCACTATTGCTGTATTCCTTTTTCCAAGTTTGGAAATTTGGATTTCGGGTACTGGTACTTTAGCTGAGTTTAAACCAGAAGTGCTGGGTTGTTTAACTTCTTTGTTTACCTCCCGTTTCCTCTTATGATTTCCTCGCTCTATTTCCTTTTTAGTGTGACTCATATCCAGAACTCCAATATACATTTTCCTATCATTTCTTTGGTCTTGCAAAAAAAAAATTTCCTTTACCGGTATTCTATCGGCCACTTCGCAGCTGCATGAACATTTTTTGTTATGAATCACTGGGCTGTCGGTAATAAAGCATTTGCATGTGCACATATCAAATAAACTATACAACCACCCTTCGTCAACTTTACTACCTCCACCCTTCATAACTTTCTTTCTTGCAGTGTTATACTTCTCTATCAGATCTTTCAACTTGGCTTCTATCCTCTGTTTGCTGAGTACCGGAAGACCAGCCTTTGTCCACAGGCCTACAACATCAATCAAGACCTAATCTTTCACATCTTTGAAGTAGGGCATCTTGTTAAAAAATTTGGGATTCATTTCAGTTAGTGGTTTTCCCACGTAAAAATAATGACCAACTACATCTTCATTAAGGGGTAGCACGTTTTTGTCTAACTCCTTGCAATATTGCATCGACTTCGTAACACTGGATCTCAATGCCATGACTCGAAATACAATTCAAACTGGCACTCTCCCTGCACAACTTCATTAATTCCGTTTAGTTATCACTGTTTCACTGTTACCTAATGCACATAATCGCTTTTATTACGCAATAAAAGCGATAAGAGTGGAAAAAAAACAAAACATATTTTTAACTGAATGACTTCATTGCTTCAAAAATAGGTGTAGAATTCTTTTTTTTGAAATAACTTTTTTTCTGAAACTGATAGAGTATAGGTTGCTCTACATCGCGTATAGGAAATCGATTCTTCCGCGCATTTTGACACCAATTTTGTCGACTTATGATGAGCGGTTTGGAAGATATTGCCATACCATGCGATTTCGGACCACAGAAATTTCAAACGTCATGGACCACCTCAATATGACGTCATAATTGCAAAAAAATTGAGGTGTAAAACTTTTTACCCAAAATACCACATACCGTATTTACTCGTTTTACCGCCCGATCTTGATTAAGAGCCCGTTTGAATAGCCGCCCATGTGAGCAGAACAAAAAAATAAATAAGGGCCCGTGCTTTAATACCCGCCCGGTGCAAAAGCTGATTTTTCAGTGGTAGAGAACAATAGAAAATAAGAAGCTGCTAAGAAACGCTTGTGTCACAACACTGTTAAATTTTAAGCGCTAGTAGACAACAGTCACGCCTTAGGCTGCGTTCACACCTAAGTTTCTCCAGGTTTCACGATGTGGTTTCAAACCTGATTGCGAAACCCGCAGCGTTCACACATGCGTAAAAAGTTCGTTCACACTAGTCGGTTTTGACAACCAGGAATCGCGTTTTTGATATGTGTGAACGACCAAAAAGTCATGAACCTGGTTGTCATGCCTCGGTTTTGAAACCTGAAAAATATTAGGTTTGAAACCTGAAATGAGAGTGACATCTTGTAGGTTTGGTAGCTGAGGATTTTGATTGCGCACATTCGGTTATGTATGTACTTCAAATTGTCGGCAGTAAGGTTACTACCGGTACGTTTGCTACCATAGATAACATTTTTAATGCATAGGCTAATCCTAATCGTATTGATTTTGTGTGGGTATAGGTTACTTTTAATTTAAATGGTCGGCTATGTTATAAATTTAATATCTTTAGCCTATGAATTATGCACTAGGCTACTTAATTGTAGCTGGGTAAACTAACCTCGCCACTGTTCCCTCTTAAAGTGAAAAAATGAGAAATTTTTAAGCAAATTAGGACTGTACTAATTTCTGTTAAAAAGTAAGAAAACTTTTATGCGAAATTGGCAATGTCAGAAAGTGTACAATACTGTATAAGTGTACAATACTGTATAGGGTATATACTGTATATACAGTAGAAGCAGCTATTTTGCCTCTAGAGGCAAAATAGTGTTTTTCCTCTGTTTGGGTTAAGGTTTGGGTTATCATTAGGCTTAGGGCTATTTTGGCACTTGCGGCAAAATAGCCATTAGGACTATTTTGCCTCCAACTGGCAAAATAACATGGGGCTCTTTTGCCTCTGAAGGCAAAATAGCCACTGCCTTAAATAAAATTAAAGTATCTTGTAATAAAAACACAAATTTCAGGCGAAAATTAAAACAAACGTTGTTTCAACCTTTACAAATAATGGGCAAATTCTCAAACAAATAGCCTTTAAACAGCCTAAGCTAATGTAGGCCTATTATTCGGGCAAATTTGAACTTCTGAAATTTATTGAGGGAACAGCTAACCTACCGGTAACTCCTTAGTATGCTGCATATTTTTCTTTAGTGCAACTAGAGCTTTATTTCTGCATGCTGTATCAATTTAATGGTAATCAAAGTAACATGTACAGGAAAATTATTGTGTACAGTTAGACAGTGTACAGTTTGGACAGCTAAAGAAATGAAAATCAAATTTTGGCCCTGTAATCAACCTCCTTGTAAGAAGTATTGTATTGTAGCCTTGTAGGCCTATTTGTATAATTTTGCCTGCTAATGGCTTCCTTTAGGTTGATCTTTGTTGGATATTTATTGATTGGTCTATTCATTGCAGCATATTGAATTTGAATAGGCCTATAAGCTAGTCATCTAAACTTATAAAAAGAAAAAAGTTCTCAAAGTATGTTGTGTTTTCAATCCATGCAATGTCTGCAATGGATTGTATCTAGCTGTTAAACTTTTTAGCATTTTATTATCGATATAATGCATATTTTTATATTAACTCCATCAAATATTATTACTGTTATTTGAGTTTTTGTCTTTTGTTATTACAAACTTGTAACTGCTAATTTGTGATGTTAGATTAGACATACTTTATTGTTTGTTACTGTAAATTTGTAAAGTTACTGGTATTATAATGGCTCAAACACTCAAAAAAGTTGGCAGAGGGACTCTATCAATGGAGCAGCACTGAAATAACCGAGTTGCTGGAAAGTTGGGCTGCAGAAGAAATACAAGAGATGTTGGCATCCACTAAATGCCACAAAGAAATATTTTTTAAAGTTGCAGTCAACATTCCTGATAGAGATGCACTAAACTGCCAGAAAAAGATACAGCAGCTTCGAAGGGAGTATTATAAAGATAAAGATAGACTGAACCAATCTGGTAATACAACTGACATTCCTCTGCCATCGTCAATAGCTGCATACTTTGACGTGCTGGATCAAATTTTAAGTGATCGACCTTTAACCACTCCTAGCACCTTGCAGACAGGTGCTGAAAAATATCAGTATGTTGGTGTTTACAAACCTAGAAAGAGTTCTGAGTTTATGGTGTTTATTTTAACTGTGCATGTGTAACTCACATAATTATAATCTTTAGAATTTGTTTTAAATGGACATATGCATAATAAAATTGCAGGAAATTTTCGCCATGTACACTAGGGTGCTTATTTTTTCTCCAAACATATTAAGTTTTTTTTGCATGTTTTAGGTGTTTATTTTGGAGAAAAAACAACATCAGCAAAATAACTTTTGAAAAAAATTAATACCTAGGGGTCCTCCTCAACAATTACATGAATAGCTGTGAGAATAAACACTTTTTGGTTGTAACTTTTGCATTTTTAAAGGTAGTAGTTGGATTTTGGTGTCTAATTTGACTATAAGGATGCCATTAATAGCAGTAAAAACTTGTTTCATCGTACCTAATTTTATGTTTTGCAGGTATTTCACATTTTTGGCAAAAAATTTTTTCGGATTTTAGCACAGAAAGACTCTATTTTGCTCAACAACATGCAAAACCAAGTTTAAAATAAGCAAAATTGGCAATCAATGCACCAATAGTAAGAAGTTATATTTTGGGGTCATTCATGCTTAATTCAAAATGGCTTGTCATTATATGTCACCAAACATAGATATTTTTTCTTAAACGATATCACACAGAATAAAAAATAAAAATTTTTTTTTTTACGAATATCTCAAGTAGTTTTCCAGTTATAGCAGTTTGAATTTTTGGCCAGTAGAGGGAGATTTTGCTCCCGAATTTGAAAATAATGCTGTAATTCCATTTCTGAAGCAGTCTGATGCCTGAAAATAGCTACATTTAGGTTTTTGGGATCAAGGAATTCATTTTCGATGTCATAATTGCAAAAATATGATTGCTTTATGGTGAAAAATTGATTTTAAATTTTGACAAGAGCCCAACTTTAGGGGCAAATTTTGAGGTGTAGGCGCATTGCTGCGAAAAAAACTTTTTTTTTAACAGTTTTTTATTGGCATCTGAACTGGGAAAGATTTTTGTTTGGTTAGTTAATTCTAATAAACCTGCAATTTTAATGGTTGCATCACTTTGAAAATTGTTTGAATTTTCTGAAAAAAGTTTGGGAAACTAGTTTACTTGTTGTGTGAGGTAACTACAGTATAATTCAGGCACTGTAAATGAAAAATCATTCTATCGATATATCACCAATAGCTCAGTCAATCGTGATACTGTACGTGGAGTTTTACTAAAAAGTTCAATATTAGTTCAGAGGCAATAATTTCTTGTCAAAGACCCAAAGCGGTACCTAGTTCAAGGAATAATCTACTAACAGCATTTATCAACTTTCTAAAGTATGAGGTTCCTATTTTGCAATAGCTGACTATCTTGTAATGCCAGACAAAATTTCTTGAAAGATGAAGCAGTTATAGTTTGTGTGTTTATTATATCTGTATTCAAAAGGAGTAGCCTTGAGAGTAGATTTTTTCCAGTTCTCATTGAAAGTAGCCTTCTAATAGTTCTAAACTGCTTTTGAAAGTCTGTATTATCCGTTCGAAAATATTTGTAACAACATTATGAAAAATTCTACTTTAGGAGTGCCTAAAGTTTTCAAGGTGCAGACCACATTACATTTTTTTCTGACCTTTAACAAGCCGCACAATTTTTATAAAATGTTTGGATAATTTTTATCATGAATACTGCTCACTTAAGTTTTGCATCGTTGTCCTTATTTCAAATTAAATAATTTTTAACCAGAGTTAAGCTATAATAAAGATAAAGTTCGTTTTATGTTCACCAAAAATTAAAGTTTACTCAATTATTTGGAAGAACTTTTTCTTACTCCACAAACACAGTCCTGTTTGTTACAAAGCACCATCATATCCAGATTTTGTTAAGGGAGAGGCTTCAAAAAGGTAACATTTTTCTATGTCAAACTTTCAACAGTATCTAGCACCCAACAAGTTACAAAACTGCTGTGTGTTTAAAATGCATCTTGAACAACATAAGGCTTGTGTCCCAGATGCTAGATGGTTTGTATGATTTCATGGAAAAAATAGTGTATTTAGCAGTACAGTTTTAATGGCATCTGCAAGAAACTTTGTTTTTAACGCCATTTACATGATTCTTCAGTTGACCACTTTGAACTCTTTTCATTAAAAATAGCAGTTCCTTTCTATGCAGCAATTCGAAAAAGGTCCATGAGTTTGGTCCAACAAAATGATTGAGACGTTTTGCCCCAAAATTTTCTGTTGCAGGCATTTGTTGGCAATGAGTACGGGATTGGTTCTGTTATTTTGGGACTGCACTTGCCATTTTCTTTTTGTCACGATCTGCTACTCTGGCACTAAACAAAGTCATTAGCACAAGACATTCTCTCAAGTATCAAAGATGGTCTTTGAGTTTAACGTAGGCAGCTTCCACCATCTCCATCGTTCCTGGGTCTCTAGCTTGAGTTTTTACCTCGTCCAGCAGTTACTGCAAATCCAGATCCACCTGGGTTGCATCTGCGTTGTTTGTTGAGCTCAACATTGATTCGTCAAACATCAAAAAATTAGTGTTTGACTCCACCAGTGTCAATTCTGGTATCAAAAAAGGAGTGGTGGTACAGGTAAAAAAGTTTTTTCGATAACCGTTGTTAGATTTGGCATGTCGCCATCATACACTAGAACTTGTTTCTGGGGCAGTATGCATGACAGTTTAAGGAAGTAGGGGATCTTCGCATAAAAGATGATCTTTGCACAAAATCACTTGAAAATCAGAATTGCCTGGCAAAATTGGAATAGGGCCAGGGCAATTTGAAATATTATTGAAGATTTCATAACGTTATTGTCCTTAAACATAGTATGAAACTATGAGTGAGCACTACTGCAAAAACTTCATCTTGAGCATATTCTGAGCAGGATTTTTAGAAAGTTCAATCTTGAAAATGATCATTGATAGAATGCAAATATTTGCAGTCAATTCCAATAAGTGTTAGCTAAATTATAACATTGTGGTGCCTGATGTGCTTGTAAATTCTTACTACTGGAGCATTCATTGACAATTTTGCTTATTTTAATGTTGATTTTGCATGTTGTTGAGCAAAAAAGAGTCTTGTGCTAAGACGCAATTTCTTTCGCCAAAAATGTGAAAAGCCTGCAAAACATAAAATTAGGTAAGATGAAGCAAGTTTTTACTGCTATAAATGGCATCCTTATAGTCAAATTAGTGGGGATAGACACCAAAATCAAAGTGCTATCTTTAAAAATGCAAAAGTTACAACCAAAAAGTGTTTATTCTCACAGCGGTTCATGCAATTGCTCTGGAGGAACTCCTAGGTATTAATTTTTTTCAAAAGTTATTTTGCTGATCTTGTTTTTTCTCCAAAATGAACACTTTGAACTCAAGCTGAAAAAAATTAAAATTTTTGGAGAAAAAAAAGCACCCTTGTGTGCACTCAAATTAGTCTGCCACTTACGTATGGCAATTTACTGAAAATAATTTTGGAGCAACAAAGCATGTCATCTTCCATAAGATAACCAAGGGATGTTGAACAGATTGATCATAAGCTTCACAATATATGGTAATCATAGATTTTGAGCTGATTTTCTCTCTTTGCTTAAAAAGATCAACAACAGGCCAGAGGAAAATACAACATGCTCTTGAAATCAACATAAAATAGTTGCAGACACTCATGATTAACATTCTTCAACTTTATAGAATATATTCTCACTGTAGTCCCCGAACGTGGTGGATGTGAAGAAATGTCTTCAACCGGCACAATGGACAGTTTGGTTTGAGATAATGTTTTGTTTCAATCTGATCCAGCTTCCTCTTCAACTTCTTCTAATCTATCTGCACTTCGGCAAACTTGTTCAACTCAAGCTGGAGCTGCTGTAAACCTTGCCGAATCTGCTGGAACTTCACTTCCTGACCTTCGTGACATGCGACGTCCCAAAAAAAGGAACTTCAAAGTGAGCACGTTAAGGGTTCTGCTATAGATTCAGCTGGGCTATTAGCCAAGTTGTCTTGGCCAGGAGACAGCGAAATGACCTTACGGTCTTCAAGTCAAGCTCCTCCTATCTACCATGTTAAGGTGAAATCTCCACATTGCCCTTGCTACTGCTAAGCGTCAAGCAAGGAAGCTGTAGATACCATTGTAAAAAATCGGTTGGTTTAGAAGAGCTCGACGAAGGAGTGAACCGAAGTCTACCGACTGCGAGGCGGACGTTTAACCACTGAGCTATTTTGTATCTTGAAGAAAGAGCATGTTTTACATGAAAGAGCTGGTATCATGGTTTTTCGTTTGTTTTAGTATGATCTGGTTTTTGATATCTCTGCAGGTTTTTCTGAGTAACTACCAGTGATAAAGTTATTAAAAAAATTAAGGTGTGTAATAAAACATATCTAAAAATGCAATAAAGTTGGAATAGAGCACATGTGATTTGATTGGTGTTGATAAAGAAGGGGAAGTAGTATCTTCTGTTTCATTAACTTTTATGAGAATATGAATCAACTACCAAATGAATGTAAAGTGCTCCAAAATCTTTATTACCAATAAAATATTCTTGGGGTTTCAGGTACTCCTAAAGATTCTGGAAAAGAGAAAATTATGAAATGCATGTCCGGGTTGCTGAAAAACATGCTACAGCAGCTGCAGAAGCAATACGGTGATGAGCGAATGCAAATGCTGATGAATTTTCAAGTAAGACCTACTCCGCATTTCAGCATTTACTGTTCTTATCCGTTTAGTTGACTTATGCGTAATTTTATTGCTTGCTTTGCTTTAGTATGATCACGATTTCGTGTCAGGTAATATACTGTTTTTGTGCTCATAACTCGCTGCTTGACATGTTGCGTTTGCGGCTGTTATCTGTAAAACTTGTCTCTCATTAAGGTGGGTTTTTCATTTTCCTGTTCCATCATTACACCAAGCACCACAATGTAGGTTAAGTTAGCACAACAGCTGCTCTGACTTAGGTGTTTTCCTGCCTCAAATTTACCCTCTAACTACAACATTCACCAAACAGGTTTTGCTTTTGTAGGAGATACAGTTGGAAAAAGAGCGACGTCACGAATTGGAAATAATGAAATTGCTATCCAGGTACCAGTTATCTTCATATTTAATGTTGGCATAATATGAATTTACCCAAAATACAAATTGAACAAGAATATACTTATTCGGCCATTAAGGCTTTATTTCGTTTTGTTACGCGTACCATAAAACAGCAATATTTTGCTATAGTGATGTTTCAGTCGCATAAACCAATAGTTCTCATCATTTTTGGGTCACTGGCTGTTTTGTCACTTTGGAAATTTAACTTTAGTAATAAATCATTACTTTGGTTATAGTCCGTATTCTTGTAACATAATACACAGCAGAGATGGAACCGGTCAGGATTTTCTCTACCCGACCGGTAAATTTCGAAATCATCGCCGGTTGACCGGTTTTTTTAAAGAAGACTTTCGTTCAAAGAAGAATCTCGACCCGACCCGGTTTCCATCTCTGATACACAGCATTGGACTCAGTTCTTGGTATAACGGTGACTCGAGTTGGTAGTGCTCATCACCACTACTTTGCATCTGAGCAGCACAGCTACGTCGGTAAGATATGCTGCTTTCGTACTACTGCGTTGTATGGTCGGCATGCAAATTAAACCTGCATTTCCCTCAGCACTTCTGCAATGAGTGTAACCAACTTCGGCGACAGGAATTACGATATCGCTTGTTTATTGCAGCAAAAAAAACGTGGAATCAGGTAAACATTCAAGAATGAGAGAACCAAGAAAACGTTGCCGTGGCAGCGATTACGATTTAACTTTGGATGATACTTGGGAAAACAATCAGAGTCGAAGAGTTCGAGATTTAGCCTGCGACAATTATCGAGATTAAAAAACATATGTGATTGCTTGTATGTACTTGTGGTTGTAGATTATTAGACGTAAATAGACGTATATCCGAATACTACTTTTTCCTACTTGACTGGTCTTAAATGCAGCAATACATGGTACTCCTGTGAATAGTACCATTTTGTTGCAACGACTCTTGAGGAAAGTTGGTCTTTAATAACGTAACATACATTAGCGTTTCGAGGTCCTAATTTCAACCTACGAATTTAAGCGTTTCGAGGTCCTAATTTCAACCTACGAATTTAAGCGTTTCGAGGTCCTAATTTCAACCTACGAATTTAATCTGTAAGAATTACAGAACAAAAGTCATTACCCGAAGTAAATATTTATTAAAAACGCGAACAAACCAAATCCTTCCAAAAAAGGTACAGCCTAAAAACACAAATTTAATTAAGGAAAAAGATATTGCTTTAAAATATCTCTAACGCAAGAACCGTCAACGGTAGAAAAATCATCGCTTGGTTCCAGGTCAGTTGGGTTGCTGGGAGGTTCCCACCATTCTTCATGAAAGAAGTCTTGTCGCTTTTCGCAAACGTTATGAAGGGTTACGCATGCCCCTATGATCTTGATAGCGTTGTCCACACCTGCATCGCAGCGCTTCGAGATGCAACGCCATCGATGCTTCAAGCGACCAAAAGCCTGTTCCACCACTTGGCGAGCAGAACTGAACTTCTGAACACACAAATACATTACTATAATACTGAGCGAACTGATTAAACGAAAATCATAACATTGTATAGTGGTAATAGTTCCGGCCTTGGGAACATGAAAAATGTGTTTGAATGTACGCAAAAGCAAAATCCGTATTGGTCAGAAACGGAATATGAAATTTCAAGAGCTCCCCTGCTTCAACATGATAATTTATTTACCAAGCTGCCACTGCCAGTGGACTTTACGGTCTTCTAGACAACCTTTTTACCACTTAAAGATTGGGCTGTAGTGATCGCTGCGAAAATTTAAAATAACAGACGATTCGCCGTTCGAAAAAACGTCTTCTTCAAACGTTCTCAAGAAATGAAAAAAAATGTGTGTTTATCATCGTGCAGCTTTGACGTGCGAAAAATCCGGATTTTGAGAGATTGCAGAAATGTGAAAGAGCGTTTTTGGTAACACAACCAGATACTCTTCACCTCATTAGCACATCGTAACTAGGCCACATAATCAATGAAGGTGTATTATTACTTTGTTAAAGAGCGTTTCAGTTGCAGTAATGCTTTTTTCTTGAAAAGGTTTAATGAGCCACGATTTTAAAGGATAGGCACTATCTCCAATGATGTAATACGGAAGTTTCATTCCACATATCCTCATTGGGCTCTAAAGCAGAAATGTCAAATCAATTGCTGTAAGTTACAAGTAAGACTATTTAAATTACGTTTTCTACAGTGTGATTCAATTTTTTAAATATTTTTTCAAATTCAAAGCTTAGCACTGCTACGAACGGACAAATTTGGTTAGTACCTACAGACCAAGTTCCAGTTCCGTCGCTACGTGGTGGCCAGGGGGGCCTTGCCCCCCCTCTAACGACTGCTTGTGCCCCCCCCCCATTTCGGTTTACTCAGAATACGTTTTTGGAACATCACGTAACGACAATAGGCAATAATGGAACAGGAATAATAATGTTCAAACATATTTCTCGCTTGACGATGCAGGAAGTTCAGTTAAAAATTAAAATCACGAAAAATTAAAAAAAAAACACTATAGTCTGTTTCCCCCTAATGGGGTCGGCAGGTGGGGTAAAAATTACACAAAAACAAAACGGTAATATACTTGGTGGTGGTGGTGGTACTACCCGACCCCTTCCGAGGGATGGGGGCGCGGAGGAACTCCGCGGAGACCCAACTGTCGGGCCACACCCCAAGGTCTGGACCATAGATCGAGAATAGAAAGAGAGGAGCCAAAGATAGATTTGCGAAGGGGTTCAGAAGCAGGACAATCGAGGAGGAGATGATTGAGGTCCTGTAGAGGGTGTCCACAGGCACTACAATCAGAATTCTCCTTCCGACTGATCCTGTGAAGATAAGAAGATAAAAGAAGACTGTGACCATGGCAGCGAAGACGAGAGAGCTCACTGCGTATGGAGCGAGAAAGAAGAAGTTCCTCCGAAGAGACTTCGGGGACTTGGAAGTTCAGGTGGGAGTGAGAGATGTGACGTCTCCAATTGCGGTATTGGGAATAACGG
This sequence comes from Trididemnum nubilum, assembly GCA_963965965.1. NCBI lineage: Eukaryota > Metazoa > Chordata > Ascidiacea > Aplousobranchia > Didemnidae > Trididemnum > Trididemnum nubilum. The sequence goes on from OZ014480.1 coordinate 12,742,588, forward strand.
ACTTTGGCAATAACTGGTAGGAGAGGGCTAGGGATCGCATCAGTGGGCAGAGAGGCACCAGTTTTGGCAAGTAAATCAGCTTTTTCATTTCCGGGGAGACCTGCGTGTCCGGGGACCCATTGGAAGCTCAAAGTGGTATTGTTGGAGAGGGAAGAGGCAAGGGACCAAACATTCCATAGGGACTCAGGCAGGAGATAAGTGGGGGCTGAAGAAAGGATAGAGAGGGCTGATTGAGAGTCGGTTAGGAAAAGAACTGACTGGAATTTGCAGTTCATCAAATGGCTAGTACACCAAGCAAGACCTTGCTTGAGGGCAAAGGTTTCGGCTGTGAAGCTGGAGGCAATTGGACCAGAGGAAAAGGATAAGGAATGGGATGTGTTGCATTTGGAGCATGTAGCATAGACTCCAGCACCACCAGGACCGAAAAGGGAGGGGACAGAACCGTCAGTCCATACTTGGATATCAGAGGGGGGAAGGAGGATACTCGGCTTGAAGCAATTTGGAGTCGGGCTGTACTGCTGCCTGTGCAGTCGGGAATGAAGGGGGAAACAGTGAAGTGGGTTGTGGACCATGGTGGAAAAGGGGGTCAAGTGATCAGAGACTCACGTGGGGATGGGAGTGGTAGTGTGGCTGAAGAACAAGATGATCTCCAGGAGGGTTTCTTCTTTAGTCGACAGGGAACGTTTTTGATTGCCAAGGCATAAAGGCTGGAGAAGTCGGGGGGGAGGCGCAGAGCACGTTCAAAGGAGTAGAGGGTCTGATGCTCTAGGGTCAGCTTTAGAGGAGGGAGTTGGGCCTCGAGAAGGAGTAGTGAGGAGGGGGTGGAAGAGAGGCAACCAGTAATGACCCTGCATGCAGCTCTGTGTAGAACTTCCAGATGATTGGTTGCAGTGTTGCAGAGGAACGGAAACCATCCAGGAGAGGCATATGTGAGCACCGGACGGACAAAGGCTTTGTAGAGTAGGGAGAGAGATTCTTTTGTGGGACCCCAAGGGGCAGTGGCAATTGAGCGAAGGGCTTTGTGGCGTGGGTAGAATTTGGAACACAGGGATTGGACATGGGCCCCAAAGGATAGAGTCCGATCAAAGGTTACTCCAAGAAATTTAGGGGTGGGATTGAACAAAAGAGGGAAGCCCAAGAGGTTCAGTCGGGGTTGGAAAGTGGCTTGATGGGGATCTGTAGAGAAAAAGGAGGACTCACACTTCTTTGGATTGAGTGGAAGTCTCCATAAGTTGGACCATGTTTCAAGGACGGTGAGGGAGGATTGGACAACAGAGGAGGCTTTGAGCGGGTCTGGGGAAGAGGACCAGATGGCCAGATCGTCAGCATACAGGGAGGCATGGGCGTCCCGAGGTAAATCCTTAGTGATGTCATCAACAAACAGAATGTAAAGGACTGGACCAAGAACCGAGCCCTGTGGGACCCCACGTCTGATGCGGAAGGAGCGGCTGTGGGAACCACCAACCTGGACTTTAGCTCTACGATCAGAAAGGAAGGAGCGCACTCAGAGAACGAAGCAAGGGGGGAGCTTGAGCAAGAGGAGTTTGTGAAAAAGAGAAGAGTGCCAGACCGAGTCGAAAGCCTTGGAGAAGTCGACAGAAGCCAAAATGGTTCGGTCTGGAGGTTTTTTCTTTTGGAAGCCATCCCAGATTGATTGAGACAGAGTTAGAATTTGGTCAAGGGATGACCTACCAGGACGAAAGCCGGCCTGGCAAGTGGAGAGGAGATGATTCGATTCAAGGTGAAAAGTTAGGCGAGAAAGAATCAAGCGCTCAAAAAGCTTGGAGATGCAGGAGGTGAGGGAAATGGGGCGAAAAGACAGAGAGGAAGTGGGTTTTCCAGGTTTGTGAATGGGAATGATAGTGGAAGGTTTCCAACAAGAGGGGAAGGTGTGAGAGTGCTAGGACCTGTTAAAAAGAGAAAGAAGGAGAAGCTGTGCAGGTTCAGGCAGGTGCTTTAGTAAAGGGTAGGCAATCTGGTCAGGGCCAGACGCAGTGGAAGAGGAGAGATTGCTGATGGCAGTGGAGAGTTCATTCAAGGAGAAGGGGGAGCAGAAAGAATTGTGGAGGGAAGAAGCATCCTCACAGCTAGCTTTCCGGAGTTCATTCATGAACTGTCTTTCAGCTCTGCGTGAGGAACGGGGGGGCGCTTGTGATAGATGTGAGCGAAGATAAGAGGCGTAGTGGTTGGCAGTATCAAGAGGGCAAGTGCAATCAGGAAAAGAAGGGTCATGGGAGGTGTTCTTTTTGCCAGAGATGGCATTGAGAAGCCTGAAGACAGCACGAGGATCAGAACGGGGAGACAGGTTAGAACAGGTGGCTTGCCAGGTTGCAGATTTGGCTCTAGAAATGACTGAGGACGCCCTACGAGAAGCGTCTATGTATCTGAGTCGGTGCGACTCAGATCAGTGTGCCACGGAGCGGGCCCTCCGTCGTTCTCGCACTGCAGATTCCGCTTCCTGGGACCACCAGGCTTTGGGGGGACGACCAAGGCGGCCGAAGGGGATAGAGGCCTTGGCAGCTTCGACTAAGAAGAGGGAAAAGGAGTGAGCAGCCTGGTGGATGTTGAGTGCATCGAAATCAAGAGAGGGAAGGTGCTCACGGATATACTTCGGCACATTTCGGCACATTAACCGCGTCTCCCCACCCCTTTTTCGGAAGCTCTGTGGCGGGCGCGAGCCCAAGTCAGCCCACTGAGGCTAACCGTGACTCGCACCGGCCATGTTACAGCTACTGGTCCTGGCCGGTGCGTGCTACGGTTAGCCCTAGTGGGCTGACTTGGGCTCGAGCGCGCCACAGAGCTTTCGGTGAGGGGGTGGGGAGACGCGGTTAATGTGCCGAAGTATATTACCGTTTTGTTTTTGTGTAGTTTCTACCCGACCTGACGAACCTATCAGAGAGAAACAGACTGTAATGTTTTTTTTTTTAACTTTTAATGGTTTTAGTTTTTAACTGAATTTCCTGTATCGCTAACTGGCTCTGGCCCATTGTGCACTCTGAAAACTGGGAAGACAGTGCACAAATTAATTCTCGCGTGAAGTTTTCTCGATTCTTCGCAAAATTGCTGGCCGGCAACTGCTTTAGAAAAATGTGACTCAATAATCCGTCTTATTTACTCGCCTTTACGGATTTGTTGCGGAATACGGATGTAAGCCTATAGAATCGCTACCCGTACTTCGTTAGTGATTATGACCTGAAGCAATACGTAAAAACGTTTTTAAAAAGACCAGCTGTTTCAATTTTTCACAGCACACTCAAGATTGTGTTAGGTCGCAGTCAGCGGTGCAACCTGGAAGAAGGGGCTGAGAGGCAGGGGTGCCGATCTTTGTTGAGCATTGGGGGAATAATTTGCAATTTTACCCCAACTTTGCCCTATATTCAACATTGGGGGATGAACGTCGACCACGATTTTTTTCAGGTAAGCAAATTAAGTGAAGACCAAAAAAAAGGTCTTCACCAAAAATGGAACACTTTTTTCCTCGAATTCAGGTAAAGACCAAAAAAAAAGGTCTTCACCAAAAATGGAACACTTTTTTCCCCGAATTCAGGTAAAGACCAAAAAAAAAAAGGTTTTCACCAAAATTGGAACACTTTTTTTTCCCGAATTCAAGTGGAGACCTTCGCTCAGACGCAAACCATAGTCAAATTATTGGGGGGATGCAGTTATAGACCATACTCAAATTATTGGGGGGGACATTTCCCAACCTATCCCCCCGGGTTCCGGCACCCCTGCTGAGAGGTCTTCAGATCCCTTTAGTCATTTGGAAGATTTAACCCAAAATACAAGCAATTGAATCTGCTTTGGACTTTATCTGAAGTATAAGAAAGGCAGAAGGGGCTACGCAGTTTAATTCTTCCAACGACTTCTAAATTTTAGCAATTTACTGTAGTTATTAATATGGCTTCAAAAACGTGCAAAATGTGATTAAACTGGCGTTTAAAATCGCTATTTTTGCCGCAAAATCACAAAAAATCAACCAGCGGCTGGAGTCCGTACCCCCAGGCTCCATTCATGATACGCTCGAGCTGCGCCACTTTGTTCGGCACGGGGCCTAAATCAGACAATTTTTGACAAAAAAATTTACTTTTGGCTCAAGCTCCCTCCCCTTTTAGCAAAATCCTGTTTCCGCTTCTGGTCGTATTCACTGCTGCGGACAGATTTTTCAAGCCATTACGCGGGCCGTATACGAAATGAGCTAATGAAACGCTTCCGGCCTATACGTCTCTTTTTTTGAATACAAAATTGCAAGAGCATAATTTGTTGTCGTAAAATATCAGTTTCTATGGGCAAAATTTCAGTTTAGTTTAGTGCCACCTCACTTCGGTTGCTCTGGCGACGGCACTGCCAAACTCAAAGTCAAGTTACACGCCTGTCGCTACAGCTAAAAACCAACTGGAGTTCTTTGGTTTCATTTAAAATTTCAACAAATTTTGGTTCCAATTTGGATTTCAAAAAATCGCATGAAAACCATATTTCAAGTTCTCTTGCTTGCTTAATCGCATCGTCTTCCAGTAGCCTACAGCATATGCGTAACGTAAACAATCATTTAAAGCATAGCAATAAACAAGCACTAATGTGATCTCTGAATCAAAACACTTTGTATTGTACTACCGTGATTAAAAGAGATACTACCTCATGCACAAAAAAAATTTAACACTTACAAATTAAAACGTTTAGACGTACCTTAGGAAATAGTTCGTTTCTTTCACCACGACTATATATATCGGAATTAAATAAAACTCGTGCGTCATGCGCTTTTCCTGGCCACCCGATGTTTACGTCGATAAATCTGAGATAAAATAATATAAACTTTTAATTTGTCTAGAAGTCATCAAAGATTTTTTCACACTACGTTTAAAGCATTGCTATCCCTGGCAAGTAAAATCGATCTGAAATAATCAATTCACAGAAAAGGTTTTTGTGATATTACCTTGTCACATGTATTTTATTGTAGTATGCTATACTACTACATACTTACATACTTTAATAGCATTGGAGCATGACATAAATTACTGCAGTACTTCATGACATGCTGTTAAGTGTTGATTGCATTACCATCATACAGGCAATGGTGTAGGATTATCTGCATAAATATTTCAACAATGAAAATCAAGCATCTTAGCTCTCACTTTCCTGAGTGGTCGACGACAGCGAGCATATTGATGGAATAAAATAACTTCCTATTCCAGTAATCTTCTCCATGTTCAACTGGTTTAGGGATGGGAATATGGCACCCATCAATTGCACCAACACAATTTGGCATGCCTCTTTCCATTGCAAACGAGAGAGCAAGTTCTTAAAGATGTTGGTGTTGAGGAAATTTCACAAATAGTGGCATTAAAACCTCCACAATGTATTCGCATAATTCAATTGTGATCTAAAAGTAGCAACTATAGCGTAAGTATTGCTGCGCAACTGCAAATAAGGTATAATCAACATAAAAATGTGCGTTGTTATAACAAAGTATACATATTACCGAATGAACTGTAGATTTTCCCAAGCCAAAATGTTCACTGATCGATCTATAGTCTGTACCACCCCCCAAACGCCACAAAACAATGGCAACTCAGCACCAGAAAGGCACAGAGTGACGCCAATGGGTATTTTTCTTCTCAATAAAATTTTTTAAACGTATGCAAATAAATGCAAATGTTGATCTGAAAAAAAAAAGCAATGTCCTGTAACGTAACTAAAATGAAATGCTTACAATGCACCTTATTTGTCTGTCGAAAAATATGTAATGCAGGCTGTTGCAATATTCCATAAGGTGGAGTCGTATGCTTCATTAAAAAAAAATGAAATCAACCAGAAGCATGGAAAACACTAACTAACACTTCCTAAGCAAATCTGGATTTGCCATCAATTTTGTGCGACAGGAGGATAAAAAAGAAAACATACAATACTATTGCCAAACCTGCAAAACCTAATAGATAGCAAATCCTTAATCCTGAACACCTTCTTGATCAGATGCATAATTTTTGCAAAATTATCCCAATTTTTATGATTTGAGCATACTAAGTAGAAAATTTTTGAAAAAGAACAGCAAAAATTAAGATAATGTTTGATGCTTGCGAGATTAGACCAATAACATCAAGAGGAAAATAGGAAAGTTAAATAACTGATCTGCAAGGATAAAGTTACAAAAATGTTTGCAAATGTATGGTTAGCTAACAACAGATGAAAGATTGACTATTTTGAAGATTTAGTGTCCTCAGTCCTCACCATAAGTATATGGTCATTTTTCATAGGTAGGCACAAGTCCGTTAATTGTTAATAACGAAACTAACTTTTTCATTAACTTGTTAATCAGCTAAAAAGTTTTTTTTATGTTAACGGACTAAACTAACTTCCGTTAAGTTCTGTTAACTTCTGTTAAGGTTTTGTCGTTAATTGCTTGCACCATTCATTCATGATACCGGTACAAAACAGTTTGTACTGGTAACACTTGTTGCGTATTAGCACGAGTTATGAAGAAGAAAGAAGTTATTTTTTGTGGCAAATAACAAGCCGTAGCATCATAGGTCTATTAATTATCGTTGTTTGTAATTTCCAAAGATTTTCCTACCGCAGCTTCGCTAGTACATTTGTACTTATTTTTATCTTGAAATTAGATTAGGCTATATAATGTAACTTTCAAAACACAAAAAAGACCACCATAGCAGTAAATATTTCCTTACAATCAGCTCAACAGCGTCAATACGTGTTCTAGAAGCGAATGAATAAAAAGAAATATAAATTACACGCAAAATATTAAAGAATCAACAGACTTTATTAACTTCCGTTAATTAAAGCTGAAAATAACAGATTAATATTAACGAAAGTGTGAAGTTTGTTAAAGGACTAGTGGTTAACAAAGCTAACGTTTAGCATTAACTTGCCCACTTATGCCATTTTCACATCTGCTGTAAAAGGAAGTTTTATGCAAGTGTTATCAAAATTACACCTCAAGCTTCAGGAAATTTATGTGACTGTGAATGATGCACATCAATAGTGCTAACTTACTTTTGTACACGCAAATGATAGGGATAATCTCCATCTTGCCATTTCTCCAACACTCTATCCCAATAACCTTGATTTGGTTTTTCCCTAATCCAAATGGACCTTTCTTGACGTAAAAACAAATCACACAATTGATGAAAAACAATGGCGAATAACCATGGTAAGATACAGTTTCTTTTATATGTGTTGATGATGTTGAGTTGCTGCAGTGACTTATAGCGCTTAGTTCGCCTTTTGCAAAAATACACTGTTGCGGCACAAATTTTGCCCATTATGTACACTTAATTTTCTGTATTGAAACAAAATCATGTAAGCCAGAGGTGGAGTCGAGGACACAAGGCTCGAGGCCAAAAACAAGGCCAAGGACACAAAAAAAATCCAAGGCCAAGGCCAAAGACAGCCCTTCTTGAAGCCAAAGACAGGAATGTTCAAGGCCAAGGACAAACGGCACAAGCGCAAGGGTTCTCCGAAAAAAAGGTCTTCAAAAAAATTTGTCAGGCGATCTCCACAATAAAGAGGTCGTCAAATTTTTTTTCAGGCGATCTGCAAAATTTTAAGAATGCAAAAAATAGTGCTGTCCTCGAACCGAGACCAGGGCAATTTTTGAGGACTTGAGGCTTCCAGCCAAAGGCCAAGAACTTCAAAATGTGTCCTTGAGGCCAAGGATGTTATCGAGGACTCCACCTCTGATGTAAACACTTGATAATATTCTGCAAGATTATGCTTGGAATAGAATTACCATTTTACAAACAGCCTAAAATTATTAAAATCTGCCATTGCCAGTTTGCCAATTATTACCAGTTGCCAAAATGTAATGCTACATACTGTTTTAACACATGGTGACAAGATGTGAAGGTAATAGGCTATTGATAAGGGATAAAAGTCATTCCAATATCTCAACAGTTCATCCTTAAACCTAAAAAAAATTAATCTTTGACTTTACAAAAAAAAAATTTTGCACCACATGGCACCTGGAACACTTACAGTCACAATTAAACCAGGAAAAAAATTTAAATAAGACCCACATTTGCTAGTTAACACTAAACTATCGCATTAAGATTGAAATGTAGACTACAACTGCAAGCCTAGTAATCTACAAACTGTATTTTTGTTGATGTCTGTAGCCAGGGCCTCAGAGAAAAAAATTTCTAGGTGGTATGAAGGTCGATACCGGGGCCCCCAAATCTTATTGGGCCCCCCAAGTGTTATTGAGGGGCCATGCCGCTAATCATTTTTTGGTCGATGTTTGTTGATCTTCATTTAAAAGTGAGGGGATAGCGATATTCGCATACAGTTAGGACCTATTGAAAAACACAACTAGACATAAAATTGGTTTATATCCAGCTGAGGGAGCGCTGTGAGCTCCCTAAGTGGGGTCCGGGGCAGAGCCCTGAAAGCTTTAGCACTTTTTATGTTTCTCAAGGATAAAACACAGCATTTGATCAACATCCCAGCACCAAACTTGCTTAAATTGACCAGCAAAAAACCTGATATACATGAAAAAAAGTATGTGAAGCGGGGCATAATGACATTAGCACAATATTATACAATATAATGACTTTAACACTGCAAATCCAAATATTTTACTGATAAAAGTTTTAAGAAGTCATTTGCATTCATAGACTTCACAAACCAAAATACCTATTACACTCATACAGATAGAGTGAGTTACTTAATGATAGAAGTATGGTAATAGTTTGTCAACTTTGACTCCATTCTCCGAGGTTGAAATGCTTTTGGACCTCAGGAAATGTGGGCCCTCGTTTATTGCTATACCGTAAAATTAGGGCTCCCAAGTCAGAGTAATTTAACAAAACGTTAATTTTGGTGCAAGTGTATGATTTTTGATAAATTTTCCTCTTTTTTTAATCAAATCGGCCACTATTGGATGTCCTAAAGGCTGTGTACCAAAAATAGCAACCAATTACTAGTACTAAATAGGCTAACTGATACTTTTGCTGCAGGCAAGTTTGAATACGGTGCTATGGTGCGATACCAAAACTTAACGCGGAAACCTGAACTCTTCGGGCCCCCCTAGGCCCAGGCCCGGTACAATGTACCCCCTGAACCCCCCTCTCGCAAACCCTGTCTGTAGCCGTATCCCACAAACTGCAAATTCCTCCGACAAATGCAGTTTGAGGAAACAGGCTATTGGAAGAATAAAGTTATGACCTATTGCGAATTTTATCTGTTTATTGCCTGTAATTAACTCTGGATCAGCAAGGTACATCAAGCATCTTGTAGGTAATTTTCTTTTTGCTAGGCCTAATTTTCTTTTTAAGCATGATCTTCTTTTACATCAATAATTGTACTTAATAGACCTAAATATGCAATATATCTCTGCAAAGTAGGCTAATCTAGCACTACCGGTATGGTATGTATTGACAAATCCATAGGCAGTAACTTATGGTCATGTCTGGTTGCATCACCTCACAAATAAAATCATGAAACAAACACACCTAATTCTGAATTTAAATAAACCTGAACAAAATTAACATCTTGTTATAAGCCAGCACCAGTTATCTGATTATCTGTTAGGGTTACAAGCATTAAGCCTGCTAAGCTTACTCATCTAGCCTGCTATAGCAGTAATCTAGTAGCTTTGTTTCCTATAATGCTAGTGTTTCCTATAGCAACCTAAACAGCGTAGCTGAATCGTTCATACACAAGTTTCTAAAGTTTTCACCACTTGCAACGTTCACACACAGGTTAAAGTTGTCAAGCCAAATCACGAAACCTGCTACGATCGAAGAGGCGCGAAACCTGGTTTCACCACCTAATACGTCACGAAATTGCATTCACACATGCATGAAGTATCGTTCCTAGTTGTGAAAACCGCTATGTGTGAACGCAGCCTTAGACGTCCAATTGCATAACGGATAGCATTGATTACGTTTTGGCAGACAACACTAACGCCTTAGAACCAATTGCATAACAATTAGCATTGATTACGTAACAGGTAGTATTGATTACGGCTCCCATTTGTCTACTGCTCATTCATTCAGAATATTGAACCCTATGTGATGATTAAATCATATGGAGAAAGATTAAATGTCGTGAAATATTTGTCTTCAACGATAATTTTTGTGGTAATTTTACTTTGAAAATAACAAGTGCCTGTGCTTAAATAAACGCCCGTTTGAATAGGGGCCCAGCAGTGAGTAAGGTTGAAAAAAATAAGGGCCCGGGCTACAAAACGAGTAAATATGGTATAGGGACCCCAGGCATTTTGGAATTCAAAAATGGTGAAAAAATGAAACACTCCAATGTGTTTGTATTGCAATAGCGAAGTCAGGAGCAGTGACTGCATGTTATGCGATTAGAATATCAGCGAAATTTGCGTTTTTCACTGCATATTATAGGATTAGAATTACTTTATATTTTGGTTGTGGAATGCATTTGCTCTCAATTGGTTTTCATGTAATTGTAATGTCTCCTTGCACTACTGAATATAATTGAAGCACGTTGCGGCAAAAGTTGATAAATGACATTTTTCAAAAAATGAGTTTTTCATAGATTTTAAGTTATTTGCTAAAAGTAATTTCCCTGAGAAAAAAATTGTTTTAATTTTCATTCAATTTTCGGTAGTAAACGGCTTTATATGTTGCACTTGACAACAAGGCTAAATGGAAATTTAAAAGTTTAAACGCGATTCACTCGAAACAGCGAAATGCAACTTATCAACTTTTGCCAAAACATGCTTCAATTGGCGTGTGTTCATATACTTTACTACATTTTATGCAATTGGAATGTCTCTGTGGGATAGAAGGAAGCTTCTAAAACTTCCATTTCCATATTCATATTAAGTGTTGGGCATCAAGCTGTGGTGTTGCTAATTAGAAATTCTAAGCTGGCTGACTGCTTGAGATTCGGGAAGTTATGAAGTGAGAGTAAGGAAAGGGTTAATGGACTTTAAAAACTGTAGAAAGAACTTTCAATACGAATTTCATTGTATGCATTTGCTCGTGTGAAACAGTATCGAGTAGGGAAAAGGAGAGCTTTTCTGCGTATTATGTTATTGATAATATGTCTTTGTTTTTCACTGCATTTTATGTAATTGAAATGTCTCCATTGCCAGCAGTGGCCAATGGTGCAGATTAGCCTTTGTCAATATATGCTGCTACTCCTGGTTTTTCTCAATTAAATGTATTTCGTTGACAAATGTACAAGATGACATAAAAGCGAGATTTCAGTATATGGGCGTAAATGCTTGTTACCACCCCAGTGGGTGGGAGTAGCATAAAAGTGAGATTCGAGTATACGGACATAAGTACTTATTACCACCCCAGTGGGGAGAAATAGCGCAGTTTCACATATGAAAAAATCCACCTCTTGGGTGGAAAATTTAAACCACTCTTTGGGTGGTTATTTCCATCATATAAGGTGGAAGTTGATAAGGTGTTAATTTCCTCCTTTGAACAGTAAGGGGTGGAATGAAATTTTTTAGGGTGGAAAAATTGAACCATCCTGAGAGGTGGGTATTATTACACTTTTTTTTACAGTGTACCATCTTGTAGTTTTTAAGACCATCTTGTAATTCGTGATGGTACACTACAAGATAGTCGTTAGGTTGCTTTTGCTCGAAAATATACTTTTCATTAATTATCTTAAAAAACAAATATTTTCGCCAATATTTTTGACATAAATATGTCTTATATTATTACATTGAACTTCAAAGTCTAATGGCCTGGGGAGTTCGTGAGGGCATTTAAAACCCAATGATCAACGCTAGTGCTTAGATTTTACACTAACGGTTAAAACGTCAGATTCTTGCGTGAGATCTAAAGTGAAATTTTGTCTAACTAGATACGTTGAAATTGAAAGACTAGATTTCGAAGCGGTAATACATGAAAAGTGCTTAGAAGTATCTATTGGATTTAACTCTGTTTTTATATGTTCTACAGTTGATCGTCCATTTGCTGTTAAGGCCCCACCCACTTAGTACCTCTCAACTTTCCAGTCTCCCCACATGATCACTATTACACTTGTAAAACTTCATAACGTAACCAAAAGTAGATTTTGCCGCTTCATTGGACTATGAATCAAGTCATGAATAAACAATTCGCGGATTAAACACCGGACAAAACAAACAATGTCTCTCACTTCACGGGTATTTTTCCCCAACTCTTTGCCTTTCGCAGCTAAACCAGAAATACCTCCATATTTTTTTAAATTTCTGACTTTTAGCCTGCTTGCAACTACTGTATATAACCGCTATTCTTGAGAAACTAAATAGCAAATAGGCACTGTAGAAGTATAACTAATTGATTTTGCTTTATATCAGTTCAAGTGTCAAGATCTGGTGTTGACCGGATTAGCCTATTCTACTTCATGGGCGTTGCTTAAATACGAAGCGAAAGAAATAGCTTTTTGATTTTCAAGGTGCAATTGCGTAATTTACATTACTCCAAAAATTGTCAAAAACGTGAAATGGTCAAAAAATATCAAAATTCAAAAATGTTGCAAAGATCAAAAACATTTAAGATGAATATTATTATTGTTCAAAAAAACTATGACTGTAAATAATTAATTAACCGTTACGTTGCAAAAAGATTTTGGTTGGGTATAGAACAAACACAAATTCTAAGAGTGATGTTTTTTTTTTTGCTTTTAGCATTATTAGTTTACCATTCTTGCTTTATTTTGAGAGATTTCGTGCAATATGGTCAAGGAAGGGCTGCAAAAGCTTGCGGATACGAGACAATAGCATAGTACGACTAAGCAAAAAACTTTTTTCTGTGCTATAAGCACGTATCTTGCGAGATACGCGACCATAGCACAAGAAAATTTTCACTGAAATCGATACGTGAGTTTTCGTTGATTGCAATAACTTTACTTGTAACTTAAATTTCAATATGCAAACAAGACCACAATAAAGCTCATAAAACAGGCTTTCATCTCATATGAATAACTCAAAACGCACAAAAATCGAAACAACTATAGCATAGGAGCGGCGATATATTTTTGATAGAATCTTATTCAGCGTTTTTCAACTAGCAATCAAATTTGATTGCGTATTTTTGGCCATTTTTCAAGGTTTTTGCTGATTGGTGAGTTTTATTTTTGACAAATTAGTTCCCCTAAATAAATTTTTTAAAAGATGCTTTAAATCAATTTTAAGTCTTTTATATCTTTAAATGCTAAAATGCTTTAAATTCTAAATTATGGTATTTTCCTTATTTCTTATTTTGGTCGACAAGCCATTAGGGTGGCTACGCTACTGCAGCAAGCCACGTTGTCAGCAAAAGTATTTTATGCCTTAACGAATGTATTATTCTGCTGCGACAATATTGTATGACTGTGGTTTGTTGGTCGAACAAAACAAATTTATTCCTTCAACGATTTTACATTTCCAAAATGTAGGTCTGGATCTTGGTTCCAGCGCCTGCTTATTGATAAATCATGTCAAAAATGTGCCATGTTGCGAATGTACCACTCAAAGAGTTTGTATCATAGCGATTTTTTTTTTTTGATGATGCATAAACTACGATTAAAACCATTTTTTTTTTGTAATTTAAATGGCACTTTTTTAACCCTATTTTACATGTTTTACATTTACATAAAATCTAATGAAAAATTTGCAAAAGAGGTGGACCATGGGTGAGGTGTTAAAATTTGTGACTGCGGATGGGGGTCTCAGAAAAAAATCCCAAGCTACTTTTCGCGTATTTTGCAAAAATAACTCAATTTTATGACCTTTTTCGGCTAAATTTTGGTTTGAACAACCTGTTTTGAGCAGCACAAAACGCGCACAAAATAAGCATAAAAAGAAATGGAGGCAGTAGCGTAGCCAGGGGGGAGCTGGGGGACTAAAGCCCCACTTCATTGGCCCGTCAATCAAAATACCACGTTTTTAACTCTTCTGAGACTGTTTTTTTGCGCTGGAATGGACTATAAAGTGATTTGAAGCATCTTTTGAAGCATATATTCATGAAAAGAGGAGCTAATTTGTCAAAAATTAAAGTCGCAAATCAATGAAAGCTTTGAAAAATTCCCAAAAATAAACAATCAAATTTGATCGCTAGTGTAAAAACGCCAAACATAGGTTTCATCAACAAACATATTACATATAATTCATTCATTTCATTCATTTATTTATTGTTTCGCCTGATCAATAGAACAATAAAGATATCGCACAATAAGCCTAACAATCAGGCCAGGAAGCACCGAACAACCCGGAAGTTTTTAAATCAAGGTGCTCCCTGACTAAATTCGTTCAAACATTGCGAAGAGAAAACAGCCAGAAAGCACAGCAGTACAGAGGGCAAAAAATAATTAAAATAATTGCAAATAACAAAAAAGAAACAAACAGCGGACAGAAAGCAAGAAGCGGACAGAAAACGAGAGACAACCATTATTTAAGGATAAGAACACGATGAAGGATGATGCTCAAAAATAAGAGGGGGGGCTAATCAGTGTTAGTTAACTACCAATCACTTCTCTCAAATATCTTTTCCTTTCCCCCCAATTATTTTTCCTTATAAAATATAGACGAAATTGATTACTCAGTGTGAGCTTTATTGAATAATAGGATTTTATGATTTACCAGTATGTAAACAAGACAACTACATTGTTATCATTAGCCATCTACCACATAGCCCATTAATGCAACCAGTTGAATCATGTTGCGCTGCTAATTTCTATGCCACGTTCTAAAAGCATTAGGTTTTATTAAAATATCCCTAAAATCAAGTTATCTTTGCAAAACAAAAACCCTCCGGCGGCAACTGGGGGCTTCGCCTCCAGACCCCCAAAATAGCCCCCCTCCCTTTTGCGAATTTCTGGCTACGCGCCTGAGTGGAGGGCACAAGTTAAATTTTTCGACGTTTTTTCTTATGATATTATGTGTAAGCCAAGAAAAAAAGTTAATTTTTTTTTGCTGTTGGTGACAGATTATCTGCAATTTGCCGAGCAGCAAATACTAAACTGTTATCACATTTGCTAGAACATATTTGAAATATAATGCACCAAGCAGTTTGTAGAAATGCTGCTACTTCAGAACAAGCCTTGGCTAGTTAGATATAAAAAAACAAGAGCTATGTTTTTCTTATTCAGTGTAGAGTGTGGTAAATTTAAGTTGAAAAAGGATTTTCGAAGCGGCAAGATTTTAGCATGTTCTAAAAAATCTGAAATGTGCGCCACTTCTACTCTCAAGCTGATTAAAATGATACTAAAATGCCAGGTAGCGTAAGTCTCTTCCACATGAATGCTTTATTATGATCTGATTACGCAATTTTAACGTACAGTATATTTTTTACTTTTTTGCGTTGTGCCGTGGCCCTAAGGTGGGCGCATGGCACAACGCCCCCCCCCCTCTAAAAACGCCCCTGGACGTGCATTTCTTAATGGTCACAGCATACAGTTTTAGCCACAGCTTGAAACCATTCAACAAGTGTTTTCCAAAGGTTTAATTGGTTAATACTGTTTTTTTTATAAAAAGTTTTATTTATAATATAGTATATACGAGCATTTCAGTTGGTGCTTAGATGTCTTTTAGTTTCAAGAAAGGATAATTTGACCGGTGTTTCAACTGGCTTGACCGGCCGGTCGAAGAATCTCGACCCCACCGGCCGGTCGACCCGACCGATTTCCATCTCTGATTTGAGATACAAAATTATCAATTTAGCATTGCAAATATAAAATTTAGTAAATATTATCACATTTATTACAGCTGTTATTGAATAATTTATAGGCTCTACAAATCTGACTTTTTGTTGATCTATTAAAATAACAGTAATTATAATTTAGACTGTCAAGTGCATCTACCTTACCTCACATAAAATGCAACTAAAATGCAGCAAAACAGCGCGGCACTTGCAATTACTAGAAAACGTAGTAGCGCAGCATAACATCACGTGATTAAATGAATAACCTTCAAAACGCAATGTAATCCAAGTCACCTAACACGTCAGTTTTTATTAAAGATACAACTTTTTGACTTTTTTTTCCAAAACTGGTTTCCTGCAGCACCAATCGTTAAACTTTTGCTCATAACTGCCTGGAATGATATTTATTCTGCTGAGCGAACAAAGAAGGTCATGCACAAACAACTTCAAAAAATCGCCATTAGACCCTGCCATAAATAAAAGGTGATTGGGTTAATGTAATAATCAAAAGTGGAGTCCTCGAGGACGTCCTTGAGGACACAATTTGGAGTCTTTGGCCTTGTCCTCGAAGGTCAAGTCCTTGGCCTCGAAGCTTGCAAGTCCTCGAAAAGGCCATGTCCTTAGCTCAAGGACAGCACTATTTTTTGACATGTTAAAAATGGGCCTAGTTCATTAACAATTTTGTTTCGTCTTGAAGAACGCCAGAGAGCTTGCGAAAAAAAAATTTGAAGGTATTACAAAAAAAAAAGAGCTAGCGAAAAAAATTTCCTGGTGAACGCTTAAATTTTCCGAAAAGTTACGAAATTTTGTAGCGAAAACTTTTTTTTTTTGGAGGTCACTTTCGTGTTGTGTCTTTGGTGCTTAGTCTTGGCCTCGAGCCTTGGCCTCAAGAGGCTCTGCCCTCGGAAAGGCTGTCCTTGGCCTTGGCCACAGATTTTTTTATGTCCTTGGTCTTGGCTTCGAGGTTTATGTTTTCTACTCCACTCCTGGTAATAATACCGGTTTATCATGTCACTATTATCTTCTTGGAATTATGAAAAAGATAATTGTGACATTACAAACCAGTAGTATTTAGTTGAGACAAGTCTTTGAGCAAGTTTTTTTTTTCTTCGAAAGCCAAAACATCCCGTAAGTTTTTTGGCGGTGGCATTAAAATATCTAGCCCTTTTGAGCAAAATAAAAAACATAACGCGATCTCTTTAATAAAGCAGCTGAAGTGAAACAGAGCTTGATTAGCACATTTCATTGCAAAAATTGGAGGTTACGCTTTGTAGATAAACGAATTACAAGGCATTGTACTTCAAGTTTTGATAAAAAAAAAAAATTAAACAATGAAATACAGTTGGTTGACCTTCAATTGAAGGCTGCTACAGCTGTAAACCAGAGTTGTAAGTTAATAGCATGCTAACTATTATAATTCATAAGCAGTTGAGCACATCTTTAACTGCAAAGGAATTTGTACGGAGAAATGCAGTTCTGTTAAAGTCTTTTTCGTTTTCGGGCAGAGAGCAGCCAAATTTTTTATTGACATTTCAACATTTTTCAAACTCCTCAGAAATAAGATGTGAGAATAACAAAATACAGAACTGATTAATAGTAAGTTAAACATTACATTTCTGTCATGATTTTACTGCTTTTCAACACTTACAGTACCGGTACTAGCAATCCTATTAGTGAACCCTTTAAGATGCAATTAACATTTGAAGCATGTTTTGGCAAAAGTTGATAAGCAGCATTTTTCAAAAAATGAGTTTTTGGTATTTTTCAAGTTGTTTGATAAAAATGTTTTACCTAAGAAAAAAATTATGTTTATTTTCACATATTTTTTGATAATAAATCGCTTATTATTTTGCACTTATCAACAGAGCTAAATGAATGTTTAAAACTTTAAACGCGGTTTTCTCGATACGGCGAAATGCGACTTATCAACTTTTGCCAAAACGTGCTTCATTTGTTCTAATATAATAATTACTCTAATAGTCTAACAACAGTATAGCCAATAGTTATTATACATTACCAGAAAAATTCCATGACGCCTCTAAGCAATGAGATATATCATAGAAATTGATTTTACTTCAAAAATGGAGCAGTTAAATTGATATAATGTATTGAGAGCAAATAGAAACTTGGGTATTCTGCATCTTAAAAAAAAATTTTGCATCTAGCATGAGCAGTTGCAAAGTTATGGCCATTTTTCAATTTTTGTCAAGTAGCAATGGAAACGCGTTCTGAGGAGGTGTAAAACAAAAATTTAACCAAAAACTTATGGTGGTAAATTGAAGTCGTACCGGCAGTTGAACCGGAACTTTTGGGAGAGTTCCTAAGAAATTGAAGAACGTTATCAAAATTTGGTATGGTTTACCGTTCACCTATGAGGATCACTGCACAACATTAAAAACGTTATAATTAAATCAAGGATTTAGGCACTTACAATAATAAACTTAATCACGTGACTGCTCCATTGCGCATAAGCACTGCTGAACATTTACTAAGCAAAAAAAGAAAATAGAATAAAAGTTAGAGCTTAAGTTAGGACCCTGCTTCGATAAATCTTACAGAAAACTCTATTAATAAACTCACCAATCTTTGCTTAATTAAAAGAAAATACTAGAAATAAAGATTAAAAACTAATTATTTATTTCATACAAAACAACTTAGAAATCATTTTATTCTTAATTATCTGTATTGTGTTAGTTTCAACCAGTTTTGACAAAAAAAGCTATGTAATTTTGAAACAAAAAAAATCTACGGCGACTGTTTCTGTGTTTAATGATGCCAGCAATTTCATGGAGTAATTTTGTCAAAGTGCATGTATACTCTAATACTCCATTAAATAAATTAGGCTAGGGTTACCTCGGGCAATTCTGGACCGGGAAATTTCCGGACAGCCTAGGCTAATTTCGGACATGAAAGTAAAATGCAATTATGTTTTTGTACTACCTATATCATTGTAGATTATTATTGCAGTAATTAAATAATTGCCTGGTCATTTTATGCGCGATAAAACAGTTCTGCGTAATTGCTCTCAACTTTCGTTTATGGATTGGGTTAGACATTAATTTGTCCTATATTGTAACCAAACACTTCTCAAAACCTGCATTCTATGCAAACCAAATTTCTATTAAGTTTATTTTTTCCTAATTCCAATTTTTTATCGAAAAAAATTTAATCCATGCTTACTTAATGCCCAAATTTTACCTCAAAAAATCCATTAGCGAATGAGTTTGGTAGTCAAAACAATTGTAATAGAAAAAACAAATTTGCAGAATAGCTTGGGAGTTAAAAATAAAAAAAATTACATTGCTGTATTTACTAAAAATCCTATGCATTAAAAAGGATAAACTGCACTAAATAATTCCGTGATCCGCAGCAAAAAATCACAGACAAAATCATAAATCTGACAATGGCGTGGCTCAAAGCTAACCAAAACCTTGATTCTATGATAATTTTGGAGTGGCTGTTAATTTAAGACAGTTGCTAATTCAAGCACATTTGTGGAGTAATGATATTTTTCAGTGATTTAACCAAGGTGAAGATTTTGAAAGGGAAATTTTAATCACCATGGCTCAGGCTTATCCATTTTACTTGACATGGCCTAATGACTAAATTACCACTACTAGTGGAGCAAATGTCTGGCGGAGTGTATTAAACTTTCCAAAAAGGTACCCAATTACGCTTCTTAGCATATTATTCTAGTTTAAAATCTTTGTAAATCTGTTATCAAAAAGTATCAATTTTGCACCTTTGTCTTAAATACATCGATGTCCGGCATTACCCTTTCAAGGGTAATTCTGGACATGTCCGCTCAGATCGATTATTTCATCCATTTCTTGAACCAGGTTGAAAATACTTAAGTCCAATGATAAAATGCACAAATGAAAGCAACAGTTTTGGAAATGATTGTAGAAGAGAAAAAATAGAACAAAAATAGCAGAATTTCGCCCGGATTTATCAGAGTTAACCCTACTCTATACCAATAGAACCCTACCTCTATACCATTAACCCAAGAGAGCATCTCAAAATGTTCCCGTTTGCGAAAATTGATATTTTTATTTTAGGACCCTGTTCCAGGTCTGGTAAAATTTTCAAGTCTCTAACTCGTTTAGTTTGCGAGTTATCGATTATCTCGATAAATAATTTTGCAAAAGGGAACATCTTCATGTTAACTATTACGTTACAACAGCTGTTTTTTACAATTGAAAACTTAAAAATTTTATATGCGGCAGTCATTGATGCAGACAATGCTATATTCAAAGCGTACAGCTTGTAAAAGCAAAGCAAAAAGCAAATATGTTGAGATGCAATTTGTTGTTTTTTAAAAATCTTGGTGATTTACGAAGCTTGATTTATGTCAATTACAGCAAATTGAGTACGCTTTTGTATATGTTTAAATGGTCTTTTAGTCATGCTGGTTGGTCTTTGTTTACGTGGATTTTCATTCTTTATTTTTTTGGGTTGTTTACTACATTAGACCTTGCTTAATGCTGTATATGCTTGACGCTTGCGTGCGGAATAAACACGTAATAATAAATAATAATTAAACTGAAAAATGATTGCTTTTGCAGTATTTCAACAAAGCTTTCCTGTCTTTGAAGCTATTGAAATATTTCCGCGTAGTTGTAAAATGATAAGAGTAAGTCAACTTAAGCAACTACGGACCCGTATCAATTTTAACGCGTTTTTTGAAAATTTTTGAAAAGTTAATGGGCAAGCGACAAACAAAATTTTTTCAAAACCATTCTGTATTGATTGAGTCTGATTACGGTTTTTTAAGTAATCTATATGTCTACAACCTATGTTATTGTGGATGTTTTAACCACCTCTTACGACCACATTAATGGTAACAATTTTACTTGCACAGTACTATTAAATTTCCAAACAGCTTTTGATACTGTTTGTCATACGTTAATATTAAGTTAACTTAAACATTATGATAACCGAGAAGTTGCACAAATTTATAAGCTTTTTATCTGGAAAACAAAAACTTCTAGCCCTGACAAAAAAATCGTGCCCATCAAGATCTACAATTCGAAATAGTCAACAATCAATTTGGAGTGCCTTAAAGCATGTAACTTAGGCCCTTACTTTTTTCATGTTATATAAATGACATCATTAATGCCTTAAACCCAACCCCCAGATTATTTGTTGATGATACGTATCTAGCATAAGCGTAGCCAGGGGGGGGGGCCAGGGGGCCCGGGACCCCCCAATCAAAATACCACTAACGACAAAAGATTATGACAACATAGCCTAGCGATGTCCAATTGCAGTTTTTTTGTTCAGTAATTACGCACATAACAGTGATTAACAATAATATTAATGACAACAAGGGAGTCCCGGGGCCCCAACTAACAACTAGAGGGCCCTTACTAACAACTAAGAGGCCCTGGGGCCCTTAACCGACAACCAGGGGGCCTCCGGGACCCCTAATGGAAAACCAGGGGCCCTATAACTGAAAACCAGGGGGCCCCAGGGCCCCTACCTAACAACCAAGTGGGCCCTAACCAACAACAAGGGGGTCCCCTAACTAACAACTATGGGGCCAGGGGCCCGTAACCGACAACCAGGGGGTCAGGGGCCCTAACCAACAATCAGGGGGCCCCTAATTGACAAACAGAGGCCTTGGGGCCATTAACTGATTACCAGGGGCCCCAGGGCCTCTGACTCACAACCAAGAGGTTCTGGGACCCCTAACAAACAACGAGGGGGCCCTGGGCCCCTAACCAACAACCAGGGGGCCCAGGGCCCCTAACCAACAACCAGGGGGCCCCCCATTCAACAATCAGGGAGCCCTGGAGCCACTAACTCACAACCAGGAAGCCCCAGCGCCCCTAACTAACAACCAGGGGGCCCCTAGCCGACAACCAGAGGGCTCCAGGGTACCCCTAACTGACGACCAGGGGAACCCGGGACCCTAATTAACGACCAGGGGGCCCTGGGGCCTCTAACGAACAACCAGAGGGCTCCAGGGTCCCCCTAACTGACAACCAGGGGAACCCGGGGCCCCTAACTCACGACCACAGAGCCCCAGGGCCCCTAATTAGCAACCAGGGGGCCTGGGAATCCTAACCGACAACCAAGGGGCCCCGCGGCCTCTAACTAGCAACCTGGGAGCCCCAGGTCCCCTGACTGACGACCAAGGTTCCCCGGCCAGGGGCCCCTTAATTCCAATTTTCATCAATTTATATGCAAAACCTAGCTGTGAGAAATCTAAGAGTTTTGACCTAAAAGGTGCCACCCCAGGCCCTCGTTTAACGTTGTCATAAACTTAATTCTATAACACAGTCGGTAATGCAAACCCTCCAGTTGAAATAGTCCAGATAGCCAGTATGTTGTCCCTGTCCGGAATTGCGGGTTTTTTTAATTTAGGATTTAAGCGTACAAAACTAAGCCATAATAATAATAAGGAACACATGTCCACATCATAATAATGTCATGCAATGCTTGGAGGCTTCAAAAAACTGTCAAGTGACTTGACTCGAGTCCTCCACGTTTTGGAAAAAAAGTTTGTTTAATTTTGATTTAAATGTTTTTTTTTTATGAAAGAGCTTATTAGGGGAGTAATCTTGTCTCAAAATTGTAGGTGTAGCCAGGGGTTGGCCGAGGGGACCCGGGCCCCCTTAATCAAAATGCCACCAATGAAAAACATTTGTCAAAAAAGCCTTGTTTCTTCATTTTCAGTTTTTTTTAGCATCTTTGCATACATCAGTACACGCGTACAACAGTCATTAAAAATAAATCATATTGACGACCAAAGGGCCCGGCGCACCCCCTTAATTTCATTTTTTCCAACCAATTTAAACGTATAACCAGGGTGAAATCAAGAGTTTTTGTCCTAAAAGTTGCAACCTAAGGTCCTCATCTAAACTTTTTATGAACTTAGTACAATAACCAGCGCCGTATTTGCCGTATAGCTTAGTGCCAGGGCCCTGCCTTCAGATAGTAGGACTTTTTTTGGTGTTCATTTACATTTGGCAAGAAGATGTTGCAAAAATCCCCTAAGTGCCAGGGCCCAGGGGCCCTGCGCAATGTAAATCCGGCCCGGGAATAACATGTATAGTAAGCGTAACCACTATTGTACCATTTTTGAATAACGATTCACCTCCACCACGCCAGTTTTTACGCACAAAATACTTTTAAAAAATAGCTAGGGAAAATGCTCATAGAACAAGCTACTGAATTTCAATTGAAGAGGCCTTTGGCCCTTCGGCCGTACATGCACTCCTATAACTGGTAAACTTCATGACAAAACAAAAACCTTGAAGGAAAATCTTCGAGTGGATTATTATTTACTGCTAAAGTATTGCAGGAGGCAATGTGCCTTACTTCCCCCTATAGACCAAATCACTTACAATTAAAACTTTAAACCATACTGCAAGATTCTAAACGTGTTTTGAAATTTAATTGCAAAAAGAGGATTGAACAACTAAATTTTTTCGATTGGTTTTGAAATGTTAAAAATCTAGTTCGTTGAAATGGCTCTGAACTCGTGCGAAATGTGATCCAATGGGATTTAAGTACCTTTTTTTTCCAAAAACTTACAAAAATTGCCCAGTGGCTGGAGGCTTTGCCCCCAGACCCCCATAGCCACTGGCGGCTGGAGGATCCGCCCCCAAACCCCCGTCTGTCATACGTTTGAGTACAATAGCTTACTCAACACATCTCCTAAGTTAGACATTTACACTTTTAACTATTAGTTTTCGCCCTCTCCCTTTATCGAAAGTGCCATCAGGCTACGGCTTCAGATCTTCCATTCTACGATATCTTTGCCCCACAAAAAGTTCCTTTTTCGAAAATTTCTGATGACGTCATTGCATGTGATTTGTGGTTTGGGCCCCCCCCCCCAATCAAAAATCTTGGCTACGCTTATGGCGTCTAGTAATATCCATGCCGACTATCCATTAATTTTGAGTGATAAGACAAATCATGAGTTACAGAGTGTACTAGAATGGACGAAAGCCAGCAAAATAACTGTTTAATGGCATCATTAATGCTTTAAACCCAACCCCCAGATTATTTGTTGATGAAACGTGTCAAGTAATATCCATGCCGACTATCCATTAATTTTGCGTGATAAGACAAATCATGAGCTACAGAGTGTACTAGAATGGACGAAAGCCAGCGAAATAACTGTTTAATGGCATCATTAATGCTTTAGACCCAACCCCCAGATTATTTGTTGATGATACGTGTCAAGTAATATCCATGCCGACAATCCATTAATTTTGCGTGATAAGACAAATCATGAGTTACACAGTGTACTAGAATGGACGAAAGCCAGCAAAATAACTGTTAATCCTAAAAAATCTTCAGCGGTAACATTGCACCCCCTTAAAAATCATCACTCCTATCTCAACAATCGAAATACTGTACTTTTCAACAATACTCCAGTTTCCGCCAATAAAGCAGTGAAATATTTGGGGTATTACAATTAATAAAAAATTAAACTTTGCACAACATATTATCAACGCAACATGTAAAATATTGAGATCTAAGTAGGCAACTGGATAATAAGTAGCCTACTGAATATTCATATTAAATCTAAGTAACCTATTTTATCTAAGTGGTCTATTTTATTTTTATCTAAGTAATATTTCGATCTAAGTAGCCTACTGGGTAGTGGTGGTCGGTAAGTTGTAGCCGAAAAGTTTTGGAGTAATCTCTTGACTATGATCCTTGTCTTATCCTTTCTCAAAATTTCAAAATTAGATCTAAGTAGATATCTTGTCTAAATTTAGAAACATCCAACGTTTTACAGCTCTTCATAAATTGTAATATACTATGGTTCACTCTCATTTATTTATTATTAAGGCATTGTAATAAGACTTACTTAACAGGTTAACAGCTATTACGCGCTGACTGCAGGTAAACCAATTAGATTTCGGCAATTTCGAAAGCAATTTATCAGCAAAAAAAACGCAACAAAAGAACACGCCACAAAACGTAAACTTCTTAAAACAAAAAAAGGATTTGTTTTCAAGGGTACAAGAAATTTAAAATTTCTCTATTGCAAATGTATCCTTTATTACGTAATAAGATAAAAGCAAATGTTTCCTTTTGCAAAATTACTTTTGAAAAAAGTCAATATCTCAAAAACTAGGAAAGATCGACACTTCAAATTTTCACCATAACGTTTAAAATCAGCCTTAACTTCCAAAAATATTTAACTTTAGCCCGTTTTTATTTTTTTGCGGATGCGCAAAAAACAGTTTCCAAAGCTGCGATATTTCGATTTATAAAATCTCATCGAAATAGCATTTTGTCTCTTAGACCTTACCAGCTTAAATGTTTGCCGAACACAGCTACAAGCTTAACTAAACACGAGCAAAATTCATCGAGTTTGGCAACATCATATACATTTTTCCAGTAAAAATCCACACCAAACCGTAATTAATTAATAGCTTTCAGCACAGCAAACGCATTGTCAATTTTTGCACATAGAAATGAATAAAAAACTTTCGCCGATTGTTGATTTTTCCCTAACACACTCTATTGTCACATTTAGATAATTTCATCACTTGGTCAAGCGTTTTATGAGTTTGCTTTCAAGCGTACAAGAAATTTAAAATTTTTCTATTGCAAATTTTTCCACAAAGAATAAGAATGGATCCAACCTGTGCCGTCGCTCCGGGGGGCTGTGTCCCCCTAGCGGCTGTTTGTGACCCCATTTCGGTTTAGTAAAAGTACTTTTTTGGAACAACACACAACGACAAGACAACAGACAATAAAGGAAAAAGGAATAATTACGTTCAAACAAATTCACTTTTGAAATTTTTTCGATTTTTTTGCGAAATTGATGACAACCAACTGCTGTACATTAATCTGACCCTCTGACGCAATATTCCGTCTAACTGACGCGCGCGATGTGTCGCCAAAGAAACATGTCAGCCTGCATAATCGTTACTGTGCTTTGTTGGTGATTAATTATGACATGAAACAATAAGTGAAAACATTTTTTTCAAAGACAAGCTGTTTTGATTTTTGAGCATGCTTAAGATTCTGAGATCATGGTCAGTGACGCAACTAGGGTAAAGGAGCTTAAGCACCATTTGCCAAGTCACTTAAAAGCAGGGTGTCGAACCGAACCTGAACCCGAACCGTAAACCCGAATGAACCGTTTCATTTTGGTGAACCCGAACCGAATCTGAACCAGCAAAATTTTACTTCAGTGAACCTGAACCAAACCTGAACCCTCAAAATTGTGCTCAAGTTAGAGATGGCAACAGCGCAGCGTACGCGGCCGCGCGCTGTTGTTGGTTCACCGCGCCGCGCAGCGTGGTAACAAAAATCTGTATTACGTCACAGCGTCAGCGTAGCGCGCGTACCATAATTTTTTAAATTTTTTTTACAATTATTGCTAGTGAATTATTTTATGTCCAACCATGGTAGGTCATGATGCAACTAGAACATGAATTAAAGACAATAACAATATCATGTGACAATACATATGTTTTTAGGGTACTAAAACAGTCAATGGTGTCTTCGGTTGAAGCAATCATTGGTTGAAGTAGGCTATATTTTTTAGAATTCGAAGCATTCTAAAATAGGCTATTTTGGCTCCAACGAACTTAGTTTTGGTTGGCTGAACATGTTTCTTGACACCAAGAAAAAGATTTTGGTTTTGGTAGGCTAGAATAGGAAAAGTTTAGAATGTTTGGGGAGAAGATCAGTATTTAAATTGTAGGGGGGACGCGGGGGGATGCATCCCCCCATCGAGAGTTAGCGTTCCCCATCAAGATTTAGCGTCCCCTCATCGAGATTTAGGTGTCCCCCAATCGAGATTTGAGCGCTGGATGATCAGACGAAAAAGATCTAATTCTTCACCTAATTTTGGCAAAAAACCACTTCAATTTCCGGCGAAGACCTTTTTTTATGGTGTTCATTCAATTTCGGCGACGGAATTACGTAATCTTTACTAAAGTACTTTCGCATGCCAAATGCGTTTGGTCAAGGCTGCCAAAGCGTCCCCTCATGCAAAATTTTACAATTTAAATAGGACTGGACAAAATAGAACAAAGGCAGACAAAAAATGTTGATGAAGCAGGTTTGTGTGAAACAAGCATCAGAGCAGAGGCACATAGCTTAGCCACAAGCAGGGGCTCTGAGAGAAACTTTTCCAGGGGGTACGAAGGTCGATACCGGGCCCCCAAATCTTACTGGGCCCCCCAAGCCATAAATCAATGACCCAGCACCAAACTTGCGCAAATTTTTTTCCGAGTTTTACCCAAAATTAGTTACAGAGCAAAAAAAAGGAAGTGGCTATTTTGCCTCTGGAGGCAAAATAGTGTTTTTCTTCTGTTTGGGTTAGGGTTGGGGCTAGGGTTAGGATTAGGGTTAGAGTTTGGGTTAGAGTCAGGGTTTGGGTAAGCATTAGGCTTAAGGCTACTTTGGCACTTGCGGCAAAATAGCCATTAGGACTATTTTGCCTTCAAATAGCAAAATAACATGGGGCTATTTTGCTTCTAGAGCAAAATAGCGGTAGCCACTGCCCAATTAAAAAAAAGGTCTTCACTGAAATTTGGTCCAATTTTTTGGCCAAAATTAGTTGAAGAGCAAAACAAAAAGAGCTTCACTTAAACTTAATCCGATTGTTTGCCCAAAATTAAGTGAAAAGCCAAAAAAAAGGTCTTCACTCAAATTTGGTCTGATTTTTTGCCTAAAGTTGGGTGCAGGCCTAAATATGCCCCTGGGTGCAATACCAAAACTTAACGCGGAAACCTGAACTCTTCCGAGCCCCCCTAGGCCCGGGTACGATGTGCCCTCTGAAGCCCCTCTCGCAGGCTCTGGCTACAAGGTACCCACCCAGTATGCAGTAGACCTATGGTATTGGTACAACGCTTGCATTTCAGAGTGACAGAATTAGTTCAGGGTAGCCTATAGTATTTGCTATAATTTTTACCTTGCTCTGATTTACGCTGAATGTGTTTAATTTATTTTCATTTTGCATAACTTTGTGGGTTTGTGCTGTTTATTTATAACAGGTAACAAAATAAAGTTCAGTTCAGTCAACAGGTCATAGCAAAAGCATTAGGCTTTTAGTCCTACCGTAGATGCCTGTAGCCTGTCTGGTACATGGTTAGTAAGAAGACTAGGCTACACAAAGTTGCAATGACCGAATAGCCTATGTGGTGGTAGCGAATGGTTAGAGGGTTCTAAGTAGAGTACGAAGACTAGGCTACACAAATTTCCAATGACAGAATAGCCTACGTAGTAGCAAAGTTTATTCCACAATCAAACACACAGGGTCATTCTATTATAAGACAGTCATAGCGTGTAACCCACCCTCTCAAATTTTTTTCATACTTGGATATATGAAAGCCATTAAAAAATAATGAAGGTTACAAAAAACGGCATCAAAATTCATCAAGCGGTTTTCGAGTTATGATGGTTTCAATATTACCACTTGAGGGCGCTGTTCGGCAGTCCCAAATTTTTTAATTTACGTAAAAATCTTTATCCTTATGCTATCGAAACAAGAAAAATATCAATTCTGACAGATTTTGAGGTGAGGAATTCAAAAATGAAGTTAGTTTTTGGAAAATTGCAAAGGTAAGTGGTCAAAATGTAGATTGAAAATTTTTTGAGTGCCCGATTTCATTTCCGATTATCTCAGAAGGGCAAAAACATTTTTTAATCCAATCATTGCCAAAATCTCAAGAATAGATCACTGTTTGACATATTTAAGTTTGGTTAATGTTATTTGTTGCATATTTCTGTAATGGGTTTTGAAACATAGCTAAAAACTAACATTGATTTTTTTGTGATTTTCTGAATTTTTTGGAACACATGTATTGAATAGTATCTTATAAAATAATAATAGTTGCAAAAAATGAAGTAATCACTTTGTATACACTTAGTAAATCTGGTGATCAGCAAAAATTTTGATTTTAACCCTTAAATTGTTGGTGCTTAGTATAGGTCTAGCTAGGCTAATACAGTTTTGCTTCAAGTTATTTCCCAAGTGAAAATTAGTCAAATGACAGACATTGACTATTACGGGTATGGAGAAAGCTAGATTTCTGCCATCCTTTTTCAATTGCTTACCTCTGGGAGCACTCTTGTAAAGTTTTAACCTCTAAAATGGGTGGATTACCATAAATTGGAGTGTTTGGCACAAATTCTCAAATGATTGGGTATATTCTCAAGTAAATGGGTATGACACAAGATTTTCTCCCTTTACGTAATGGCACTTTCTGCAGGGGTGATAATTAAATGGGATTCTTTATCAATTAGTTGCAAATAGTCAACTTGACTTTTGATACATACTTTACAGTTCAGATTTCATTTGAACAGTTAGCATGAAACAAGGTAAACCCATCAGTTGCTGTTGCGTGGCAGGAAACCTGGAATGACTTCCTTATATGTAACAAGTTAAACAGATAAATCATATAAAAATAGTGTAATGTGCATGTTAAGTACTGCAGACTACAGTAAAACCTTGATATTTATCTAACAGAAACTACAATTGGTTTGCAAGCAAATAAGCAACTTTGAACAAGATTATTTAAATACGCAAATTACTGGTGCCGCTTTTGCTACAGTACAATAAAATAAATGCAAGCAACGTAAGCTCTTGCTTGGGTTATTTTAGTGAAATCGTTGCACTTAACACTTTAATCGCACACACATTATTAATTGCAATTAACATTTCTTAATCGAATGCAAGTTCATTCGAAGCTCAAACACGGTTTGCGATTCTTTTGGAGCCAAATGTTTCGTTCTCTTTTAGCAAAAATTTTTACCACGCTTGTCGCGCTAATCGCTCTTTCGGGTATCACAATTCACAAGTATTACCCTGAGCTGTAAGAAAGCTAGGTCAAAAATTTCGTTTTAGTTTTTTTATAGATCTTTAGTTCTTTTATGTTTTACACAAAAAAGTCCATAGTTTTAGCCGGTGCAGTTTGCGAGATATTCGCGATTGAAAAATGCATTTGTAGCAAACGGCAACGTGAATTATTGTTAACGTAACGATTGAAATAATTACAATCCTTAAATCAATTTTTGTAAATTGAATGATTGAAAAAAACATGGATTGCAATTGAATTGATGACCTCTGCGATATTTGTTATGTAAGAAAACTGAGATGCAATGCAGAATAAAACAATAGATGTGATTTTTTTACGATAAATTAAAAGTTTTTCAATGCGATAATCTCGTCACTAGCTTCCGATGATAGATTTTTTTGGTTAAGTAGGTTTGTTATCTCAAACAACATAAAGTGAAGCTCAGCCAGCGCAAGACTTTAGTTTAAATACGCATTGTGATTGTGACGTAACCAATACTAAAACATTCTCAAACTTTTACCTAAAATGTGACTTTTGACAAAACAGAAAACAAACAACAGAACTAATGACAAAAATCGGAAGATAATTTTGTTTAATTTTTATAATGGATGTTGATTTTTTGTTTCTTTTGATGAGATATTTCTGGAAAGAAAAGCATGCAATGCGATTGCCATCCCACAATAAAAGGTATCTATTACCTCAATCTGATTTAAAAATCGCACACAAGAACTGGATTTTTTCAAAATATGATATTATGCAAATTTGGTAGTGCGCACTTTTTCGAAACTAAACAACATAAAAATGCACTCTGCCATTTTGGTTCGGGCAAGTTGAGATCTCCTTGGGCAAGTAAATATTTATTATAACTTGCCCGACAGGCAAGTTGCTAAAAAAGTTAATTTTGACCGCTGCTGTATATTATGGGGTGCCATCCGTAAAAGAATAAATTGCATGCAATTTAGCGGAAATTGCATGCAATTTAGCTAAATTGCAGATTTCATGCAATTTAGCTAAATTGCAGGTTTCATGCAATTTAGCTAAATTGCAGATTTCATGCAATTTAGCTAAATTGCAGGTTTCATGCAATTTAGCTAAATTGCAGGTTTCATGCAATTTAGCTAAATTGCAGATTTCATGCAATTTAGCTAAATTGCAGATTTCATGCAATTTAGCTAAATTGCAGATTTCATGCAATTTAGCTAAATTGTAGATTTCATGCAATTTAGCTAAATTGTAGATTTCATGCGATTTAGCTAAATTGCAGGTTTCATGCAATTTAGCTAAATTGCAGATTTCATGCAATTTAGCTAATTGCCGTGGCTACGGATTGTGAAATGTTGCCAACCAAAACTGTAGAAAAAACTGCATTTGAAACCAAGCATTTCGCGGCTCACGTACCGTGTGTTATTGTAGAAAGACTAGGCCTAATGTTTGAATGCTGAGTGATGGTTGCAGTTGCAGTGATGTTTGTTGAGCAGAGCGTTTTAAGGGCCAGGTGATTGTGAGACTGTTCTCTTTGATTAATTAAGCTGCCAAACTTCCCATAGGTTGCTGTTGATTAGAACGTGTAGCCAGAGATGTAGATTTACGCTGCATTTTATGCGCCGTAAACATACGGCGCAAAGTTTTTGGAACGTTTATCTTTATGCTGACGGCGTCAAAATTTTTTGTATGCGCTTACATCACTGCGTGTAGCTAGCCATGAAGGTCTTCTGCGACTGTGTAGCAGGTAGTACCGGTAGGTTACTGGTAGTCAGTTAACGGTTCTGCAATGTAAAGATTGAATACTGAGTAAGGATACTGCCGGCTAAGGTGACTCCCAGCAGCAAGAATAATACTGGTACCGTGCTCGGGTAGCGCTCTGCCAAATATAGCCTACTTACCGGTATAGGCCTAGACTTTTTTACCTTGCAGTTTTATCGTTATTACACAAACACGGGTCTCTTTCAGTTTAAGCCTCCCTCAGCTTGAAACCACCCACCAGCTATTATTTCAGACGTAAGTGGTAAACTATGGTGGAGCTTAGGAAATAATTGCAATAAGAATAACTTTTAATCTAACTCCTTTTAATCAATACGGCCGATACAGCCAATCAACTAGGCAAACTTGGATGGGGAGGCTTAAACTGAAAGAGACCCGTGTTTGTGTAATAACGATAAAACTGCAAGGTAAAAAAGTCTAGGCCTATACCGGTAAGTAGGCTATATTTGGCAGAGCGCTACCCGAGCACGGTACCAGTATTATTCTTGCTGCTGGGAGTCACCTTAGCCGGCAGTATCCTTACTCAGTATTCAATCTTTACATTGCAGAACCGTTAACTGACTACCAGTAACCTACCGGTACTACCTGCTACACAGTCGCAGAAGACCTTCATGGCTAGCTACACGCAGTGATGTAAGCGCATACAAAAAATTTTGACGCCGTCAGCATAAAGATAAACGTTCCAAAAACTTTGCGCCGTACGTTTACGGCGCATAAAATGCAGCGTAAATCTACATCTCTGGCTACACGTTCTAATCAACAGCAACCTATGGGAAGTTTGGCAGCTTAATTAATCAAAGAGAACAGTCTCACAATCACCTGGCCCTTAAAACGCTCTGCTCAACAAACATCACTGCAACTGCAACCATCACTCAGCATTCAAACATTAGGCCTAGTCTTTCTACAATAACACACGGTACGTGAGCCGCGAAATGCTTGGTTTCAAATGCAGTTTTTTCTACAGTTTTGGTTGGCAACATTTCACAATCCGTAGCCACGGCAATTAGCTAAATTGCATGAAATCTGCAATTTAGCTAAATTGCATGAAATCTGCAATTTAGCTAAATTGCATGAAATCTGCAATTTAGCTAAATTGCATGAAACCTGCAATTTAGCTAAATTGCATGAAACCTGCAATTTAGCTAAATTGCATGAAACCTGCAATTTAGCTAAATTGCATGAAACCTGCAATTTAGCTAAATTGCATGAAATCTGCAATTTAGCTAAATTGCATGCAATTTCCGCTAAATTGCATGCAATTTATTCTTTTACGGATGGCACCCCATAGTATATATACCGCAAAGTGTATTTAGTGCTAAGTACCAATTGAAATTAGATAAGTGGAATTCAAAAGACTTACTTAGCAGTAGATACACTTTGGAGTGTATCCAGTATATGCAACATATTACTAGCAAACCAATTGTAGTTTCTGTTAGATAAATATCAAGGTTTTACTGTAGTCTGCAGTACTTAACATGCACATTACACTATTTTTATATGATTTATCTGTTTAACTTGTTACATATAAGGAAGTCATTCCAGGTTTCCTGCCACGCAACAGCAACTGATGGGTTTACCTTGTTTCATGCTAACTGTTCAAATGAAATCTGAACTGTAAAGTATGTATCAAAAGTCAAGTTGACTATTTGCAACTAATTGATAAAGAATCCCATTTAATTATCACCCCTGCAGAAAGTGCCATTACGTAAAGGGAGAAAATCTTGTGTCATACCCATTTACTTGAGAATATACCCAATCATTTGAGAATTTGTGCCAAACACTCCAATTTATGGTAATCCACCCATTTTAGAGGTTAAAACTTTACAAGAGTGCTCCCAGAGGTAAGCAATTGAAAAAGGATGGCAGAAATCTAGCTTTCTCCATACCCGTAATAGTCAATGTCTGTCATTTGACTAATTTTCACTTGGGAAATAACTTGAAGCAAAACTGTATTAGCCTAGCTAGACCTATACTAAGCACCAACAATTTAAGGGTTAAAATCAAAATTTTTGCTGATCACCAGATTTACTAAGTGTATACAAAGTGATTACTTCATTTTTTGCAACTATTATTATTTTATAAGATACTATTCAATACATGTGTTCCAAAAAATTCAGAAAATCACAAAAAAATCAATGTTAGTTTTTAGCTATGTTTCAAAACCCATTACAGAAATATGCAACAAATAACATTAACCAAACTTAAATATGTCAAACAGTGATCTATTCTTGAGATTTTGGCAATGATTGGATTAAAAAATGTTTTTGCCCTTCTGAGATAATCGGAAATGAAATCGGGCACTCAAAAAATTTTCAATCTACATTTTGACCACTTACCTTTGCAATTTTCCAAAAACTAACTTCATTTTTGAATTCCTCACCTCAAAATCTGTCAGAATTGATATTTTTCTTGTTTCGATAGCATAAGGATAAAGATTTTTACGTAAATTAAAAAATTTGGGACTGCCGAACAGTGCCCTCAAGTGGTAATATTGAAACCATCATAACTCGAAAACCGCTTGATGAATTTTGATGCCGTTTTTTGTAACCTTCATTATTTTTTAATGGCTTTCATATATCTAAGTATGAAAAAAATTTGAGAGGGTGGGTTACAAAATTTGAAAATTTTGACTGTCTTATAATGGAATGACCAACCTGCAAACGGCAAAGGTAGCCTATAATACATAGAGTAGTTTCATGCAAGTGTATTTGCTTGTGACAGCATGCAGAGCACATGATACCTTATATTTCATTATTTGAGCTACTGGTTCAGGATTAGTATGGTACAGTAGTTGCATGGAATCATCAGGTAGACTGCTGGATTGTTTTTGATTTCCAAAACATGGTGCAGAAAAACTGCTAAACAGCACAGATAAGGCAGATTAAACCTATAATTGAAACGATTGATCTCACGTCGCATGTTTTTCAGTTTTTACTTGACCATTTTCAAAGTTAAGGAGTGCAAAGTTTCAGACTTTTACTTATAACTCGATAATGGTTTGGTCTAGCTACATGAAATTTTGATTGAAGTGTCTACATCACCAGTCCGGTTTCGGACACCAAATCGCTGCTGCGCCGGCAGCCTGTTATGTTACTTTTTTCTTATTGCTTCGATTTAAATACGGCACTTTGACACATATAATGCAAAACCCAGATGATGTAGTGGTATGTGCACATATCTGGCAACCCGAGGGTCAAGGGATCGATTCTCGGTAGACACGCTTGGCAGAAACAGTGCAAGAGTGCTATATATCACTACAGAATTTTTTTTTCTCTAAAACCTTACGATTAGAGTTAAGGTTCAGGCGGCGATGCGAGCTTGAGAGATAGTAAATTGAACAGCAAAGTGAAAAGACCGCCACCGTTGGTGCAGCAGCAATTAGATGTTGGAAACCGGGCCGGTGCAGCAGACACTGCCAATATTGACAGCAGTTTGAGATTCATAAGTTTTGTGTGTGCCAAATTTCATGGCAATAAGTCCTGTAACTTCAGGTTTTGGACCCGAAAACTACTTCAAAAATTTGGTGTAAAAAGCGGTCTTATTCAAAAACGGCTTAAGTATGGCAAAAAATATTTCACATGGTTATATGACGTAAGATACCCTTTCGTCCCTACTTACACTTTTAGCGGCATTGAGTTTTTTTCTTTTTTCATTTTTTGCTTTCTAAATTTTGTGCACTCTTCTTCTCTTAAACCACACAACATCGATATCTAATTTTTGTGTAAATTTGTTGAGGTGCTAATGCAATTTTGTCTCCTGAAGTTTTTTGAGGCTTGTCCCCAGAACCCCCCCAAATGGGGCCCTAAAAAGCTAATTTTTTTGAATTGCTCAAGCTAGGGTGATAGTTTTTTGTTTGTATTAGTAGATATTTAAGCAACAAATAGTTTGACATAGTATGGAGGTACCACCCCCCCCCAGGGGCCCCAAATGGTCTCCCCAGAAATTAGTATTTTGAACGCCTTAAGCTGGGGCATTACTTTTTTTTATATCAACAGATGTTTAAAAAACAAATATTTTGACATGGTTTGAGGAAGCAATCCTTTTGAAAACTCTCCAGAATAGTACCCCTAAAATCAATTTTTTTATATGTCATAAGCTAGAAAGCTAATTTTTTTCTGATGCTAGTGGAAATTTAAAGGAAATATAACTTGCGGTGCGGCACAGTGCAGCGTGAACTTAGTTGTGTTTGAATGCGGTGCGGTGCAGCATGTGGACAAAGTTTGCGGACGCAGCGCAGCATGCGGATGCATTTTTTGTTATTCGCGCCATCTCTAGCTCAAGTGCCCCCAAACCGAACCTGAACCCTTAACAAAACTAAGAATATATTTTTCCATATCCGGATGTCGCTGGCGCTGGTACACGCACAATAAGAGCAGTGGTGATCATCAACAGAATCAGCAATTTCTCCTTTCTTTTTTCTGGACGAAACGAGTAACGACAATTAAATTTAAAGTCAATGAACTCGAACCGAACCTGAACCAGTAATATTTTACTTGAGTGAACCTGAACCAAACCTGAACCTCGAAAATGGTGCTTAAGTGAATCCAAACCTGAACCGCTAAACTTTCTTGAGCAGGAGCTAAACCTGAACCCAAACCGTTATTTCAAATGGTTAATGCTATAACACAAGCGGTAATGCAAACCCCAATTGAAATACTACCATTGATAATTATAATGAGAGCATAGCCAGTATCTGGTCCTTGTCCGAAATTGCAGTTTCTTTAATGTTGGATTTGCGTGTGCAAAAGCAAGTAATAATAATGACGACCACCTGTCCACGTCATAATAATGTCATGCAATTCCTGGAGGTTTCAAAAATCTGTCAAGTGACTTGACTCGAGCCCTCCACGTTTTGGAAAAAAAGTTTGTTTAATTTTGATTTAAATATTTTTTTTTATGAAAGAACTTTAAGGGCACGATCTTATCTCAAAATGATAGGCGTAGCCAGGGGGGTGGCCCAGGAGGCCCGGGCCCCCTCAATTGAAATGCCACCAATGACAAAAATTTAACAAAAAAGCTTGTTTTTTCATTTTCAGTTTCGTTCAGCATCTTTTTGCACAACTGTACACGCGTACAACCGTACTTAGCAATAAATAATATTGACGACCAGGGGGCCCGACGCACCCCCTTAATTCCATTTTTTCCAACCAATTTAAACGTATAACCAAAGTGAAATCAAGAGTTTTTGTCCTAAAAGTTGCAACCTCAGGCCCTCATCTAAACTTTTTATGAACGTAATACAATAACCAGCGCTGTGTTTGCCATATGGCACAGTGTCAGTGCCCAGCGCTCAGATAGTAGGACTTTTTTGGTCCTTGCTTATGTTTGGCAGGAAGATGTTGCAAAAATCCCTTACGTGCCAGGGGCTTCGCGCATTGTAAACCTGGCCCAGGAATAACATGTTTAGTAAGCGTAACCATATATTGTACCATTTTTTAATAACAATTCAACTCCACTTCGCCAGTTTTTACGCATAAAACACTTTTAAAAAAACAGCTAGGTAAAATACTCATTGAACAAATCATCGAATTTCAAGAGGGGGCCTAGGCCACTGGCCGTACATGTACTTCTATAACTGGTTAGCTTCATGACAAAACAAAAATTTTGAAGGAAAATCTTTAAGTGGATTACTATTTACTGCAAAATATTACAGAAGGCAATATGCCTTACTTACCCCTACCTGGACCAAATCACTTACAATTAAAACTTTAAACCATAATGCAATATTTTAAACGTGTTTTGGACTTTAATTGCAAGTAAAAGGAGAATTAAACAGTTAAATTTTTTCGATTCGCTTTCGAATGTTAAAAATTTAGTTCTTTCAATCGGCTTTGAACACGTGTGAAATGTGATCCAATGGATTAAAATCGCTTTTTTTCTAAAAACGTACAAAAATCGCCCAGCGAATGGGAACTCCGCCCCCAGACCCCCGTCTGTCATACGTTTGAGTACAATAGCTCACTCAACACGTCTCCTAAGTTGGACATTCGCACTTTCTAACTATTAAATTTTACCCTCTCCCTTTACTAAAATCCTGGTTCATTGCCAACAGGGCTACTGCTTCAGATCTTCCATTCTACGATATCTTTGCCTCACAAAAAGTTCCTTTTTTAAAAATTTCTGATGACGTCATTGCATGTGATTTGTGGTTTGGGCCCCCCCCCAATCAAAAATCCTGGCTACGCCTATGGCTACAACAAACGCTTGTTGACACCTTTTCTCAGTTGATTTGTGAAAAATGGATTGAACCTGTTGAGGATTTTTCATCTTGTGTTGACCTTACGTGGTATTTACCATTTTTTGTAACAAAGTCGGCTAAACTTAGATTGGTATACAATGGTGTGGCTGCAGTTCAAGGTAGATCATCGAATCAAGCTGTTTTCTCTGATGAAAATTTATTGAATAATCTGGTTGAGGTTTTAATTCGGTTTCGTCTAGATAAATTTGCCTGCGTGACCGATTTAAGTAAATGTGTTTTTCGAAGTTTTATTCTTTTCAGCCAGCGATACCTTGTTTGGTTAGTTTGGTTGAAGGATAATGATGTGAAAACTGGAGATATCCGAGTTCACCGTTTTACCAGACACATCTTGGGGATAAACTCCAGTCTGTTTGTTGCTTTATTTGCTATTAAACGCTTGGTTGAGGAAAACCCAGTTACAGTAATGCTTCTTCGCTGACTTTGAAGGCTGTAGAACTTAGCCGTTACATGGATGGCGTGTCGCTTGCTAACAATTCGTCAGAAAATCTTAATCATATTGTTAAAAAAGAAGTGAAACTTTTCAATAATTGGGGGTTTAAACTACGAATATGGGTAGCTAACTGTCATGCAAAGCAAATTTTGGTCTTATCTGCCTCAAAGCGATATGGCGAGTAAAAAAAGGTCAAGACCAAACAACGGTTCAGACCAAAAGACCAAAAAAAGCAAAGTTTAGCAGGAGTTTTGTTCAGGCAAAAAATGCTGCCTTTTTTATGGTTCCAGCTGTTGAAAAGAGGAAAAGAAGTAATTAATGTCGTCACGCTAAGGAAACACCCATAGAATTTCAAAACAATCTATTTTTTGGCATTATTCCCATCTGCTCACGATATCACTATTATGATGTCAAATGAAGTTACCCAGCTCTCTGCTTCACTTCTCAAAAAATGCGAACACTCGTCCCAATTGAGTAAATCTCAGGGGCGTATTTAGGGGGGGCCTCTTTGGGTCGCCATGATTGCAAAATTGCATGAAAAAGTGAGCAAAATTGAGGCATGCCCCCCCCCCCCCCTTTTGCAAGTTGGGCATCAGGCTTTGGGCTCGAAATCACCTGATATTGGGCGAAAAATGGGACGAAATTTTAGTGTGACAATTTCAAATTCTGATCTATGTTCTTCTCAAATTTTCTGAAATATCTGCCCCCCCCCCTTTTCAAAATCCTGCGTATGCTACTGGTAAAACTATTGTATGATAATGATATTTATAGTCTGCTGATAGTAATTAAAGCTTCGCAAAGAATCGTCATGCATGACCAGTTACAAGCACAAATATTTTACAGTTTTATTGAGCTAGACAAGTACCGCAATTGCGGACTTGCCCAGAAATGGAGCGCGTTTGTGTACCCTAATTTACGCTATGTTTGCGTATTTAATTAAATAGTCATTTTAATTAAATGTGCAAAAATATATAGTCACAGTCGAAATAAATAGTCAAAAAAACTGCGCGCAAAATAAATCATTGCAAAAATAAATAGTCAAAAAACTGCGCACAAATTAACGCGTTGCAAAAATGCACTGCTGACTTTTTTGTATATTTGGTGGTGGAGTGTGACAAAGCGCTCTCGGCTGCTTTTTGATGCGCTCTCGATTGCTCTTTAATGCGCTCCAAGAGCAACCGAGAGCGCTTCGTTGCGCTCCACTACCAAATATACAAAAAAGTCAGCAGCGCATTTTTGCAACGCTTTATTTTGTGCGCAGTTTTTTTGACTATTTATTTTTGCAACGGTTTATAGTTTGCGCAGTTTTTTTGACTATTTATTTTTGCAACGGTTTATTTTGCGCAGTTATTTTTGTCTATTTATTTCGATTGTGACTATATTTTTGTACATTTAATTAAAATGACTATTTAATTAAATATGCAAAAAAACATTGCACAAATTAGGGTACTTAAACGGCGCCCCATACCCAGCTCTGTAAAACACGCATGGAAAAGTGTAACAAATCTCATGAAAAAGTCATGGAAAAAGTTATTGAAAGGGTATGAAATGCCATGAATTTGGATTTGAAAGTTGCGTGGAAAATCTGTAATTGAATGATTAGGGTTTCCTATAGAATTTGATTTCAATTTCGTGATTTGATTAACCCAGCTACTATTTAATACTAGTTGATGCCAGCTTGATGTGTATAGTAAATAGCTGCGGACATTTTAGAGACTTTTTTATATTAAAAGTTGTCAAATTACTGTATGGTGTTCCTGCAAAGTATATTTTAGTATTTGTTTGCATGCAATGGCAATTGCCAGGCAGAAATAACCGTTCTGATGGCCTCAACAACATAACTTAGAGCATTTCAAGGTTTTTTAATTTTAAAGCTATTTTTGAATTCATACAAAGTCTAATTTAAACGAAAAATTTTGTAATGTCATTACTCAAACTAACAGTCAAAATACCATCAGTGTTATCACAGTTTGAAGGACTTAAACGACTTCTGGCAAACTTGGAAAGCTAACAAGTCTTGCCAGATTGCAGAATTTTCTCCAGTTTAATTAAAAACAGGTCATAGTCCATCTTTCCGAAAGAGCTTTTGTAATCATTGAATCAATTTTTGCATGAAATCTTTTACTGTTTTGTTGGCGTTCGTCCGAAGAATCTACAACACGCAAACATAATTGTGTATGTTTTTCCCACGCGTTGCTCTTCGGATTTGTTTGTTCATAATGCGAAACCTAACTGCAGTAGTTCGAAATAACAACGCAAATTCTATGTTAAAATATGCAGCATTGTCATCACAAGAAGTTAGTAGTATATTAAATTAATTAACCTACTTGAACTGTGAGATTTTGCGAATAACAGAAAACATTGACAATGCTGACGATTGCAAAATGCACAAGAAACACATGATAATGCGGAAACTTTAACCATTAAAGCTACAAGTACAACGTAGGTCAATAAGCTTACGCTTTCTATTGCAAATGTATTCTTTATTACGTAATAAGATGTCAGTAAATGTTCCCTTTGCAAAATCACTTTTGAAAAAAGTCGATATCTCAAATACTAGGAAAGATCGACACTTCAAATTTTCACCATAACGTTTAAAATCAGCGTAAGCTTCAAAAACATATTCAACTTCAGCTCGTTTTTATTTTTTGGTATGTGGATGCGACATGCGTGAAAAACAGTTTTCAGAGATGCAATATTTCGGGTGATAAAATCGCTTTAAAAATTAAATTTTTTGTCCCTAAGGACTCACCAGCTTAAATATTTGTCAAATAATCTGCACGCTTAACTTAACACTGGTGAAATTCATAGGGATTGGCGACTTGATATGCACTTTGCCAATAAAAATCCACACCAAACCGTGATTAATTAGCGTTAAGCACAGCAAACACATTGTCAATTTTTTTACATAGAAATGAATATAAAAAACTTTCACTGCAATTCGATTGCTAATTTTTTGTAGTTATGAGTTATAGGCGAATTAATAACTTTTCAAACCAAAAATTGCCAATTCTTTATGTTTATTTGTGTGTCAATTTACGATCACGCGACCTAGTGTCCCAAAAATTGGTACACAAAACGCTTTCCATAATTTTCATATTGAGTCCAAACTTCAACTTTCTAGGTTTAACCGTTAGCTCGTTATGAGCAAATCAATTCTCCTCTGCCAAAAGTCTCGTACCAAAACTAAGGTACAACGCGCTAACGCAAAGTCCCAACTACGCGTTAACGCAAAGTCCCAATTGGGCTAAGCCACAGAGGTCTTTCAACCTATATACAGTATAGGGTATCCCGAAGAGCGTAGGGGCGAAACAGCCTGTTGGGGACAATATTTTAACAGTTTATTTGTTTTTTTTATTATTACAGTACAGTAGAGGTTAATATAGGCCCTATGGACTAGCTAGGCTACTGCATTGTGAAACGTCAGGGTTGCCAATAAGCTTTATAATTGTGGAGAATCTAACGTTGTGTTTGAAAAAAAAAATCTCTGGAACGGCTTGGTCAAGAAGGATGGAGTCAAAACTAATAAATCTAATACGACTGATGTAACGTTAGATACCCCCATCAAGAACAATATCGGCAATTTTTAAATTCTTATTGAACTTGTATTAGTTGATGTATTATGACGAAACACAGCGAAAATGAAACAGGTTTGCTACATGCATTTTTATTGTGTCAAACCAAAATAAGCAAAGAAATGAATATTTTTATTTCACCGTAAAACAACTGTTTATTGGCAAAGGCATAAATCGATTTCATCTCAGTTTAGTCAAAAAAAAGACAAAAAAACAAAATTTTGAAGTTTATAATTTCATTTTGTTGCCAAAC
The DNA here is from genome assembly GCA_963965965.1 of Trididemnum nubilum. NCBI lineage: Eukaryota > Metazoa > Chordata > Ascidiacea > Aplousobranchia > Didemnidae > Trididemnum > Trididemnum nubilum. The sequence goes on from OZ014480.1 coordinate 12,784,255, forward strand.
ATTCTTTCTCATGTATTTAATACATTTTACCAAAAAAAGAATTACCATACGTTGATAAAACATTTTGAAATTATGTTATCTCTCGTTTTTTTACTTGGCCTTTAAGTAAGGAAGAGGAGGGGGCTTGAAGCGGCTGGGCAATTCAATTCTTTAACTGGTCTTCACGTTTTTGCAATTTAATTTTTTCAAATGGTTGTAAAAGGTACGAAACTTGATACGAATGGTTTTCAAGTGGCAATTAGAAAGAACGTAATTGCCCAGCAGCTGGGGGCTCCACCCCCAGACCCCGTCTGTGATGCGCATGGGTTACGCCCTTGCTTAGCACGGTGCCAAATAGCGCAATGTTTGGCCACAAAATGTAATTATTATTTTCAACATTTTATTTTTGTCTGTTTTTGATCAAAATGAGTTGTAATCGATTTTATGCCTTTTGCCAATAAAAAGTTATTTGACGGTGAAACAAAAATATTCATTTCTTGTCTTATTTTGGTTTTTCACAAAAAAAATGCATGTTGCAAACATGTTTCATTTGCGCTGCGTTTCGTCATAATGCATCAACTAATACATGTTCAATAAGAATTTAAAAATTGCCGATAATATTACAACTTAATTTTTTAGCAAATACGCGATTGAAAAAAACGTCAAAATTATGGATTTTATTGCTTTGGGGGTGTCACACGTGCAACAAACGGTCTCAATTTTTGACTAAACTGACCGTCAGATCAAAACTGTATAATCTATAACGGGGAAAAAAAATTTACGAAATCAATCAATACGTTAAATGAAATTATGGCTCAGTTAATGCCGCATTGTGAAAATTTTGTAATCAAAGAAATCAATTTTGCCCCCAACAGCTGAAATCTTCGCTAGCTATTTGTAACTAAAAAAAAAAACTAAAAAAAAACAAACTTAATAATATAAACTGTAAGGCAGTATGTCGCATACAATGCTATATCAAGAAAAGCATTACCAAGCTCTGGAAAAATTCTGGCCGTTAACCGTAATTTAAGTTTTTAAGAGTTGGTTTGTTCTTTCAATAGTAAAAAGACCCAAGTTCACAGTGACGTGTACACTGTACTAAGGAGGAGAGAGCCATTGTCTCTTATCTCTTGAGTCACGACTTACAGCCAGTGAGTGCCGTCGCTACAGGAGGGCGAGGGGGGCTGTTCCACCCTACCGACTTCTTGTGCGCCCCCATTTCGGTTTACTCAGAATACATTTTTGGAACATCACGTAACGGCAAGATAACAGACAGTATTGGAAAGAGGAATAATAATGTTCAAACATAATTTTCGTTTAAAGTTTTCTCGATTCTTTGCCAAATTGCTGGCAACCAACTGCTGTGCATAAATGTGACGCAATAATCCGTCTTATTAACATGCCTTGGCGGATGTGTCGCGGAAGAGAGCTGTAAGCCCACAGAATTGTTACCGGTACCAGTATTTTCTTGGTGATTATGACCTAAAACAATACGTAAAAACATTTTTTTGAAAGATCAGCTGTTTTTGTTTTTTTAGAGCACACTCAAGATTTTTTTAGGACGCAGTCAGTCGCGCAACCAGGGGGAAGGGGCTTCAGCCCCCTAAGCTAAGTCATTTAGAAAAGTTAACAAAAATACAAGCGTTTAAACATGTTTTGGACTTTACCTGAAGTATAAAGAGGGCAGAAAGGGTTATAGACAATATAATTCTTCCAAAGACTTCTGAATTTTAGCAATTTACTGTAGTCATTTATGTAGCTTCAAAAACGTGCAAAATGTGACTAAAATGGCGTTAAAATCGCTATTTTTTTTCGTTAACTTACAAAAATCCCCCAGCGGCTGGAGGCTCTTCCAGACCCTCCCTCCTTCTCAGGCCTCCTCTGTGATACGCTTGAGTTGCATCAGTTTGTTTAGCTGTTTTTTGTGTAGACAATTTAGCTTTTTGTTCAGCCTTTGACAATTTGTTCAGCTATTTTTTGTGTAAACAGTCAGGGCCTAAATTAGACAATTTTTGTGCAAAAAAGAATTACTTTTGGTTTAAACACCCTCCTTCTTAGGAAAATCCTGGTTGCGCTTTTAGTAGCACTGACTGCTGCAGACAGATTTTTCAAGCGATTATATGGGCGTGATACAAAACGAGCTAAGAAACGCTGCCGGACTTATACGTCTGTATTTCACGCATGAACGCAAAATTGTTAAAATAGAGCATAATCTGTAGCTGTAAGACATCAGTTTTTATGTGCAAAAGTTCAGTTGATTTTAGTGCTCCCTCACTTTCGGCTAGTGCCCCACAACTTCGATTGCTCTGGCGACGGCACTGCTTACAGCAAAACAAAGTAGTTGGTTTTTTGTGACAACGTAGTGACTATGGAAAAATGCTGACGGGCATAGAGTAAAGATGCAATGCCCTCCCACTCTTATACACGCCACTGTGAAGCTACAGGTGCTTTTTACTCTTGAAAGATCAAAACAACTGTTTAAACTTAAATTAAGGTTAACGGCCGTAATCTTTCTACGGCTTGGTAATTCTATTCTTGCTATAACATTCCGTACGACATATTGCCGTGCGACATAGTCTTGATCTGACGGTCAGTTTAGTTAAAATTGAGACCGTTCATTGCGATTGTGACACCCCCAAAGCAATAAAATCCATAAATTTAACCTTTTTTTCAATCGCGTATTTGCTAAAAAATTAAGTTGTAATATTATCGGCAATTTTTAAATTCTTATTGAACTTGTATTAGTTGATGTATTATGACGAAACACAGCGAAAATGAAACAGGTTTGTTACATGCATTTTTATTGTGTCAAACCAAAATAAGCAAAGAAATGAATTTTTATTTCACCGTAAAACAACTGTTTATTGGCAAAGGCATAAATCGATTTCATCTCAGTTTAGTCAAAAAAAAGACAAAAAAACAAAATTTTGAAGTTTATAATTTCATTTTGTTGCCAAACATTCTTTCTCATATATTAACTACATTTTACCAAAAAATAAAAAATTACCATACGTTGATTGATAATTTTTAAATCTGGAAATAAACAAATAGTCAAAAATTATCGTCCTATTTTACTTTTCCCGACTTTATCTACAATCCTTGAAAAACTTATCAAAACTAGACTGATGAATTTTTTTGGCAAGTATCAAGTGGTTTACGAATTTCATTATGAATTTCGGGAAAAACATAATGTAATACACACTTTACTTGACGATAACGTATTTGCTTTAGATGCAATTCAAAGGAAACAACAAACTGCCTTGCTACTTATAGACGTTTGTTAAGCATTTGACACTGTCTCCCATAATATTCTGCTTCAAAATTTGTATCATTATGGAATTCATGGCACTGCATATAAGCTTCTTGAAAGTTATCTCTCGTTTCGAAACCAATTTGTATCCGTGCAAAACCACCACTCCTCTTTAAAACCAATTAATATTGGTGTTCTTCAAAGATCCATACTAAGGCCTCTTTTATTTCGTATATATGTAAATCAGGGCTTCCCACACTGGGGGTCGAGACCTTCCAATGGGTCGCATAAGGACCTCAAGGGGTCGCAAAGAGTATACCAATTTTTACTACTCTTAGCGAACCCTGACTGTAGTTAAAAACTTCTGCAATTCTGCAAAACGTCATTTTTAAGTTAGCCAAGGTTTCTACTTAAATAGGCGCTAATAGTGATATATTGTTGAACAATGTATTATATAAGAAGACAGCAGATTATTTTTCACTATTCGTATCATGTACCACAGCTAGATGCCTAACTTGCGTTGTTTTGCCAATTTAGTTTATGACATTACAGAACAAAACCATGCCGATTAATGCTTTTATAGTGATGTATTCAAAAGCGTAGGCAGGGGGCGCTGTAGCCCTCCCATTGGCCTGCCGAACAAAATGCAGAATCAGAAAAATACCACGTTTTAACTCTTCTGAGACTGTCTTTTGCTCAGCCAAAAATCGGTATTCAAATTTGATCGCATGTTGAAAAATGCTTAACATAATTCATCCAAAATGTAGTGTATATAAGCTCAGGAATAGGGGGGAGGGGAAGACTACTCAATATTACTTAATTACCAATCACTTCTCTCAAACTTCCGTTAGCCCCTCTAATTATATCTTTCTCTATAAGACATTGGCTAAATAGATTACTCCTCGAGAGTTTTATTGAACTACCGGTCCAGAATTTTATGATTTACCATCTTGTAAAAAGGAACAGACATTCTAGCAATAGCTACCTCACTCATAGCCCATTTACGCTAGTATTATATTAACGTTTTTGTACTGTTAACTTCTATGCCACGTTTTAATAGCATTAATTTTTATCAAAACAGGCCTAAAATGTTGTTATTTTTGCCCCCCAAAATACGTAATTTTTGAGCGCTGGGAGCTCTGCACCCAGACCCCCGTAACACCCCCTCCCCCACTGCAAAATTCTGGCTACCCGCCTGGCTGTAGTACCGGTAGTTTGGTAGAGGAGTAGAAACGTAATATAATACACTTGAGTGGAGCTATAACTACCGCACTACTACGACTGGTAACATTCTAACCAATCGATAGTAGGTTAAAAAACTCAAACGATAACGGTAACAAGCCTACTGCAGATGATGTTGAAGCAGCGGTAAAGTCAAATGCATAAAGGGTGTTTGCAAATGTGTTTGCGTTTAGTACGCATTGGGTACCAGTGCCTTGTTATTATTTTTTCTATTTAATAATTACCACAAATACACAACTAATAGTGCTTATTATTTTAACCGTGAAGAGTCACGAGAGTTTTATAGGATGAAAAGGGGTCACGAAAATCTTTATAAGATTAAAGGGGGTCATGAGCAAAAAAGTTTGGAAAGCTGTGATGTAAATGACATTCCAGATTTTGTATCATGCAATCCTCGCCTCTTCGCCGTTGATACTTGTCTTCTAGAGAGTAGCCCTTCACTAACTGTTTTGGAAAATGAATGTAACTAAGAAAGATATAAACTGCAAATATGGTTTAGTGCTAACGAACTTCAGATAAACCCTGAAAAATCTGCAATAATTGTGATTCCCTCTAAATTAACTGCACTTACTACAAACCTTAGTATGTTTTATAACGAACGCCCGATTAAGTGTTTTGAATCCTCAAAATATCTTGGTGTAAACCTTGATTACAAACTTAATTTCAAATCCCACATATGCATTATCGAAAACAAAGTGGCCAGATCTGTCGGCATTTGTTTTTTGTTGTTTTGTTTTAATTATTCATATATAGTTGGTTTTCTGCAACTTGGCAAGTAAATTAATTCTGTCTGTCTGTTTATCCACCCCCAGACCCCGTCTGTGATGCGCATGAGTTACGCCCCTTTGCTTAGCACGGTGCCCAAGCCCAATAGCGCAATGTTTGGCCACTAAATGAAATTATTATTTTCAACATTTTTGTTTTTGTCTGTTTTGATCAAACTGAGTTGAACTCGATTTCATGCCTTTTGCCAATAAACAGTTATATGACGGTAGCACAGAAATATTTATTTCTTTCCTTATTTTGGTTTGTTGCAATAAAAATGCATTTAGCAAACCTGTTTCATTTTCACTGTATTTCGTCATAATACATCAACAAATACAAGTTCAATAAGAATTTAAAAATTGCCTACAATATTACAACTTAATTTTTTAGCAAATACGCGATTGAAAAAAACGCCAAAATTATGTTTTTTTTTGTCTCTGGGATTGTCACACTCGTATTAAACGGTCTCAATTTTAACTAAACTGATTGTCAGGTCAAGACTATATAATCTTAAGAGGAAGTAAAAATTTTACAAAAATAAATTAATGCATCAACGAAGTTATGGCATTTGATAATACAGTGTTGCGAATTTTGTTTAATCAAAGATATCAATTTTGGCCCCCAACAGCTGAAATCTTCGCTAGCCCTTTGGTCTACTCTACGAAAAGAAAAAGAAAATACTTAGTAATTTAAAAATATTGGTCGGTTTGTCGCACAGAATGCCATAACTACAACTAAAGTATACCAAGCCCTAGAAAAATTTCGGCTGTTAACCGTAATTTCAGATTTTAACAGTTTTTTTTTTATGTTTCAACAGTAAATAGCACCTTTACAGTAGCGTGTATAAAGGAGGATGGAGCCCATGCCTCTTATTTCTTGAGTGACGGCGTTCAGCAAAACAGAGTTTTTTGTTTTTTTTGATACCGCTGAATGCGACCGAGGAAAATGAACTGGTGGGCATACTCTAGGGTGAAAAATCCTTTCAATAACTTTAGTTTTTTCAGTAAATACACATGTTAAATGTTAGATGCTGTCTCACGGTAATTTTGCTTGCAACAAGATGCGATTTTTTTGGCAAAATTGAACTAAAAACTTTGCTAAACTTTTTCAAACTGGTCAAACGCCAAATATTATTGTAGTGTTTGCGTGTTTTTGTCATGCAAAAGAAGGCTCAAACAATGTAAATTTCTAAGTCTAAAGTTTCATTTAATGCATTGATTGATTTCGTGACATGTTTTCTCCCCACACTAGATTATAGTCTGCATCTGACCATAGATCCTACAATAATTGTAGGATCTATGTTATTGTTGGATCCGTGATCTGACAGTCAGTTTAGTTAAAATTGAGACCGTTTATTACGAGTGTGACATTCTCAAAGCAAAAATTTCCATAATTTCGGCATTTTTTCAGTCGAGTACTTGCAAAAATAATTAAGTTGTAATATTATCGGCGATTTTTAAATCTTATTGAACGTTTACTAGATGATGTATTATGATGAAACACAGCGAAAATGAAAACTTTTTCCAACATGCATTTTCATTGTGACCAACCACAATAAGACAAGAAATGAATATTTTTATTTCACCGTCAAATAACTGTTTAATGGCAAATACAAAAAATCAATTTCAACTCAATTTGGTCAAAAAAGGACAAAAATAAAAGTTTGAAATTAATAATTTCATTTTGTTGCCAAACGTTGCGCAACTGGGCACCGTGCTATGCAAAGGGGCTTAACTCATGCGCATCAAAGAGGGAGGCTATGGAGAAGCCCCCAGATGCCGAGCAATTATGTCTTTTATGCTTTTCTTTTTTTTTATTAAGAAACTAATTGCCATTTTAACACCATTCAAATCAAGTTTGGTACCTTTTAGTGCTGTGGTTCTCAACCTTTTTTTGGTCTAGAGCCAAATTTTAAACCTCAAAGTTTACAGGAGCTGCAACCAAATAAACAAAAATTTTCAATTAGCTTGAAGCGACTGCTGCAGGCTTGTATTCTATTAAGTTATTGAAACATTTCATCAGCCAATTGTAGCTAGCTTCACGGCAATGCGCTGAGCTATCACAAAATTTTAAAAAATCATTATTACAGCATTTGCGCAAGTCTCGAATGGGGTTTTACTCAGAGAGACTTGAATATAAGTCTAAAACTTGTCTTCGTCTCACACAGAGGGGGACTGAGGGCGGTACCCCCATCCGCTGTGCAAATTTCATTATTTAAAAAAAAATTGCTCTTTTAACGCAATTATTACATGGCATTTTTGACATTTGCAGAGCCATCTGAAACTAAAAGAACTAAATGCTAATATTTGGAAACCTTTGGATAGAAGCAAATATCTTAGCCTCTTCAGCTCCCTTAAATCCTGTACAAGTTCAAACTAAGTTTAAAACCATGCATATTTGGGTTTAAGTGACTTGTTTAAAGGAGGCTCATCCCCAGTGGCTCAGTAAAGTCAAGTCATTTAGCATATTTATCCCAAAATAAAGCGTTTAAGCGTTTTTTGGATTGACCTGAACGTAAAGAGGGGATGAAGGAAATGAGCGATTTCAGTATGCTATGACTTTCAAAATTTAGTTTTTTTTCAAATGGCTGTAATAAAAACGTGCAAATTGTGATCCTAATGGTGCTAAAACGGTAATTTTTGCGGAAAAATTACAAAAATTGCTCATGTTTAGTCTTACAGGTTGCACGGCTGTTTAGCCCTTTTCGATCCCTTTAGTTTTTTTCTTGCCTTAGCCCCGTATTTCGCAACTTCAGTCTTACAATCTATCGAAAGATTAAATTAAGGCTTCCTCTTCCGTTTTGCAAATTATTAGAATAAAACTTTCATTTGGAAATGAGAACGAAGCTAAAACACCAAGCTAATGCGCTAACACTAACATCCAGTACCTCCAAGTAGAACTGTTCAATGTTATCCTCGACTGTTGGCTAAAGGGATGATCATAAGCAAATAATAAAATGATTGACTAAATTTATTGCTGTAATAGCTTTGGTTTTACTATTAAAATGAAAAATGGTTCATTAAGCTTTCAAAAACAAGGCAAAACAGATTCACTTTCATAAGGTAATGAAAGCCGCAGAGAGGATAGGCTAACCATAAGAGCAACATGCGGCTCTAAGAGCTGCGATTGAGAATCACTGTTTTAGAGCCATTTGAACGAATTAAATTGCTAAAACTTGAAAGCCAGCTGAAGAATTAAATTGCCCAGCCCCTTCAAGCCATTCCCTTCCTCTTACTAACAGGCTAAGTAAAAAACGAGAGAAAAAATAGTTTTAAAATGTTTTATCAACGTATAATAATTTTTTTTTTGATAAAATGCATAAATATATGAGAAATAATCTATGATAATGAAATGAAATTATCGTTTTGAAATTTTTATTTTTGTCTGTTTTTGACCAAACTGAGTTGAAATTTTATTGGTTTTTTGTTTTTGCCAATAAACGGTTATTTGACGGTGAAACAAAAATATTCATTTCGTGCTGTATTTTGGTTCGTCACTATACAATGAATGTAGCAAACATTTTTTATTTTCGCTGTGTTTCGTCATAATAGATCAACTAATACATGTTCTATAAGAATTTAAACATTGCCGATAATATTACAACTTAATTTTTTTTGGAAATACGCAATTGAAAAAATGCCGAAATTATGGAAATTTTTGCTTTAGGGATGTCACACTCGTAACAAACGGTCTGAATTTTATCTAAACTGACTGTCAGATCAAGATTGTATAATCTAATAAGGGTAGAAAAAATTTCAAAAAATCAATTAATGCATTAAATGAAATTATGGCTTTGTTACCGCAGTATTGTGATTTTTTTTTCAATCAAAGCAATCAATTTTGGCCCCCAATAGCTAAAATCTTCTGTAGCTAGAGTCCGAAGACCACTAGGCAAATAGCGAAAATGAAATCGACATGTTTCGCCTACAAAGGCATTTTCAGTGTCTTATTCAAATACCATCAATATTCTTGTAAGTTTTAATTTACTATTAGATTTTAAGATTTATCAGCTTGTAAAAAATAGAACTGAAATTTTATCATAAGTCACCTCTGAACAATTTAATTCTAGGAAATAACGTCCTATTTTAGCAATTTAGTTCTTTCACATATCTCCAAAACGCACTAAAAGTGATCTAAATGGCGTTAAAATGGATAGTTCTACCGAAAAATCACAAAAACCGACCGGTAGCTGGGAGCTTCAACCCCGAACCCCCATGGGTTTGGCAGTCACGTAGCGAGGAATTTGCAATGGGAAGGAGGCTGTTTTGGAGGTGAAAACCAGAAAAAAGAGGTCATCACCAACGTTCCTCTAAGACCTTGCTTGGTGTGCGCCGAAAGAAAGGCCGTGTGATCTTCAAAAAAAAAGGTCTGCGCCGCAAACTGGTTCTATGTTAATTTGGATTATCATAATTTTGCCACCAAACTCAGGTGAAGACCTAAAAAAAACAAAAAAGATCTTCACCACAAACTGGTTATGTTTTAGTCCGGATTATCGGGATTTTGCCGCCAAATTTTGGTAAACACCACAAGAAAAATATGTAAAAAAAAGGTCTTCGCTGCAAATCAGGACTGACTTTTGCCGGAATTTCAGATTTATTGATTACATCTAGATTTTGCAACTTAATTCTATCAAATCTGAAGTACTGTGCGTGGATACTTCAATGCACGGCAGAACTAATGTACTGCGCGGGGATTCTAGGCAGTGGTGCAAATCTTTGTTGAGCATTGGGGGGATAATTTGCAATTTTAGCCCAATATTGCCCTATTTTCAACATTGGGAGAGATGAACCTCGACCACGACTTTTTTCAGGTAAGCAAATTAAGTGAAGACCAGAAAATGCAACACTTTTTCCCCCAAATTCAGGTGAACACCAAAAAAAAAAAAAAGGTCTTCACCATAAATGGAACCATTTTTTTCCCGAATTTAAGTGTGACCTGCGCTCAGATGTACACCAGAGTCAAATAATTGGCGATGGGGATATGGGGATGCAGATCAAGACCATGCTCAAATTTTTGGGGGGATAAAGTCGAATTATCCCCCCTATCGCCCAGGGTTTCGGCACCCCTGATTCTTGGCTATTTGCGCGGCCAAGCAGCCACGATGCTTAGAAGGAACATAGATCATCACCCAGAACTGAAACGGTTTTTGTCCTTGAAAACAGGTGAAGACCAAAAAACAAGGTTTTCATCAAGAAATGGAACGGTTTTTGTGCCCGAAAACAGGTGAAGACTAAAGGCCTTTACCCAGGCTTAGAACAATGTTTGTGTCCGAACACACTTCAAGTCCGAAGTCAAATCAGACATATTCTGCATGCCAATGGGGGGGGGTTAATTTCGATTTTAGTGCAAATATCGGTCTCAAAAGTGCTAAAAACGTTGTATTTTGCATACTCTGTATGCCAATGGGGGAAGGCTATACCACTTCCCGCCCCCAACCCCTGGCTACGCTACCGACATTCGGTGCCTGGAGGCTACGCATACAGTCCCCCGTCTGTGCTACATTTAGTTTGCTTGTTACGCTGCATCATTAAGGAATTTTTCAGACAAAAAAATTATCTTTCGGTCACAGGTCCTCCCTTAACAAAATCCTAGTTGGGGTGACTGCAGCCAGCTATACATTATGGAGAGTGACACCACAAAAGTCCGCCTCGGGTGTCACCATCCTTAGAGACGCTCCAGTAACAGCCTAGCACTAATATCACGGTTATTTTAAATCCATCCAGTTTCGGCAATTTAAAATGCATTTTATCAGCAAAAAAAATACAACAAAAAATACGCCATAATTCTTCACACAAAACAAAAAGGGAATTTAAAAATGAGCTTATCATTCATTGTTTTTGTTTATTAATATAAATGAAAAGAATAAAGATTAAATGTTGCAGTCGGTTAATTTTTTTTTTCCGAGGGCAGTATCGGGGCGTAGAAAAAAAAGGCAATTTGGACGTGATAGGAAAAAAGGCAGAGATGAACTTGAATATATTGCATGGTTTAGAAGTGGCTACACAGTTTTTAGAGTTTTTACAGTTTTGCTTGATCTGTGAAATATGACGAAAATGTGACATCGCAAGCGATATCCGAGGATTTCACGAAAATAGCCCACTTTACTGAACTAAAGAAAAAACTCTACTAAAAAATAAAGTCCCGATTGCGTCAAGCGCGTTTGTAGCTGTTAGTGGTCAGATCCATAATACATCGCTTTCGAATTTCGTAACGGTTAACGGATTTCAAAGTTTAAATCTGTAATAAAATATCTAAATGTCAATCCATATTTTACAACTCTGCTTAGTTTTGATTGTAACTTTTAAAGAGTTCGTTGCATTTTTCACGTAGCAGCGCAGCACTTTTGATCGAGTTTCAAGCAGTATAGCAACTGTATATGTATGATTCAGTGGCGGATCTAGAAAATTTTGGTGGAGGGGGATTTTAAGCACAAAACCTCAAAAATTCGGATGTCTTCACCGAAATTGAGAGTGATTTTTCGGCCGAAATCGGAAATTCAAACGTTTTTTTCGCCCAAAATCAGGTGGTCTCCAAAAAAAAAAAAAAAAAAAGGGGGCTTCACCGAAGTTGAGAGTGATTTTTCGGCCGAAATCGTTAGGTTTAGGCTGGTGGGGAGGGATGCATCCCGAAATGGAGCCGAATTATTCGAAATGGAGGCTGATTTTTCGGCCGAAATCGTTACTTTTAGGCTGGTGGGGGGATGCATCCACCATCCCCCCCCTAAATCCGCCCCTGTCGTATATGAAGCACAAATAATGATAACCGTAGAACATTTTGATTTATGAACAAAAACCCCGTTAAAACAAATACTTTGACAGTAACCTTTTTGCTCCGATTAGTAGAGCAAAAACGTTATTTCACTAATAGCAGCAACACGTTTTGATCTGAAAATGACAGTATGATTTTCGTACTTTATAACTTACATATCGTCAGCTTAACGAAAAAATTGCCCAATCATTTTTTTGCCAAAGAGAGTTTAGTACATCATACTGTTGCACTGCTCAAGCGCCACCTTTTGATCCACTTTTTATAAAAAAATAATCGCCACTATTAGCGAGTTATGATAAAAACTAAATGGCCTATGTCTAGTGGTCATAGTGTACAGACTGAAGCCATTTACGTTTTAGACAATCTACTGCTGTTGTTTTTTTTGTTTTTTCTAAAATTTGAACAGTTGTTTAGTGTACAAAAATTAAAAATTGCTATGATCATTATCGGATTCATCTTTTAAATGATTTTTGTAGCCTTGCGTAAGTCTGTTTGATAAACAAATTTGAACTGTTTTCCGCGCGCCCGAGTTAAGAATCAACGCGAGAATAAACGAGGGCAGAAAAAGTGCGGCCTTGTATTTCAAGACGTTGAAATCTCCACTTAAAAAAGAAAAAAACACAGTACACAACCTAAATAATTTTGATTGAATAATCGTCAAACTTTGTGTGTTCGCTACCTAATGACTAATTATTGTAAAATTTGAAAAGAGCAAACAATTCTTTTTTTGCTGGCACAAAATTCGTTGCTATTTTTTGATAAAAATAGCTTTTATAGCGCTGCTAAAGAAATTGTGTTTTTAATTGCTTTTGCCAAAATAAAAAATTGTTTATCATGATATTGGGTAGCGCAGGCAGGATTTTGAAGTAAGTGTAGTCTAAAGGCCGAATCACATTCCAATTGATTTAGAGGAATGAGTCTTGGCTTTGCAGTTACGTCTAGGCAGAACTTTTGTTGATTTTCCTTGGTTTTGTGGTGGCCGAGTCAATAATTAATATATTTTGTCCTTGCACAATTATGTCTGCGGCATCCGGTTATTGGTACGTATCGCTCATTGCTAGGAGTGGTATTGCATAATGAACGGATATTGCGAGACATAAGGAATTTAATTAACGTGTCTTTGTTTCCACTTCTCTTTGTTTACTCGCTGTATATATATATATATCGCTGCTTTAATTTATTATTAATATGTTACTTGTCGATATTAAAGAACTACGTGTCGACACTCATTTCATACAAAAGCACCAAATTGATGCCCCGTGTGAGAAGCGCCCGAAGGGGCGCTCACTTCAGTTTCAAATTCATTTGAGAATGTTTAAAGTGATTTTGCATTAGTTGAAAGAATCGGACTCAAACTCCCTAGATCGCTGGTTCGGTTCCTTGCCATTGCAAATTCGAGCAAAAAAATTTTCGACCAGAATGCCATTTAAGTGCTGGGTTTAGCTATGAGCCTGTAGTGGTTACTATAGACTGCATTTGTCTGTATAGCTTGTTTTTTGTTCCGGAATAATTCAAGCAAATACGTAGGCTATCATTTTTTATAAAAACAAGGCAACATTTATTTAATCCAAGCAAATTATGAAAATGCAGAAGACTACTAATATTGCATTAATTCCTTTTGTAAATATAATTATATCTGACACTAACAGTCGCTAAAGAGCGCGTTGCCACACAACCTTGCAAACTAAATGCATTATTTATTTTCCTTTCACTGCAAAATATTTTGCAAAAAATGGCCGATCAGGTGGTTGAAATAAATCACATGATGATTGCGTAATTCCAGTAATTCTGACACTAACAGTCGCTAAAGAGCGCGTTGCCACACAACCTTGCAAACTAAATGCATTATTTATTTTCCTTTCACTGCAAAATATTTTGCAAAAAATGGCCGATCAGGTGGTTGAAATAAATCACATGATGATTGCGTAATTCCAGTTGAACTCAAAATTTGGTTGATCTGAAGTTCCTGCCCAGTTTGCTCTTAGAATACCATTTTTAGCGGGGACTTGAGTAAATCCCAAGCAGATGCTTGAAGTAGATGCTTAAGCAGCTGCTCAAGCCTTTTCTTAGAATACGGGCCTATATTTGCGTACTAACTAGGTCTGTTTTAACATTTATTTTATTTCACTCTTGTATCCCTTCATAATATGCACTATTCAACATGCAAAATTATTGCGGAAATAGAAGAAACGCTCACGATAACTTGATTGCAGCTTTATCACGTGACATTGCTTAATACGGATGCAGGCTGTTCCGGAAATAAACTTCGGTGGCGTTTAAGCGGTTTTGGAAAAAAACTCGGTTTTCTTCGCCAATTTTTAAGCAGATAGAAGCAGATTTGAAAAAAAAACCGCTTAAACGCCACCGAAGTTTTGTTCCACTGGAAATAGAAGTCAAAATCTACCGAACGAGATTCTAAACTCAATTTTTTAAAAATGGGAATTTAGAAATGAGCTTATCATTCATTGTTTTTGTTTATTAATATAAATGAAAAGAATAAAGATTAAATGTTGCAGTTGGTTAATATTTTTTTTTTAAGAGGGCAGTATCGGGGCGTAGAAAAAAAAGGCAATTTGGACGTGATAGGAAAAAAGGCAGAGATGAACTTGTATATATTGCATGGTTTAGAAGTGGCAACACAGTTTTTAGAGTTTTTACAGTTTTGCTTGATATGTGAAATATGACGAAAATGTGACATCGCAAGCGATATCCGAGGATTTCACGAAAATAGCCCACTTTACTGAACTAAAGAAAAAACTCTACTAAAAAATAAAGTCCCGATTGCGTCAAGCGCGTTTGTAGCTGTTAGTAGTCAGATCCATAATACATCGCTTTCGAATTTCGTAACGGTTAACGGATTTCAAAGTTTAAATCTGTAATAAAATATCTAAATGTCAATCCATATTTTACAACTCTGCTTAGTTTTGATTGTAACTTTTAAAGAGTTCGTTGCATTTTTTACGTAGCAGCGCAGCACTTTTGATCGAGTTTCAAGCAGTATAGCAACTGTATACGTATGATTGTATATAAAGCACGAATAATGACAACCGTAGAACATTTTGATTTATGAACGAAAACCTCGTTAAAACAAATACTTTGACAGTAACCTTTTGCTCCGATCGGTAGAGCAAAAACGTTATTTCACTAATAGCAGCAACACGTTTTGATCTGAAAATGACAGTATGATTTTCGTACTTTATAACTTACATATCGTCAGCTTAACGAAAAAATTGCCCAATCATTTTTTTGCCAAAGAGAGTTTAGTACATCATACTGTTGCACTGCTCAAACGCAATTGATTAACAAATTCGAACTGTTTTCCGCGCGCCCGAGTTAAGAATCAACGCGAGAATAAACGAGGGCAGAAAAAGTGCGGCCTTGTATTTCAAGACGTTGAAATCTCCACTTAAAAAAGAAAAAAACACAGTACACAACCTAAATAATTTTGATTGGATAGTCGTCAAACTTTGTGTGTTTGCTACCTAATGACTAATTATTGTAAAATTTGAAAAGAGCAAACAATTCTTTTTTTGCTGGCACAAAATTCGTTGCTATTTTTTGATAAAAATAGCTTTTATAGCGCTGCTAAAGAAATTGTGTTTTTAATTGCTTTTGCCAAAATAAAAAATTGTTTATCATGATATTGGGTAGCGCAGGCAGGATTTTGAAGTAAGTGTAGTCTAAAGGCCGAATCACATTCCAATTGATTTAGAGGAATGAGTCTTGGCTTTGCAGTTACGTCTAGGCAGAACTTTTGTTGATTTTTCTTGGTTTTGTGGTGGCCGAGTCAATAATTAATATATTTTGTCCTTGCACAATTATGTCTGCGGCATCCGGTTATTGGTACGTATCGCTCATTGCTAGGAGTGGTATTGCATAATGAACGGATATTGCGAGACATAAGGAATTTAATTAACGTGTCTTTGTTTCCACTTCTCTTTGTTTACTCGCTGTATATATATATATATATCGCTGCTTTAATTTATTATTAATATGTTACTTGTCGATATTAAAGAACTACGTGTCGACACTCATTTCATACAAAAGCACCAAATTGATGCCCCGTGTGAGAAGCGCCCGAAGGGGCGCTCACTTCAGTTTCAAATTCATTTGAGAATGTTTAAAGTGATTTTGCATTAGTTGAAAGAATCGGACTCAAACTCCCTAGATCGCTGGTTCGGTTCCTTGCCATTGCAAATTCGAGCAAAAAAATTTTCGACCAGAATGCCATTTAAGTGCTGGGTTTAGCTATGAGCCTGTAGTGGTTACTATAGACTGCATTTGTCTGTATAGCTTGTTTTTTGTTCCGGAATAATTCAAGCAAATACGTAGGCTATCATTTTTTATAAAAACAAGGCAACATTTATTTAATCCAAGCAAATTATGAAAATGCAGAAGACTACTAATATTGCATTAATTCCTTTTGTAAATATAATTATATCTGACACTAACAGTCGCTAAAGAGCGCGTTGCCACACAACCTTGCAAACTAAATGCATTATTTATTTTCCTTTCACTGCAAAATATTTTGCAAAAAATGGCCGATCAGGTGGTTGAAATAAATCACATGATGATTGCGTAATTCCAGTAATTCTGACACTAACAGTCGCTAAAGAGCGCGTTGCCACACAACCTTGCAAACTAAATGCATTATTTATTTTCCTTTCACTGCAAAATATTTTGCAAAAAATGGCCGATCAGGTGGTTGAAATAAATCACATGATGATTGCGTAATTCCAGTTGAACTCAAAATTTGGTTGATCTGAAGTTCCTGCCCAGTTTGCTCTTAGAATACCATTTTTAGCGGGGACTTGAGTAAATCCCAAGCAGATGCTTGAAGTAGATGCTTAAGCAGCTGCTCAAGCCTTTTCTTAGAATACGGGCCTATATTTGCGTACTAACTAGGTCTGTTTTAACATTTATTTTATTTCACTCTTGTATCCCTTCATAATATGCACTATTCAACATGCAAAATTATTGCGGAAATAGAAGAAACGCTCACGATAACTTGATTGCAGCTTTATCACGTGACATTGCTTAATACGGATGCAGGCTGTTCCGGAAATAAACTTCGGTGGCGTTTAAGCGGTTTTGGAAAAAAACTCGGTTTTCTTCGCCAATTTTTAAGCAGATAGAAGCAGATTTGAAAAAAAAACCGCTTAAACGCCACCGAAGTTTTGTTCCACTGGAAATAGAAGTCAAAATCTACCGAACGAGATTCTAAACTCAATTTTTTAAAAATGGGAATTTAGAAATGAGCTTATCATTCATTGTTTTTGTTTATTAATATAAATGAAAAGAATAAAGATTAAATGTTGCAGTTGGTTAATATTTTTTTTTTAAGAGGGCAGTATCGGGGCGTAGAAAAAAAAGGCAATTTGGACGTGATAGGAAAAAAGGCAGAGATGAACTTGTATATATTGCATGGTTTAGAAGTGGCAACACAGTTTTTAGAGTTTTTACAGTTTTGCTTGATATGTGAAATATGACGAAAATGTGACATCGCAAGCGATATCCGAGGATTTCACGAAAATAGCCCACTTTACTGAACTAAAGAAAAAACTCTACTAAAAAATAAAGTCCCGATTGCGTCAAGCGCGTTTGTAGCTGTTAGTAGTCAGATCCATAATACATCGCTTTCGAATTTCGTAACGGTTAACGGATTTCAAAGTTTAAATCTGTAATAAAATATCTAAATGTCAATCCATATTTTACAACTCTGCTTAGTTTTGATTGTAACTTTTAAAGAGTTCGTTGCATTTTTCACGTAGCAGCGCAGCACTTTTGATCGAGTTTCAAGCAGTATAGCAACTGTATACGTATGATTGTATATAAAGCACGAATAATGACAACCGTAGAACATTTTGATTTATGAACGAAAACCTCGTTAAAACAAATACTTTGACAGTAACCTTTTGCTCCGATCGGTAGAGCAAAAACGTTATTTCACTAATAGCAGCAACACGTTTTGATCTGAAAATGACAGTATGATTTTCGTACTTTATAACTTACATATCGTCAGCTTAACGAAAAAATTGCCCAATCATTTTTTTGCCAAAGAGAGTTTAGTACATCATACTGTTGCACTGCTCAAACGCAATTGATTAACAAATTCGAACTGTTTTCCGCGCGCCCGAGTTAAGAATCAACGCGAGAATAAACGAGGGCAGAAAAAGTGCGGCCTTGTATTTCAAGACGTTGAAATCTCCACTTAAAAAAGAAAAAAACACAGTACACAACCTAAATAATTTTGATTGGATAGTCGTCAAACTTTGTGTGTTTGCTACCTAATGACTAATTATTGTAAAATTTGAAAAGAGCAAACAATTCTTTTTTTGCTGGCACAAAATTCGTTGCTATTTTTTGATAAAAATAGCTTTTATAGCGCTGCTAAAGAAATTGTGTTTTTAATTGCTTTTGCCAAAATAAAAAATTGTTTATCATGATATTGGGTAGCGCAGGCAGGATTTTGAAGTAAGTGTAGTCTAAAGGCCGAATCACATTCCAATTGATTTAGAGGAATGAGTCTTGGCTTTGCAGTTACGTCTAGGCAGAACTTTTGTTGATTTTTCTTGGTTTTGTGGTGGCCGAGTCAATAATTAATATATTTTGTTCTCGTGCAATTAAGTCTGCGGCATCCGGTTATTGGTACGTATCGCTCATTGCTAGGGGTGGTATTGCATAATGAACAGATATTGCGAGACATAAGGAATTTAATTAACGTGTCTTTGTTTCCACTTCTCTTTGTTTACTCGCTGTATATATATATATCGTTGCTTCAATTTATTATTAATATACTACTTGTCGATATTAAAGAACTACGTGTCGACACTCATTTCATATGAAAGCACCAAATTAATGCCCCGTGTGAGAAGCGCCCGAAGGGGCGCTCACTTCAGTTTCAAATTCATTTGAGAATGTTTAAAGTGATTTTGCATTAGTTGAAAGAATCGGACTCAAACTCCCTAGGTCGCTGGTTCGGTTCCTTGCCATTGCAAATTCTGCAAGTGCGTGTAAATATCTGCGTTAAAAAAGAGTCTTTGTGTTCTTTAAAAATTTATGTTCGTCCTGTTTTTATATTTAAAAAAAAGAAAAAAAATTATGCACGTGATATATTTTTTTCTTTCAAAGTTGGAAAATTCAACGTCTCTAAATGCTATAGCATAAATGACCGCATTTTTTCAACCCTCGTGTATTCTTGCGTTGATTCTTGACGCGGGTGAGACGAAAACAGTTCGGATCAATTTATCAAGCACTTTTCATCAAGGCTACTAAAATCACGCAAAAGGTGAATTCGATAATGATCAAAGCATATTTCTAAAGTTATAAAAATCGCCTAGTGGCATAGGCGAAAACAAGAAGAAGAAAGATAAGGGGGCTTCAGCCCTTTCCGCTAGTCAATTCAGTCACATTTTGCTCACCACTAGTATTTTTTGGCTTTTTTTGGTCGAAAAATTAAAAAAACGGCCAGGCGCTGGGAGCTTTTTCCATGATACACTTGCGTTGCACTAGTTTGCTCACCATGCCGCCTAAATGAGACGTTTTGGTATAGTCATTAAAATTTCATTCAATGATTGTCAACCTAAAACTATAGGTTTTCGTGTTTCGACCAGTAACTTAGGCCATCTTCACGGCTAGCATTCTAATTTGCTGCTAATTTTTAGTTTTGGTATAGTGTTTTAACTTTTAGTTCAATCTTCTACCCTCCCCCAGCAAA
Organism: Trididemnum nubilum; assembly: GCA_963965965.1. NCBI lineage: Eukaryota > Metazoa > Chordata > Ascidiacea > Aplousobranchia > Didemnidae > Trididemnum > Trididemnum nubilum. Next base: position 12,803,976 of record OZ014480.1, read on the forward strand.
GTCAAGATCGCGCACTTAGTGGAATGAAACTTCGTTTTCAGATCCCCAGCCAAGGACTTTGGAAAATGGAAGTACCGCCCAGAAGCTTACAGCAGAAAACTAATTAAAATATCCCAATCTGGCTCATAACCACTATTTTGCTAAAAAAAGGCGGGCTTTAAATCTAAAGCTAAATTTTTCTTCATCTCCCACATGGGGGGTCTGTTTTGTGTTATATATATAGGTACCTTTTTTTTTTGAAAAAACACCGGTAGCCATTTCAACGCCATTTATTTGCACGTTTGTAGAACCATGTAAAAGAGCTAATTACTAAGATTTGGGAGCACATTAAACCATTTCTTCAGCACCAATTATTTTACATTCAAGTTCAAAACACGTTTAAAAGCATGTCGTGTTTTGATTAAATTTTCTAAGCAACCTACACTGCTGTAGGGGAAGCTTGAGCCCCTCACCGAACTGGTTAAGCTGCTGGTCTCGATGTACTTTCAATCGTTAAATCCAAAATTGCTGAGGACTACCTAATGAGTTTTAGGGTGAAAACTCTAATTATTGGCAAGCCACGCTTTTCAAGTTGACCACTCTGGCCAAAAACGCTTTCACATCAATGGATGCAAAGTTAACAATTTGTGTGGTTAAGAATTTTTGTTTGAAGTTCACCTGATCAACATTTTTAAGCGCAGAAACTACCTGGCAGTTTTCTATTGAGTATTGTCAGTTAATCTGCAACAATTTAAACTATATGAAAGCTTGAAATGTATTGGCTCTTTTGGGAAAGCTTACATCTCTCGCCCAGAACTCCTAGCTGAAAATCAGCTGCATTTGAACTTGTACCGGTATGTGATTCTTAAACTACTTTGAAATGAACCACAGCTTGTTATGAATTCTTTCCTTCTCTTTTCATTGTTTAAAATTAACAAAAAAAGTGACCATATTAAGGTATACAGTTCTTTGCTCCTCAACAAAAGTTTTATGCCATGTTTTTGATAAGAGTTTTTCGAGACAAAATACGCCTGATTTTTTTATTGTTTTGTCATCCCCAACCATTTTGATCTGGCGCCGCGCCAAAGTGATTGTGTATGTCGTTATTTCGTTCGTTGTTATATCTTTAAGTTTTCAAAATTAATTAGCTTGCTTGAGCTGCTTTATAAATTACTTTTTTGATTTTGAATGAAACTGCAGAATTACTGAAGCAAGTTTTTGTAACAAAAACCCCATTGAATTAAAAGCTACTACTGCTTTGTTTGTTGTCACGAATATTTCGGATGAAATCGTGATTAGCTTTGTAGTTTATGGCACAATGCTAAATATTTAAGATTTTATTTTTGTGACGAAAAGCCTAAAGCCGGAATCTCACGATCAGGTTTTTTGCCCAATTTTTTTCCATCAATCATGTGAAAGGTCTTGCAAGTCCATGGCACACTATTGCGGGCATCTGAAGTCAATTTTATTGAACAGCCGTGTGAGAAATCAGTGTCTAAAAAGTCTTGCTGAGAATCAATGTCTAAAAAGTCTTGCTGAGTTTTTGTGGGGAAATAGAACCGAAGTGTATTTTGCCAGCAAGTTTTCTAAAAGCCGCTGTTCTCAACGAAAAAAGCTAAGCTTTTAGCCGTACCTTTGAAAATATTTAGCCGCAGCTAAATACAAAAAAATTCCGCCGAGGTCAGACACAAAACGAATGCGTCACAATCATAAAGCAAAAATGTTGTAAGAAATTTTACTGCTTTTGATTTAATCGACAATGACGTAATTTATAACATTGTACCTGCTGTTTTCTCATATTTCTTTAGAAGACCTACAGTAAATCCGTCACCAGCTGTTTTGTTTACGGTTTCATATCGATAACCCATTTCTTTCTACTTCAAAATTGTGTTTGGCCTTTTCCAAAATCATTTTGAAAAGTTATCAACCAAAACTGCAGTATAGTTATTATCATGCCGTCGTGGTCAACTCACGAAATTGAACCTTTACTCAGGGAAGTCGAAGTGAGGTAGTGGTTTTGGAACACATTTTTCAATCCCGAATACATGGATGGACTAAAAAATCAGATGCTTGAAGGGGAATTTCGGAAGTTTTAGATCGATTTCAAATGAAAATAAGCTTTTCCTCACTACTTATTAATAATTAAACTTTAATAAGTATTCGATGTGAGATCTGATTTTAATCAAAGTATTGAAAATTACCTTCTGATCGGAAAAAAGTTTCCGGCCCGGCTTTTGCTAGAGCCAAATTTGGGATGATTTTAATATGCTTTTGGTTAAAATTTGGCACGTCCGTTGGCAAAATAGCCCTTTGCATTTTTAGCAGATAAGATAAATTTCTGTAGATAATTTTCAGCTATTTCACGCGGTTCCACGACAACTGACCGCAACAAACTGACCGCGAACAACGCCGATTGGCTGAGAAGGGTGATCCTAAATATATTTTTGCTATCCCCAGAGCCATCTTGCCCAAACCCTCACTTAGTGACGAAATCACTGCGACGAAATCAGTGACAAAATCACTGTCGGTTAATTTGTTCACGGTCAATTGTCGCCTGTTAATTTGTTCACGGTCAATTGACGTGATCACATTTCACGCTGATTTTTTAAGAAACTGAGCAAAAACGCCCTTATTTTTATTTGAAAATACTGTAATAAAGTTTCAAGATACCCTGACATCCAATTATTGAGCCCTCTGAAACTGATAGTAACGAAAACAACATATCTGGTTTAACATTGCTTGATCAATCATGCAATGTTATGCAATTGGTGATAGATAACATAGCATAAAAAAAGCTACATTATACGCTAAAGAGTTCCACAAAAGCAAAGGTATTTTGACATTTTCCATTTATCTATTTCATGTCATTGCAGGTCGAAAAAAAAATTCTTAGTCTGCGCACGCAATTTTCGGCAGAACTTACGTAGCTATTTATTACTATAGCTGCAGCTTTTCGCTTTTGTGAATGTGCTCGCATCATTTTAACAAACGAAAAATAGCAGTGAATCGACAACGCTCATAATGATACTATTGCCGTGGCAAATTTCAAAGAAATTCCTTAACCTACAGCATAAATGCTTTACAGTAAAAAAAATATGTGTAATAGCTCGGCAATTTGTTTGCTGAAAACCCAGACGCTTACGTTTGGCAAGAAGCTGAGCAAGAAAATAGCGTCTACATGTGATTGCTTAAAAAACATTGATGCAAGAAAATTGAGCAAAAAACTTGATCGAGTGATTCTGGCCTTAGTCAATTTTTACTTTTGTCAAAATGACCTAGGTCAAAATGTGTACCGATGATGTCGTTTTGTTTACCTCTACATTACATTATAGCCTGTGCCTTTAAATTGTGTTGCCAATGCGTAAATTTTGAAAATGAACTCATCTATGGAAGAAATAAGAATGTTTTTTGCTTTTGCATCAAAATGTAAAAAAGTAACTCAGGCGAATTTTTCACTCAGCTGACAATATTATGACCAGAAATTTGACACACTATACTAAATATCAAATCTACACCATCAACTAACCCACTGCAATATTTCTTTTTTTTAAGCAAAATTAATGTTTTATTGAGCACATGCATGAACAGTTCAATTGGTTTTTCTCAAAATTTAAGAACTAAATGAAAACAATGCCTTTTTCAACACTGAAAAAGATACGCACACAAGCAAAATTTAGAAACAAAACATCAAATTCTTGTATATTTATTTGTAATAAGGCAGAGTCTAACTTTAGATTACCTTTACATTTAAAATAGCGAAATGAAATTTAGCCTTTAGGTTTAGAGTTTTCACAAACAATGTGTTTTTAATTGCTACTATTATCAAAAAATTAGTTTTATTGAAAAAACTTTCTTTCTCAGTTTGTGTTTGCTTTACAGTAACATACAGTCGCGTTGGCGATAATAGCCAAATTAATGTGTTCTGCAAGAATACAGTACTGTAACTTTCACCCGTGAAGCTGTGGTGTTCCAGAAAATTTTCTCTGTTTTCATTTGATTCATAAAGTTGTTTACGTAATCAAGAAGGTTTTCATTTTTTTGTGTAAAAATTTGCACTTATGACTCAGTATGTTAGCACTGTTTGAGGCCAGGTTTTGGATGAAAATCACCAGCAAGAGAGGAAAAAAGAAACTCCGACCACTTTGCATTTAGGGATCAGTAAAACAGTATAGGCACAAGCTTATTGGGCACAAACGAAATTAACTGTAAATTATGCACAACTATATTTTATTTACTAAAATTGATTTTACCTCAGCGGGGCATTATTAGTTAGGTCTAAAAGTAATCAGTGTGTACTTATTCAATAGACTATTCTTAGCCTATTGAATAAGTACACGCTGATTGCTTTTAGACCTAACTGATAATGCCCCGCTGAGGTAAAATCAATTGATTTTACCTCAGCGGGGCATTATCAGTTAGGTCTAAAAGCAATTGTATGGGGATTATCAGTTAGGTCTATTATCAGTTAGGTCTAAAAGCAAAAGCCATACTTATTCAATAGAATATTCTTGATTTTACCTCAGCGGGGCATTATCAGTTAGGTCTAAAAGCAATTGTATGGGAATTATCAGTTAGGTCTATTATCAGTTAGGTCTAAAAGCAAAAGCCATACTTATTCAATAGAATATTCTTGATTTTACCTCAGCGGGGCATTATCAGTTAGGTCTAAAAGCAATTGTATGGGGATTATCAGTTAGGTCTATTATCAGTTAGGTCTAAAAGCAAAAGCAATACTTATTCAATAGAATATTCTTGATTTTACCTCAGCGGGGCATTATCAGTTAGGTCTAAAAGCAATCAGCGTGTACTTATTCAATAGGCTAAGAATAGTCTATTGAATAAGTACACGCTGATTGCTTTTAGACCTAACTGATGATACCTTGCTGGGGTGAAATCGATTTAGGTAAATAAAATATAGCAGTATATAATTTGCGAATGATTTCGTATGAGCCCAATAAAGTTGTTACTATAATATTTTAGCTTATTAACAGTTACACACCTGCAAAATTGGCATTTCAAATTTCGAAATTAAATTTCAAATTTTGTAATTTCGATTCGAATTCGATTTGATTTTAATTAAAATTCGATTCGATGAAAAACTCAGTTCGAATTTTCAAATTGGTATTTGAATATTTTATTAAATTTTAAAGTTATACAACTTATAAATTTATTCTTCAATTTTGAGTTAGCGCTGGCTTACAAAATTGTTATGATTCGCGTTTTAATTTTTATTAAAAAACTAGCTTTCAATTGAATCAGTGTTTGGTGAAATAAGAGCTTTCAAATTTGTTTCTTTAAACCCAAATTTTATTTTATCTGTCATATTACAGTTGTTGTCTTTAAGTATTAAAAATATAGCCCACTATTTGCATTTGAATTATTTGCTGATTATTGTTACGAAACGCAGAAAGTAGCTCAACAACGAACAATTGAACACCCCGTAAAATCTTCACTGTTACGCTACTGGCCTCTTGCCCAAGGCAACTTGTGTCAAAGTTTTGGAGGACTTTTGCCTAGCCCAAAAAACATCTCTATCGAATCCCAACGGTTTGATCAAACCCTGGTTAAAACCATTGGCTTATACTAAGAAGTAAGAAGATTAATTGAAATCAAAGTCAAAAATTGAAAAAAATGTAAGTTTTTACAAAAGTTGTAATAATATTAAATTTGTGCGGGAACAAAGTAAAATAAATTTGGGATCAATACCAATTACATTGATTGGGTTTATTAGTTGTGGGGGACCAAATTGACGAAAGACTTGCAAACAGAAAACAAAAAGGAAAATGTGACTGGTAGTCAAAAGTTAAAATCTTGCAACAGGCGTTTACATATCTTTGTCTGTATTACTGTAATAATAATAAATTTAATTGCCGTAAAAAAAATTCTCATAAGTTACTGCGACTTGAAAAACTGGTTTATGCAATTTCGTCTTAAAGTAAAAAAACTGCTGAAATTGGTATGTATGCGCCGTAAAATATTATCAGCTTTTTGTTGTTTCATATTAATTGACTATTATTACTCATAACTTTTCTGCACATTTAGATTGAAATCTTGTTATACGTATTAATGAGCGAAAAAATATTGTCTGAATTGGAGTATAATAGTGGGCGTTGCCAAAAAAAAAGGTGAAAGTGTGGTCAAAATTTTCAGGCTGAAACAAGGAAAATGGCCAATTTTGGACCAAAAATCTTTGAAAATACTGAGATCGATGGAAAAAAATTTTGAGCGCATGAGTTGTTTTATCGGCCACTTTTTTTGGCAATGCCTATTATACCCCACCTTGAACATTTAGCCGTTTTTGTATTGTAAGTCAATGAATTTTCGATACAGAAATGGCCGTTTTTTTGAGTTTAGGTTTTTTTGAATCACGATCAAGTAACCCATAATCCCAAAATTTGTATTCATGAAGCTTTTATCTATCCTCTTGTTGTGTTTAAACTTTCCGTTCATCCGTTTTGAGTTCAAATCAAATCTTTTTTTGTTCTCGCTGTATTATGCGGCTGTATTCAGTGTATAACGTAGCTAGGTAGGCAGGTAAGTTTATTTTTTACCGCACAAAATAAACACAACAGCACAAACAACACAAAAGTATAATTTTCAGTATAATGCGGAAGGAAGACCGCGAAACGACATACATCTTTGAGTCGAGCGACCAACCTAGCATAAAATAAATAGGTTTGTTCTCAGTCATTCTTATGATAGTATAAACATAATTAAAATAGTGCAAGCTAACGTCGAATTTATCTTGTAAATCTATGACTTATAGTTTTGAATGAGGTTGGTTTTATATTCAGACGAAAATTTTCGAAAAGATATTTTTTTTTTAATGTAGGGACAGTGAATTCCACAAAGTTACACCCTGATATTTCTCAGTTTTTTGAGTTCTAAACAATTTAAAAAGAGGAATTTTAAATTTTTTTGGGGGGTTTTGGACCTAGTATTAATATAATAAGTTATATATCATTTTTCACATTGTCAAAAAGATTTATTAACGGTGTAGGTAGATTTTTGTTTTCTACATGATGCATAAATTTTGAAACTTCTTGTTTAAACATATCATGAAGTTTTAACACTTTAAATTTATAATGTAATGGAGAGGAACTTTCATTCCACTCTGCACGACCAACGACCCGAATTGTTTTATTTTGGAGCGATGTTAATTTTCCTAAGTATGATTTGTATGTTGATCCCCATACAATGATGCTATAGCTTAGATGTGAATGCACAATACTGTAATATATACATAAGAGAGTCGAGGTTGGAAGAAAATTTTTGAACTTGTGTAGAATGCCGACGCCCCATGAAATTTTTGCCACGATCGATGTGACATGATACTTAAAATTTAATTTTTCATCAATGTGAACTTCTAAGTATTTAATTGTAAACGTTATGCAATTTTTAGAGTTTTCTGTTTCTATATTTCTGAAATTCTTTTTATCTCTTAATTTAGAAGTGATCAGCATAACATTTGATTTAGTTGAGTTCAATGTCAATCTATTTGCATCCATCCAAAGATGGAGCTTTTCAAGTTCAGTTTCTGCTTCAGCTTGCAGAGTTTTTTTGCAGATGTTTGATAGGAGCAAACAAGTATTGTCAGCGAATAGTTGTACAGTTGAACGTTGTAATTTAAGGGGCAAGTAATCATTTATACATATTATAAAAAGAGTAGGACTCAAAACAGAGCCCTGTGGCACTCCAGATTTAACTAAGCGCATAGTTAAATTTTTTTGAGCAATATACACTTTTTGCTGTCTGTTTGATAAATAACTTCTACCACGGATTCCACAAGAGTCAAGTTTTTCGAGAAGAATTCTATGATTTACAGTGTCAAAGGCCTTAGTTAAACCAGCTGCTAAAAGATTAGAAATTTTGCTTTTGGAAATGTTATCATACAAAGTAGTTACTAGATCTAATACAACTTGAGTAGTGGTACGTACGTTTTTTTCTAAATGATCATACAGAATTTCATTCGCATTTAGGAAACTCGATAATCTTACGAGTAGCTTTTCCAAGACTTTTGATAATGATGGCAGTAAAGGGATAGGTTTGTAATTGTTGACTTTAGTTTTGTCTCCAGATTTGTAAATAGAAATTACTTTAGATATGCCTTCAGAACTTTCAGAAATAACCCATTTTTAAAGCATACATCAATTAGATGCATCAAACATTGGGTGATCACCAAAGAAGAAAACCAACCTTTTAAAAACTTGCAAAGGGTCTTTTTGCTTGAATTTTTGCAGCAAGCTTATCTCCAATATTTGAAAAGTGTTCATTATAAGCTTCAGCGATATCTTTTGGAGCATTAGGTGAGACGTTTGATTCATCGCTGATAAAAGTAGGCAAACTCAAATTTTTCTTTGCTTAAGTGAACTCAAGCCTTACTTGCCAGGTAGTATGTGAGTTATACCTTCCTTCTTCAATCTTTCTTTTATAATATAAACGTTTTGCGGCACATTTAATTTTTGTTAAAAGATTAGCATATTTCTTGAAATAGGCCACAAAAGCCGGATTACCAGACAAGAAAAATGATTTATATACTCACCGCTTGTGACGAATCGACGTTTATATACCTTTGGTAGTCCATGATTTTTGCTGTAATTTCATTTGACGCCTAGATAGTTGTTTCATGGAGGCATGTTTGTTAGTAATTTGAATTAACTTTTTCATAAATTTTGGAAAAGCTTCATACACATTTGATGCATCTATAAAAGGAAAGCCACCAAAAAGTTGATTTATGCCAGATTGTAAATCGTTGCGATATTGATCAGCCTAAAAATTCCTCGTATTTTGAAAAACAATTGCTCTATCGGTTCTGCAATATAGCTTTTTATTTTTTCCATCTAAATAAATACTAGATAGTGGTCGCTTAAATCCCCATACTCAATTACTCCCAGTGCAATATGCAACATATGATCCTTAGTAATTATTTGATCAATAATGTTTTGAGAAAGATTGGAAACTTTCCTTGCGTTGTCAATTAACTGAGAAAAGGAGAAACTTTTCAAGATATTGATGCATTCCAAAGCATGGTAGAAGTTTTTGATTTATTTAAATTTGTGTTAATACCCGCGAGGACCAAACACGTACGATTTTCTACATTTAATGTATGTTGGGTTTCGTTGAATTTTTTTATAAATGAGGAAGGGTTGTGTCTTGGGAGCTTATGTACTGACCCAATTATCAAGTTTTTATTATTATTTAGCCTAACATCAATCCAGATGTTTTCACATCTCGATATTTTAAAATTATAGTAACCAGTTTTTTCAAATTTAATTGACTTTAATATATACATAGCAACACCACGGACAATTGCAACACGATATAACAACTAGCAACACGACGGTCCTGCTGTCGGGTACTAGCTTAAGGCGCAAGAGTTGAATCCGCAACAGCTTGAATAAGCGCTTTATTTTTGCTGCTTCTGTAGCATCGCAAAATTTTGGAAGTGAAAACACGAGCATTTTTTTTTTTTTTTGAAAGAGAGCCAAAAAGTTTTTTTGTTATCTGCGCATTGCGCAACAGCACTTTATACTAGTCCCAAAATTGTTGCAATTTTGCTTGTAAATGTTAGAAATTCACCCAAATCTTGATACTTTTAAATCGGTACAAAATTTTGTTTCTTCCTTGATTTGAAATTTATTCTTTTTCGGTTGCTCTTAATATTATTTTATGTTCCTAAGGCAGGCATTTTTTTATTTGTTCTTAAATTTTGAGAAAAATGAGTCTCGTGTTCTTAAAAAATTGTTATCATGAGAAAAATAGTGTACTTTGGCAAAAAAGTTGGTAGGCCGAGCTCGACGGCAGCACTGTTTGCAATGACGGAGGGTAGGTGTAGCATTAACAGCAGCGAAAAATTTTGTAATAATAATTTAACCCTTTCACTACTAAAGTTTTTTTTTTTAATAATTTACTTTATTTTATTTTAGTTCCTTGCAGAATTGACAAATTAGAAAAAAAAGCGTGATTTTTATTTTCCATAATGTTTGAAACGAAAATTAGAGGGTTAACTATTTCGGGAAATATAATCCCGAAAGTGTTTTATATTGATTGGGATTATATGTCCCAATAGTATTGAACATACTAATGGCGTTCAACGAAAAACAAAAATGAAGAGTCTTACAACTTCAAGTAGCAAGAAGAAACGTCCACCTATATACTTAGTAAATATTTTCGGTTGTGGTATGGCGTAAAACGGCAGATTAAATAAGCTGCACAAATATATCTTGTGCGCGTGTCAGTTTTCATTTGCGCACATCTGGCGCTTTGTTGTCTTTCTTGGTTGATGCCAAATAAAAGAATTGTGTGCAGCATGTGACTGCAGAGCATTCGGAGAGGAATTCCTATACATGTTCTCCGTTGTACCCTTGCCGCATCACCAGCTACCAGGTTGTTGCACTTTCGACAAAGTAGCACTCTCTTTATCGCTTGTTTTGCGGTAATCCTCACTATCCGGTGAATACGATGACTTTGAGTACGCATCATCATCACTACTACTCTCAAACAGAATATTACTGGCTTCACTAAGCCAGTAGCAAAAGAAAAGCTTATTGAATTTGTAGTATAAAAATACCAATGGTACAATTTATCCCACTATAAAATACCATCGGGACTATATGTCCCAAATACATGAAATAAAGCTAAAAAAAACAACATATAGAATTAAAATTGCTGAAAGTCAATCGCAATGGAGATCTGCTTTCCCTAAGTATAGTATACATTAAATATTTCACTGCATGTCCTCAACTACAACTCACCTAACCTAAAAACCAAAAACTGACTTTGGAGTTGGTCGGACCAAACAGCGATGATTCAACGAACAACGCAATCGCGTAAAATTTTATGGCGTGGTAAGAAGCGTATAGTACGCAGCTGTACCATTAGGATTCAAAGCCGTTTAATTCAAACGAGTGATTATTCCGATGGTAGTTTTAAAAATAGTTTTGAGACGTATTATCCCGTTAGTAGTAGAAGGGTTAAGTGTAATGTTTTGACATTTGCGGGATTCCACGGTAGAAGATTCCACAATAGCGTTATAGAAAAAGACTTTTATTGCATATAAAGAAGCAAAGGACACGTATTTCGCAGTAGAAAAAAAGTCGGAAAACACAAGAAAATACATTTTATTGGAAGAAGATCTTCGCTTTTTTCCTGGCATCAAAGGCCATGAAAATATTGTTAGTTGTTTTATATACTGCATTTTTAACGAACAATCTGTTCTGAAATTAACGAAAGTCGGGAATGCGAATTTGGAAGAGTACGTTAATTGTAGAGTAATTGCGCAACACCGCTCAGGCATTGCAATCACGCGACTAATGTGCTGCTGTTTTTGCGTACTCGTGATGCTTATTCATTCTAGATTAAAACATTGTTAATACAATACATTATTAATCGAAACACGCTTTCATTATTGCAATAATATTCTGGAAAACAACAAATCACTACACTTAAACAACATTTTCAACTTAGATAGCACCAATGATGTTTAGCTCAAAATTTTGGAGAATGTCGTATTATAGGGGTCATTCAATTATGCTAACACATCCCCCCATTAACTACAAAAGCTAAACCAATAAAACCTATTGCATAGATTAATAGGAATCAAAAATTATAGATAACAAAATTTGGTTGGCCACATTGATGATACCATGCCAAATGGACCCCTTAAATTTTTATAATCTTTATTACGAAACACTACATCTAGACATATCAAATGTTAAGAGTACCAGTAGAGCTAATACAAGATAAAGACAAAACATACTAAACTTGACTATACCGTGTTGCACAATCAGCCCTTAAATGGATCTTCAAACCATACGATGAATTTTCGCAATGAATTGGCATCACAGAAAAGTGGAATAGCAAAATCTATGGGATTACACCAACATTTAAGACGTTGAAGTACTTGAGCTTAATGGCTTTGTTAGATTTAAGCTGGATGGTAGAGTTTTTTTAGTAAACTGTCACTTGTGACGTTGAAAAAATCTTCTAATTGCTCTTCAAAGTATTTGAGCTATTTCAGTAAGAAAGCTTTCGTGCTGAAAAATGGATGTCATACAATATAGCGCACAACGTCCAAAACGTTGGTAGTTGGGTCGCACAGCTAAATAGCGTTCTCAGAATAGGAATTGCTGTACTATACAATATACATGCATATTTCTGGCTGTGGTTGGTGTTAAGTTTGGCTGATGTAATAAAGTCGCTGGAATTTTGAAGATTGCTCTGTGTTATTTCATAATAAAGCGAAAACTGTTAAGAACTTCTGACAGCTTTTTGGCTTACGTTACTTCATTATTTTGATGTTTTTTAGACCTTTTAACTTTGAGAGCGAATATCCTCAAAGCTGTTAGAATGAACTAAAAACAGCGTAATTTGATTAAAAAGTAGATAATTTTTGCTAGTTGTTTGACTTTAAACGCTACACCTAGGGTTTTGGAAAGCATAGCGTTAAGTAAATTATTGTAAGTTTTCAATGAAAAGTCATTGTGAAGTTAGGCTCTGCAATATCACTTATAAATCTATCAGAATTTGATTTTTTGTTTCAAAATTTTGTTTGTGTAGGTATCTTTTTCTACGGTAATTACAAAGGCAGACATTGTTTTGATTTAGTTCTTAAATTTTGAGAAAAATTAGTAGAACTGCTTATACATCTGCACATATAAAATTATTCTTATAAAATATTGTAGTGAGCTAGTTGTGGGTGTAGATTTGATATTTAGGGTAGTGTGTCAAATTTCTGGTCTAGAAAATGTAAGTAATAAAATCAAAAAATCGTATTGGCGTTTCAGATAGATCAAAAAGATTTGTATTTGTAGTTTTAATCGGAGCAAACGGCTACTGTCGAAATATTGGTTTTGACGAGGGTTTTGTTTGTAACCGCAATTTTAACAATTGCGCTGCTATGTAAAAATTCAACGAACTCCTTAAAAGTTGAAACCAGAACTAAGCAGAGTTGTCAATTTTGATTGACATTTTGCAGATACTTTTTCTAAACATTTAAATTTTGAAAGCCGTTAACCGCAAACCTGATCAAGTTAATGGAACATTATGAAATTTGAAAGCGATTTATTTCAGATCTGACTATCAACAACCATAAACATGCTTAACGCAATTGTAAGGTTTTTTTTTGATTCAGTAAAGTTAGATACTTTCGCAAAGTTTCCGGATATTGCTTGCAATGTCATATTCTAGTTGTCATTATTCTTATAACATCATTAATAAGGGCAGTGATGCAATCGAATTTCGTTACTTTGAGTTAAAGTAATTCTTACACATAGCTTACACGTTATGTAAATCTCGGCGCATTGCAACAATCGCTGCTGCTGTGTTAGTTTTGTTTAGTTGCTGGTCGAATTTGTGATTTAGAAATAAAATATAAATCAAATCTTTCATTATACTCTCTGTATTACACCGATGAGTGTAACGAGTTTGCAAGATCTATCTCCTAGTCATTGCACCCGGGCAACACCACTCGGTTTGAAGAGATGCTGCTGCAGCGGTGGCCAGAAGTCGACAACACTGTGTTTGGTTTGACCAGCCCAAGATTTGAACCTCAGACCTACCGCTGCAAAGACGAACTCATTATCGCTCAATTAACTGGCCAGTGAAACGAAGTACAAAAATTGCCAATTGGTTGGTGCGTTGCTGCATTTATGCTTGCAAAAGCTTGAATGAAACAATCACTAGGAGATCCTAAACAACTCCCAAATCCGCAGCTATATACAGTAATTACGCAAAACGGTCAAGAAAAAACAGCAAACCATTTAGACTCTTTAACCAACGTGTAAGTTTGGTTTCAGATTTTTCTATTATACTTCATAGCTATATGATATTTAAAGTTCGGGTTTATTGCAATCAGTACTACAAGCTATTGCACAAAAAAAACAAAACCAAAAAACTAGCTCATATGCAATACTATTTGTAAACTGCGGCATTTACAATAATGTCTCATGCAATTCATCAGTTTTTTGAGGTAAAAGATGACGTATACAAAGACGAAAACAACTCATTCTTCGGCGGAGAAATTGTGTCGCAAAACAACCTTGAGCTACAATGGGAAGATTTACGTTTTCTCAGGAACATTGGCAGCCATGAAAATATTGAGAGGTTTTTCATCTGGTGCAAATTTTACGATAATTCTGTTCGAAAACTAACGGAGCTGTGTGACGGTAATCTGAAAGATTATGTAGAGCGCAATCTTGAAATGATACCGAGAACCCAGTACTATTCTGATATGATGAATACGTCATCGCAAGATCCTAGACAATATTTTATGCTCAACAGAGAAGATCTTCCGCTTTGCTTAGACCTGTTACACCAAACCGCCAAAGGCATTAAATATCTCCACGACAAAGAAATCATTCACCGTAATATCCAACCTTCAAATGTTTTACTGATTCGTACTTCCCAAAACCAAACCGTCGCCAAACTTGGAGGCTTTCGATTCTGCAAAAAATTAAAGGACAAGCTTTATATAAACCAAGCTGCTGATGATAGCCCTTCACAACAAGACGAAACCGCCAAGATATATATGGCAAAAGAGTCTCACGAAGGACTATGGAGTAAATCATCTGACATTTTTGCTTTTGGTATATTAACCTACTATACTCTCACTACAGAACAACGCCACCCATTTTATGCTGAGCAAGGCCAAAATGACACTGAAAGGATCATGCGAAACATTGCAAGCAACGAGAAAGCTCAAATTAAAATTGAAGATTTGGCCTCTAGAACAGAGGAAGAAAAGTTCACCCCAAAATCTATGATTGAGCAATTGGTCGATCACAACCCGGACAATCGCCAAACAATTGATGCAGTTCTTTTTCATCCTACTTTCTACACACCGAAAAGAAAACTTGAGTTTCTCTTAAAAGTTAGAGAGAGTGTCGAAAATTTTTGGACCGACGTTGAAGAAGAAAAGGACAAGGAGTTGAAGAAGAAAATTCAAAAAGCTTTGAAAAACTACAAAATGACCCTTGATCCAGATACAATATTTGAAAATTATCCCTACCTCACAGATGTTTCTCTGAGAGTAAAAAATGGTTGGCAGCCTGTCCAAGATTTCACTGGTAACTTCCAAATTTACTTAAAAGGTTTGCGAAACAAGGTCGCTCATGCTTGTGAGAACAAAGGCACCCCTGAACAATTCAAAACACATTTTGGAGTTACGAAAGATTCTTACAATCCTGGGAAATTTGTCGAGATCTTTGTAACCAACCATTTCCCAAAGTTGCTGGTCGATCTATACAACATTTACAGAGGCTATACTGATAATTATGCTGCAGAGTTTTATCCACCGACTGCAAACTGAAACAAAGCAGTGAAAATTTTTATTTCATCGACAACTTGCGCAAATCCAATATCGCTTGTTTCTTTATTTGTTTGATGTGCGGCTAGGGTAAAAGTTTTTGAAAGATTAATACCCGAAAGATTCAAGTACTAACTATAGCAGTTTTGATAACAAACTACTGATGTACGAAAATACCATTCGCAAAAGAATTGGTATAGCAAACTTCAAAACAAAAAAGAAAATTATTAATCGTTTTATTGCCATTGTCCCTATTTTAGCGTTCCGATTAGTGGATAGATGAAATAATTGTGCAGTATTGCAGTACTTTGTTGAAACCAAGCAAAAGACAAAGGGTAGGGGAAACTGGTTTCATACGGAGCTATGTCACAAAAGGTTCATAAAGGTTTAGGTTCTAAAACCTCGTTATGCCGTATAGATATTGGAGAGCAACAGTTAGTTTGATTTATATTTCTCTCTTTCTCTCTCTTTATAGCTCACTTTTTGTTTGAGAAGTTGCAGGGCAGATTTTGCTGTAGTTTGATTTTCGTTATCATCTATCATTTATCAACACTAACTCTTATCACAAAAAAACGAATTGTTTACAATTATATCAGTGTTACAACTGAGAAAGAGCAATCAATGTTTTGGCTCAATAACGAGCCTGTTCGTTCAAAAGTATTAATGTGCTGTAGAAGCTGATACTGTACAGGGGTGGGGGAGAATAAAAAGCTTTAAACGCGGAAACAACAATCTTACTTACTTCTGTGATAAAACTTTTATTCGCGAGCGGAGGTGAGGTATCATTGCAAACTAATTTTGTTTCACAACAAAATGTGAAAAACTAACAGAAAAACAAGTATTTACAAATCCTATAGATTGAAAGTACTGTAGATTAACCTTGCTTATCACCGGCTGTTTGACAAACGCATTTTGCCCGGGCAAAGGGGCAAAATTTTTTCCTCCTCTTTTCTAACTCCTAACCATATATTAAGCCATGGAAACACCAAATTTGGCACGTGGGTTGTTGCAAACCAAATTTTTTTTATAAATATTAATTTCGAATTAATAATGTCATCATAGCGACCTCAGAGCCAGAAGTGAAGTTCTCGAGGACGTCATTGGCCTTGAGGACACATTTTGAAGTCCTTGGCCTTGGCCTCAAAGGTCAAGTCCTCCAAAACTACCCTGTTCTGGCTCGAGGACAGCACTATTTTTTGAATGGTTAAAATTTGGTAGATTGGCTGAAAAAAAATTTTTTTAGACCGTTTATTTTTGTAGATCACCTGAAAAAAAGTTTTGAAGACCTTTTTTTTGGAGAACATTGTCGTTTTGTCTTTTGTCGTTGGCCTCGAGCATTCTTGTCCTTGGCCTCAAGAGGGTCTGTCCTCGGAAGAGCTGTCCTTCGCCAAGGCCTCGGTTTTTGTTGTGTCCTTGGCCTTGGCCTCGGCCTCGAATCTTGTATCCTCAACTACACCTCTGGTCAGAACCATAATTTCAACAAATGAAGTTATTTTTCAATAGCGTCATTTTTCAATGACGTCGTAGGCGGTTTAGAATTTTTCATACGAATTTGTTTCTTATTCTGAATCATAAAATGTCCAAGTCAAAGTAGTTACGTCACAAAAGTGTCTTATGATGTTATTTAACTTATATATTGGCCGAAAAATGCTCCGATTTCAGGTAAGCGACTTTGGTAAACCTCAAAATTGAAAAACGCTTTTTCACCGTACCAACTTGAAGCTTTTAAGGGCGATTTGTGAATAAATTTGACTCAAAGTTAAATTACAAAAAGTCAAGTTAAAATAAAAAGCTTGTTTTTGAAAAGATTTATCGTAAAAAAACCAAAGACGGCGGGAGCATTTTTGCTCCTCCTCCTCCTTGTGAGGGTTAAATTGAGGTCGAATAAATTCAGCGTAGAAATGTTCTATTGGTGCATGTACAATAATTTGTAAAGTACACAATAAACTTGAAAATGTTATGTTGCAGTTAAAACAGCTGTTTCATACTAAGCATGGCTTCAGAGGATTTTTGCCAAAGTACAAGTCAAATTTTCACTGAAATCTCCTGAAACATCCGATAAATCTGTTGACAGGTCAACTTATCAGAAGCTCAAATCCTCCACCGTCACATGGCGAAGTTGGGTGGACCTATTTCCTAAAGGTCACGAATATGACTATTATGTGGAAATCAAGAGCAAAGGTTGGCCGGTATTTTTGCGTAAAGCACCTATCAGAGTTGCTGAGAATTTAGATGTCGGCATCTTCTATGATCCCACAGAAGCAAAACCTAAAAACAGAATTGAGTTTGAAAAACTGGATGATGAAAGCAACAACCAAAGAGAAAAAGCTGACGTAGTTCTTCAATGGGACGAAAAAGAATCTTTGCTAAGTGCAAAACGAAATTCCAAATGCCTCACTCCTGTGTATTATTCTTCTCATTTAAACGATGGTGACAAAAAAATTTTAGATGAGGATGCAGAAGCGGATATTTACCGCTTTGAAGACCTTTACCAACAACTTAAAAGGGAGAGACACAACATCGAATTTGATCCAAATGACACAATGGTAAGATTTGGCAAAAAATGTGACGAGAGAGCGGTTTGTGTTGTGCTGCGCTCGAGAACGGCTGCTTGCCTTTATCAAACTTTTGTTTAAAACTTTCAATTTTTGCTAAACTCAACTGTTCACGTAAATAAACTTTATATATTTTACTCCATGATTTTTACGCTATGATTTTAATGATTTTACAAAGTCTATGATTTTTATGCGACTTCGTCGCATTCCACTGTTAAGATATGCAGTGTATAATTTTTACGCAACTTTATCATTTTTATGCACTTCATAATTTTTGTGCAAGTCTTACGATTTTTATGCAACTTCGTCGCATTAGATTTTCAATTCAAAATTGAAAAATGTTTTTACTGTATAGACATGCAGTGTATAATTTTTATGCAACTTTGTCATTTTTATGCACTTTATAAATTTTACTCTATGATTTTTACTCTATGATTTTTATGATTTTAGGAAGTCTATGATTTTTATGCGACTTCGTCGCATTCCACTGTAAAGATATGCAGCGCATAATTTTTATGCAACTTTATCATTTTTATGCACTTTTTTAATTTTCATGTTAGTCTATGATTTTTATGCAACTTCGTCGCTTTAAATTTTTGGTGCAATTTTTATTGTAAAGATTAGTTTGATCATTAAATAGATGCTGCTCGAAATCGGTTTTATTGAAGAAATGAAAACTAATAGAGGTAATAAAGAACTGCGCCAAGTATTTCTCACCAATTGCCCTTTTTTGCGAAAATACTATTTACTCCATTTGACTCAATATTAATTTGAGACATCACACCAGGCATAAGTGAGCAAAAATGAATAAGGAATGCAATGTTCGATGAGGAAGGTAAAAGAATTTTTCTTTAGACATCAATTCTATAATTCAAACTAAATTTCTTGGTGGCATTACAAAAGTGATATAATCCGTTGTATCTTCGTCAGACCAGCTTTGGTGATGTTTTTAGCCTATGAATGATATACTGTAAAATTTGTAGCCAAAAACGATCATATTGTAGACCAGTACCGGTGGCCTATGTCTGCAGGACGTCCAAATCAAATGGGCCTACTGTATGCTATTGCTTTCTATAACAGCCATAAAACAACACCAACCTGGTCTACCAGTTCCATTCTTGACAACTCTTTTTTCACTAAGCTAAGGGAAGTTCCGCTACCGGTATTGTACAATCAGCATCAAGCAATTTTATTAATAAAACAGAACAACAGTGGTGGGCAAATTACTGCACAAAAGTAATGAAATTACATTACTAAAAATTACTTTAAAAAAGTAATGAAATTATCGTAATCGTTACTTCTCAAAAAAAGTAATAAGTAATTTGTCGTTACAAATTACAAATTACTTTGAATGAAACATTCAGCCAAAAAGACAGAGGTCTGCATCAACTCTTTTAACAAGGTTATGTAGGAGAAAATGTTGAATTTCGTCTACGATTGAAGCACCACTTTGATAAGCATATGCAGTGGTCAGATGATGGCTTTCATTAAGATGCCTCTTCGACACGGTTCAGCGTGAAAGAATATTATTTTATCTGAGTGGGTACAGAATTGTTTGAAAACTAAGCAGGTTTTGAACTTCGATAGTTTCCGCGGATCAAAGACTATATCGTAAAGCTTTGGGTATTGTGGCTTTTAGTGCACTAAAGCAAGGTCTTTAATACCAACGTTATGAAGTAAAATCGAGCAACAAAAATTTAACAGTTTTGGTCGATTTAGAATCGGAAGTATTCTCTTCATCAGCAAGTGCAGCATTACAACTTTCAGTGGTCGGTTTTGATCTCGACTTTAAGTCTACTCGCATTACAGACACAAACTTATCCACTTTTATGCGACTTATCTCAATAATAATATCACGCTTTCGATAATCCTCTCATCGTAATTTTTTAAAACTTCTGATTTTAGTAATTACTAGTGTTACTGTGACTTTTCGATACTAATACCATTATTAAAAGTTTATAAAAAAAAGATGTCAGGAAGACGTAATTCTAAGATTCTAATAGCTTTTTATAGATATATCTATTTAAAATAATTATTTGAAATAATTGCTTTGATTAAAATTCGAAGATACGAACATTTTGATCAACGCAATATTTATTAATTGCTTTCATTAATTTTTTTTTCTGATATTGTTTGAATTGCATTGCACAAAATAATTTGCAATTATTTGTAGTAGTAGTTGGCTAATTGTTATGACAAAAAGTTTACTTATTGCCGCGGAAATGGATCAATATATTGGCATATAGTTATTGAGTTACGAATCTTTTCGCACGAATTTGGAATGCGACACTGCGCGATAATAGATAAATGCTAACTCGAAATTCTTTAGGAACAGGCCTGCACAGTGCTCAACTCGCTGCAGTACAAGGACCGCCCATAACTACGCAGAACTATTTGTCGCTGGCCGTGTGCTTTCGCTGTTGTAGCTACCACTGTTACGGCGAAACGTCTTGTGATTGTGAAAAAGTAAAAAACAACCGTAACCTCTTTACCTGCATGCTAAAACATCTAATTGTTTAATTTTGGTAGCAGTAGCTACAGTGACTCTGGTAGAAGTAGCAATTTTATTGCTCAAAGGTTTAAAATAGTTTTGTTCGGAGCGAAGATTGGTAGCCTACCTAAACTTTATGCTTTAAGACTCTTTTCATTAACATCCAGTTCAGCGGGATTCGCATGTTGGGTTTCAAAATGGCGTTTAAGATTAAATTTTTTTGAAAATGAAACCACGTTTCGGCAAACTAAACATAGTATTTTTGACTTTACTACTGTAAACAAGTTTGTTCGTCCATTTTGAGTTAAACACTCTGCCCTTTCTTTTAGTGTTTCTTTTCTTGTTTTCAGTCATTGTGGTATGTTACACAAGTAACACATCTAACTGCTTGCCGACAAATAAACTGAGAGTAAAAAGGCTGGCAGTGGCATTGCTAAGAATGGTGGCACCCGGGGCGGGATTTTTAGGTGACACCCTTTTTCGTTCCAAAAATGGATGAAGATCCCTCCCCAAAAAAGTCTTCGCCATAAATTGGGTCAAGGTTTCACATGATAATGTAGTGTCATCCTCTGGTGAAACCCGGGGCGGGCCGCCCCGCTTTGCGACGCCACTGAATGCTGGTCAAAAAAGCATACGTCGCAGGGGTCAAAATTAACTTTTTTAACAACCTGCCGGTCGGGCAAGTGATATCAAAAGTCTACTTGCCCGAGAAAACTTCAATTTGCCCTAAAAAAAAGGTAAATAAGTTTTGAGGTTAACTTCGGAAAAAAATTGTAAAATGGACTTCTTGGCAAAAAGCATTGATTTTGAAAAAATAAGCGTATGGTCGTGTATCCTATTTCGACAGTAAAGTTTTTGCGCGCGATGATATGTCAGATGTTAACGTGACGTAGGGTATAAGTAACTATTTTCAATCATGCATCACACAAAAATTGATTTTTTAATTTTAATTGTTTTAATTATTCCGTTACGGTTTGTTGCAAGCACATTTTTAATCGAGAATATTTTGGAAACTACATCTGCTAGAGAGCCGAAATTTTTTTATAGGAGCTAAAAGATCTTCAAAATAATCATAGCAAAAAAATTGCCGAATTCTTGATGCTGTCTTCATGCAGCGCAGGTTAATACTTGTGATATCTGAATCAGCAATTAAGGCGACAAGCGTGGGAAATTTTTTCTTAGAAAAAAGTGTAGCATTTTGTTAAGCGAGTCTGAGTATTAAAAAATCTGCGTGCGATTAAACATACGTGTTAATTATGATGATTACAAAGTGCTAAACTAAAATAAAGTACGGTAAGCAACAGCTTGCTCTACTTACGTATTTGATTTTATTGCAACAAAAGCGGACCTAAATTGCGTTTCAGCTTGCTTCAGGCAAGAGCTAGTTTCGAACAATGCGCCGTAGATTTTAGTTTTACGCACATACTCACAATTGCATCAGCTATCACATCAAAATACGACAAATATGAATTGCTGGAAAGCGATTATCCTTGAGTTCACATGAAATCATTTTGTAAACCGCAATAAAAAGCTTCGCTGGGCCTTAAGTTGTGCAGGCCTGCTTGAGAACATCTAAAATATTGAGATCGTCAGATCGACACCCGTTATTAACATGATTGACTTTTTTATCTGCACTTCTGTACGTTTAACAGCACCTAATCTGTCAGGATCAAACAAAAAAAACTTTCGTAAATAAAACCTGTGTACTACTTATATTACACTTAAGCAAATCGACAATAAACTATAACTGCGGAACTACAAAACTTGACCGTACTTTTTCTAATACTAATGTGCTTGTGCTGCTTATATTCAAAGTACCGGTAATCTATCATATTCATCGTCTTTTTGACGTGTAGAAAGGTATGCGGCCAATGGCACAACCATGCGTCATTTTCAGACAAAAACTATTTTGATTGGTCGGAAATATAACAAAAGCAGCCAATCAAGTGTTACTCGTCGATAGTGCCAGATCAGCGACGTCATCACAAACACGTTGCGCACTGATATACACAAGGCGTTGTTTCAACTGGAAACACTTTTTTGAGATCTGCACCTTGTCCGTAAGTAACATTTATAAAGTAATTTGTAATTAGTAATTTTGACACCTCTAAAAAAGTAATAAAATTACCACAAAAATTATTTTTTTGAAAAAATAGTGTCATTACTGCAAAAATTACTAAAAAAGTAATTTGTTACAGTAATTCGTTACTTTAGTAATTCGTTACTGCCCACCACTTCAGAATAGGTACCGGTGCATTTCTATACCGATACTCAGCGCAGGCTAATCTCAGATTTGTAATCAAAAACTACGCAATAATACATTTGGCTTAATCTAATACCCACAACCAAGGTGGCAGGCAGTACGGTACCGTAAACCTCAATTTTTGCTAAAAAGTACGGTACGCTTGTACGGTACTTGATGTGATGTGAAGGTACGAGTATGGTACCTGGGTTCGCTGTTTGAATATGCGTACTAAACGCACTAACGTATCGTACCTTGCAAGTACTTTACGTAGCAAAGTTTGCAACTCACTGACGACGTTTCTCACTGTACTTGTGATAGTATATGATGCATTGTTACTTGTCTGTAAATTATTTTTGACTCATGTTCTGATTTCTGAGTTCTGATTATTTGTTCTCCTCTTTCTTATCTAAAAACTAAACCCAATAGGCATTCCATGAGTTGAAAATCTCCAAACTTGGCAAAGCTGATGTTCATAAACTCTATTTCAGAATATATATGCGGTTAAACTTTTTTTAAAGCGCGGAAAACGAGAACTTCGAAAAAATTTTAGCAATTTTCTACCTACCTGCCGTACCTTTCAAGTATAGTACGTTTGGAGCTTTGATTGACCTACGCACTGTATCTTCTAGGTACGGTACGTTTGGAGCGTTACATTCAATGAAAAGTACGCAATATTTTATTGGTACGTTACATTGGTACGGTTCGGTAAATTTTTGAAGTACGCTATGTTCAGATTTTGAACGTACCGTACCGTACTGCTATCCTTGCCAACAACTTACTAACTAGTAGCAGTAAGCAGCCTAACCAAATCCAAAAATTTGGCTACTGCTATATTGGTACCTGCAGACATAGACTACCATGCAGTACTGATCTAGAGTATGACCGTTTTTGGCTTCATATTTTATATCATTCATAGGCTAAAAACATCACCAAAGCTGGTCTAACTTTGGTACAACAAATTATATCACTCGTATAATGCCACCGAGAAATTTAGTTTGAATAAGAATCCCTGTCTAAAGCAGAATCCTTTTTTCCTTCTGTAACGAACATCGCGTTCCTTAGCCAGCGAAGCATTTTTGCAAACTTATGCCTGGTGTGATGTCACGAATTGATACGGAGTTAAACGGAGTAAGTAGTATTTTTGCAAACAAGGGGAACTGGGGAGAAATATTTTGGGCACCTCATCGTTAGCTCAAGTAGTTCTCATTTCTTCGATAAAACCGATTTCGAGCATTATCCCTTTAATTTTTTCTTTTTGACAAGTGTTGTTTTAAACTCTGTCCTTGATTTACTGTGTTAATTTTTTTTTTACCTTGATATCGCCAAAGAGCTTTTCACGATATTTTATTGTTTTTATATTGCTGTATGCTGTAAAGTAATCGAAGTTTATTTTTGCAATAATCCTGTTCAATGACCCTGTTTTGCTCGAACGGAAAGGGGGCAACACCAAAATGCACATTTGACTTTTTTGTCTACATCTTTGAAGCTAATGACCTCATCGTATTGTCGTCATTGCCAATTAATTTTTAGTAAAAATGATGTGAGTTTTTTATTATTATTATGTACGTGTTACGTGTATTATACTTCAATTGTATAAACACGATCACAAAATGCTGAACTGAAAGTAATCATGTTAATATTTTACTGCCAAAACATTCATGAATTTGGTGAAGTGGTTCCGGCAAGCCTTGAATCAATTAAAGTATTTCCAATGGATTTTAAAGTTTTAGTGCGTAAATTGTGAATAAAATAGACCCATAGGTCAAAATTCTTTGAAGCATAGAGCTTTTTTCACAAAGAAAGAAAAACTCAAATGAAATTATCCAAGAAGAGGCCATTTCCCCCCTTCCCCTTGTAAATAAAGTTAAAGTACACCAGTTATTTATTTGGTTTCCTGCAAGTATCACGGTAGAATTTTGTTTTAGTCCTATTTTGATAACAATTTACGCTTTTAAGACGTGGCATAGAAATTAGCTGTGCAAAAACATAATTAAGCTGGTTGCATACTTGGGCTATGTGTGAAGTGGCTAAAGATAAATTTTCGCTTCTCTTATTTACAAGCTGGTAAATTATTCTAACCTTTTGTTCAAAAAAAGTCACAAGGAATAGGGACTATTCGTCTACAGGTTATAGGAAAAGATAATTGGGGTAGGGTAATGAAACGAGATTTTAGAGGTGACTGGAAATTAACTTTAATACTAAACAGCACCCTCCCCCCTATTTCTGAGCTTGTTTATATTTTTGATAAAATCTACAGTATGTTCAGCATTTTCAACAAGCAATCAAATTTGATTGCTTATTTTCGGTCATTTTTTAAAGTTTTTTCTGATTTGTACGTTTTAGTTTTGACAAATTAGCCCTACCAAATAAACGCATCAAAAGATGCTTTAAATCAGTTTTGAGTCCATTACATTGCAAAAGACAGTCTCAGAAGTGCTTAAACGTGATATTTTCCTTATTCTGCATTTTGGTCGACAAGCCATTGGGGGGAGGGGGCTACGCTATACCGCGGCAAGCCATGCAACCAACAAAAGTATTCACGAAATATGAAATATATTATCCTGTAACAATATTGTATGATTGTGTTTTATTGATCGAATAAAACAAGTTTACATCTTCAATGGTTTCACATGTCCAAATTCTAGATCCGGCTCTTGGCTCCAGCGCTTGCTTACAGCTGATTCATGTCAAAAAATGCGCTTAGTAACAAATGTGCCTCGCAAAGAGTTTGAATGTTAACGATTTTCTTTTGGTGATACATAAACTCTACGATTGAAACCATTTTTTTGTAATTCGAGTGGCACTATTTTAACCCTATTTTACACAAGGTATTTAACCAATGCATTTTACAGGGGTGGGGGCAAAAATGCCCCCCTATCTAACTCCGAAACCAAAATTCATGAGAACACCAAATTTGGCATGTGGGTTGGTGTTTACCAAAATTTTTTAGAAAAATTGGTTTTGAGATGATGGCGTCATCATTGTGAGGTCACAAACATATGTTTGAAAAACGACTTTATTTTTGCAATAAGGTCATGGGCGATTCAAATTTTGTACATAAGTTTGTTTTTTGATACTGAATCATAAAATGTCTCAGTCAAGTTAGGTACTTTACAAAAATATCCTATGACGCCATTTAGGTTAAGTATTGGCCAAAAATTCTAATTTCGAAAAGTGACTTGGGAAAAGATCAAAAATCGGAAACCTTTTTGTTATCTTAACAACTTGCTGCAATTTTCAGGAGTTAATTGTAATGAATTTTGACTCAAAGTGAAGTTGATTCGAAATAAAAAAAAATTTTGAAGGGATTTATTACAAAACACCGTGAAGGGCAAAAATTTTTCCACCCCATGAAAAATTGGGGTAACATGCCTCATCAACAAACTGACATCGAAACCAGGAGTCGGGCCAAAGAATTGAACATGTAAACTGCTAATAATGTACCGCGTCTGTAGGTACAGCAATTTGATAAAAAGAACTGATGTTTGTTCTGCTATGGTAACTTGGTCGGTTGTTTTAAAATGTTAGCTTTTTGTATCATTGAAGAATTGGCAAGAATATTAAGAAAGTTTACCGACCTTTGTGGTGCACCATCAAAGTTGAAAATAATGTAAAGACAGACTAATTCTGGAAATAAGCACTATTAAGAAACTTACTTGCTCAAAGTTCAAACCTGTAACTTTTGGATTTTATGCATTTTCAGTAGTTGTTGCAAACAGAGTTCTTTTTATTAATTGGTTGTTAAACTTTTCCTCTTTATTGTTTCTTTATTTTTCGTTTCTTTTCTTGATTAAACGTCCACTAGTGCTCATGCGTGACAGAACAGCCATGCAGATCAAATTAACCAAAAAAGGTACCAAAAATCTTTGATTTAAAAGGGTATTCGAGTAAAGTTTTTCACTCTTGATAAAAATGTTGGAAAAAACCTAAAAAGTATTCTCACCAAATTTTGAAGACTCTATATGTCCCTCGGTTTTCAAGATATTGTACACTTCATAATTAGCCGTTTTCCTCTTAAATCATTGTTGCCATTTTTTCAGTATTGAGACAAAAAAATTAATTTTTGAAAAGCTGGTTTAGATTTTATTAAAAAGCACCTATTTTTACAGTTCTAAACCTCTACTTTGTTTTACAATTACTCTGCCGTAAAATATTTATTAAGATTCAAGAACTTGCGGTAACTCTTTGAAATTTTGTTTCGAATTGGCAATCCTGGTAAAAATTTTTCCAAGCAAAAATCCATGATCAGATATTTTAGGAAAGGAAGATCGTAGTGTTATAGGAAAACTCGGCCATAGTCTTAAACGTGCGCAAATACCGACCGGATAGAGATGACTCGTCAAGCACACCAACGTTCACAATTCGAACAGTTCACTATTGACTAAGGTGCACAAAATCACAATCACTAGAATCGATGTCTTTCGAATGACAGTTGACGCTCGACGCTTTGACGTGAACTCTGACGCAAAACTTTTGACGGTTTTCTAAAATAAACACAACGCAATGCGATAGATTGCAGGCACAGATCGGTTTTAACAGTATGAAACAATTAACATTCTTTATGAGTGAATTAACATTATTTCAGCTTCAGGCTTTTACGTGTAGCATCATTAGAAGAGAGAAATAATTATCAAAGCAAAATAACAAATCCAAATTTGCAATATAACATTCACAAATCAATTAAATATCGAAAATAAAATGCACAAAACTTACCAACTATTTTGAGACGGCAATGCGCAGAAACGTATCAAGAAATCGACAATCGAACAGTAATTCATTTATCTCAAATCTATTTCAACGTTTTGAGTCAATTGAAATGATTTCGGTGTTTTTGCAAGGGCATTTATAGAGAAAAATTATAAAGAATAGAATAAAAACCACGTGGAAATTTATGGGGAAAAAAGGCTATTTTTCGTAAACATTGTCCAAAACAAGTTTTGTTTTGCAAAAGTGGGTGAAATGTTCATTGCCTCCGGCTGAACTAATCATATTGGAAAATACTAAGACGAATGCAAAACAATAATCAACTTATCACTACATTTCCGTTAATACTAGTAAATTCAACATACGCTAACAGAGAAAGTAACTTGTTTTTATCCCAATCCGCTACGCACCATTAGGGGTCAAGAAAGAAAAAACAAAACATGACGAAGCAAAACAATTCGCTTACTAGGAACGGCGAAAGTAAACATGACATCTTATCTGTGATCGATATTGGCGTGCCTTTCTCATGTTACAAAAGGTTTTCTGTTCGAATACATAGTGGTTGGAATCTTGCGAGGCGAAAGGTTTTTGTTTGAATCCAAAGCAAGCTAACTTGCTGTAACACGTAGAAAACTCAAATTTGGTGAAGCTAGTCTTCAGATCTGCCAAAATTTTTTGAAAAAAAATTGATCAAAAATTTCCGACCTGAATGCCCCTTTCAGTCCCTTTTAGACCTGAATGCCCTTTTATTTGTAACATTCTTTGACCTTTTTGTTTAATCGTTTACTTGCTCCTGGACTAAAGTCTACCAGCGTGGAAGCCGAAGGAAGAGCCACCAGAAGCTTCCGCGCCGGCAGTCTTTAGGCCAGATGCAAGCAAACAATTAAACATTAAAATCTCTGGCCAGCAAACGTCAAAAACATTCTTTGACCTTATCTAGAAGAGCTTCTGCAAGACGAACTGAGTGACTCACAGACTGTTTTTTTTTTCTACTTTTTGGCATAGTCGATTATTATATTAGTTAAACTTATTTTTTAAATTTCTGTAAGACAGTGCATAAGATAAGTGGCATCAATCTATAACAGCACTGTAACAACCATTAGAGTAGCCAGAGGACTGGGAAAAATGTAGGTCGGTCCCCAATGGCCTGTCGACCGAAATGCAGAATAAATAAAATAACACGTTTTTAGCACTTCTGAGACAGTCTTTTGCACTGGAATGGACTCAAAGTGATTTAAAGCATCTTTTGAAACATTTGTTTTGAGGGGCTAATTTGTCAAAAAACTCACAATCCCAAATTAGAAAAAAAAGTTTGAATATGTATGGCCAAAAATCTTGGCAACCTCGTAATCAAATTTGATCGTTTGTTGAAAAATGCTAAACATAGGTTTCCTAAAAAAAACGTAAGCTCAGGAATTACATGGAGTGCTATTCAGTATTAGTTATTTACGGTACTAATCACTTCTGTCAAATCTCGTTCCGTTAACCCTCCAAATATCTTTCTTTGTAAAATATAGACGAAGCAAATTACTCCTTGTGAGTGTTACTTTTAATTATAGGTTTTTATGATTTGCCAGTTTGTAAATGATAGGAGTAAAATGTTACCATTAGCCACATCTCACATCAGAGTTGTAACCTGGGCGACTAGTTCAGGCCCGAACCCGGACCGAGTCCGAAAACTAATTTGAAGTCCAAATCATGCCCGAAAAAAAACGAAAGTTAAGTTAGATCTAAAAAATGTAGCAATGTTGTCAAGTTATTTTGATTTTATATTTTTTGTGCACCTAAGAGAAAAAGTACGTCTCAGGCCCAAATTAAGCTCAAAATTTTTGTCAACTTTAAGCCCAAACCCGGCCCAAACCCGAAAAGCCCGGCCCGATTTACAATTCTGTCTCACGCAGCCCATTTATGTAGTCACTGTTTAATCATGTTTTTTACTGCTAATTTGTATGCCACGTTTCAAAAGCATTAAATGTTTATCAAAATAGGCTTAAAATTAAGTTATTTTTGAAAAAAAGTACAAAATATTCGAGGGAGGCATACCTCCGACGGCTGGTGCTCTGCTCCCATGGCTCTTGAAACAGCCCCCTAAATTGCAGATTTCTGGCGGCATGCCTACTAATAACTACATTACTCTCATTGGGAGCACGTGCGATTCCTTAAATTTTAATGAATTTTCGTAAAGTTTCTTTTTTTCTTTTTATTTTTTTGTTAAATTTCATTACAGTTTTTTTTTACATGATTTAACAATGAAATATAATTGAATCACAATAGATGTCGCAGTTCCTATAAGTTTTCAAAGTGCATTATAATATTGACTACACGCTGCATTCATAGGTGATCGTCATAAAGAGGATTTGACATTTCAGCGCTCCAAATATTAAACCTCTCTGGAAGTTTTAGTCATGTTTCTATATTTATTTGCCCAAGCGTCCGTGACGGGATTAAGTAATAACAAACAATGCAGAGTGCGACTGTTTGTAGTGTTAAGTTTATAAAGAGTTTCATTCTCTGCAGGCTCAAACGGAGTACAATGTTGCTAACGCTTCGCTACCGTTGCAACAGCATTCATATAAAGAGTAGCCCGCGCGCACTGACGCGAAGATAAGCCTCGCCAACTCGTTACGCGCTTTGACACAAAACTGCATGCATAAGATGTAAGCTTGGTTGTTGTTGTTTTTTTTTAATTTATGAGCCGTATTTGCTTGTTTGTGTTTTTTTTTTCTTTTTTTTTTTTTTGTTGTCGAAGTTTGAGACCAACACAAAAATATTGCTTTACAGAACATCAAAAAAATTTCATGCAATTTTTATACGACTATGTAATGGTGATCTGTTTGTCTGTTGATGCAAGATACAGTGCATTGTTTCGCAGTATTAGAGATAAAACAATAATTTAGTTATATTAGAGTTTTCCTGAAAGTCAAACAAGTTAAGTGTGTATTCCATCTTTAAAGTCTTGACTCAACTAAGTTAATGAGTTATTGCGTCCTTGAGAATAACACTTTACGCTTATTTCCTACTTGGACCAGGCAGTCTACCCGTTGTGGTCGCCTAGCATAGGCGTAGCCAGGGGGCCCAGGGGGCCCGCCCCCCCAATTAAAATACCACCAACGATAAAAATTATGACAACTTAGTCTAGCGATGTTTAGTTGCAGTGTTTTTTTCAATAATTACGCGCACAACCGTAATTAGCAATAACATTAATGACGACGAGGGAGCCCTGGGCCCCTAACTGACGACCAGGTGGCCCCTAACTAAGAACTAGGGGACCCCAGGGTCACTAACCGACAACCAAAAGGCCCCGGAGCCCCTAACTAACAACCAGGGGCTCCGGGGCCCCTAACCAACAACCAGGGGGCCCTGGAGCCCGTAACTGATGACCAGGGAGCCATAGGGACCCTAGCTAACAACCAGGAGGCCCGGGGCCCCTCACTGACAACCAGAAAGCCCTGGGGCCCCTAACTGACAAGGAGGAGCCCCGGGGCCCCTAACTAACAACCAGGGGGCCCCTAACTAACAACGAGGAAACCCCAGAGCCCCTAACTGACAACCAAGCGGCCCTGGAGCCCTTAATCGACAAACAGGGGGCCCGGGGCCCAAACCAACAATCGGAGAGCCCTTGGGCCCTTAACTGACAACCAGGGGCCCCGGGGCCCCTAACTAACAACCAGGGAGTCACAGGGCCCCTAACTAACAACCAGGGGGCCCCAGGGTCCCTAACCAACAACCAGGGGGCCCGGGGCCCCTAACCGACAATCAGGGGGCCCCGGGGCCCCTAACTGACAACCTGGAAGCCCCGAACTGACAACCTGGAGGCCCCGGGGCCTCTAACTGATGACCAGGGGGTCCCGAGGCCGCTGACTGACGACCAAGAGTCCAGGGCCAGGGGCCCCTTAATTCGAGTTTTTAATACTTTATATGCAAAACCTGTGAGAAATCTAAAAGTTCTGTTTTAAAAGTTGCAACCCCAGGCCCTCATTTAACGTTATTATGAACTTAGTGCTATAACACAGGCGGTAATGCAAACCCCCCTATTGAAATACTACCAATGACAAATATAATGAGAGCGTAGCCAGTATGTAGTCATTGTCCGGAATTGCGGTTTCTTTGATTTAGGATTTACGCGTACAAAAGTAAATGATAATAATGACGATTACGTGTCCACGTCATAATCATGTCATGCAATTCTTGGACGTTTCAAAAAACTGTCAAGAGAATTGACTCGAGTCCTCCACGTTTTGAAAAAAAGTTATTTTAATTTTGCTTTGAATATTTTTTTATGAAAGAACTTAAGGGCGAGATCTTATCTCAAAATCATAGGCGTAGCCATGGGAGTGGCCCAGGGGGCCTGGGCCCCCTCAATCGAAATGCCACCAATAACACAAATTTGACTAAAAAGCCTTGTTTCTTCATTTTCAGTTTCTTTTAGCATATTTGCGTACAAAACAGTACACGCGTGCAACAATAATTGACAATAAATAATATTGACCACCATGGGGTCCAGCGCACCCCCTTAATTCAATTTTTCCAATCAATTTAAACGTATAACCAGGGTGAAATCAAATTTTTCGACCTAAAAGTTGCTATCTCAGGCCCTCATCTAAACTTTTTATGGACGTAACGCAATAACCAGCGCCAGATTTGCCATATGGCTCAGTACCAGGGCCATACCCTCAGATAGTAGGACCATTTTTGGCTTCACTTAAATTTGGCAGGAAGATGCTGCAAAAATCCCCGAACTACCTGGGGCCCCGTGGAATGTAAATCCGGCCCGGGAATAACATGTTTAGTAAGCGTAACCCTCTATTGTACCATTTTTCAATAACGATTCACCTCTACTTCGCCAGTTTTTCACACAAAATATTTTTTTAAAAAATAGCGAGGGAAAATGCTCATTGAACAAATTACTGAATTTGAATTGAGGGGACCTGGGCCCCCTGGCCGTATATGTACTCAAAGCAAAAATCTCTAGATAAGGAAAATCTTCGAGTGGATTTTTATTTACTGCTAAAATATTGCAGGAGGCAATGTGCCTTACTTCCCCCTACATGGACCAAATCACTTACAACTACATTTTTACGCCATAATGCAAGATTTTAAAGGTGTTTTGGACTTTAATTGCAAGTAAAAGAAAGTTTGAATAATTAAAATTTTTCGATTGGCTTTCGATGTTAAAAATCTAGTTCTTTCAAATGGCTGTGAACACGTGCAACATGTGATCCAATGGGATTAAGAAAGCTTTTTTTCGAAAAACTCACAAAAATTGCCCAGCGGCTTCCCCATGGCCACCGGCGGCTGGGGGGCTCCGCCCCCAGACCCCCGTTTGTGATACGTTTGAGTACACGAGATTACTCAACAGGTATCCTAGGTTAGACAACTATTGCACTTTTTAACTATTAGTTTTCGCCCTCTCACTTTACCAAAATCCTGGTTAAGCGACACCAGGCTACGACTTCAGATCTTCCGTTCTATGATATCTTTGCCCCCGCAAAAAGTTCCTTTTTTAAAAATTTCTGATGACGTCATTGTATGTGATTTGTGGTTTGGGCCCCTTCCAATCAAAACTTCTGGCTACGCCTATGTCGCCTAGCCTGAAGAATGTCTTGCAAACAGAACGAAAAAAGTGCTTAGAGTTGGAGTATTTAGTGAGACACAGAGTGCCTGGCTCATGCTGCGCATAAACGAATGATTTTCATGCGAGAAGTAAACTTTGAACTGCAAGTTTTTTAAACCCACTGAATTAACTCTCTCTATTTGCTGCAAATGACTTTGATTTAAAAAGCCTTATGGACCACCTTTCGACTTTGTACTTCTTGCGTTGTTTTCGCTCGAGAGCGCTTTGTCCAAAACCATAAACTTTGAAAACAACGGACGCGTTGCGTTCATTGGGATAGTTATTCATAACCACTTCGCACTACCGATGAGTCTATTTATTGATTAGAGGTTTTGCCTCCCAAACCGGGTGGCTTCTTCAGAACAATTTTCGGCAGTGCTGCCTTTGCAGTTACAAAAAGAAAAATGAGAAAAAATAACAGCAGAAGATAGGTAACAGTAAAAATATATGAGCATCACAATACTTTTAATATTATACCCAAAAACATAAAAATGATGGAACAATAACTATATGTAATATTGAAAAATTATGTCACTAACAACGTAAAAAAAAAGAAATTGAAAAATTACCTCACCAACAGGGTGAAAAAAAGGCAGAATACAGTATGGAAAAAAAGTACTAATATTCATAATAACTAGGCGCGCTACTTCACTAACAGTTTGAAAAAGGATAAAAAGGCTCTATTGCAAAACATTATGTACTAGAAAAGGTTTTTAGCTCCACAAAGATTTATATACGGACGAAACAATTAACCCATCATTGCGGTTTAAAACGTTCGTTTCCCAAAACTTTTCGTTTATCAAATAATTGGTAATCAAACAAAAAGCTTGGGAGGCGAAACGACAAATCAATAAATAAACTCATTGGTAGTACGAAGTGGTTATGAACCATAAACTTTTCCTACCATTAATTTTGCGCATGGTGCCAGTGGCGTGCGCAGAATTTTTCAATGGGGGGTTTTCAAAAGTGACTTCAAAAATTTGTTCGCGATCAATACTTTGGCAAATAAATAACTTAGTGCAGTGTCACAAAATGAAATCAAAGTCACACAGTGCGTAATGCAAATAAAACTTTTCAAACAAAAAACAATGAAGCATTAAGCGTACATCTATACTTAATATCACAAGGTCTGCAACTGAACGATGAAGAAGAAATTGCTCAAAACAAAAGCTACAAAAACGCATATAATTATAAACAGTTCAAAGTTGCCATGTGCGAAGCCAGAAATTCGCAATGGGGACTGTGCGTGGAGGTCTGGGAGCGGAGCCCCAAGCGCTTGAAAATTTTGCATTTTTTTTCAAAAATAACTTAATTTTAGGGCTACTTTGATAAGCAATAATGCTTTTAAAATATGGCATAGAAATTGCTAGTGCAAATCTGATCAAGCTGTTTGCATAAATAGGCTATGTGGGTGGTGGCTAATGGTAACATTTCAATTCTCTAATTTACAAGCCGGTAAATCACAAAATCATACGTTGAAAAAAAACCCAAGCATTTATATATTATGCAGTTTATAAAGTGAGACAGTTGGCGATAAGGAGAGCGGGGCTAATGGAACGAGATTTTAGTGGATTAATAATTAACTAATACTGATTAACTAACAAATACTAAACCCCTATCTCCATATTTTTGACAAAGCCAATGCTAAGCAATTTTAGCGGTTAAATTTACTAATTTTGGCAATTTTTTGAAGTTGTTACTGATCTGTGAGTTCTATCTTTGACAAATTAACCTCCTCCCTCCTCGAAGAAAATCTAAATGTTTCAAAAGTGGCTTTAAATCAAGTTGGAGTCCATTTCATAGCAAAAAACAGGCTCAGAAGTGCTAAAATCGTGATATTTTGTTTATTGTGCATTTTAGTCGACAGACCGATGGGGAGGCGGTTGAACCCCCACCCCTCCCCTGCGTACGCCCTTGCATGGTGCTGAGTTTCAGATGTCGGATTCGAGCAGTACCGTAGCGAGTGGGAGGAAGGGGCAATTGGCCGATCGACCAAAGTCCCAGAATAAGAAAAATTCCCCATTTTTAGCAATTCTGGGACAGTCTTTTTCACTGGAATGGACTCAAAATGATTTAATTCATGTTTTGAAATTTACATTTAGAGCGGAGAATAATTTGTCAAAAACAAACCTCACAAATCACTAAAAAGTTTGAAAAATGGCCAAAAATAAGCAATGAAATTTGATCGCTTGTTTAAAAATGCTGAACATAAGTTTTTTCATAAGGGGAGGGCTACTCAGTGATAGTTAATTACCAATCAATCACTTTCCTCAAATCTCTTTCTATTAGCCCTTCTCTCCCTACTATCTTTTTCTATATAATAGAGACAAAATAGATTAATCCGAGTGAGCTTCATTGAACTATAAGATTTGATGATTTACCAGCTTGTAAACAAGAGAACTCCAATTTTGCCATAAGCCACCCCCACCTAGCCCATGCAGCCAGTTTAACCCTATTTGTACTGGGGGGGAAAGCAAATTTGCCCCCGTCTTAGTTATTTTAATATAGATTCTAAACTAAAAAATTTTTACTTTGATGCACCCTGACTTTGAATCAAATTTAATAACACACATTTTCAGAAAGTTTGGGGTTAGCCGGACAACTGGAAGTGACGTCATTTTTGCCTTTGTCAAAGGCACATAAGGAGTTTCATACAGTTTTGAGCATAATTAATGCTTATCAACGCACTTGTTCTATTCATTGTACTGCGTCTTCAATATTGATGTTAATCTTTAGGTGGAATAAAATATTTTATTTACTGATAAATGCATTGTATCATCATTATGTCATTGCTGACGTCATAATTTAAAACTTTTGCTTTTTCTGCTGTTTTTCGAAATAAACTACGTTTGCGTAGAACAAAATCTTCTTTGTCATCAGCTGTTGAATGACATCATGAAAATAATTCTGCAGTATTCTAAAATTTTGTAAATTATATTATATCTCTGTCACAAAAATTACAAATAATAATCAATGCAAAATATTAATGATGACGTCATCGTGCACGTGATGTCATTATGCATGTGACATCATCATCTGCGGTGACTTAATCAGAAATGTCTTTGAAATAACAAAAGTCCAACTGAAAATAATATTTAGCAAAATCTGGAAAAATTTGCATGCTGTTATAAGGATTTACTGGTTTTGATGACGTCATCATCTTTTTGGTGATGTCACAACCTCAAAATATTTAATTTAAAAAATTTCAAAAATATGTCCAACCAGTAAAAAAGTATTACTTCAATCACTTACCAAACAGTTTTAGATAGGGGGCAAATTTCCGCCCCGATTCACATAGGGTGTGAAAATAGCCCGGTAGATACAGGGTTAATCATATTTGCTCTGCCAATTTTTTTGCCACATTTTAATTGCATTAATTTTTATCAAAATAGGCCTAAAATTTAGTTATTTTCGAAAAAAAAATTAATTCAAAATTTTCGAACGCTAGGCGCTCCACCCCAAAACCCCCAAAACAGCTCCCAATGGCAAATTTCTGGCTACGAGCCTGCGTTTAAAAACACTTTCGATTCTTTATTTCGTGGCGACTTCCACAAACGCATTCAGATGTTTAAAG
Source organism: Trididemnum nubilum (assembly GCA_963965965.1). Classification (NCBI taxonomy): domain Eukaryota; kingdom Metazoa; phylum Chordata; class Ascidiacea; order Aplousobranchia; family Didemnidae; genus Trididemnum; species Trididemnum nubilum. The sequence goes on from OZ014480.1 coordinate 12,840,442, forward strand.
ATACTGCTCAAGATCGGTTTTATTGAAGAAGCGAGAACTACTAGCGGTAATAAAGAGAACGTCGTGCCTCAAACTTTGTTCGGTTATTCCACTGTTTCCCTTATCCGCGAAAATAAATTTAATCTGTTTAACTCCGTACCAAACCGAAAATAAATTTAATCCTGCATTTTGAACTTTCATGACATCAGAAACGATAATTGAGTTTGATGATAATCGGACATTGCGTTGCTTATTCTGCAAGAAATTTGCAAAGTCATTCTTTTCTGATGTCATGAAAGTTCAAAGAGCAGGGTTGCCAATGGTTCTGAATCAAACAGATTAAATCTATTTTTGGGATAAAGGAAATGGTGGAACAAGCGGTTTGGAGTAACTCCTCATTCCTCAAGTAGTTATCATTTCTTCAATAAAACCATTCTCAAGCTGTATCTATTTAATGTTGCTACTGGCTAAATTAGAGGTCAAGAGAGTAGATAAAGCGTTTGCTACTGAAACGTTAGACTCGGGTTCAATTCCCGGTTGAGTCAAACCAAAATTCGCAAAATCGGCATTCACAGCTTTTTTGCTTAAAACTCAGTAATAAAAAGGGACAGTGTGAACCCTCCAACGACTGCGGTAAATAAGTGGGCAAGTGGCAGCTTGACTTGATGAACGACAGGTCCCTTCACTGACTCCTGGTCAAAGCATAAATTTGGTGAATGAAGATGCAATTCAAATTACAAAATTTGCAGTCATTGGCCAGTTGGTCGAGTGGTAACGCGTTCGTCTCTAGAGCAAGAGGTTTGAGGTACGAATCTGGGACCGGTCAAATGGGTCACAGTGTTGCCAACAGCTCGCCACCGCTGCTACATTTCTTCGGAAGAAACTATGTTGCCCGGGCGCATGACATGGAGACGTTGTAATTATAATTTAATATTTATTTACCTAGTTGCATTGGTTAGCCGCTAGACAACGAAGAGACCTTTGCGACATTTTAGTCCAGCACCCTCCTGTCTACGGCAAAGCACGGTTAAGAGACTTAACTTTATTGTATTATTAAACGGAAAGTAAGGAAAATGTATACGCCTACTTTTATAGTCTTTGGTTTGAACCGATTAGAAATCGAACCGAATCAACCATTCCAGCAGCAGACGCTCTATGCAATCAGACATGGATCGGATCAGCTTGTTCTCATGTACAGAAAAGATCTTCGCAGCTCTGACCAACCAAACTAAGAACTATTGTGTAGATTGCAGGAAGAATAGTATAGCCTTTCAAAACTAATCTTGATTTCATGTCGGACATTCTGACTCCACGAAAGTAACATTATGACGCCTCTTTACACTTACTGTAATCATATTGGTCTGTTTCGAGATCAAATATTAGGTCAAAAAGATGGGATTTAAATTGTTTAGATCGCTTTCCAATTTATGACTATTGTTCTGATATAATCGATGGACTTCCCATTTTCGCCCGTCGTCAGTAGTTCTGGATCCATATTAAGAGATCCCAGGGGGGAAAAGATAGTCTGAGATTATAATTGATTACATCATTAAAGCTAATCCAAGTTGCCCACTGAACTATTTACCTAGCATATCTTTCAGCAGTTCAAATCAATCAGTTGCTAAATTCACTCGTATTGAGATTTTGTTATTTAAGAATGCTAATTGGTGCTGACTTAAACGTTGTGAAGATTGCAGTCAGCAGAAGCTAAATTATTTGCTTGGTAATGTGAATAATGAGAAAACTTATCTAAATTTCAAGTTAACAAATTTGAATTAATGCAATCAATAAGAACTTATTTGTTTCTGATTTATTGAATTTTAAATTCGTTGGTGGGAATGAAGATGGACAACATGAAACAAGGAATCCCTGAAAGCAATCGAGTTTCCAAAGCTTGGAATAATTTGTTTTTTGGTGAATAATGAAGCAGAAAGGACATTATTGGTTTAAAACAAAAAATTACAAACTATGTTTTTCTTAGTCATTGTTTTTATATTGAGCATGATTGTGCAAAGAAAACTAGCAAGTACTGATGAAACTGTTGGAAAGTATAGGTGCTAAACACGGTTTTTTAGTCTCAAGTCTGTAATTTGAAATCATACATGGAGATTTCTTTATTTAGAATTCAAACTTTGTATTACCACATATCATATATGGTCTCTTAGTATGTTTAACAACAAAAAAAGAGTTTTCGTCAAAATGCATAAATAAAGAGCACCCTTTTTTGGTTCTGCTCCCTATTCTTTCAGCTGGTGGATTGCTGTGACGGGTAGACTGGGCCCAAAGGGAATCAGTACTTTCACAAGTCCTCTAAAAGATGGTAAATTTGGTAAGGTCATGGTTTACTTGAAATTCAAAAAGTTGACCACTTTAACATCATTTTTACAGATTAAAAACAAACACTGAATGTCACCAGAGCACTAAGCACAAAAGCTTATTAATTATATATTTTTCAATCCAATTATTTTTCAAGAAAAAAGCTTATATTTTGGCTTGTATTTAAAACTTCAGAAAAATTGCTAAATGCTTAATTTATTAATTTTTAGTCTGTCTTTTTTCAAGGTAGCGATTTTTGTTGCCCATTAAAAATTTTTAAGTGGTGTAGAACAGAATCAACACTAAATACATGAGGTACTCATCAAAAAGTTGAAGTTATAAAAAAGCAGCTTTCAAAATCCTAAGTTGCAGAAAGAGATTATACTGCATTTAAAGGGTTATCATATTGCGTACATATATTAAAATCTCTCATGAAAACACAACAATGTTTTTATCTTTTAATAATTAAAAAAATTTAATCGAGGTCTATTCAGTTCACGGTTAAATGGTTAATTAGCCAAATATTATTTTAAAAAATGTGTAGGTTGCGTTATCAATTGTTACTTTGTCGAGTTGAGTTAAAAGTCTGTGTGGTCAACAATTAAATACAGCATAATTAGGCCTCAGTGGCTTTCATTAATGAAATAAATTAAAACAATAGACCACCGACCGAGAAACGCAGGCTGTGATTACTGCAGTCGCGCTAATAAGCTGAAACAAAGAAAACAGCTGATGCAGAAGCTCTCCAATCAAATTTTAATAAAAATTAAAAAGCACTTAAGATTGAAAATAACTTTGTTTTGATAGCCAAGAAAGAATAATTATTACGCAAGATTTTTTAGTTTTTGTTTATAAAATTGGAGCCAGAACAGTGGTATACAGACAGTTTATAGGGATATGTTTTGCAAAAACGTTTCGATTCGCCGTTTGAGTTATTATCAACCATGTTCAATCAGCACCTTTTTGAATAGAATTTGATTTCTTTGAATAAAATCTAACAGAATGTACTAGAATGAAGTTTATGGTTGGTTGCAACGCCTTCAAAAGTTTAAAGAAATTTTTTACCGAATATTACTGTTTTGGGCATTAGCTCAATATTCTCTTGTAAAATCAATGCATTTTTTATGCTTCAAAATCTCAATACTTAATGTGAATTTTATTATCACCTTTGATATGAATTTTTGTTTTGCTTATCTTCTACATTAGTAAAATTATTTTTGCACATTGTTTTAGATGATGTGAAAGAAGAATTTATCGCAAATTGAGAATAGATGTCACTAAGTTACAACGGAAGTCAAACGAGCTAATAATAAGTCAATGGAACTTTGAAGCAAATTCAAAATGGTTAATACTGGTGCTATTTTTAATTGGCAAGATCAGCGTTATTTCTTGAACAACTTTATGCAAATGCAATCAACAATATTACAGAAGCACTCACAAGATAATGACAGAATAATATTAAAAGGTGTAAATGCAGATTTATTGCGATTAGCTTAATTCAATCAGAGGGCAATGCTGAAAGCATTTTCACAACGGTTCAGGTTGTGTGTCGCCAGTGTTGTTTGATTTTTATTAAGAGCTTGGACAGCAAGCAATATAAGTTACAGATCAAACGGATCTTAGTGGTGTCCTGTCTGTTTCTAAATCCCTAAACGTCTTTCGGAAGCCAGTAAGACTGCATCTCTTACCGGTGGTTGTCCACTATCATTAGACCAAAGGAAACCATTTGGCACAACGTTTCACAAGATATACACAGTTTTACTCACTGCAACTAAAATACAGTTGTACAGTTTGTTAATCACTTTAGTTGCGCTAAAAATTGCATCGTACAATATTTTCAGAGCAAATTTCGTGGACCATTTTGGATCAGAAAAATTAAAACCATATTGCTAACATCAGTGAACAAAAAATGCTTTGGTTTATTTTTTGAACATTCTCAATCTTTTTTGCAATTATTTTGTCTCTGTACAATGTAATTGTTTATATGTGTGATGTTACCAAATCTGAAACATCAGTAGCTAAAAGTCTTGAAATCTATACTGACACAAAAATCAGCCAACTAACATTTCTATTTTTTGCAATTTATTATTTTAAGAATTAAACCATGAACACTGCACAGCAAAAAAATACGAAAGCAAAAGTATTCAAAAATAATCAAAAGATTTAAATCTTTCTAAATGGAACTTTAATGACATCAGAACGTATTCAAATAAACTGTATGCAATGTGTCAGTCATAATTAATAACCAATCTTAATCAATTCTACAATTCTAATTTATGAATTTTTAATTAATGAAAGGTTATTTAATTTCTTAGGAAATGAGAGATTTTTTCTAATTAAACTTTAAACATTGTAAAAATGCTATGATTACAAATTTTCGAATACAATATTTGAAGCAACTTTTATTCTGCTTGTATTCAAGTCAGAAGCATTGATTGGACAAACACAAGAACCCAATAGCCAACGAAAATCAGAGCAAATAAAAGCTAAAATAAATGCTGAAAAAAGCTTAAAAAAATATTGCCCCCTCTCCTCTGCTATTTCATAATATAAGAAGTGACAAACTTAACATAAGTTTGAATTAAAAAATTTATATGAAAATGTTCATACAGTAGTACAAGCATGGCAATATTGAATTGGGCAAGAAATAGTATGAAATTCTTTTGCTCCAGCACCAGGGCTGCAAACTCAAAAGATTTTTATTCAAGTTCAATTTCAGCCTATTTTAAAAAGTTTAAGTTCGAGTTCTCTTAATTAATTTTTTCGAGTTTAAGTTCGACAAAAATATTAAATTTTTCGAGTTCAAAAATACTTCTGTAAATCTACTTTTCCACTCAATAGCTCTGTTTTTGTACTGTAAACATGCTGTTTCTCTAGATCGCCACGGCATAAACAAATGAACGATAGTCTTAATTTACACCGCAAGATCAACAAAAAATATTTCTTTCGGACAATTTTTTTAATTTTTGAATTTCCTTTTTATGAACTCGAACAGTTTTATGTGAGTTCAAGCTCGAGTTTGGCAAAACCATCAAGTTTTCGAGATTAATTTCGAGTTCTAGTTTGCAGCACTGAGCACCACAAGACGCGGTAAGTCTAAAAATGAAATCGCTGTGCTGTTATGCTGCATAAGGCACATTTGAAAACATAACACTAAAGAAAAGTAGAAAAAGCAAACACAGACGGCTGAACTTACAAACGGTAACAAAAGGCTTCAAAATCAAATTTGTATTTGCAAAATTTTTGTGAAACTTGGAAGCAAATAAATTCTAAGCATTGAGATAAGTACGCTTTCAAAAATATACATTGAAACTTGACAAAAAAAACAAAAACGAAAAATGTTATTCAACCAAGATGCAATAAAATTCAAGCATCAAGTAAAGCGAGCAAAAAAACTGCGACTTAAAATAGTAATAATTGAATTTGACAGATTGAAGGTGAGTTACAAAAGCAACCTGGATTGTGCAAACCAAAGGCAACAGACAGTTATAGGCAAAATATATGGACACGAACCATTGGTGGGCAAGTTAATGCAAAACATTAGCTTCGTTAACCACTAGTCCGTTAACAAACTTCACACCTCCGTTAACGTTAATCCGTTGTTTTCAGCTTTAATTAACGGAAGTTAATAAAGTCTGTTAATTCGTTAACATTTTGCGTGTAATTTACATTTCGTTTTATTCACTCGCTTCTAGAACACGTGTTGACGCTGTTGCGCAGATTGTAAGGAAATATTTATAGCTGTAGTGGACTTTTTGTGTTTTGGAAGTTACATTTTACAGTCTAATCTAATTTGAAGATAAAAATAAGTTCAAATGCACTAACGAAGCTGCAATCAGAAAATCTTTGGAAATTGCGAACAGCGATAATTAATAGACCTCTGAGGCTGCAGGTTATTATTTGTCACAAAAAAGAGCTCCTTTCTTCGCTTTCTTCTACAAAACTCGTGCTAATATGCAACAAGTGCTACCAGTGCAAGCTGGTTTGTACCGGTACGATGAATGAATGGAGCAAGATATTAACGATAAATTTTGAAAGGAAGTTAACAGAACTTAACGGAAGTTAATTTAGTCCGTTAACACGAAAAACTTTTTAACGGATTAACGAGTTCAAGAAAAAGTTAGCTTCGTTATCAACGGATTAACGGGCTTGTGCCCACCTATGACAAGAACGGTATTGCTGCAATAGTAAAAAACTTAACTTCGTTTTTTTTCAACTAACTGATGATGTCATTATCTGATAATCAGTTATTTTAAATATAACGTCACTGCAAGAAACCACTTTGAAAAGCCATCCCTTGCATCTTAAACTGAGAAAAGGTGTCGTTTACATAATTAGAGTGTTCTCCATTCATGGCGTGACCTGTGGAACAGGAAAACGGCTTCATTGGCGGTGGAGACCTGAAATGAAATTAAGTACCAGTAATAACTTTTTAGGGCAAAATTAAAGGAAAAAATGCAGTATTTAATTGACATTATTAAAAAGGGCATTTAAATGAAGTTTTTACTGTTGAGCTGGATGCTGGGAAAACCCTAAAAGACAGTATCATTAAATTCAAACTTTATACGTAGTGCTGCTGTTTTCCTTGTATAGAAATTTAAAGTTAACAATTTTCCCCTTCTTTCAAGGTTGCCATTTTGTCAGCATTGTCGCAAAAGATTAACTTTAGGAAAGTTGGCTTAGATTTACTTGAAAAACAGTTAATTGCGATTCTGACCCTTGACTTCGTTTTGATTACAACTCTGCCAAAGATCGCTTATTGGGGGTTAGAACGGGCAGCAACTTTTTGACATTTTCTAATTGGCAACCTTGGAAAAATTTCTAAGAGTTAAAAGTCTATTTAAGGGTACATCTAGTCTGTTATATCTCTGAAATGGAAGGTCGCCGAATGCTCCTATTTGATGAAGTTAATCGGATCTGTCAAAATATTTTGAGAGAAAACCGAGAAAAAATCCTAATTGAATGCCCTTTTAAATTTTCTTTACTTAGTTTGTATGATAGCGCCATTTCATAGATAGCTTTATTGTTCAACCACATTGTTTGTTTTTGCCATCTTGAAGATTAATTCATAGACTTAAATCTAACGGTAACTCGGCTGCTTGTGGTACGAGAGATTAGGGCTTTAAATCCTGATACGGCGAAATTGCATACAGTTCAATCAGTTGCAACGGCTTCCCACCGCTGCAACACACTTTCTTCAACGGAGCTATTTAGCCCGTAGGCGTAGTGACTCGAAGATAGGCTCTGCCAAGTCGTAACACGTAAGTTTCACTGTAACTCAGCGGAAACAATAAAGATTTGTTTTTTTAATTGTTGTTTTATTTTTACTCAATGATTTTGGCAGTCTTTTCAACGTCTCACTAGTTTTGTAAGTTAAAAAATAAATCTGTAACGTGTCACTATATTGTTAAAAAGCTGAAGATTATTACCAAGGTACATATTTGTATGCAAAACGTCAGATGCAACAATTATTCAAGTGATTCTGCTATGCTTTAGGTTTCTCGGCAAGATTGGGAGTCGAACCCATTTTTTAAGATCGGAGTAAACGAACTGTTGAAATGATTTCAAGAACTCAAAATCTGAAGACTGAAAAGCAAAATGGCGGCCCTTACCATTGGAAAAAATGATTAGGAGGAACAATAGGGAGTTGACCGTCGCAGAAAGAATTTGCACCGTGGGCGATGTGGCGGCCCAGCATATTGTCTCCAATAGAGGGCAGTATAGGTTGGTTTCGACATACAGAAGCGCTCAGGCAAGAAGGTGCAGCTGGGGTGTCTAAAAAAAATTAATAAGTGTCACATTTAAATACAGTGTATAATTTTCGCTTTAGATACAAATTACATATGATAGATTTCTGACCGAGCCCGCATTAGAAATTAATACAAATTATGTAACAAACCTTCCAGCCATTAAAGATCGACCAAATAATAGCAATTTTTTAACACCTGAACTTATTTTTTATTACAAAAATCCAAATGAGTAGAATGCTTCAAAAAAATATGCTAGTTAATTTGACCGGTAAAGCAGAGCTGCGAACTCGATCAATTTTTATTCGACTTCAAGTTCGATAAAAATATCGGTTTTCGAGTTCAAGTTGAGACTGACAAAATATTAATCTACTAACTTGTTTTCGACTAATTTGCCTTTTTTTTGTATAAAAGCTGTTTTTCTAGGTCGCTTCGGCATAAACATTCAACAAATGAACGACATTCATAAAATAGCTGCTGGACAAAATGCAATCTCAATTTACAAAGCAGGATCAACAAAAATTGTTTCTTTCGGACAATTTTTTTTATTCTTTTATTTTTTTAATAAACTCGAAGAGTTTTTTCGAGTTCATGTTCGAGTTCCGCAAAACAATCGACTTTTTTCAAGTTTCCATCACTGCCGACTGGTTAGTCAAACGGTAAAGGCGTTTGACTGTTTTATAAAGAGAAATTGAGGATTGGATTTCCGGGTCTGTCAAATCGAAAGCACTGTTGTCCACGGTTTGCGAATATTGTAATATAATTTCTTTGGAAGTAACAGCGTGCTTTTTTGTGGCGCAATCACGCAGAGATGAAATGGCCAATCCCTAACATGCTCCGGCGGAATTCATGAAGCATAATCAAAATTTGATTTTGAAGTTTTGCATTTTTTTGGGTTTTATTTTTTCACCCAACTTTTTTTATTAGTAATTCGTTACACAAAAATTATTTATTACAACTACATCCTGGCGTCCAACTATACATGATAATACTTCATTTTGAAGTGGCAAGATAAAGTACAAAAAAAAACAGCTGTAACTTGTTCGTAAATCACCAAAAGTTTTTGCTAATCGACACTAAATTAATATTGAAATACAAGCTACCGCTTTTTGCTCTTCTTCATTCACACAAATCTAATTTATCAAAAATTCTCAACTATTTTAACCAATTTATCAAAGCGGTGCAAAAACCATGCGTCCCGCTGATTTCAAATCGATTTGAATGGTATAGCATCAAAAACCCATTAAATTCGAACCTGATGACGTCACGTGATGACGCAAGGAATGACGCATGGTCATGCGGGCGGTGAGGATTGATCTCTCGGCTCTTCGGAATTTTGCTCTGCGGTTTTGAAACCAGACCTAAAACAAATTATTAAGTCAGCAAAGTTATTAGAAGAGTTGTGAAAAAGGTCAAACTATATTTACGGCTGATTCGGATATAATGTCTTTTATGCTGGAATTGATCTTATGATTTATCCATTCATTATACACTAGATGAAACTCCTCGCTTTTTTTTGCATTGGCATTTTTGTCAGATATAATTTAGTACTTTCAAGCGACAAAATGATAATTTTTTGTTAAAACAACACCTAAAAAGAGCAATCAAGACAAGTTTTTTACACTCAAACGAAATGTTGGGAAAAACCTAAAATGCATTTTTACCAAATTTTGACTTTCTAGGTCTTCTTGTTTTCAAGATATTACGGTTTTAGAGTTAACAATTTTCTTCTTACTTCAGTGTTGCCATTTTATCAGTACTGAGATAGAAGATTTAACTTTTGGAAAACCGGTTAACATTTACTTGCAAGCAGATAAGTTACAATTCTGACCCTTTATTTTGTCTTGGCAACAACCCTACAGCAAAACACTAGTCGAGAATTAGAAACATTCCGTAACTTTTTGAAATTGTGTTTCTAACTTAATTGGCAACGCTGGCAATATCTCTTCGAAGAAAAGCCTTTCCAAGGGAAAATCTAAACTGTTTTATCTCGGGTACGGAAAGTCGCAGAAAGCTAAAATTTTGGCAAAGTTTGTCTTTAAATCTGTCAAAAAATTTTGAGAGAAAACCGAACAAAAAAATTTCGACTTGAATGCCCTTTTAAAAAGATAAAATTGATTTTGGTTGAAGATTTCGAACCAAGTTGGTTCATCATCGCTTATATTTCGATAATGATAATGAACGTGGTTAATTCGAAACGTTCGAAATGTTAAATAAAAAATTTTAAGGCTGTGGTGATTTAAAGAAATGTGTAATTTATGGTTGGAATTAACAACTAACATCAAATTTTCAAATAAATTTCTTAAAGCTTATTTCCCAACAACACCGTGACAGTTAGCTGTAATTTAAAACACGCCCCCTTACTCACCTGAACTCGGGCTTCACTCAACCCCACTCTTCGGGCCAATTCCTCCCTCACAAACGCATCTGGATAATGGGTTCTCTCAAACACGCGCTCTAGCGCTGCCAACTGACCGCTGTTAAAAGTTGTTCTTGTTCTAAATGTGAACAAAACACAAAAAATAAGAGAATAAAAGCTACTGTTAAAAAAATTAACTTGAAACAATGTTTATAATTTTCAAGAAAAAATTTTAATGTTTTTTTGTGATCGACTCATAGAAATTTTCCAGTTACATGTCACGCAGTTGACAGAGCCAAAGATTTTTTCCAAGTTTTAATGATTTTAAGTCTTAATTGGTATTTTTGTGCGATTTTAAAAGTTTTGCTACACAATGTGCGTTTTGTTTCAGTTGTGATCAATGATCATAAGTTGCAGTATTTTGAATTACGCCAAACCAGCAAATTGGCATTAGAATTAAGCAAAACTAAAGTTGCAGGTAGTGCTTTAAAAAATTGACCCCGGTTTGCTTTTTTGGTTCAAATTTGCCAGGTCTCATGCTTGGTTGGCTGGGAGGCATGTTTGACGTGTTTTATTGCATGCTGTTGAGGAACTAGATGTTACCCTTTTCACTCAACTTAACATGCTCGCAATTTGTTTGTTAAGTTGTGCTCGAGTTTTCACGGAGATCTGCATAATTTTTTGCTAGCAAATTTGGATGGCTTGCAGGACCGCTGCAGGTAAAGTGAAAGTCCAGAATCATATATATATTTTTTTTTTTTTAGATTACCCCCCTGAGAATCCCGTGAGAGCGAAATAGTCAGTAGGGGCTTCCTATCTCATAGATTGCCGCGATTTGTATAATTCTTTGCTTGTTAAAATATGATCTTGCTACGGTACCTTCTCTGCTTTTTTCGGGGTACGTTGATGCCCAAATGCACGACACTGTCATCTACGGGGTGACCTTGTGACGTCACAAAAGAATTGTATGAATCATGTTGGCCTTTGCTTCCTTCAGATAAAGGAAAGTTGATGACGTCATAATCGGAATGCTGCAAATTTAAGAATAAACAATATTAAAGATAAAATAATATATCGACTTTTCCATAATAATAAATTGTAAAGCTTGAAATTGAAATAAACCATAATAGACAAATTTGCAGGGCAATGGCTTAATCCAAAAAGGATTACGAAGTTTGAGCATATTCACCACCATACAACAAAAAACAATTAATCACATAATTATACTCTTTATTACTTCTATTATACAACTGAAAAATATTGAAAGATCACGGCAAAAAATGCGATGATTACAAACAATATTGTCATAAATACGGTAGGATTATATTTTTTCAAAATGGCGTTTGGTCAAGGTGGCGAGGTTGAGAGGCGGATGCCATAGATGGCTGGAATGTCTTGCACAAACTAAATTTTAAGTAAAAATAAAGCTGAATTCAAAATACTGTACAGGACACTTAATCGATATAATGGATATGACAATTAATCAAATTCTGGTTAGAGTATATCAGTTTAAAATTATTATGATTACACAGAAGTTTTTCAGTTCAGAATCAGTATTGGCTTATGGTGTTAATTTTTCAAATTAATAATTATCTAATCTAAAAAAGCATTATGTTTTTACAGCAGCTTTGTACCCAGTAGGCAATAAAATCGCATAAGTCAATTCTTCTCAGATTTTGTTGGTCCCCTTTACCTGCGTGGTGCCGCATTCAAACTTGTAAAAGCGTTTGCAACCCTAAAATATGAAAAAACTTACATTGGTGTCTCCCGTTTTATGGCTTGCATCGTCAGCGGGACTCGAACTAGGATTTGATGATCCATCATGAGCAGATGGAGAGCCTATGCAAAAGTTACAGTTTTTCCCTGACAAATAAGAGAGACAATTCATTAAAAATTATCTAAGAAAAATCAAACTCAAATTTTTATTTTACTCGCTGTACTAATGGCAAAAGACAGCGGAACCACTACGTGAGACAATCACAACCCAATTTTCCTCTTACTGTAGGAAAAGAATGTAGTGTTTCACCGTAAATTTCTATACTTTTGTATTAATTCTGACCAAATCTAACCCAATTTAAAATCTTCACTCTAAAACTATCCCAAAACTTAAACCAAATCTGAATTGTTAACCCTTAAAAAAGTACACGAAAATTGTGTGAATAATTGATTATTCATCATTTTTGTTTGATTCTCTTCAACTTAAAAAATTTTTGGTGAAATATTCACCCCTTTTACCGTCTACGGTACTTACTTTACTGACTTTATTATTGCGCCAAAGCGTGTGCAAGTTAGCGGAGCCTATTTTTGCGTCATTGGGGTTAGGCTACACAGGTTTTTACAAAAAAATGCTAATAATATCTTAATTACTTTACTTTACCTGCATCACTTCCTCCCGGACTTCCCCAAGTTTTGGGTTTAAAGGGTGGACTTTTGTCATGTTGAGGGGGCTCCGATGCATCGCTAAGAGGGTAGACCCCATTGGGTTCTTTTTTCATGTTATTGGCTGTAGAATTAGACGGTTCAGAATAGGGTCGCTTGTACCCCAATGGTGGAAAAGCTGGATTCCAATTGTTTCTTTCCAGTAAGGCTTCAGGATTATTTGTAATCCCCATTAATTTGGCTTCAGCTGCCGTATTTGGGCCTTGCCAAGACCCATTTGGAATTTTGGAAACATCACTTCCCACTCCATTATAGGGCGTTGTACTGGGATAAGGAGGACTGGGTTCGAAACCAGACGAGGTTTCATTCATATTTGATTCAAGTTTAGTTAAAGTCTTGTCGCTCTGCTGACTCATGCTTTTTGAAGCGTTTGAATATATGGCTGACCGAGATTCACGAAATAAACTGTTCCGAAGATCGGTGCCGGATTGCCTCGATGCCGACCAAGTAAACCTCAAATCCCGGCCAGGGATGGATTTTTCTTCCGATAACAAGCTGTTCACAGAAAAGCTGCCTGTTGAGGGCGGATCGCTCATATCACAAACAAATCGGAAAGATATTTCGATTGCTCTCAAAACAAAAATTTCAAAACTTTCAGTTTATGTATTATAATTTCTTTCACAAAAAGTACTGTAAAAACTTATCTCGACAAAATTAATAAAGTTTTCCTCAATAATTTACTGTAGTCGGCTCAACGAAGTTATTATATCTGAAAGAATGCTGATTTGTATAACTAGATTTCGATATCAAGAGAGAAGTTACAAAAAAAGATTTTTGCCATGAAACAATGAATTCTAAAGAGCAATTACAAGAGAAAGTGCAATATCTAACTAATTTATTTTGTATGTTTTAATTTTTTTACTGCTTTAACTATAACGCAAATTTAATCTAAACCCAAACCCGAATTTATATATGTGTCACATAATCAGTTGGGTGAGTACAAACCTTCAAAAAATCCTATACTGTATCAGTTCATGTATTCTGTAGAAAATGTCCAAATAAATATTTTCGTTTTCTTTTCCTCCTCATTTGTAAAATTTACAATTTTTCGTGAAATAAGAACTATGTTTGTGCAGCAAAAAAAAAACAGTAATTTTTTCCTAACTTTTTATTAATATGCTTCTTTTAATTTACTATCGATCTTATTTACTTGATTAATTACTTGCTACACTAAACCTATTAGGCTTACGTTTTTAATAAATTACTAACACGTCTTTAAATTTAATAAATTACCAACACTCTCTCATATCGCTTAAATCAAATCAAAATTTCAATCTCATTTTCATAGAATAAATTTTATTAAATTTTAGTAAGTTTAGTGAGGTAATACGATGTCTTGAAAATCTAACGCTCCACTGCAGCGACATCCTTGATATAATTAAATCAGAAATAAACTTCCCTATTTAAACAGAACGGAGCTAAACAGACTGCTAATATATCATAGTTTTAAGTGATTAAACTATTGCAGAGCAATCCGTACCTTCGCTTTTTGACGTACGGCGTTGGTGCCGTCACAATAGACGTGATGACGTCATAGCGCTTAATGGATTTGTCCAAAGTGTGAGTTAGGTCCATTGGGGACCTGCGGCCAGGCCCCATGCGGCCCAAAAGCTCGATAGCGTGCGAATCAGCCGAGCAAACGAGCTTCAAACAGTTTTCGCGACGTGAGGTAGATCGTTCTTATCACGCTATTACTCAGCTTTGGGAATAAACAAAAAATTCTCACAAACTAAACAATCTCAAAGGTATTGCTTAGTCTTGCACGAAATTTCAGCCCAAAGTTTGAAGTTTATCCCAACTGAATTTTATCAAACTAATCAATGTATGCTATTGAAACGGTAAAAACGGGTTTTGCTCTAGGTTGTGTCGAACGAAAAATACGCAGTAAAATTGTTATTCTCAACTTCCCTGCTTGACTTTCAGCAATAAAAGGAACAGTGTTAAGCCAAATCTCCTCTATGGAAGACAAGTGGGCATGTGGAAGACAAGTGGGCATGTGGCAGTTTGATACCACCACAAAGTCCCCTAATGTAATGTAGCCCGTTGGTAAAGGTAACAAATTAACTAAATGAAGCAAAGAGTTACTGTTACAACATACATGTTCTAAATTAACTGCTTAAACTTAATTAAAATTGGTCTAAACATTGTTTGAATACGCTGCATTACACAGTATCAAAATTCATTTTTTTCATATACTAATTTTTTTCTGGCCAAAAAAGGTGAAATAAATCTCAAACGCTGCGCTCCTACCCCCTATGGCTCGAGATCAGTTGAAAAAAGACCACAAATTTAAATTTTTATTTGACTGCATTACAGTTTAAGAAAGGTTTTTGCCGCCTTTGATCTGAAAAAGGGCGAGAATTAATGGCCTTTTAAGCGCCGCCCTACCGTCATCCATGCTTCACATAAAGGCAGAAAATTGACAATAGACAGGCAGCTATTTCTATAAAATGTTTCAAGTTAAATTTCACTTATCTCTTATTAAAGCCTAATTGATTAGTTAGCAGTTAACGAGCCAAGCGTATCGACTGTCTCCTAAAAACCTGGAAAAATTTTATGGAATTTGTACGTCAAGTTACAATTAATTGTCCGGATCAAACTGAAAGACGCACTTCTGTTTCGGAACTACTGTAAAATCGAATATTGATCTTAAAAAAACAATTCTTGGTTAGACCCGCTGAATTACACCAAAGATTGCAACGAGTTTGCTTGCCCATCTCCGCGTCATTACGGCTGGGCACAAAGCTCTTTTTGAAAAAATGTTGCAGCGGTGGCGAGTCGTTGGCCATACTGTGTTCAAATTGACCGATCCGGCAATTAGGACTTCCTATTTCAGAGACGAACGCATTATCATGCGACCAACTAGCTGACTGGCCAATTATTCCACACCCGCGAATTAAACAAACAACAATAAAGATAGAAAACATAACTATACACGTAGATGTGCTTGCAGCAGTTACCGTCTGGAACGAGTTTAATTTTTATTCTTTTTACTTGATTAAACGAAAACCAATATTGCAAAAACATTGACGCATTTTCTATCAATACTCAATTTTTTCCGTTAAAGAGAGGGTGTTAAACGAATAAGTTTACTTGTTCAAACAAGCTTAAAATTAACTGTTTAGACTTTGCCCAATCATCTTTATTGCCCACCTGGCACTGGGGTAGTCCAACGAGTTTCCAACAGGGCACAGCAGTCCTCCATCCGACTCAAAGCTATTTCAGACAATATTTTACACTGGAGATTAAACATGATGAAGTTACGTAAGTAGAAAGAAATTCAAAATTAACTAGGCGAAAATCCGTAAAATTAATGTAGAAATTAATTCTATACTCCTCTTTGTTTAATATTTACAGAAAAATAATATTTTTGAAAAATCTTTAAATTTACAAATTTAATTGGCGGATATGTAGCTTTATTATTAAAATATTAACCATAACTAGGGTGGCAGCCAACTTTCATGACTTTGCGGTCTTTTCGTAGTCTCCCAACTTTTTGTATTAATTTGTGAAGTGTTTAAATTCGGTGTGACTAAATAAATCTGAATCTCTACTTATGTGGCTTCAAGTTAGCGTAAAATGCATTAAAGAGTTGAGTGTTGGCAATTGTTTTTGCTCTTGAGAGGGCATTCAAGTCAAGTTTTTCGCTGTTGACCAACCCATTGGGAAACGCCTAAAATGTATTTTCACCAAATTTGAGTTTCTCTGCGTCTTCCCGTTTTCAAGGTATTGCAGCTCAAAATTAGCAGTTTTTCTCTTACTTCAGTGTTGTCATTTTGTCAGTATTGCGACAGAAGATTAACTTTTGGAAAGCCGGTTTACATTCATTGAAAGGCACAGAGTTGTAAGTCGGGCCGGGCTTTTCGGGTCGCGTTCGGGCCTAAAGTTGGCTAAAATTTCGATCTTAATTCGGGCTGGAGACGTACTTTTTATCTTAAATGCACAAAAATATAATCAAAATAGCTTGGCAACATTGCTAAGTTTTTCAGATCTAACTTAACTTTTGGGTTTTTTCGGGCATGATTTGGACTTCAAATTGTTTTCGGGTCCCGGCCTGAACTAGTCGGCCCGTTTACAACTCTGGAAAGGCAAGCTAATTTTACAGTACTAAACCTTTGCTTTGTTTAAAATCTAATCTGTTATACCTCAGGAATGAAAGTTCATACAAAGCTCAAATTTGGTGAAGTTTGTCTTCAGGACGGTCAATTTTTTTTTGAGCGAAAATCGAGCATAAAAGTTTCCGACCTGAATGTTGTTTTAAGACCTAAGCTGAAATTCCGGACTTATGCTGATTTTAAATGGTATAGGGTCTATTTGATATTGCAAGATAATGTAATTTTTTATAGCATTTTTAACAAACAGCATCTTTGGTGTCAATGGTTCCATTGAAAATTTGTTGAGAAATTTTGCCCCTAACAGCAGAAGATATTTAATCAATCTACCGCTAGAGAGCAATATAGATCAAGTTCACGTAACAATATTAACATTAGCGTAGAAAGGGGAACTGGCGCAGCGGAAAAGCATTGAACTCAAGCTTGCAAAGGCAAAAGTTCGGTTCCATGCTGTTGTAAATTCTGCAGGTGCGTAGAACTGTGTTAAAAGAATTGTATTGCGTTTCTTTGGAATTTATGCTATTCCTTAAAAACTGGGCAGGAACGATGTATCGAGTACAAACAGCAATAAATTTATTTGATTTCTAGAAACAGAAGTTCGATTCTAGATACTTTACTTGTTCTATTCGTGTAAACACTGGCATTTACTGTAAAACTGTCTATTGCGTGTTTTTGTGCTTTTCTTCTTTTCCTGTGTTGTAAAAAAAATCTTCAAAAAAACTGCAGTGAGCTTCTGGCAAAAGGTAGATTTCGCTTTTAACCAAGTACAGTAATGCTGTTGTTTATACTTCCGCTCAAGTTACGCGTCATTTGCGACATTCTACATAGCATTCTTAGACTAATTCTGAATTTGAACTAAAGCTTCTTTGCCTCACGAGATCTAAGCAGTTAATGGAGATATATACAGCGTTTCGAAAAAGCTTACTAAATGATGTTTATGAGTTTAAATAAAATACTGCAAATCAATTCAAATTTT
This sequence comes from Trididemnum nubilum, assembly GCA_963965965.1. Classification (NCBI taxonomy): domain Eukaryota; kingdom Metazoa; phylum Chordata; class Ascidiacea; order Aplousobranchia; family Didemnidae; genus Trididemnum; species Trididemnum nubilum. Next base: position 12,858,370 of record OZ014480.1, read on the forward strand.
TATTTAAAAAAAATTCGAAAAACAAACGCAAACTTAGCGGAATTTGCTATCTTGTCACGCAAAAATTATTTTTCATAAATAAAAAATATAACTAAAACAATAAATTGGCTCTAAACAACTATAAAATTCTTCTCAATGTATAACTATACATAACCCGTCTGTGGCCTGCAAATCGCTCACTAAAAACAAAAATTTAGCAATATCAGTGGTGCAAATCTTTGAGCATTGGAGGGGATAATTTGCAATTTTACGCCAATTTTGCCCTATTTTTAACATTGGGGGGATGAACCTCGACCAAGACTTTTTTTAGGTGAGCAAATTAAGTGAAGACCAAAAAAAAAGGTCTTCACCAGAAATGGAACATATTTTTTCCCCGAATTCAGGTGAAGACCAAAAAAAAAAGAAAGGTCTTCACCAGAAATGGAACACTTTTTTCCCCGTATCAAGCATAGACCTGAGCTCTGGTGCACACCAGAGTCAATTTATTGGAGGGTATGCAGATGAATATCATACTCAAATTGCTGGGGGGATACAGTCAAATTATTGGGGGGAATATATTCCCCCCCCCCGGTTTCGGCACCACTGAGCAATATATTCGTATCGTATACAAAATGACAAAGAAACTGACTCTATTATGCTGGAAAGAGATAAATGGTTTGAACAATTTTAGCAGATAAATTTTTTTAATACTGAAAGTAAATCTAAATTAAAATGAAAATAAACTTCATGATTAATGATTCAATAAACTTTGCCTATTCACCACCACAAAAAAATAGTACGGGATGTAATGTTTTTGTGAGTCTTTAAATTTTGTACAACATTCAATTAGTCCTCAAATATTTTTGAAGTCATAAGTCTTTGACTATGTGCAGGTACATCAATTCAACTCTTAAGTTAGTTAATTCCGAAGCTAAAAATTCTTTACTCTTCTTTTGAAATCTCACAAAAGCTTTCGACACCAGGGCATGGTATGAAATGAAATGGAAGAGAATTTTCCACATTCCATACTGACAATTTTCTTTCATTTCCATTCCATACTAAAAACCTTCCATTCCATACTAAAATGTTCTTCCATATTCCATTCCATACTTCCATACCTAACAACTTTCAGACTGGAAGCAATGCAACGTATAATTTGCACCTTTGCTATGCAACCTCTTGTGAAGGTACGCGTAACAATACAAAGATGCAACGACCTGTATCTGGTATGTACATTGTACATGGTTTAATGCAGTGCTCCGCAATCTTTTTAACCTGCTGCACACTCATAAAACTTTCTGAATTCGGCCGCATACCACAATAGACAACGTCAGTAACAACACAAAAAATGCAGAAAACAATATTAATCTCTAAAAAAAAAGTCTTCATCCAGAAACCACCGATTTCTGCATTATACTGAAGAGAGGATCTCCAAAAATAAAAAAAAAGGTCATCAGGCCGGAAACCCACAATTATCTGCTGCGGGTATTGAGATTGGGGCTTGTTGATTTGCTAAAACACAAAAAGCATTTTTGTTTGTTCGCCAGAAAAGTTACAAATACTGCGGCACACCTGGTGTGGTCTCGCGACACACCGGTTGCGGAGCACTGGTTTAATGCATAGGCGTAACCAGGATTTTGGATTGGGGGGAGGCAAACCGCAAATCACATGCAATGACGTCATCAAATTTTTTGGAAAAAGGGACTATTTATGCGTCAAAGAATGAAAGATCAGAAGCTGCGGGTCTGGTTTGGCACATAACCAAGATTTTGGTAAAGGGGAAGGACTAGGACCGCAAGCTTAAAAGTTTAACAAATACAGTATATCAAAATTGGTAGACGTGGTGAGCAAATTAGTACAACTCAAACGTATTACTGACTGGACCTGGGGGCGGAGCTCCCAGCCGCCGGAGGTTATATGGGTGTCTGAGGATGAAGCCTCAGCCGCTGAACGATTTTTTGTAATTTTTTGGAAAATAAAGTAATTTTCATGTCATTTGGATCACATTTCGCACGTTTTCAGAGCCATTTGGAGGAACAATGTTTTTGAGATTTGATAACCAATTGAAAAAATCCGTTTCTTTACTTCAGGTCAAATCCAAAACAAGTTTAAAATCTTGCATTTTGGGGTTAAATTTTGTGACTTGGTTCGGGTCAGGGGAAGCAAGGTACAACTCGAAGATTTGCCTTGGAGATTTTTGTTTTTCATGATAATAACGAGTTTCAGGAATATAATGTACGACCAGAGGCCCAGAACGCTTGAATTCAAATTCATTAATTTGTTCAATAAGCATTTTCTCTAGCTAGTTTTTTTTTTCGAAAGTATTTTGTCTCGTGAAAACAGGCGAGGTGAAGGTGGATTGTTGTTTAAAGATGGTAGGTGGTGGAGGTACATTTTAAAGTTATTTAAAGTTGTTACATTCGATGCAATAGCTGGTTGTCAATCATGTTATTGCAATGTCAAAATTAGCTGGGGGCTTAAACATATTATTGCAAAAAAAGTTACATGAAGGCCTGAGACTGCACCTTTTAAAAAAAAAAACAACACTGAATTTCTCACGGCTTGTACGTTTAAATTGGTTGGCAAAAATTTAAATCGAGGGGGCCCCGACACCCTGGTTTTCAGCAATAGTATTATCGCTAATTGCTGTTGTACTGCGGTAGGCTACTGCAGCACTCGAAAAATGCTCAAAGAACTTGAAACTGAATAAACAATAGGCTTTGTGTTATCATTTTTATCATTGGTAGCGTTTTAATTGGGGAATCTCGGGAGTTCAGGCTCCCTGGTTACGCGTATGGTTTAATGATAACCGTACAAGTTTGCTCTCAAACTTACTACAAATTTGGAATAACCAAACTGCAGAAGCACATTTAGTGTAATAGAAATACCAAGCTTCAACACCGCAAAAAATTACTATAAGCTTAAACCCTAAAAATGTAAAAAAAAATTAAGCTGCAATGTGGATAAAATAGCAAATACGAATTTTTGTGACGATGGAAGAAAAAAAAAGTTACGACGTGGCAAATTGTCAATCTCAAAAAAAAAACAAAAAAAACTCAAACCTGTCAAGGTCGCCAACTATAACATCAATGCTGCAAATTGCAATGACGCTCTATGATGCGATTCGTACACTGTTTTCGCAATATACACAGCCAAAGTGCCGCGATTTGTTGACAAATAATACGCGTAGACATTGAAGTTTAATACTTCTGTGACAATATTGATTATCACTACCCGACTCAGAGTTGTAAGTCGGGCCGGGCTTTTCGGGTCGGGTTCGGGTTTAGGCCGGGTTCGGGCCTAAAGTTGACAAAATTTTGGGCTTAATTCGGGCCTGAGACGTACTTTTTGTCTTAGGTGCACAAAAATATAATCAAAATGACTTGGCAACATCGCTAAATTTTTCAGACCTAACTTAACTTTCGTTTTTTTTCGGGCATGGTTTGGGCTTTAATCTAAGTTTCGGGTTCGGGCCGGGTTCGGGCTTATATTTTTGGGTTCGGGCCTAAACTATAGTCAGCCCGTTTACAACTCTGACCCGACTTCCGTATATATTTTTTCTGTCAATACAATGCACGAAATCTAGTATGGAATCGGTATGGAAGTATGGAAGATTCCCTTGCATTCCACGCTTGAAATCTTCCATTCCATTCCATTCTGGCATATTCCAAATTCCATTTCCATTCCATTCCATCTTCTATTCCATTCCATACCATGCCCCGTTCCACACTGCGCATGTCAATAGTAAAAATCAAAACTTTTAATTGATGGCAAGAATTCTACATATAAGTCGGCTTTCAAGCCTTTCAGTGCTGCTACACCTTTTTTAAGAACATTCACATCAATTTCATGCAAACAGGTGACTAGTTCCGGCAGCAGGAACCTTTATCAGACTGTGAATTCTTTTCATCGATATCCACAACCGTTTTTCTTCTGACTCGAGGATTTCTTTCGTGGGGCTCTGGAATCTGTATAAAATACACCGCTACACTATTGCATTTATATCGGTCAGTTGTCGAATGGTTAGGGCGTATGATACTGAAACGGTAGACTTCGGGTTCAATTCCTGGTCAGGTCAAACTAAAAATTGTACAAACTAATGTTTACAGCTTTCCTCCATAACGTTCAGCATTTAAAAGGTCATCGTGAAGCCTCGACCGTGTGTGGTAGACAGTTGGGAAGGTGGGAACTTAATTTAAAGACCGATAGGTCCTTTTGCTGTCTCCAGGCCACTTGGCAAAGAAAGAAATAATTGTTAAAAGACAACTTAAGTAACGAAATAAATTAACGACTTACCATAGTATTTTACGGTCATAGTACCGTTTGCAAAAAACAAAATCCACAAAACATAAATATTTTCTTACTTGTTTTAATATTTTGTAAATTAAATTCACAAACACAGTGTCCACATTCAGGCGTTCTTTCACACTCGTTTCGTAAAAAAGGCAGCGTTTGTTTTCAGCAAACTAAAAAAAAAATTATTACAAAACATTATGAAAAGTTGTGTTTTAAAGTTAGCATTCAGAGTCAAGACAAACTTGTTTTTCTAGATTTGCTCGCCTACTCTTCTAGAACTTTGAGAAAGTTTTTCACCAATTAAGTACTGGACCACCAAAAGCGAGTAACCGGCGCAGCATTTTGCTAAGTGTGCAATCTATCGCTATTTCTCCTTATAGTGAGTGAGTCACATTCAATGGGATTCTTTAAAGAGTAGGCTACTGTGGTGTAATAGGTAAAAATGCGCGCGTCTTAAGTCTCGCGCTGACGTTCGATAGGCGCAGCGTTCTTTTTTCTTTTTCTGTACAACCTTGCATTGGAGTTCGGTTTCGGACAGCGATATCAGCATGAGAAATAGCAAACTGATGTGCTGAATAAAAGGAAACAATTCGGAAATATCCGGGGAAGCTGCTCAGTTCGCCTATAACGAAGCTCTGCTCATAGGACTCCGCAAAAAAATTACCTTTTTCAAAAGAGTTGAGAAAGTAATATTTATCTAATAATATAGGAGAGTTTGCATCTCTCCCAGACTGCAGGATCGATGCAATTGTGTAAGGGAAACTGACCTGCCTCGCTTTTGCAGAGTCAACCTGGATGTCAGGTAAATCGGCTTTGTTTCCAACAATTACAATTTCTGCGTCACTCTGTGCATACTAAAACGAATAAAAAAACATAAAATTTATTAGTTTGCATGACACTGGAAAAGTTTTATCAAATTTCATAACTGGACAAAGGGTGTATGAGTTTGCGGAAACAACTCGTAGCGTTGCGCCTATACAACATCGCGAATATACAACATCGCTCCTTTCAAAGAAATGTCGCGGCAATCCAACAACGGTGGCAATCCGTTGACGACACAACGCTGTGTTCGATTTGTCGGCCAAAGAATTAAACTTCAGGCCTATTGTTTCAGCGTCAAGCACATTACCATTCGACCTTATCAAACCGGCAGATCCTACATAAAAGTCGGAAGAGGGGAAGGATGGGGGGCGATCTCCTCATGAAAGGTAGCGCCTCTTATCGCAAAACCTACAGTAACTGTTTACTGTATACTTGTATTTACAGTACCTGAAACGGAGCTCATTATTTAAACTTCTGTGATAGTGGAGATCATTTTTAAGTCTTTATCTCAATTTAGCCGCAAAATTAAGCCTCTAAGACGTTGAATTCCTTTCACTGGTTTTAGTTTTCTGGAGAGCGTCTGCTACTGAAACGATGGACACGGGTTCGATTCTTGGGTCAAACCAAAGACCAGAAAAATTAGTATGCACAGCTTCCCTGCTTGACGTTGAGCTATTAAAGGGACAGTGTGAATCCTCCACCGTTTGTGGTAGACAGGTATGTGCGCAGGTGACAGCTTTATTCTAGGACCAAAAGGTCCTTTCGCTGTCACCTGGCCGAGGAAAGTTGGTAAATAAAATGCAATTACAATTACAAATCTCACTTTGCTTCGGAAAGAAAATACTAGCTTGCCACTGCTTGAAATATTTGAGTATTTTATGCAAATTTTTAACCTTACCTCGTTTATGAGTTCAAGCCATTTCGAAAGGTTCCGATAAGTTTCAGGTCTTGTGACGTCATAAAGCAATAATATGCCTTTAGCGTTTCGATAGTAAGCGGTGGTGATGCTGTTAAACCGTTCTTGTCCGGCTGTGTCCCTGAAAAAAGTAAATCAACCGAACAATTTGTAATTGTATCTTTATTTACGGTCTTTGGTAGACCTTACCGGGGATTAAATCCGACTATATCGCTTTAGTAGCAGATGCTCTACCTACTCGGCAACAAAAGTCGGTTTTCAAATGAAAATCTCACCCTAAAAGGCCTCAAAAAAGGTCCTGTAATCTCTCCAGCTTTTACCTCAACGTGGTGGCACGGACATGATTAACTGACTGTGCCACCGATGCGCAAATTGCACAGTCATGTAACAGAGCCCACATTGGCCACATATCTACTCCCAAAGACAAACAACAGAAGACATCAAGCGGTCTTGTTCAAATCCTAAATTGACTGTTAAGAACACTTTATATACAGTTTTATACACGACAAAAACAGCAACATTACAACTCAAAACCCTTTAACAACGTCACGCCTGTTGACTTGAAGACAGAGCAGACTTGAAATAGAAGCAACATTTGGTTGCTTTTTACTCGAAAAGTATTTTTGACAGAAAAAGAATTTTCGATTGGGGTTACTAGTTTGAATGTCATCACCAATTATACAATGACGTCATTTACATGACAATTGAAATTTTAGAAGTCCATCTCACTATCATTTGTTGTTTCTCGCTTTTTGCTGAAAACTAAGAAAAAACAAAGTTCAAAAAATGTGATGAAGCAATGCAGCAAAGAAAAAGTTATATAATATAATTTTTTCTCATCTTACCATATCTGAAGTCTTATTTTTTTCCCTGCCACAGTGACTGTTTTCATTCTAAAGTCGATTCCTGGAGAGCAAAATTAAATTATTTTCGGGCAAAAAACGGAAGATACGAAAACCTTCAACCAAAAAAAAACAGAAACAATAAAATAAAACATTCTAATCACGAGACGTTTCGATTAAAGCTTAAGTCATTTTCAATCTTATTCGAATAGAATTGTACTAGATATTCTATTTGAATATCCAAATAAAACAGAAAAGTTAATCAAATAGAAACATTTTATCTCATTCTACGGGGTGGTTACTAAAAAAGCGGAAAATTTGTGAAATAGTTATTTATTTTTACAAAGAATATCTTTTACGAAGTTTTTTAAAAGGCATTTGTTATGTTATACTAATAGATGCTCAGAATGTCGTTCGTTCACTTCAAAGCAGCGTCTTAACCTAGAAATCTAAGCTCGCGAAGCGTTTTGAACGTTAACTAGCGAGATATCAGTAGCGTAGCCAGGGGGGGGGCTATAGCCCCCCCCAATGGCATGTCGACCAAAATGCAAAATGGGTAAAACACTACGTTTTTAGCACTTTTGAGACTGTTTTATGTACTGGAGTGGACTAAATAGTGATTTTAAACATCTTTTGGAACATGTATTCAGAGGGGGGGGGGCTAATTTGTCAAAAATAAAACTAACAAATAAATGAAAACTTTGAAAAATGGTAAGAAATAAGCAATCAAATTTGATCGCAAGCGTAAAAATGCTAAACATAGGTGTCATCAACAAATATACTATAAACTAAGAAATAGGGGGGGCTATTCAGTATTAGTTAATTACCAATCATTTTTCTCAAATTTTTTTTCATTAGCCCCCCCCCCCCCCCCCCCCAATTATTTTTCTCTATAAACTGTATATGAAATAGATTACTCCGTGTTGAGTTTTATTGAACTATTCCATTTTATAATTTACCAGCATCTAAACAAGAGAACTAACATTTTACCATTAGCCACCCCCCAAATAGCCCATTTATGCCACCAGTTTAATCATGTTTGCCCTGCCAATTTCTAAGCCACGTTTTAAAAGCATTATTTTTTAATCAAAATAGCCCTAAAATGAAGTTATTTTTGCAAAAAAATGCAAAATTTTCGAGCCCTGGGGGCTCCGCCTCCATACCCCCAAAACAGCCCATACCCCCATTGCGAAAACAGCCCATACCCCCAAAACAGCCCATACCTTCCATACCCCCATTGCGAATTTTTGGCTACGCGCCTGCGAGATATCGTTCCAAACTCTTCCCAAGCTTGTTTTTCCGCAGCTCTGTTAACAACAATTAAGCTCCAAATGCAGTAATCCAAAACATTTAAGTCGAAACTTTTGGACGGTCAATCTTCGGATCAAAGAAATCCGGAGTAGATTGCAGAAGAAATTGAACGGTGAAGCCCTTATTTGTGAGCCCTGGCACTATTCTGCTGCCATGTCCACGTTTGGTCATTCATTACATTACGTATATCGCTGAACATCCGTGGGTACATCAGAACATCAGTGGCCACATATCCTCACAATAAACTTGTAGGTTTGCTGTTTTTTGTTCTTTTTTAATGCTTTTCGTATTTTTCGCTGTTTTTTTTTTTTTTTTTTCGCTTTTCTATCAACCACCCTGTATTTGTATAGGAAAATAACTCAGGTTGAATATTGAAAATGACTTGGGTTGAAACTAAAACGTCTTATAAATAGAATGTAACTTATAATGCGTGGACTTTGATCTTTGAATTCAACGATTCAAAAAAGTGCTCGACTGCGTAGGCCAGAGCGAACATCACAATTCACAACGCAACACAGTATACGCAATCGATTGCGGGTGAGATAGACTGTAGGGTTTTGGATTATAATTTTTGACGCGTACTGTGTTGTGTTGTGAATGTTAGTTGCAGTATGTATTATTTTATCTTGCCTTAGGCGGTTTTTTTTTTTGTCAAAATCACTTTTGCATTTTATTTAGAACTGGTTTTATCTTCATGATCTGAAATTACTTAACAAGCAAATAAACTTGATATATGAACCGATACGGTTCATTTCTGTAAATATAACGCATCCTGCTGTCACGTGATATCGTGATTAAGTAGCAACAAGGTTGGCAAGGACTAATATGATCTAAAATGACGTCATTATTCCCCAACGATAAGGGCTAAGCTATATACAGCAGCGCTGGCTTACCTATCAATGTTTTGTATTTATCATGTTGTAACCTTGTAAGTAAGGCATCATGGCACTGCCACTGAACAAATTTTGAAAAGATTTAATCGGAGAAAATCAATTGTGAAAAATATGATTCTTTTGAAAAATTAAAAGTGACCCAAAAGAAAGAAATATAGTGAAAATGAATTAGATATAGCATTAGTGTTTGATTCTATTACATACAGTATACCGCTCTGCGAGAAGTATGTAAAGGCAAAATGTGTGACTTTAGCTAAAAATGCTTTGCTCTGATTCGTCACCCATCATTTTTCTGCAGTATGACCAAACCTAATACTGACATTGACGTAAACAAAGTTAAGTACAGTTAAATCTCGTAACTATACCACCTCGTTATCATGCCACTCTCGCTCTATACCACTTTTGATCTTCCCCAGCAAAATTCAATGAAAATGAAAAGAAAAATAAAGTTACTATGCCACCCCTTAAAGGAGGCCTTCATTTGAAATAGGCTATTATTTAAATAATCCGGAATATTTTTCTGAACTCGTTATCGAAAGTTCCGTCCAGAAATTCCTCACCGTTCTTGAGATATCCTCTAAAATCCGCTAATACTCCGCTAATCCGTGACGTCACTTGCCCGAGTTTGGCTGAGTTTGTATGGACTGTGTAAGGTATAGAGTAGACAGTTTTGAATAAAATAGGGTATAATTCACTTAATTTAGACAAGGATAAACATTCAAAACTGTTGCCTACCTCTCTATACCTTACACAGCCCATACAAACTCAGCCGAACTCGGGCAAGTGACGTCACGGATTAGCGGATTTTAGAGGATATCTCAAGAACGGTGAGGAATTTCTGGACGGAACTTTCGATAACGTGTTCAGAAAAATATTCCGGATTATTTAAATAATAGCCTATTTCAAATGAAGGCCTCCTTTAATCTCGCTACTATGCCACGTGAGATTTATGGATATACAGTAGTGCAGATAAAAACAGCCTTGTGACGCGACAATGGATAACTGTATGCCACGTTTTGTTTTTGTACACGGTTGCAAAGTAGCCTACAGCATTTTCGAAGTCTTAATTTTGTTTCAAATTTTGCCCACAATGTGATTTGGAAAGCGCAAGCAAACTGCCTTTACGTTGAAGGAGAAGAAGGAGATCATCGATGCTGCGAAGAAGGAGCCGAATCAGTCCAAACTAGCTAGGTAGATGAGATAGAAATGGGGCATCGAAGTTAACCCTCTGTCTACCATGGGGTCCAATGGACCCCAAAATGAAATTTGATCTTTCATTACTTAGAACAGATAGCAAATACAACGTCCATGTTACCTGACTTTTCCTAAGTTTAGTTGATCTTCAACGATGTAGAGTATCACTAATCTCAGATAAACCGATATGGTTTAAAAAATAAAAACAGCATCGTATACCATGGGGTCCAATGGACCCCAAGCCAATAACTAACAGGCATTGTTTAGTTTAGACTGGCTGAGTTTTTTTTAATTATAGTCATTTTGTTTTGAAACAACTAATCTGATGTTTGAGACCACAAATATCAAAATTATCAGTTTGAAAAATTTTATTTTATAATATCAAATGGAAGTCAAATTAGGAAAAAACCATTGAAGAAGAATAGCCGACTACTTTGAAAAGGACGAAATTCTAGTTTTTCCGGAAGAGAGAGAAATAAGGAAAGATGGAGCATAGAAGAATAGATTGAGTAGTAGTACATTTTGGATAGGGTGATTCGAACCTACAACTGCAAGAAGATGATTGGAAGATGGCCAGTAGCCCTATGTTATAACATGATTCATGTTAGCACTATCAATGCATATACGTAGTATGACAGCAATTGCATAGTGAAAATAACTGAATTTTTAGCAAGAAAAGAAGGAGTAAGCTTTAGATTCGCTAAGGAAAAGAGCTTCCTGGAATATCAAGTGCTATGTAAATACAAAAAGAGCATGCAATTCAGCTTCAAAACCAGAGAAAAAGGACTACTGCAACCGAAAACCAAGCAACAAAAGCTAAGAAAACCAGACGCTATTTTTGTAAATGAAGCACATATCGAAAATGCAGCGCCTGCAATAAGAACATTCTCAAGTTATTTGCATGCATTGCAATAACTAATGGGCCAAACGCATTATTTTGCAGTTTTCTTAACGCTTTGAAATTGTAAGCATTGGTTTACAGAATTGAAAAACCGTGCGTTTTGGTTTTTGTACAACCAATCATTCTGCTGACTAAATCAGCTATGATTTCCATTCTTTTTTTGTTTTGATATTATAGCTGTTTGAATTTTTATGTTGTTGCGTTTTTTTTATGAAAATGATGATTAGAAACAAGCTGTAAAAAAGTTTATAATCATGCACATCAGAGGTGGAGTCCTCGAGGACGTCCTTGGCCTCGAGGACACATTTTGAAGTCCTTGGCCTTGGCCTCGAAGGTCAAGTCCTTGGCCTTGGCCTCGAGGCCTCAAGTCCTCGAAAATTGGCCTGTCCTCGGCTCGAGGACAGCACTATTTTTTGAATTGTTAAAATTTTGTGGAGCGCTTGAAAAATTTTTTGGAAAACGTTGTTTTGTGGAGATCGCTTGAAAAATTTTTGTGAAGACCTTTTTTTTTTTTCTGGAGAGCACATGCGCTTGTGTCCTTGGCCTTGGCCTCGAGCATTCCTGTCCTTGGCCTCGAGAGTGTCTGTCCTCGGAAAGGCTGTCCTTGGCCTTGGCCTCGGATTTTTTTTGTGTCCTTGGCCTTGGCCTCGAGCCTTGTGTCCTCGACTCCACCTCTGATGCACATCATTGCATAACCGCCAGGAAACGGTGCAGGCTAAAGGTAATTGCAGTGATCCATCTAATCTTTGAAGTCCCTGTCTAACTAATACAGTACGGTATATAATTAGGCCTAATTACCGCATTTTTGTATTTTTGTTGCGGTTGTTACTTGTTTTTGTGTTTAAATTGTTCGTTTATATCATGGTTTAATGTTAACATGTTAATCTGTGTGAGATCGTTATAGCTAGATACTTTTATGAAATCTGGGGTCCATTGGACCCCAATGGTACAATTTGTTTGGAATTATTTTGGTAGACAGAGGGTTAAGAGAACACTAGTGAAGAAAATTCTCAGCAAGGAGGAACAAAGTTGTAAATCGGGTCTGGTTCGGGCCTAAAGTTGACAAAAATTTCGGGCTTAATTTGGGCCTGAGACGTACTTTTTGCCTCGGGTGTACAAAATATAATCAAAATAACTTGGCAACATTGCTAAGTTTTTCAGACCTAACTTTGCTTTCGCTTTTTTTCGGGCATGATTTGGGCTTCAAATTAGTTTTCGGGTTCAGGCTTATATTTTCGGGTTCAGGCCTGAACTAGTCGGCCCATTTACAATTCTGAGAAGGATGCAATTGAGGCAGCCATCAAAGGTGGAATTCCATCAAAACGCAAGAAGCTAAAGCCGAGTCAACACCCGAAGCTCGACGATGGAGTGCTCATGTCGCTGAAGCAAGCAAGAGAACAGAATCTGCCTGTCGGCAGTAATCCGATCAAAGAGAAGACTTTGAAATTGGCTGAGTTGATGTACATTCCAAACTTTACCGCCACTGACGGTTGGCCGTTTATCGTCGTTCCTCGCGTTTATCGTTTTGTTAATACTGTAGTAAACCTTGTTACTATACCACTTTACCTCGGTCCCAAGCGAGTGGCATAGTAACGAGATTTGACTGTAATTTTCATTGCCCATTGAATCATAAATATCGCTCTCCTGTTCATGTTTCTGTAGGCTTTCAATAAACTTTGACTTTTTAATGATTGCAGTTCAATCAGCGGCGTAACTATAGTTATGAGCAGGGGGGGGGGGTAAGCTTTACCAGACACTTGCTGCATTTTTTCTGTCAATTTTAGATCACAAAAAGTTCTTCGAACAAAATACGTTGCTTTTTTTCGTTGAATTTAGATGGAGACTTTATTGCGCTTTAATTGTTTGCTTTTTTTTTTTCAGAAATTAGTTGCAGCTGCGGGGGGGCATTTTTAAGGGGACTATTCAGAAGTGGGCCCACATCTTGGGGGCCAATGAGCTTATTCGCATGGACAAGCACTGAATCAATGGTAGTAATTTTATAAAAAGCTATCAGAAAACAACTTGTCAAAACTTTTTCGGTTTGCCGGAAAGCCAACAAATTTCTGATTGATATAATAAAACTCAAAAAAATCACGCGAAATATTGGCGCTTTATGCTGCAGAAAAATCAATTTTGTAAATACAGTTAGAAAAATAATGTTTGAGTTAAAGCTGGACGCCTGTATCACACCTTGTATTAGCTTTCATCATTCAAAGAGATTAGTGCAGTTCATGAATTAATAATAATACAGTATACTGTAGAATGCAGCCAAAAACGCCAAGCTTAGTTGTCAATCGGTTTTATAGGTTGAACATTGATGAGCAGGAAAATCAAATCAGATAGAAAATGTTAAAGCTGCATTTTTTGGATAATCTCGCGCATTAAAGTTTATTTTGAACTTTGTCTTTGCTCAATTTTTGTATCAGCAAATCGTTCGATAATTGTTGACTATGATGACAAAAAACTAGAATTCAACGTACCGATAGTTGACTTGCTATCTTCGATAAACTTGTTGTCTGTATATCGCTCAAGAAAGCAGGTCTTTCCAACGTTTCGGTCGCCGATGATAATCATCTGCATCTTATGATCAACTGCCGGCGTGAAAAGTTCCGGATGAAATTCTCCATTTTCGGAAATATACCTGCATGTTTTATCATGCAAAAAATACTGAATTAAACGGTTGGTCAATTAAGGCATCAAAGCAACCGCTTAACCTGCTTTGACCAGTTGTCTTGGCCTGGTGACATCAAAGTGACCTTACATTTTCAAGTCAACATCCTCCTGTCCATCCAACGATTGCGGATGACCAGCCTAGCAAAAGACTTGCAAACACAAGAAAGGTTGCTCTGCCTTGGTGTGGTTCGACAGACGCAGACTGTCTGGTTTATACGAACGAACGAAGGAATGCAAACTGCCCACCCCCAATGTCTGACACAAACGATGGAGGATTCACACTATTTCTTTTAATGTTGGACGCCAAATTTGGAATCTGTGAATTTGATTTCTTAATCTTTGATTTAACTCGACAAGTGATCGAATCGGAGTCAAACGTTTCAGTAGAAGCCACATGACCACCGATCAATTCAAGCCATTGCGGATCAGTAATGAGATGAAGATCGAAACGTTAGGCCACCACCAGAAGTCTTGAATCTGGAGCATATTTTAAAATACCATAATTAGAGTGCCTTACATGAGCCTTAATTCAGTTAAAAAAAACTATCGCAAGTTGAAGAGATTTTCGAATCAAATCTGATTATGTACCGTTTATCATATAGGCAACGCTTTTGAGTTTGCATTTGTATTGTACATTAAATTGGTTCGCTGACAACAAAGTGATGACATTGATTCAATTAACACTAATATTCACCTTGGCGATGACGTGTGCGTTGCTCGATTGCGTAACTGGACGTCGAAAACATCGGAATGACGCTTAGCCATGTGATTAGGTGACTTTTCCTTCGATGAATCCGAGTTTCTTCTCCTGTACTTGTTTCTTTTTTGTTCTTTCTTGTCGTTGTAAACTTCTCCATTTTTTATTCCTTTGCCGTTCATGATCACATTGTTGTTCTTTTTGGCTATTCCATTCATTGTTTAATTCCTATTTCCAAAGTAGTGTGTCTTGTTTTACCTCTAACGTAAACCTTTCGATTTTCTGTAGGTAAAATAAAAACTAAGTCGCAAAGTCAAAACTTAAATCAAACCTAAAGATCTAAAATAATGAGCAAAGATAAAAGAGATTTGTGTCATATGGGTTTTATGTCAAATAGCATTCTTTCAAAATTTTGGTGGAATTCACAAGCAAACTGACTGAAAACTACATTGGAGGTACAAAACTACAGTAAAATGATATTTTCCGGAGGCAGGTGGCAGCTCGTATTGTTCATACAACCCTGTGGCCCCAAAACGTCCAATCAAACTGCTGAAACAAACAAGTTTACTTAAAATCGTGTTTGTAAGGTAAGATCCTGTAGACTAGAAAAATAACACACATTATTACAGTAAGTTGAGTAGTGTATGAATGTGTTGCAGTAACTCTTACACGTAGCAGAAAATTGTTTACAAAAAAAGCGATTTCTTACGTCCTATAACCCATCTAAATCTCAATAAACATTATAACATTGTTGTTGTATGCACATTTATCCTCCTGTCACCGGACAGCATCAGACGCTAACTTATGGGACGATCCGCACACTTTTCATTGTATTGACTACTTCATGATTGGAGGAATCCGCAGCTGCTTAGGAGTATTCGACGATCCAATGTTCCTGTGGATTTCTTTGAATTCTTGTCGCTGAATTCGCTGCTGGTTCGAAGCCACCAAGCAGAATAATCATCGTAAAGCGTCTTATCGAAGGACGCAACAATGTGACCAGGGTGCGGTTTGAACCAACATCATTCGATCAGTGTCGTTGTAAAAAGGACGCCTTTACCTTCTCGGTCACGCTGCCGACTCTTTAAACATAAATTGTTGTTGTTGTTTAGCGCTTGTTGTAGATGTAACATATACGTAATGATCGACTAGACGGTTTTTAATCGTAATTTTTTTTCGCTAACGGACTGGGTCACCATAACAACAAGTCAAAGTTCTGTTAGAAGGTAGAAATCCCTTGCTATTATCATTATCTCCATGCGAGCAAAAAAAATTTACGCAAAATACACAAGCATTTTTAACCCTAAACTGAGTTGCAGACCCCAACATATGTACGTCATTGGACGTGAAATTTACCAGTCACATGTATCTGTTCCAGTACAGATTAGCATTCTCAAGAGAGCTGCAAATTCTAAGCAATTGTTTTTAACAGCTTTCGTATTTTCCCACGCGTATTCAAACAAACGTTACCGTACTTCATTCAATATTACGTGGATGCTTAACAGTAACTAATTAACAAAATTTGCTCTTAGACTTAAGTTTATTTATAGTAACTGACAAAATCAAGCATTTTAAAGTAGAGGAACAAAAATAAAAATTTCCAAATACTACTACTAAATCATTTCCCACTTAAGTTTTAACCTTATTTTAAAAGGGCAAAAATGCCTCCTTGCCGATTTTTTTTATGATAAATTCCTTCAGAAATAAGTTTTTTACTTCAAATCAACTTGACTTTGAACTAAATTTGGTCACAAAAATTTGCGGTAGCTTAGGTAAGCAAAAGCTAACCAATTTTGAGATTTGCCCATGCATGGACTTCTAGAAGTCTATGGCCTATGTAACTTTCCAAAATCTGAGCATTTGTCGGTCGAGTGTTAACTTAAATGATGTCATAAGACGTTGTTGTGACGTACTGATTTTGACCTAATCGTTTTATGATTCCGTTAAAAAAAAACAAACTTTGTACAAAATTTGAATCGTGACGTCATTTAACTTAACACCATTTTTTATCCGAAAAATTTTGGTGAACACCAACCCACTTGCCAAAATACATTTTCGCATGACTTGTGGTTTAAAAGTTAGATCGGGGGGTTATGTTTGCTCTAAAATGCGTTGGTCAGGTAGCTCGTTTAAAATAAGGTTAAAGCTATGTTTAACGCAAGTTTTTGTTGAGTAAAAAGTTCGCTTTTGCCCTTGCAAGTTTCACACTCTTTTACAAAATCATACTCAGAGATTCTTAAACCGGGAAAATGGGTTTTATTTCTCAATAATCTGGCCGCATCTTCACAGCCATTAAAAAAATACTCTTCGCCGAGCTGGTTTAGGGCGTTCCTTATCATAAACTGATGCTCCAGCTAATTGCATTTCCCCGCAAAGCTCAGTTTCATCAAAAAATGAAAAATTTTAAACCAGAAATGGTGAATTTACCCCCACACCCCTCAAATGTTTTCCTGAGCAAAGAGTTTTCCTCCACCAAATTGACAAAAAAGAACATTAACTACATGAGTATAATCAAGTCATATTTCTCATTATACTTGATATATTGCGCCGAAGCGTGTAACGAGTTTGCGGGACCCATCTCCGCATCATTGCGCCCGGGCAGCACAGCTGCTGTTGAAGAAATGTTGCAGCGGTGGTGAGCCCCTGGCAACACTCTATCCGATTTGACCGGCCTATAATTTGAACCTCAGACCACCGGTTCCAGAGACAAACGTATTACCGCTTGACCAACTGGCCGGTACAGTACATCAGTATAATGATAAATGATATTTTATGAAAAACAAAATAGCATATCGTCCCACCAATATTGATCTCTTTGTTTGAAAATTCTTGATCTAAGATCTTTCCCTAATCTTGAAAATAGGATAAAAATCGCACCCAAAAACTTTAACATAATGCGTAAACTACACGTCTCATTTCAAGATTAATACCTAAAATGAGAAAAATATCTATTTTAAACGGGCTTTCAGATCAAAAATTTTGTTGCTCGATTTTTTTCTCAAAACATTATGACAAATCTGAAGATCAATCTCACCAAATTTGAGTTTTCTACGACCTTTCGTTCCAGAGATATAACAGATTAGATTTTCCCTAAGAAAGGCTTTTTCCTTTAGGAATTTTGCCAGGGTTGCCAATTAAAAACGAATTTCAAAAATTGACTGCATGTTCCTGATTCTCCATAAATATTTTGCTGCGGAATTATTGTAAAACAAAGTACAGGTTTAGAACTGCAAAATTAGCTGCTTTTCGATAAATGTAAGCCATCTTTCCTAAAGTTAATCTTCTGTCACTGTGTTGATAACACAGCAACACTAAAGTAAGTGGAAAAGGGTTACTTTTAGACTGTAATATCTTGAAAACGGGAAGGCATAGAAAGTTCAAGTTTGGTGACAATGCGTTTTAGGCATATCCCAACATTTAACGAACCATTTTTACAGCGACTCTTTTATCTTCAACTTGCTGTCTCAAAATGATACAGTCACACTAAACGACCAATCTGTTACCAACATAATAGTCTCGACCTTTTGTCAACGTCGCTAATGCATAGTTTTTAATCTAGCTTTCGTAATGCCAGCTGACTTTAATGGCTACGCCCTTACGGTATACAAATACTCGTACACTCTATTCAAGTACAGTAAGGTTAAGTTCTTTGCGATAAAAACAAACCTTGTAGTAGGCAAAGCTATCGGTATGGGTTTTGACAGCCATTTGAATGAGATAAAGCACAGCTCAGGCATTTTTCTTTAATTAGAACGCAGTGAATTGTGTAATTTGCAAACAAAAATCTTTTCATAGCTTTCTGATACATTTTTAAAGGTTTGTTGTCCCTTCTAGAAAGCGTAGCTCAGGAGAAACTCTTTCGTGAAGCCGAAAAAGGCAAAAGTTTACTCAAAATATTTCAACTTTTGTCTTCACCCATATTTATTATTACTTATTTCTGACTAACGAAAACTCACAACAATTTTTGATTTATAGCTTATCCTTGATTTTTGCTCTACAATTTGATTTTACTACTGCGTATGCCACATGCAGAAAAATATAGCGTTATTGAGCTTGTTTTTTCGCGATTTGTTAACGTTTGCCTCTTTTTTTGTTGACTTAATGGCTACGAAAGAGAGCTCATTCCAAAGAGTTCTCTGTTTAAAAACTTAAACGGCAACACATGTCATTGTATATGACTGCCCATTCCTAAGATTACCCCTCCCCCAAAAAATTATATCTAATGGTATACCTTTAGAATTTAGAACTAGATATTCAAAGCCATTAACTAAAGCTTATGATATACAGTAAGTGCATCGGTACTGCAGCTTTACGAAATTTAACCAAAGTTTTCTTTCTTGTGACATTTTGGGAACCTTTGGGATCTCAACAACCTTTTCTCTGCACAATATCTCTTATGATGATTTCGTTCTGCGCTCAATCACTTTTTAATATTTCATACATTCCGTAGCTTTCACTCTTAAAGCAATAACATGCAGCGCTTGATGACCCGCAACAAACGGCATATGACTCGTTTGACGTTTTCAGTGCTGCTCGTGTTGCAAATCATATTAGCTTATCTAATATTAATATCTAATCTGATACTACTTGTAGTTGCTTCTTCTGCCATGTTGCTTTATTCGTAGCAGCAACTTTCAAGAAAGCTTTATTTTCCATAAAACAAAGCGCAAATTGTCGACGCCACAATGCCCACAAACACTCTAATTAAGAAATAACGTCAAAAAAGTAATCATCTGTATGCACAAAAATCTTTTAGAATAGTACGAGGGTAAATCAAAAATTATCCGGACTTTTATTTTTATGGATTATTTTAAAAACACAAAACACGAAAACGATTTATCATTTTTCTACATAATCTCCACCCATTTCGATGCACTTGTTCCAGCGATCTACAAGCTTAAAAATGCCATCTGAGAAGAAAGTTTTTGGCTGGTCACACAACCATTGATGCACCGCTTTTTGCACTGATTCATCAGTAGAAAATTTACGACCCCGTAATGCATCTTTGAGTGGGGCAAAAAGATGATAGTCGGAAGGAGCAAGATCTGGACTGTATGCAGGATGCTCCAGCACTTCAAAACCTAGTTTGTTAATGGTTTCAATGGTTGCTTTGGCAACATGTGGACGTGCATTGTCATGCTGCAGCAAAACCTTCTTTGACAGCGTTTGGTGCTAATTGCAGGCTTCAGGCGGTTGGCTAGCAAATCACAATACCTTGCACTGTTGATTGTATTCCCTTTTTCCAGAAAATCCTCCAAAATAGGCCCTTTTGAATCCCAAAAAATGGTTAGCATAACCTTTCCTGCAGAAAGTTGATTCTTGAATTTTTTCTTTACTGGGGAGGACGGATGTTTCCACTCCAAGCTTTGCCTCTTGGTTTCAGGACTGTAGTGATGCACCCATGATTCATCTCCAGTGACTATTCGACTCAAAAATGCTTCACCTTCATTGTTGTAGCGGTTCAGTAACGTTTGGCAGATCTCCATACGTCTACGCTTGTACTCTTCTGTAAGCTGTCTTGGCACCCATCTTGCAGAAACTTTATTGTACCCAAGGATTTCATGAATGATTTCTTGAGCAGAGCCAAAACTGATCTGCGAAAATTGACCTACCTCATCAATGGTAATGCGCCGGTTAGCCAAAATCATTTGTTGAGCTTGCTCAATCTTCTCTTCACTGGTGGAGGTTGATGGACATCCTGCTCCTTCTGCATGTTTTACACTGGTCCGGCCTGCTTTAAACTTCTCAATCCACTCATATACCGTTGTTTTCGATAGTGCATTGTCTCCATATTGTGCTGAGAGTCTTTGATGAATTTTTGTCCCCGATGAACCTTCTGACCACAAAAATCGGACCACAGCACGTTGTTCTTCTCTGGTGCATTTAGCAAGTGGAGCGTCCATTTTTATCAACAGAAAATAACACGTGTTAAAACTGAACGAACAATTAGATTAGCAGATCGTGATCACGTGACACAGTAGACAACACGTGCAAAAAAAATTTTGAAAAAGCCAGAGCAAGAGTGCGCTATAGAGCAATTCCGGATAATTTTTGATTTACCCTCGTATTTTGTTTACAGATTAATGTTACGGCAAAGGCATGCAGTATATACCCTATAAGAAAGAAAAATAGACGTTGTTTACTTTTTCCTTTAGCCATGGCTGCTAATTCTAAATCTAATCATAAACTAAACCCCTGCACCTAACAGTGACAAAAAAAATTTGATAAGACTCGTTCTTTTTTCGCTTAATTATTTCTTTTTGGCAATCAGTATTCAAAATAAGCAGCGTATAACATTAGACATTTTGTGGTACATCCGGCAAAATTTTTAAACCTTACCGCACTCTTCTTCAATAGCCAACAAAAAAATAAAATATACTATATCGATCAAGCATCATTAAATTTACTAAAAAACAGTCAAATCATTTCGTTGCAATAAAACACTGAAGTCAAAATGACCTCATACCCCGTAATTCTCTTGCTGTCTTTTGTCAAGTACAAGTTTAGCATAATTTCATTGCTGCACTTATTGGCACTTTTGTTTATATAGCTTTTGGCACGATATTAATTTTTCAATCTGCATGAAAAAGATCAATACAGTAAATTTGGCAAGGTCTAAAAATAGAGATTTTTAAACGTTGTAATTTTTTCACTTTACTCTTCTATGGTGGCTTTTACTGATCACGCGTATTTACACGCGTAAAAATACGTGATAGGGTTTTCAATGTAAATGCAAACGAAAACACAATGAATGCAATTTATTGCCACAGAGTTGTAAACGGGCCGACTAGTTCAGGCCCAAACCCGGCCCAAACCCGAAAATATAAGCTTGAATCTGGCCCGAACCTGAAAACTAATTTGAAGCCAAAATCATTCCCGAAGAAACCCGAAAGTTAAGTTAGATCTGAAAAATTTAGCAATGTTGCCAAGTTATTTTGATTATATTTTTGTGCACCTAAGACAAAAAGTACGTCTCAGGCCCGAATTAAGCCCGAAATTTTTGCAATCTTTAGGCCCGAACACAAACCAAATCCGAACTCAACCCGAAAAGCCCGGCCCGATTTACAACACTGTATTGCAATATTAACACTTGAGCGCGTACATACGCGTGGTTGATGAAACGGGTTTTACTATAGATTCAGCGATTAGCCCTATGGTTTTCCGATTTTAGATTCAGTATTCACGCATTTTTGAACAGGACAAAAGGGCGATCTCAACGTTTAAACTATAAAAAGCTTTAGAACTTGAATTGATCCACCAAACGAAATCAATCATTTAACGGCCAATCATTGATGATAACGTTACGCGCTTAAATACAAGAAGAATATTGAGAAGTCTGTTTTTAGGTCAGCAAGTTTTTAAAGAGTGCTTTTTGTTAATGGAAAGTCATATGCCGTGCTGGGTATCTCTTTAAGGCATGAATAGACAGCTGCGGAGAGGAAGATGACAGGTTTTTGTTCAGTCCTCTTTGCGGAGGTTCAAGATTTTTCTTTGATTTACTTCTTCTTGTCAAGGAAGGTGATCTTTTAGCCACAAAATCCGCAAATCTATCTTTTATGCTGCGGGTTTGTTTGGGATTTTGAGAAAAAAGTTTTTCTTGTGGTTTTGCAGCTGACGCGTCATCATTTTCTGCAGGCACAGCTTTTTTATTATTTCTTTTTCGAATTATTTTTCTCAGGGATGGAGATGGTACCAATCTGGGTTTTGCGACGGGTGAAAATTGAACTTCCGACTCGGAATGTTTAACATCCAACAATTCCTCAACTGAAGCACTTTTTCTGGATAAACTTTTTGATCTAGATTTTTTTGAAAATCGTCTCTTTAGCGTTGAAAAAGGATGATTTGATGCATCACATTCGCAGTCGGTAGAACTGAGGTCCTTGTAGCCAACAAACGAAATGCCGTTTCCGTTGTTATTCAAGTTCAAGTCATTTTTTGTTAACATGATCGGTGACCGGGATGTCTGGATGAGCGATTGATGCTTGTTTCGTGATAAGCTCTTCTTGAAACCAGCAACGCTCTAAAAGTAACAGAAACATAAATAAACTACAAAATATACTTTTTAATTAAATCAGCATTATAATAAAATAAGATACCGCATTTGTGATCAAAACAGACAGCTGTAGATTACACATTCTAAAGTTTAACATTTTCATTACTGCATTAGTTGTTGATATTCGCTATCGACCTATGTATACAACGCTTTTTGAAAGGCGGGTTATCAACCACAAAGTAATTGAGGCAAAAAATATAATTGCGATTTTAAGAAATCAAAATCAAACTCGTCAAGCAATATTAGACCACTA
This sequence comes from Trididemnum nubilum, assembly GCA_963965965.1. Lineage (NCBI taxonomy): Eukaryota > Metazoa > Chordata > Ascidiacea > Aplousobranchia > Didemnidae > Trididemnum > Trididemnum nubilum. Next base: position 12,881,200 of record OZ014480.1, read on the forward strand.
GGCCAAGTGGACTACAGGGTCGTTTTACAAAGTTGCATAAGCTGGGTTCAACCCGCGTTCTGGTTTCATAATTGCGTTCTTGAATGAAGCGCTTTACAACATCTATCTCCGTTTGGTGCTTTTGAACAAGCAGCAAATTTAACAAAAAAAAAAATTAAAACTCTTCTATAAAAATTATAAACATGATCGACTCTTTAACTGGGTGAGAATTCTTTTAAAAAATACCACCATCTGAACACCGTCGCTTTCTCATGGCAGGAAGACAAAAAAAGTCACTTCAGAATCACAAAAATCTTACGTCTGCTGAGCATTCATTGTCTAACTTTGATTCATTTTTCGCTTCGAATGTATCCAAATCCATATTCATCCAGTCTGCATAAGGATTGTAAGATAAATGAGTCCCTTGGTGAGTAGCATCAGATTTGGCTCGTTTTAACGTGAGCGCACTTCGTGGTGAAAAAGAATGCCTTGCAATTCCGCTGGATGCCGGTAAAGAATAAAATTCTGGCTTTTTTGCTTTGGGTCTGGAACCAAGAGTACTGAAATAATGATTAGCCAGTCTAGTGATTCTTGGTGATTTTTCTTTGGCACTTTTTGGGCTTTGGATATTTTCATTCATGGTGATATTAGCCTCAACTGCGCTTTCTGGTGGTGTGTACAAAATGCGACGCATGCGTTCCTTGGTGTGTAGAATCCTCTGCAAAAAACACAAATTTAAATCAAGAAATGAGTGTTTGTTGTTCGTTACTGATGGCACAAGTATACCATCAGGTTTAGTGCTTACTGGTTGTAACATTTCCATAATGGTATTCTTATATGAAATACATTGAAATTATTTTTCCAGTTGGACTTCTCATGGCTAAGCTTTTACTGCGCATTTAGCTCATAAATATAAACATAAAGGTAGTCCTATACTTTTGCCAAAAACTCGGCTACAAAGAGGGACATCGTGGGGATCAAGGTAACTGCATAATAAACCTATTTCGATTTCCATTGATCACAGATATTAAATATCATCACGCTTATTAACAATCTTTTGACGGACTAAAACAGAAGGGAAAATTTTGAGCAATATTGATTTTAAATCCTATTGCAAAATTAAAAATTATATCTACCCTTTTAATGCATAGCAAAATGAACAAATGGAAACCAATAGGTATAAAAGTTAAAGATAAAATTTATCTCAATAAATAAAATATTTTGGCATGTTTTAAAAGATTACATTTAATTCTTTGGGAATTCTCTCCTAGAAGGGAAGCTTTTCAACTAGCAATTTTTGGCAGTTATTTTAGTAGAAAGTAAGATTAAATTAACTAGCAATCAGTCCGAATCAAAATAAAATGATTAAAATAAATTTATTTATTTATTTGCTTTTATGTTATATTTGGCTGATTGTTTGTTAATTAAATCTTACTTTCTATGTTTCAAAAGATTAAAAATGGTACATTAGGATTTGTAAAACCTTACTATACATGAGAACGCCATTCTCCGACTAAAAAAACAAACAGTCAGTGTGTGTAAGAAACGAATACTTACAGCTATTGTTTGGCTACTGTATCTGCTCTGTTGCTTGTCGTTTTCACCTGAAACTACAACAGCTTTGGAGGGTAGTGTGGATGACGACGCTGACGTCGTTGGCAAAGTCGACTGCATTGATGTCGTTGATGACCGACGTTTTGATGAAGAATTATTTTTTACACTAGAGTGAAACCAATTGGGTTTATAGTCTAAAAACAAAACGAAGTATATTGCGTTACTATTATTTGCTTAAAAGTCTAAACATTGTAACCCAGGACGTTATTGGTACGGCAAAATCTCATTAGTTCTGATTTGTCGCATGCGTCTCTGGCAGAGTTGTTAACGGGCCGACAAGTTCAGGCCCGAACCCGAAAATTAATTTAAAGCTCAAATCATGCCCGAAAAAATCTGCGAGTTAAGTTAGGTCTAAAAAATTTAGCAATATTGCCTCGTTATTTTGATTATTTTTTTGCACACCCAAGACAAAAAGTACGTCTCAGGCCCGAACTAAGCCCGACATTTTTGCCAACTTTAGGCCCGAACCCGGCCCGAACCCGAACCCGACCCGAAAAGCCCGGCCCGACTTACAACTCTGGTCTCTGGATTGGGGAATTTTAGTTTCAAAAAAACAAAATAATTGATTCGTATAATTAAATATATTCTGCAGCATTTTGACCATAAAAAAAAAAAAACTATGAAGTAGTGGAAATGTTTTATCAAAAAGCAATGTAAGTTTTCCGTTTACTGTAGTTTTTGCTTTGCAGCGTGTTGCAAATGTCCATTTAACTTTGCAATGTGCAAAAGCAAAAACTTTTTACTATTTTGAAAATTCAAATTTTAGCCAAACCGCAAATATATTCAGATATGAATCCAGGTTAAACTTTCATGAACTTTATTTCAATGATATTATTTAAATAAAGAAGCAATATAAGCATAAATTTGCAAATCAACAATATAGCTTACTTTCTAATCTAATTTCAACATCAATTTCAAACACAGTGCCTTGACGGTGCTTGGAAATATCTCCGAAAAATTGCGAATCAGCGATGACGTCATGAAATTGATCAGATTGAATTTTTTTGTCATACAGTTCTAATAAATCATCAACTGGATTTTCTAAACGACAATAATTTTGTTGTTATTTTTTTTGCTTGCACCATACCATATTTTGTTCTGCTGGTTACTCGTTCTAACTAAACCAGACATCTCATCCATATTTGCTTGCACGCAAAGAGAAGACTGATCCCAAAATTTGATAACCTTTGGCCTTTACGCTCTCATCATGGAGGATAGTTTCTCGTTTGGCCTTCATCTTGAAAGCGCCTATAAAATAAAGCTTTTGGGGCTGCAAAAAATCTTCTAACTCTCCGTCAAGTCTTCAAGTTGCGTTGAACAGCCATCTTAATTCAGTTGGCTGCCCTTTGACTTAAAAACTTCACAGCCTTTTTTTTTAAATGGTTAAAACTTGCCAAAATTATTTGCAGTGTCCATTGCTCAATGTTTTTCCGGATGCGTTGGTTTAATTTGTTATCAAATGAGTTCATAGTTTTTTTATTGGAACATTAGTCTGTTGCCGCAGATATTTTAAGCTTTTTCTTTGAATAATGACGACTCAAATATTGTCTACGTATAATATTTTCCAAAAACTACAATATAAACAAACCAACAAAAACGATAACTTACCAACATTAAGATCTTTTGCAGCCGTAAAGATATCTCCTTGGTTTGAATTTCTTTGACCAGTCATCTGCTTTGAAAAATAATGAAATTGCTTCTATAATAGACGGGGTGTCTGCTGATTACAGTTCAAATTTCAGTTTTATTAAAAACTTATATCGCTTTTAATGTTCCGCTATACCCCGGGCGATATGACGTCGCGCTTGGGCTAATCACGTAATCCGACAATGTTCTTAAAATTTCACAAAAACTTTTCAATCGTTTTGATTACATCATATATGTTGACACTAAAAACAAACAATTTATCAATTAATGACAAAGCAAAACAAGTGTTTGTGCCTCAGCGCAAATGACCGACATAAAATTTTACAAAAAGTTGCTAAATTTCAATGAAAATATTCACCATTCGTGAGGTACTATTAGGATAAATAACATTGTAAATACCCTTGACTTAGACAAGTCTAAGTTCTTACTGGATGCAGTTTTGTAATTCAGCAAAATGTTTAGATTTTGATTTCAACATTAAGCCAGCTGTGATTTTATTCAAAATGATAAATGATTTATTTACTCCCTAAAAACTTTGCGCAAAATTGAAAAAAAAAATTAAATAACTTTATCTAAGTAAGGAGCAAAATGGTTGGAATAGCGAATGATTTTTAGTTGAAGCAAAGAGCCAATACTACCAAATAGATCCTGTTAATTTCGGATGGTTCGAGAAACGGCTTAGATCAGCTTTGACAATGAGATAAGTCATTTCTCGACACGTCAGAAATCAACAGAATGTGTGCGGTAGCATTCATGCTAAGAAATCGAAGTGTATTAGGAAAACAATAAAACTTTTTTTTAATATGCTTTGCAGTTACTTAGAGTTTATATTTATTTCAATCTTTGTTTTTTAAGATATACTGTATAGCAAAGCAGTTTTTAAAGCTCTGCTCCTTAACACTAATTACTCCTCATCAAAACTACTCCATGCAAACAATGAATAATTCTCTAAGGTTATACGCTCAAATTCGCTCAATTACAGAACTTTATAACTTCTCAATCTTGCTACTGTTCTACAAGTCGAAGTTGTATCTTTGAACTTGACTCGACTCAATGATTTCTCTCATGCATGGATATTCAAAAAAGTTCTTGAAAAATTTAGCACGTGCTTGTGCGTCACTTCTGTACGTAACATTTTTGTGAGAAAGTTTTGCCGAGAGCGAATTTTTTGTGTTCATGATAACAAAAAAGGTTCATGTTACGCTCAATACAGTGCAATCCGCAAAACATGGGTTATTACGCGATTACTGAACTTTGGTGTAACTTTTATGAGAAAGTAACTGAAGATTTTTCAGACTTTCATTAATTTGCTTTGTTATTTGTTTTAATTTGATTTTAATAGCCGAACAAATCATGTGTTAGTTTGATTAATTGGGATTTTGAAAACTAAATATGTTGACCGCTAAAAATTTGACTGGAAGTTGAAAACATTCGCTTTCCATCTTGTTTTATACTGTACTTATACATGTCAAGTAAATGACTACAAACGGCACTAAAATTTAAGAATTTACAATGGATCTTTTGAACATTTTTTGACACATTTCATCTTTTTAATAACATTTTCGATCACTATTAAACTTTCGATACAATTCTAATAACATTTTTCGACACTCTTCATCTTTTTGATAACAATTTTCATCACTATAAATTTCCACGCTCACATCCCTGGTCATATAGTACATTTTGAGCAGATAAAATTAATCTTTTTTGACTCCTTGTCTTCTGCCGGTACACTAAAAATATTGTACTTAAAAAATGTACAACACTGTAATAATAATGTTGTGATAAAGTATTACTGCTGGGGTTCTCAGTGAATACACAGTTTTCACAATACTTACAATTATAGCATTTCGTTTAAAACTTTAAAAGTCTGAACAAGAGAGCAGTATGACAAACGCAATTGTTACTAAGTTCTATTTTAACCAAACGCTCCTTAATGAGTCAAGTGCCATATTTATAACCACATTATGAATATGAATGGAAGCAATAAGCCAAAACAATTGTGATATTCCTTTTATGGCCATGTTTAGAATAACTAATTTGTCTTAAATGCAGGAAACTAGTTATAAAATTTCAAAGATATTCAAACCAAATCAAATCTTTCATTATACTCGCTGTATTACGCCGAAGCGTGTAACGAGTTCGCGGGGCCCATCTCCTCGTCATTGTGCCTGCGGGCAACACAGCTCCTTTCAAAGAAATGTCGCAGCGGTGGCGAGCCGTTAGCAACACTGTGTTCGATTTGACAGACCAAGATTTGAACCTCGGACCTTCCGCTTCTGAGACGAACGTATTACCGCTCGACCAACTGGCCGGTTCAAAGATATTAATACACGAAATGCAAGATCAACTGATTAAAAAAAAACTTGGGTTAGTGAGGTTTTGAATTATGAAGCTCTGGAAATGTGAGCAATTACATTTTGCAGCGTTTTATTGAATTTAATTCCGTCTAAATCTTCTGAAACGATATCCCAAAATGTTTGTCATGGTAGGCCTAACCACTTTTCTGATTTTCAACCATTTAATCAAATTTTCTCAGGTCTTATCCCAATATCGCCCCTGCCCTCCCCCCCTCCAAAAAAAAAACTGTTATCCATTTGCAGAATTATGTTAGTTTTTGCGATGGCTCACGTTTCTGGCATTGACAACAACATTCTTTGCATTGCTAATTTTTTAAATATTTTTGACCAAACAGCTTCAAAACAATTAGGATGACGTAATGACAGTGTTGTGTAACCATGCAGCTTATCCTCAAGTTCAAAGCTGTTTGATGATTAATGTAATCGATATTTTACTCACTCTCTTTGGCAGTTTGTAAAGTAAGAGCATGCACGTTAAAGCAAAATTTTTTCACTCTTTCTTAGCTTGTAGTGACACCTAGCGGAAAGTGTATGTAGCTTTATCACCTCGCTTAAATGAAAAAGGAGTAAAAAAATCAGCACTGACACAATCTGCGCAGTTGAAGCGGTATATCATTGTTTTATATACTTAAAAACCGTTTTTGAGGAATTTATACGCTTTTAAATCAATGTACAGCGAATCCATCATTTTTTTGAACTAAAAAATGCTTATTTTGTGATATCGATAATTTCAATCTTTGCTGTTTAAAAGGGATTTTTATAGCTTTGGAACAGAAAAAGGCGTTGGTTTCAGGGGCGTATTTAGGGGGGGGGCATTGGGCCATGGCCCCCTTATGAATTTGCAAAATAGGCCATGGACCCCTTTGCAAGTTGGGCATTAGGCTTTGGGCTCGAAATCACCTGATTTTGGGCGAAAAATGGGACGAAATTTGAGTGAAAACCTTTTTTTTGCTCTCCACTTGATTTTGGGCGAAGAATGGGACGAAATTTGAGTGAAGACCTTTTTTTTTTGCTCTTCACCTGATTTTGGGCAAAAAATGGGACGAAATTTGAGTATGACAATTTCAAATTCTGATCTATGTTCCTCTCAAATTTTCTGAAGTTTCTGGCCCCCCTTTTCAAAATTCTGCGTACGCTACTGGTTGGTTTTGTGAGTAATTTCACGAATGAAATAATGAAGGTTTTAACGATACGATATAAACTCAGTTATAATTCCAACTTATATGCAGCTAATGTGAAGCATTTTAGTTCCTGGTAAGTAGTTGCAGGCACTAGCTAGATCAGGTTTATTCATAAAACTACAGTATCGTCAAAAAGACGCTAGAAAGAGTCCAAGAGTTAGAGGCACAAAAATGCTTAATCAAATCAAATCTTTCATTATACTCGCTGGATTACGCCGAAGCGTGTAACGAGTTGGCGTGGCCCATCTCCGCGTCGTTGCGCCCGGGCAACACAGCTCCTTTCGAAGAAATGTCGCAGCGGTGGCGAGCCGTTGGCAACACTGTGTCCGATTTGACCGGCCCGAGATTTGAACCTCAGACCTCCCGCTCCAGAGACGAACGCGTTACCGTCTATCTCGAAATCGACAATAATAAAATGTTTTTTAGTACTAAAATTTGTCAAAAATTTGCTTTCTCGCCCATGATAAAAATATGAGATGATTTCTAATCGCAGATTTGAATTCTTTTTGATTAAAGAAAATTAAAACATGAAAAAACAAAAACATGCTAAAACTATTCAATCAGATCAGTGTGCAGTAATTACGGTATCGCGAAAATCTAGATATTTTTTGACTTCGTCGTATTGCAATGATAACATAAACCTCAGCACAAGGCCACGAATTCGACAATACTCATCATTAACCAGTCAAATTTCGAACAATGCCCTGCTTTTTTTAACTTTTTTTTTCGCCGCGCTCATCAATTAATTACGTCATAATACTCGAACGTTTGGCCAATGTGTTGGTTGGCTTTTGCGGCATTGTGTTTTGCGGAAAGGGTGTTACTTGAGGTTAATCGAAAAACGAGGATATAAGTTCGGCAGTGAATTTGGCAGCTTTTGACTCGCAGTCGAGCTGTTGCTTATTCTCCTGGGAAATAGGTTGTAGTTAATGAACAATTCAGAGTATTCAGAGGTTTAGTTGTTTTATCAGGTACCGGTAGGCCCAGCGTAGCAATGTTTACCTATATTAATGTCAAAGTAGCAGTGCACAGTTTCACATCGAAAAGCCGATTTTTGCAGTAGCAGTATTGGTTAATAGATGCCAGAGGCAAGCTGAGCGTATCATCGCTGTGCCGGCAAAATGTCCAAACGTGACTTTTGGTTGACACTGACATGCCGTAGTGGACGCTGAAGAACATGTTTCTAGTGATATAAATTTAGTTAAGAGGGTTGTAGCTTACTTTGTTTGAGTGGAGCTGAAGCAATGTATGATACTGTGTACTGTATAGCCTATCAGCCATGATTTAAAACTTAGCGCTTTTTAGATTTATCGTTGTCAGAACCATAACGCAAGGAATTTTTAAACTCGAAGACTGAAGAAATCCAAGTTCAGCATAGACTGCAGCATTACTAGCATATAATCGACTATTGTAAATGAACAAAAGAGCTTGGGAAGATTGAGAAACTTGTTTGAAATTGGTGGTTTATTGTGCTCGAGGTAGCTTTAGCTTACACGTTACTCGAAGTAGCGATACGCAGAGTATGTTCTATTCTATAGGTGCTGCTAACCATCTGGCGTTAATCGTTTGAGATGCATCGGTTTTCTCAATTCGCCGCCTGCTCAATAAATTTTGATTATTCGGCCACTTGGTCAATCGATAACGCGTTCGTCTCTGGAGCGGGAGGCTTGATGTTCAAATTTCGAGCCGGTCAAATCGAACGCAGTGTTGTCAACGGTTCTCCACCGCTGCGACATTTCTTCGAAAGAGGCTGTGTTTCCCGGGCGCAATGACGCGGAGATGGGCCCCGCAAACTCGTTTCACGCTTAGGCGTATTATGGCGAGTATAATGAAAGATTTGATTTGATAATTTGTTTGTTTGTTTGTTTGTTTAACCATGCGAAGAGGCAGCCTTCTGCAAAGCCTGGAAAACAGCACATCATAAACAAACAAAAATAAACAACTTCAGGAAAGTTTGGCCTAGTCACTTCCGCGTTTAGTGTTGCAGTTACATTAGCCAAGTAAAGTTATAACTCCAGATTATTAGTACGGCACCTAGCTAACATATAAGTGACTTCACCAAAAAATTTCCTTACCATAATAACGTATGAATTACGCCTCCTTCAAGAAACTAAAAATTTCTGTTTGGTAATTTGGTCAGTTAAAATACGATGGAGATCAATAAAAAATTTATATCTTCGCGAAAAAATTTAACTTGGAGTTCAAGCCCCCTCCCCCCTTTTTCAAAATCCAGTTTGCGCGTCTGGCTGGGCGGCCTCATATTTAAGAGACAGAAAGCAGTCAGTGTGTCGGTCAGGTCAAAAACTGTAAAGCTCGGTTAGATAGGCTAGGCCTACTTAGATTGTCGGTAGATTCGGTATTTGTTTTTGAGCCTGCATGCCGACTGCACAGTGCACACGCTATTTTATTGTTTACCTGTTTAAACGATTTTTCAAAGAGCGAGTTTAACATCCAAGTTCAAACTCGAAAGTACAATGCATGTTTTTCCAGACACTAGTTTTGTTTCATGTTTCACAGCTGTTCGCTGACATTGCACAATTTTGTTGTCGTTACATTAAATCCTCAACATTATCTAATCATAGAGAGTCTATGATCTAATACTACATGTTTCCTGTACAAAATTGCATATTGATCGATTTATGAAAGGAAATACGTAATTGGTGTTCCTGCAATATTAGCAAGCCTGAAAACTTGTTATGAATTGTAACTGCGGTAGCTTAACAAAGCGCGGTCAGTCAAGGTCGTTGCGATTTAGTCGTTTTTTAGCGCTGATTTTTGTGTTGAAGCATAATATGTATTTTAAACTACAATTGCCTTTTGTTTCATTGTGACTTGAATAGATTACTATTGGCTGTACAATTTAACGTCTTCGGGTCTCGGGTGGGATGGGGCCGTAATTCTGACTTCTCTACGTTCAATAACATCGGTGAAGACTGTGAGTAACATTGTGAAAATACACCAAATGACCTGTTGTTTATGGCATGCGTAGCCATTGCTTTGTTTCGGTTTTTCAAAAACCAAACTTGTTTGGGAAATACGATCTTAGCAAATCGTGCAAAGAATTATGACGTAACTTCCTTCTTTGTTTTTATGAAATCAATATTTTTTTCTTCAATTGTTGTGTCGAGTACAGACTAATCAAATCAAAATGAGCAAGAGCACCTCGGATTTGCAAAAATCTTATCCGACTATATACAGGTCGAGTAATGTGATGTTTTGTCAAATTTTTGTTAAAATGGCTGATATTTATACCTCATGTTAGATTTTGTAGAACTGAACTCAGTATTGGAGAAAGTGGATTGTTTGTGAAATTCAATACAATAAACCGATCTCATGATGGCGAAATATACGAGCAAATTCTAAGCTTTCCATTGTTTTATTTCCACAAAATATTGTTTTGATCAGCTTAAATTATCGGGCATTGTTGCGGTGTAGTTTTCTTGGTAATAAATAAACAGGTGAAATAGCGTGACTAAAGCTTTTGCATAATTTCAACTATTGCTCAGTGTTCTTAAAAAGCGCTTCCATCTGCCCGATAATTGAGGTCGTTTGGATCGAACTGCATGCCAGTTGTATGGCTGTCCAATCGTGTAATGCTTTTGTTTTTGTGAACAAATGAATAGGCTTAAATGGCTTTATAACAGAGCATTTGAAATGTTGGTAGCAGTTCAGCTTAGGGCTGTTACGGTGCTCTTGCGTTCTTGTGAAGTTCTCAATAACTGAAGTCAAAAAAAAGACGCATGCTAAAAAATTAACAATTTGCAAATCGATGAAATTTTTTATTTTGAGTGAAACTAAAGTTTTGCTTGTTGTAAATGTTTGATAGTTGCAGCAATGTTTATGAAATAGTTTTAAATCTTTTCGAAAATTAGTCGAAACCTTTTCGCTCAGAAAATTTGTTTAACGCAGCTAAGAAAAAATCTAACACAATGTATACGCAGACAAAAAATTGCTTGAGACAAATTTTTATCTAAGGCTCTTGTTTTTGGTAAATCTAGGTTCAATTTTGTTTACGATACGTTAAATAATACGGTTTATAATGGGAAATGGAAGCAGCACTCCTGAAAGGGAAGACGAAAACGGAATCGACTTCAATGATACCACCACTGACGTCATAATTCCTCCGGATCCTGTTGTGGGTTCATTTGACCCCAATATTAGTGAGAATATCGAAGGAGCGACAGCAATCAGCGTGACAGAAGTGAAGTCGGTAAGTTGTTTTTTGAAAACATTGTGATTTTGTTTAGATGGAAAACGAATTAAACAAAATAAAAAAACAAACAAAATTTCGCACAATGAAAGCGGCACGTTCTCTTCATTGATTTTCTTAACGTTTCACCTTGTAAACTGGAAGTCTTCTTTAGAATATGTTCGGTACATAGTGCCCGCGCCTTTGCAGCTGTTACAAATGGTAACGACAAATTTAATTCAAAAAGTTTGCTTATTTTAAAATTTATCTTTAAATATAATTAAAATAAACCTTGATATTTACCAAAATCAATCATCTACAAACCATACCCTTAAAATGTAAAAACTTGTTGAAGAAGTTCAGGAAGATTTAGTTTTTTAAACATTCTTCAAAAAACTAAAACCCCTACATCCTGTTTCTTCTTTCGAGTCAAAAAAAAATTGATGATAATTTATTAGTTTTTGGCGTAGAAAAAGTTTTCTTCATTCTTATGAGAGTGACATTCATGACTGTATTTGCTCAATGGTAAAAAAAACATAGCTCACCTGTAGACAAAGACAAATTGCAATCGCACAATATTACGACTAAGCCAGGAAACACTGAAAAACCCTAAAGTTATCCAGTCAAGAAGCTTCCTGACAACGCCGAGTAATTAAAAACGATGGAAGCAAGTTTGGAAAAAAAAACAACAAAACAAAACAAAAAAAAAAGAAAATCTTATAAAAAAAATATGAAGAGGCAAAATGCCCAAGTAAATGAGAAGCGTAAAAGCAAAACTCAAAAAAATAAATGTTTAGAAAAAATCAAATAAAATAAAAGGCAGCATGAGCAATGGTGTCGTTTGATATGAGTATAACCTTGAACGAAAGGAATCATATTATATGATAGAAGCTAAAGCCTGGATGACATTATTGTTTTCAAGATCCGTTTCCTTGGATATTTTGGTTTTCCATCATAAATCGCTTACATATTCTCATGTTAGTCACTTGATTTTAAGCTTTATTATTTTTCTTCGTGATATAATTGGGCAAATCAATCTTGGTTATTTTCCCATGTAGCCTATGCACTGCGTTTATAGGCAGCACTGTGGATTAGAATGGGCCAGTATAAATACACTTGAATCACCGAACTCGTTAGCTTACTCATTAGTCAATCTTACCGTAATAAGTGGCATGCAGCAATTGAAAAGAATTGCTTATCTTCGAAGTATTTTACCAGTTGTTTACGGTAGTTTAATATTTGATTGTCAAATTTTATTTGTTGGACACTTGTACTAACAAGATTCTCGATGAGATTCGAGCAAGTTCAAAAGGTTATCGATGTTAAAAGATTAAATAGCTTGATATATCATAAAGGATACATATTGTTCAGCTGGTTATGATGGTATAAATGTCAGGGGCAGTTCTCAATTGAAGCTAAAAGAGATAACTTGATATAGGCAAGATTCGTCCAATATATTGAGTTAAATTAACAAGTAATAATGCAAGACAAAAAAGCTTGCACGATTTCACTCATTAGAAGCAAAATTAGTGAAGTGTCCGATTTTTTGAGAAGATGCAGCTTTGCCTAATATTAATCACTACGAGCAAAAGTAGTAACGTTACAGCTTTCTCCGATTTTGTCCGAAATTGCAGTTTTGTCGGATTAAGGCCCGGTCTACACTAGACGTAAAATCGTGAGCATGCGAGCGTATTTTTGTAGTTTATTTTATACAAAAAATCTGTACGCCCGGCTTGCCTCCTGATCAGCGCATAAGCTGCGTAATGATTGAAGTAGTAGGATACACTCGTATGCTTACGATTTTTCGCACTGTACGAACCGATTGCCGCAAACTGACCGCCAAATAACCATAATATTGGCGGTCATTTGACTTAATTCATGCAAACTGAGCCTTACCTTGTAGGAAAATAATTCTTTATCTTGCTTCGACAATGTGTTCACGTATTTTCGTTATTTTCAAAAATTCCTGTAGATTTAAGTTTTTGGTGCTAAGATATACCGGTAACACTACGGATTGTTAGCGCGTATCTATTTCGATGGGTAATCCTCTTAAACTAGAATCCAGAGCGATGAAACAAGCGATTCAATTTCAAGAAAGCCGTGTGATGGCCGCCATCCCCGCAGATCCACTTATGGGAGCAATTGATAAGAAAATGCAAACTAACATCAGGGACAATGCGGTGCTTAGCGTGAGAGATGTCAAATCGGTTAGTTAAGCTCGTGTTAGTCGGCACAGAGTTGTAAACGGGTCGACTAGTTCAGGCCCGAACCCGGCCCGAACCTGAAAATATAAACCCGAACCCGAAAACTAATTTAAAGCCCAAATCAAGCCCGAAAAAACCCGAAAGTTAAGTTAGGTCTGAAAAATTTAGCAATGTTGCCAAGTTATTTTGATTATATTTTTGTGAACCGAAGACTCGAATCAAATCTCAGGCCCGAATCAAGCCTGAAGTTTTTGTCAACTTTAGGCCCGAACCCGACCCGAAAAGCCCGGCCCGACTTACAACTCTGAGTCGGCAGCGTGGTTGAGAGGGTAACGGCGTCGTTTTGACGACGATCCTGATCGCATGATCTGGGCTCAACTCACACTTTGGTTACCTTGTTTCGTTTTTGATAAGTCGCTTTGCGATAATTATTATCTTTGCTTGGTGGCTTCGAACAAGCAGCAAACTCAGTCGACAAGCATTCGAAGAAATCCAAAGAAATATTGAATCACTGGAAACTCCTATACGTAGGTGCAGATTCCTCCAAGAACGAAGTAGTTACCGCAATAAAAAGTATGCAGATCATCCGATAGTTAGTGTCTGACGCTGTCAGGTGACAGGACGATAAACATGCAGTTGTATTAACAGCTATTGGGGAGCTTGGAATAATCTTGAAGTATACAAAGATGGTGTTTCAAAGCAGGAACGATGGAAATTTGCACAACTTAAGAACAAAAAAAAAAAAAAGCCAGAGAAGTTTTGATTTGAACTAAGACCATTGCCAACTCAATCCAATAGAATCAAATTGTATTTAATATAGTATTTGAAGAAGATTGATAAATGTTTAAGCGTAAACTGAAACTTCTTGTAAAATGGTTTGAATTGCATTGACACTACTGTTTTTGATTTAAAGGATTACAGGAGCATTGAAGTCCAAGTTTTCTTGCTGGCTTATTCTCTCAAAAAAGTTGAAAGATAACACTGGGTTAAACATTGTTTTTCAGAAAGTTACGATTTCAATTTTGAATATACTGCAAAACCAAAACACCATAAAAGTATTGCATTGTCGAACTACTGCACGGTTACGCGAGTTAAAATTTTCTGGTTTAAGTTGTACTAGATATGTAACTAAAAATTTCCGACCTTGCGCGGTTTAATTTGGTAGCTGAATTTCTCAGAGTTATAATTACGATAATATCATGGAATCGTAATTATCAATTGCCATAACAAGCTCGTTGATTATAGCAACTATATCGATTTCAAAATAAGATTGGAGTAATTATATCGCGATACTGTATTTATTTGCACTGAAATGATAACTCAATCTGCCACTTCGTGTGCTAAAACCGTTGGTGGCTCAAGAACATCAAAATTACAGGGCGTTAATCGGGTACATCAGCTAAAAACACAATTTGAAGCACTAAAATCCGCTAAACTTGAAGAAGTATATTATTCGTAAAGAATAAAGAAAGATACGTTTTAGGTAGTATTTTTTAGGAAGGCTTTATTTCACCGGAAATTTTTATCTAGTTTTTTATTAATTCTGACTCAAATCTAACACAAACTCAAATGGTTACTCTAAAACTATTCCCAAATCGAACCCTAACCCAAACCCTAACCTAAACCCTAATCTTAACCCCTAAAAAAGCAAATGAAAAAAGCGCGGATGAATATTTGTCATTCTCGTTTTATTCTCTTTAAGTTGAAAATTTTCGGTGAAATAGTCACTACCTATTTTTTATTGCATATTCAAAACTAGTCGGAGTTACGTATCATTGCTACTGTCAAAGCTTACGGTTTGCCAAAGCGTGCATTCTTTAGAATTGGTTGTTGAAATTTAGGGCTGAATCTGCGGATGAGAGCAAACAGAAAATGTTTTTCAGAATTTAGAAAGTATAAAACCCACCCAAACATGTGTATATACATAAAAAATGTTATCGGGGTCTTAATTTTAATATTAATATTAACGTAATCGTTTATATTTTTTCAGGAGTACAACGAAATCAAAGACGCCATCCTAGCTCGAAGTAGAGAAACGGGAAAAAACTACGTCTATAAAGACCAGACTTTTCCAGCGGAGCGAAGATCTCTTTACTACTCTTCGCGTGCTCCACCGAGATGGGATGATATTGTGTGGAAGAGACCAAACGTGAGTGCTAGAGTTTCGATTGCAATTTCAGCCAAACTATGGGGGATTTCTGAAATTTTTGTCGTTTTAAAATGGACTTTTTTTTTGTTATTGTGAACATTTTAAAAGTGAAAAGTTTGAAAACTATCCTTTTTTTTAGAAAGTTTCTTATATCATTCATAATACTGTACGTTTATTTTTTCCGTAACAGTTTTCGGTCAAACTTGGGATTTTAGGGCTTGGATAAAAAATATGATGAACTTTTTCGATTAATTCAATCATTTTTGACCGAAATGGGGACTTACTTTCGTCTGTCATTAACTAAAAATTTTAATTAGTCAATGACTGTTAAATGACCGAAAAAACGATATTCATACTTTTTAGCAATGGTTACCGTATTGTGGAGAAAAATATCAATATAGCTGTAGGATCAGATCAAGGAATTACAGTAAGTTCATTAGCGTGGTAGTTCTGTTTCAATTCCGTTTTATTTGCTGTGGAATTATTTGTTATTGGTTTTTCGTTTACTTGGAAGCTATAAATTCCATTAAATTCTCTTTATTAGGTTAACTTCAGTTCAGATTTTACTTGTCAACTTTTCACCTTACAATGTTGAACTGTTAACCTATATTTATTGCTTTTGAAATGTTTACTTTACCACCAATTTATTGAAAGAAAAGCAATGCGAGCTTGGGCTGAGTTAAAATCATTGAAAGCCTAATTAACCACAAAACGAATCGAACCAAATTAAAAGCTTAAGATAGGCCGAGTCACGAAAGCCTGTATGAAGTTGATTTAGCGCGATCAATTTTTTTTCAAATCACTTCACTTGTTAAACGGAGGCGAATCATTGAATTTGCGTGGGGGAGGGGTGGATAGGGGTTCTTATCATAATCGACAAATTTTATACATCAAGTCGAGTAGATAATGTACAATTCTGGGTTCCTACGCTAAAACTTATCACCGAATCATGATACGATATACGAAGTATGGTGCCACCGCCCGGTATTGATGTAGAAGTTTATTTAAAGCAAATAAAAATCAAATAGCTTTTAGCGTTATCAAATATTTACTCGCATACGGCTGCAGCATTGGTGTGTTTGAGCATAGTGGACGATTGAATAGAATACGATAAAAACCTCAAGATACAGTATTGGGGGGATATTTTTGCTCGGTTTTGATGTGCATTGCTGCACAAACTAGTTCAAACATACATCTTTTCATAATTCTTGGGTGTGGAGTGAACAAAGTTTTGAAAACCCATCCATTAAACGAATTCTAAAAGAGCGACAACTTTGTCCAGTATTTTACGTTGACCGAAGCTAAGAAGGTAACAGATCGAACTTTGCAGTTGAAACGGTAGACTCGGGTTCGATATGCAGTCAAATCAAAAATCGAAGACTACCAAATTGGCATTACAACTTTCCTGCTTGACATTCAGCAATGAAAAGAAACAAGTGTGAAACCTCCACCGTGTGTGGTAGACATGGGGGCGGATGGCAGCTTGACTTCAAGGCCGCTTAGTCCCTTTTTTGTCTACTAACCAATGCAATTAAAAAAATACGATTAAAAAGAGTATATTTATAGGACTTTAAATGGTACTTAAAGCATCAAGTTTCTGATCTAATGTACTTAAAAGAACAAAGATTTTGTTGTTTAACAAATCTTTAATATCTCAAGGCGTTATTTCTGAAAGGCGACGGATGTTTTGTTACGCCCTGTATTTTCGATAAGATATCTTCACAATCAAATGTTTAGTTACTTTGTCGCAACTAGTGCTTATGTGATAGAAAATCTTTCAAACCTATACCAGCTGCATTTGTAAAGTAGATGAGAATGTTATGAGAACTATACCTCGTTTTCAAATTTACAACCATAACAAAATACGGACTTCGACAAAAACAATCGCATATTTTAAGCTAAGATAAGCATATTACGCATGCTGTGAAAAGAATACAATTTTCCAGAAAATTTGGAATGTTTATTAGATATGGTCACTAGTCAATGTTCAATATTTGCTAACAAATGTGCTCCAAAAAAAATCCAAATAAACATAATTTATTCAATTTTTTATACCACTTAAAGCTTAGCTTTTGGTGTTGATAGAAAGTTGGTTATAGTTTTAATAAATGAATAAACATGACATGGTTTTCTTTAAATATCAAAAAGCTTAACTGCACTAAAGGTAGACTTAAAAAAATGAGTAGTTATTGGTGCGTCTTGCTTATCCTTCTTTCTGAAAAAGTCGTCTGCGCCCTCTTAAAAGTTGCCCTGCAGATTTTTGACTTTTTCCATTATTTTTGAACGTTGAAATAGTGTGTATTGGTGTGGACTGTATGGGGGCAAATGTAAAATACATCATTCGAACAAATGCGTAATTTTAATTACGTTTGCATGATTATTTACAGGACATTTCAAGAAATCCGCGGTTAATAACTGGCAACATCGGTAGTGAAGATGTGGTGCAAGGTCAACTCGGAGACTGCTGGTTTCTTGCCTCTTGTGCGGCGATATCAAGGTCACCCAAGTTCATGAAAAAAGTAAGGAATGCTGTTCATATGTAAACAGACAGCCTTTAGCATTCTGTGAAAATGAAAGACAGTATTTACTTTTAAATGTGCACAAGCGTAAAATTGTTAAACTTTTGTATCCTGCTAATAGAAGCATTTTTTATGGATGGTTTTGATATAAATGGCTTATGATGTTCTTAAAGAAGGCTCTGACCTAGTGGAAAGCACTGTTGGTAGTCCGAAGACTAGCTTCGTAGCTGGAGATTTCGTTTAAAGTCATAGTTCATTGAATTCAAGCTGCGTTTTCATAAGTGCGTTAATATAAATACATTGTGTTTAATGCTAGAAATGGTTTGCTATTGTTTGTGTTCGTTGTCCAAAAGAGCCAAGTCGATATAGATTGCTTACAAATATTTTTGGCCAAAACAGTCAAAGACTTCTAAACTGATAGCCTTAGTAGTCGTTTTTGACACGTTTTCCAAGATCTATTAATGAACCAACTACTTTGTGTCTGTAACCACATTAACGCTAAGCCCCCTTTTTGGGGGTTCTATTTGTAAGGTTTCACCAAGTTGGGTTTCATAACGGTTATAAGGCTTGGTTTCAATAGTAACTGGTTCTATGTGCTTTCCCAAGGATTTATTGCTAGGTCGGGAATCGAACCTGTGGCCGTTAACCTTTCGATCACTAACGCAGCGCTCTACCTCTGAGCTATCGCCGCGCTGAAGTAGCTGGTGACAGCTTTTAACTTCACAGGTTGTTCCATCCGACCAAGAAATGTCTGGTCCTGACTACGTGGGCATGTTCCACTTTCGATTTTGGCGTTTCGGAAGTTGGGTGGATGTGATTGTGGATGATAACCTCCCTACTCTGTACGGGCAGCTCAGTTTCTCTCGTTCTGCTGATAACAATGAGTTCTGGCTCCCTTTAGTGGAAAAAGCATACGCAAAGTGAGTGCACACTGTTGAATGCATTGTAAAGGAACTGCTTTTTATACCAGCAAAAGAAGCAACGATGAGCGTTGGACTTTAGCTCTTAAGATTAAAAGTTCAATTGCTGCTTCAGCCGATTCTGCGAATGGACCTTATACTTCATAATTATATGCTTTTTTCTGTTTAGATTTGTTTTCGACGCGTTAACACATGTTTGCCCGATAAAATTAGAAAAAATGACAGTGTTTTTGTGGCCAACCGAAATATAACATTCACAAGGCTTTTAAGTTGTCTTATAGTGTAAATTTTTTTAATTTTCTTTTGGGATTTTCATTGTCGCACCATAAAAAACTCCAAACTTTTTTGCTTAGATTGAATCACAAGGTTTATATTGTCTTAATGTCTTATACTTTGGATTTTTTATCGTTCTAACTTTTGTGCTTAGATTGAATGAATCATACCAAGCAATTGAAGGAGGTTTCACGCAAGATGGAATGGAGGACTTGACAGGAGGAATCGCCGTCAACTATGAGCTCCGAAACGAAACTCCAGACCATTTATTTCGAACACTGCACAAGTAGGATACTTTTCTCTTAACTGATAAAGCAGAAATATACAGCCGATTTATCGTGCTTTGACAGCAGTATGTGACTTAGTATAGATTGCACGTTTGCTCGCTTTATAAAATTGATCAGCTGCTCAACAACTAGAAGAATCAATTAGAATAAAGACTATATTAATGACACCAAAATCGAAACGCTCTCTTTAATTGAACCAAAGTTTTCTCAACAATATTATTACTGAACAAGCAATGCAGAATAGTTGCTGTAAATGGGATGCCAACAAAGAAAAGTTACCGCACGTGACAGGAATCATATCACACCATCTACGGGAGTCCACATGGTTTCGTTGTTTCTTGTAACAATAACTCAAATTTGTTGCTGTAGAGCTCTTCGCCATGACAGTTTTGTTTGTGCTGGTATTGGCGGATCAAGTAATGTGGAAGACAGAAGGACTGGCCTTGTCAGTGCCCATGCCTATGCTCTGCTTAGAGCAGTAAGAGTAAGTCTGTTTCAATTTTTATGGTTTAATTAATGAGTTCATTTGTCTGTTTTGGGGAAAGTTACGTTGAAAACCGAAAAGTTGTTTCTCTGTGTGTGTAGTTGTTTTAATGAAAGCGATTTAACAAGTAATTGAAAGAACCTAAAATTGCAACTTAACCATAATCGTCGCAATGCAATTGGATGGAATACTTACACCTTTACTTTCATCCTTTGAGAGATAAGTTTCTATTTTGAAGCAGCCGAAATGGATTTCACTATGCGATATTTTGATTTTTGCTGTTCAGGTTGCTTACGAGGGCGACAAAGTGGATTTGATTAAACTCCGCAATCCATGGGGTGGAAAAGTGGAATGGAAAGGATCTTGGAGTGACGAGTAAGTTAAAGATGAAAGTAAAATTTCCTCAAAACTCTGGAGGCATTTTATCTCTGCTTAGTTGCAATATGAACTACTGTTAAATATTGCGATATTAAAATATTGGACCCTGTGTTGCCAACGGCTCGCCTGCGCTGCGACATTTTGTCCATTGGGGAGGGTGTTGCCCGAAGGCACAATGACGCGGAGATGGGCCCCGCAAACTCGTTAAACGCTTCGGCTTAATACTGCGAGTACAATGTAAGATTTGATTTATTATACATCCCGCCATAGATCATTATCCCTAGTTGGGACTTCGCATGAGCGTGTAGTACCATTGGTTTTGTTCGCGAATTTTGGCAGATGAGGATTGATTTGCTTATAACTAACAAACGGTTAAACCTAGAAAGTTCAAATTAGGACTCATCATAATTAATGAAAGCGTATTGTGTGCCAATTTTGGGGATCCTAGGTCACGTGATCGTGAATTGAGACACAAAAAAAAAACGTAAAAAAACGGTAATTTTGGGCTTGAAAAGTTATTAAATCGCTTATAATTCCAAAACCACTTGACGTGCAAAGCTGAAATTTGGACTCAATGTCTTTTAAATGCTTTACGCAAACCAAGTTTGAGGGCGCCCGGTCACGTGACCAAAATTTTACAGGCCGAAAATGTGCAGAAAGTGGACGATTTTGAACAGATATATCTCGGTAATTACCAATAGTGATGAAAAAGGGTGTGTGATTTTTGAGCACGCTATCAACTGCCTTTCTTTTGGTTATGTTCGTTTACCTTCTTAACTTGAATACTATTTTTCTTCTTTTTTTATTATTCTTCTCCGGCTATCTACTTTTGAACCGCTAAACGCGCTGTAATCAAAGTTTGAGCAATTGAAGATATTAGGGAGGACTAGTGCCCGATTGAAATTGGAGGTGCCAGGTTGGGGGTTCCCCCTTAAACGGGTCCTCCAAAATTTTGAACTTTTAAACCGTTGGAGCTAGATGAATCAAATTTTTGGAATGGGTAGATATTAAAAATAAACTAAACTTAACAAACTTAGGGGAGCCACAATGGGGGGTTTCCCCCCAAACGGACCCTCCAAAATTCAAACTTTTTACCCTTTTAAGCTGGATACTTGAAATTTTTAAGGTAAGTAAATATAAAGTAAAAATAAAATTTGACAAAATTTGGGGTAAAAAAATGAGGGTCCCCCCTGAAACGGGGCCAAAAAAATTCAAACTTTTTAACCACTTGTGCCAGACACACGAAATTTTTAGAATAGGCAAATATTACGAAAAGATCAAATTTGACAAAATATGGGGTTATCAAAATGGGGGGTTCCCCCTCAAACGAGGCCGCCAAAATTTTGAACTTTTAAACCATTAAAGCTAGATCAATCAAATTTTTGGAGTGGGTAAATATCAAAAAAAAAACTAAACCAAACAAAAATTTTGGGTTATAAAATAGGGGTTGCTCCCAAACGGGGACCTCCAAAATTCAAACTTTTTAACCTTTAAATCTGTACGCTGGAAGTTTTTAGGTAAGTAAATATAAAAGAAACATAAAATTTGAAACAATTTGGGGTACCAAAATGGGTCCCCCTTAAATGGGGGTGCCAAAAATCAACCTTTCTAACCACACATGCTAGACACATGAAATTTTTAGGGTTGGCAAATATTTCGAAAAGATAAAATTAGACAAAATTTGGGTATATTAAAATGGGGGATACCCCTCAAACAGGGCCGCCAAAATTCCAACTTTTTAACCACTTATGCTAAACTCATGAAATTTTCAGGATAGGCAAAAACGAAGAAAAGATAAAATTTGGAAGTACCAAAATGAAGAGATCTCCCTCAAACAAGGACGTCAAAACTCAAACTGAACCACTCACCCTGGACTGATGAAATTTTCAGAATAGACAAATATGAAAAGATAAAATTTGGGAGTACTACAATGGGGGTCCCCTTTAAATGAGGACGCCAAAATTTGCACTGTTTACTTGTTAAGCTAGACACATGGCACCAAAACGGGGGTTCTTCAGAATTCAAACTTTTTCAACAATTCAAACCAGACATATGAAACTTTCAGAATAGGAAAATATAAAATAAAGATAAAATTGGAATAGATAAAATATCACTAATTTAAAGTGCCACATTTGGAGAATCCTCCTCCAACGGTTCCTTCAAACGCTTTAACCACTTAAGCTAGACAAATAAAATTTTCGAAATTGGTAAAAATATAATTTGAAAAAAAGTAAGGATCTCATACTATAGAGGTGCTTTAATTGTGTTGGCACCTCCCCCATTAGCTACAAAAGCTAAACAAACTAAATCTATTGGATAAGTTAATATGAATCAAAGATTAAAGATAGCAAATTAAATTGTCCACATTGAGGAGACCATGCCAAATGGGCTCCTTAAAACTTTTAAGTCTTTATTACTAAGTACTCCAGCTATACATAATCAAAGAGTACCAGTAGGCTAATATAAGAAAAAGATAAAACAAGCCAAACTTGGCAATGCCATGTAGTACAATTAGCCCTTAAATGGACCTTTAAACTGTACGTTAAATTCTCGCAATGAATTGATTTATCAGAAAAGTAGAAGAGCCAAACCTATGGAATTACTGCAACATTTAACATTTGTAGTACTTGAGCTCAAAGGCTTTGTTAGATTTAAGCTGTATGGCCGAGTATTTTTACTAAACTGTCACTGATGACGTTGAAAAAATCTTCTACTTGCATTTCAAAGTTTTTGATCCATATTATTAAGAAAGCTTTGGTGCTGAATAATGGATGTAATACAATATACTGTACAATATCTAATATGTTGGCCGTTGGGTCGCACTACAAAAAAGCGTTCTCAGAATAAGAATAGTTGTAAAATGCGTGCTTATTTTTGACCATGGATGGTGTTAAGTTTGGCTGATGTAATCAATTCCCTGGAATTTTAACGATCGCTCTATGTTATTTCATAATAATGAAAACAACTGTTAAAACTCTTAATAGTTTTTTGATTGACGTTACTTGATTATTTTGATAACTTTTTGAGACCTTTAAACATTGAGAGCGAATGACCTCCAAGCTGTTAAAATAAACTAAAAAGAATGCAATGTGCGAAAGAAGAAGATGATTTTTTACCCCTACGAGTGTTTTGAAAAGCATAGAGTTGAGAAAAAAGTTTTCAATCTGAAGTCATCGTAAAGTTCGACTCTGTAATATCACTCATAAATTCATAAGAATTTAATTTTTTGTTTTTAAATTTTGTTAGTGTTCGTATCTTTTTCCATGCTAATTGCTAGGGCAGGCATTGTTTATTGTTTAATTTAGTTCTTACATTTTGAGAAAAATTTGTCGAATTGTTCATACATGTGCTGGTGTAAAAATCGTCTTAAAAAATATTGCAGTGGGCTAGTTAGGGTGTAGATTTGATATTTAGGATAGTGCGTTCTGGTCAAGATAATGTAAGTCGCAAAATCCAAAAATCATATTGGCATTTTCAGATCAAAAGTATTTGTTTCTGTGTTTCAATCGGAGCAAAAGGTTATTGTCAAAATATTTGTTTTAACGAGGGTTTTGTTTGTTACAGCAATTTTAACAATTGCGTTGCTAAGCGAGAATTCAACTAACTCCTTAAAAGTTGAAACGAGATCTGATAGATATTTATGGAGGCCTTTTCTAAACATTTAAATTTTGAAAGCCGTTAAACACAAACTTGACTAAGTTAATGAAACATTTTAAAATTCGAAAGCGATGTATTTCGGATATGACTATCAACTCAACAACCATAAACGCGCTAAACGCAATTGTGAAGTTCTTTAGTTCACTAAAGTTAGATACTTTCGCGAAGTCCCCGGATATCGCTTACGATGTCATATTCTAGTTTAAAAATAATGACAGTTAGCAATGATCGACATAATAAGCGGTTAGCAATAATAAGCGATCGACAATACTGACCATTAAGAACCATCTTAATTTCAGCTCCACCAAATGGGACTCCATGGATCAAGCCACGAAGGATTACTTGGGTTTTGCGGCCAAAGATGATGGGGAGTGGTGGATGACCTATGATGACTTCATAAGACATTTTCATGACGTTACTATATGTTCAGTTGGACCAGATTTTGATAACGATGGAGCGCCCACTGGCGACAGGTATGGCGTTGGATTTGGTTCGTAATCTGTTATTAATAAGCAAGGCAAAATACGGGTACATACTGCATATATGGGGGATTTATATTGAGATATTTTTTAAGAGGTTTCGCAGTTTTTTCTTAAACCAAGCCAAAACATGAGAAAATATTACTAGTACAATATACGTTACTATGGGCACATTTTTTAGGCTTCTATCATTTTATCTTCTCTTTAGCAAGCTAACACGACTCTATTATTTGTTAGATTAAAGGAAAAAGTCACTGTAGCATTAAATTTGCTTTATCACTTGCATTATGTAATATTGTAATGTATAGATATGTTTACGTTTTTGGTATTGCTAGTGAATCCGCTTTTTCAGCAAAATCTTTTTTTGAAAAACGTTTATTCAATGTTTTCCAGGTGGCTTCTTTCCACGGTAAAAGGTCAGTGGATCCCTGGAGTTAATGCGGGAGGAAGCCGCAACAGTATAAGCTCATACACTACTAATCCCCAGTATTTTCTTGAGTTGAGAGAACCAGGTAAAAAAACATACTAATGTACTCGTTAAATACTTTGATATTGCTCATTGCTAATCTAGTTTCAGCTTTGTTACTTGTGGTAGCAGACGTAATTTTCTTGATTTTTTTGGAGGGTGCAGAAGAATTCTTAAGAAAGTAGAATTTTTAACAGAAACTATCTTAAATATTGACAAAAAATGGATTATTTCCTTATTGTCGCGACTGTTATATCAATTAAATTCTGGCATTCAGCCTAGTTGTTTAATCCACGGTAAAAAGCTGTAAATTTAACCTACCCAGGGATTGAACCTTGGTTTTCTGTTCGTTATTGCTCTAAACTGCAATATCGTTGTATTAGCGTGTGTAAAAAATCAAAACAATGTTGTTTTTTTTCAAACAAAACGCTTTTTTTCTGTTTTCAGATGACTTTGACCCAGCTGAAGATGATCCCTCTGAAGAAGGAAAGTGTTCAGTCATAATCGGTCTAATGCAGGAGTATAGAAGACTGGGGCGGGCTGACGGATTGCAGAACTTGCATTTGGGTCTCAACCTTTTCAAGGTAATCTGCGAAAAGATAGTAATAAATAAACACTGCTTGTCGTTTATCTGTTTTGGCTTTATGCACTGCTATACTGTATTGTATTACGAGCAGTAGCAAATTTTTACAGTCTAATTAAAACTTTTATAATGTTCCCATCAATCTTTTTGTTTGTATCAAGCTTTCTTAATAAGTTAATGAAAACTTTGTTGCTTGGAAATTGACCTTCAATGCTCGACTTTTCATTAATGTAGTTTTTTCATCGCCACCATGGTCTAGGACTTGTAGGCGCCGGACGATTATGCTGTGGTAGAAGACTGTTTACTTTAAAACGCCCAAAAGTCCGCGCGTGTAATTTAGAACGGTCCGTGCTTGTGACGGTTCTAAATTATAATTTACCATAATTTCACTACATTATCTTGGTTTTATTTGTTGCCTTTTGAAAACTTAATGACTTTTTGTGGGTCAGGCCTAAGTTTTTATACTTTTAATCTCGGACGATTAAAGAAATGTAAAAGACTGAGCGTTTATCTGTGCTCTTCAAATTTGCTAGTCGCTGAAATACTCCGGAATAAATTTGGATATTACGATTTACGGTACTATTTAGGTCAGAGAAAAACCACGAGAAAAGTTGGACAGAAGCTATTTTAGCTACAATCGGGAAATTGCGAAAAGTGGAACTTACATCAACAGAAGGGAAGTGACGATCACAGCTGAACTCTTACCGGGAAATTACGTCATAGTGCCATCGACTTTCAATTCTGGAGATCAAGGCAGTTTTCTATTGAGAATCTACACAGAAAAGAGAGTTGATCTAGAAGAATTGCGATAATTTTAATTGCTTGAAGTCGAGTACATGTCCAAAAAAATCATCCGATACGACGAGAACTGCCTTTGTGGACTTAGTATTTGTAGTTTTTCGCCATATAATCCTATGTCAGTGACAAAGCTAGGTGTGGTAGAGTGTATTGAGTATAATTTTACGTGCTTGTGTTTGCACCTTTCGATACACAAAGCCAAACTCGTTCTATGCTTTTTTTTAGACCGAAATTAGAGTTTAAAAGATGGAAAATCTGTGATGTAGGAAATCGAACTATTGCAACCTTAATAGTTCACAAGATAGAAAATGTATTAGTTTTGCGCTTAACAGAAAAGAATTTTCTAGCAGATTGTTTTACGTGTTTATCATACAACATAACACTAAAAATAAAGTCGTGCTACCGGGATGTCGGAACATTTAGTTCAATGCCGAAAATCGCTTAAATTTGGTGACCATCCCCAGAATTAAGTATCTCTGATTTTGTTTTCGTATCAATAATAAGAATCATTGAATCCCTTTTAGTTGATGCACTGAAAGAACACGTCACACACTCACACGCACGTATGAAAACACGATAATCAAAAGAACCGTGTTTACAAAAAAATTTTTTTCATTCTTGTACTACCAACGTGTGTGCAAATGAATACTTGTGTGCTGCCCTCTAGCGTCAGAAGAACCTGGCCAAACCTTTAAATTTTCATTTTATCCTAAATGAAGCACTAGCATATTGATGATTTAAGTTTTGCTTTTTTCAATGAACCAATGTGTTGCTGTGTTTGATATTAAATGATTATTGATTAAGAAGACGATTTGCTTTCATTGTTTTTGCTACTGCGATATACGATTATTACCACTTCACAGTATATCTTACGAGGAAACATACTTGATGGCGGAATGATTATAATCAATAATTATTAATCGTAGACATCCAACGTTTTTGTAGTATTATTGCATGCTAGTACTTAGCAGTATAGATTCCGTAGTTGATAAAGATTATGATAAATAGAAGCTCGATTACTATCGGGTGTGCAATTGTGCTCTGATGTTTTTGCTTATTTTTCGACCTCTTTAAAGTATTATTACCAAGTATCGCTTCAATTTATCTTGATTTAAAGCTCTACCATTTTTGTTATTAAATATAAGTTTGTCAGCGAACTATGTTAAAGTAACTCACGGTGCTCTTAACTCAATAAGTTGCTTATTGTGCAAAAAATGACTTCTGATTTCAATTAAAAAGTGATGCTTTTGTGAAATTTTCTTACATTAATTTGCATGCTGCGTTTTTGTCTTGTACTTCGTAGCGTTTCTTATTCTTGAATCAATAGGTTTGAGCGTGTTTTTAATTTGTGTACCGGTATTTTGCTATATAATGTAGTTAGAACTTATTTTTAGTGCATGTATGTGATTAAATCTTAGCAAAGTGATTGTAATATTGCAGTAGATGGCTGCGAAATTCTACAATCATTAGAAAAATAGTATGGCGAATAGTGCGTTTTAGTGGTTCCGATTTGTATGGTTTATACCAAATTATCTCTTGGCAAAATTACTCTAAATTATAACCCGGTAAGCTTACAATCATCAACGAAAGAATTGTTTGAGGTAAGAAGCAAAGTAAATAAATTGTGATTTTTTGGTTATTGCTCGCAAATTTCTCCACTTCAATGATTTAAACTGTACAATTGGTTTATATTGTTTCACTTTGGGGCAAAAACTTAATTACAAAACTAATACTACATAAATATGCCGGTACTGTACCTGAACATAATCGTAAAAACAAACTAAATGCATATATCGCTCACAGAATGAATTAAAAGAATCAAAGTGAACTAAAAGTGTGATCGCTATCGAAACTTTTTGTAGATCGACACTAAGGTTTCAGCTAAATAAGCATAGATCAATTATTTCATTATTTTGTTTATATCAATATATTTTTGATTGTGCTAACAGCTTTCGTTTTCGCTGTTATTTTACTGCACTATTGCTCTACCCTAGAGCAAGTAATTGTTGCAGTTTGTCTTTATGAGATTTCAATATGTTTGTTGCTTATAAGTCGTGGTGATATCATATACAGTCTGTCTGTAATAAAATGAGTTTTTCGTTTCAGAATGATTGAAAGAAAAATGCAATTTCAAAAATTTATGGAAACATCGAAAAATGTTGAATGTTCATACGTTACATTTAAAGGAACAAAATCATAAAATTAAGATTTGAGAAAACCATGGAACGGTTTTGGCATTTATCACATCATCAGCGATACGTTGCAAGCTTGCAGTGGCACAGATCATGGATTGCCATCTATTTGCTGCGTTGGCTCGAATTTCTTGACTGCATAGTTCCAAATTGAACCCGTTTTTGTATCACTTCGCTTTGGTATCACTTAAAACTGGCAAAGTTGCCGTCGCACTAAACGCAAGTTTTTGGAAGAACAAACTAAAAACTGTAGCGAAAATCAAGAATAACCACACGCAGTACCGTCGCCAGAGCAAACAAAGTTAGGGGGCCCTAGCCGAAAGTGAGGGGCACCAAATTAGACTGAACTTTTGCTCGTAAAAACATATTTTACGGCCACAAATTATGCGCTATTTTAAAAGTTTTGAATTCGTGCTTGAAAAAGAGACTTATATAATCGCTTGAAAAATACGTCTTGCAGCAGTGGATAGACCAGAAGCGCAACCAGGATTTTGCTGAAAGGGGAGGGCTTAAACCAACAATAGATTTTTCTTGCATAAAAATTGTGTAATTTTGGCCCCGTGCTGAACAAACCGGTACGACTCAAGCGTATCACAGAGGGGGGCTTGGGGGCAGAACCCTCAGCCGCTGGATGATTTTGTGGCAAAAAATAGCAATTTTAAGGCCATTTAAATCGTATTTCGCACGTTTTCGAAGCCATATGAATAACTAAAGTAAGTCGCTAAAATTCAGAAGTATTGAAAGAATTAAACAGTCTAGCCCTTTCAGCTCCCTTGTACTTTAGTTCAAGTCCAAAACACTTCAAACGCATGTTTTTTCGGGTTTTATTTTTTACATGGCTTTGCTAAAGAACTAAAGCCCCCTTGGGTTCTTCCCCCTTGTTGTGCAACTGACTGCGACCTAAAAATATCTTGAGTGTTCTCGGAAAAACAAAATCAATGAATCAAAAAAAGTAAAACATCTGGTCTTTAGAAAAAATGTTTTCACGTATAGTTTCAGGTCAAAATCACTAACGAAGTACCGGTAATGAATCTATAGGCTTACGTATTCTGCAACACATCCATAAAGGCGTGTTTATAAGACAGATTATTGCGTCACATTTATGTACAGCAGTTAATTGCCAGCAATTTCGCAAAAAATCTAGAAAACGTCAAACCAGAATTACGAGAATCGTATGTTTAAACGTCAAACCAGAATCGTATGTTTGAACATTATTGTTCCTTTTGCATCATTGGCTGATGTCTTGTCGTTAGAGATGTCGCGAGCACACTTTTACCGCGCTGCGCCTGCACCTCACCGCCAGGGTTCTGTCCGCACCGCAAAATATTTGCAAACACTGCACTGCACCGCATAAAAGCAAAATACCAAAAATATGACGACAAAAAATATATTGCATGAAATTGATGATTTGCTGTGACGTACCAATATTGAAGAGTCATATAATCTAATAAAGCAGAGCTTATTTGAGCAATAGTGTGCTAATAACTCAGTGCTTATTTGGATGCAATCCCATCAACATACTTTCATGGGGCTAGAAAGAGCTGGTATATTAGAAATAGTTCGCTCTAAAGCACTTTTGCACTAACCCTCTTCAACACTGAGCTAAAAATAAAGTTGTAGTTGCTGACTATTCCCCACGTGTTTGCCAAATCTAATCCAATTCTGAAATAAGTGAAACAATCACAAGTTTGGTGGCCATTCCTAGCCATGTGATCTATCACCATCAAATTTCAATAGAAACAGTCTCAACTAAAAACTATTGCCGTCCCAAATTTCAAGTTTCTAGATGCAGTAGTTTTGGAGTTTTAGCATACCGGTACACAAGAAATCTTGCAAAAAAAAAAAGAAAAAACTATAAATCTCGAAGCTCTAACATTTTGAATGTGGGAATCGAAACTATATCCCCGGGCGGTTCATACTAAAATTGTTTTTCTCCATCTGCAGTTACTACAGGTCTGTCCCGCTGTTTAAAACCAGCATCAGATTTTCGGGAAAGCTCGTATCACGTGACCGGCAGCCCAAAAATTTGTCAAAGTATTGTTTCATGCGTTCAATCTATCTCTATTCAATTTAAATTTAATGTTTCCACCTTTCACTGTTTCGATTTCCGAAGTTACTGCAATATGATCACCATAGGTGGAGTCCTTAAGGACGTCCTTGGCTTCGAGGACACATTTTGAAGTCCTTGGCCTTGGCCTCGAAGCCTCAAGTCCTTGGCCTCGAAGCCTCAAGTCCTTGGCCTCGAAGCCTCAAGTCCTCGAAAATTGCCCTGTCCTCGGCTCGAGCACAGCACTATTTTTTGAACAGTTGAAATTTCGTTGGAAAACGCCAGAAACCTCGCGGAAAATTTGCGTACACCTTTTTTGTTTTCCTCACTTGGAGCATAGGCGTAGGCAAGGGGAGGGGGGCAGGGGCCCCCCAATTGAAATTTTACCAATGACAAAAATGTGATCAAAAAGCCTATTGTTTCTTTAGTTTCATTTTTTTTTTTAGCATTTTTCGCTGACAACAGTATAACTAATTAACAATATTGAAGACCAAGGGGGCCGGGTCCCCTCAATTCAATTTTTGCCAGCCAATTTAAACGTATAACTCGGAGAAAATGGAAAGTTTTTGTCCTAAAAGTTGCTATCACAGGCCCACTTCTAGCCTTTTTGTGAACGTAATGCATTAATCAGGGCCGGATTTACCATAATATGACGCAGTACCAGCTAGGGGCCTTGAGCTGAAATCGTAAGAATTTTTTTGGTCTTCACCTATATTTGGCAGAAAGATGTTGCGAAAGTCTCCAAAATGCCTGGGACCTAGCGCGATGTAAATCTGGCCCGGCAATAACATGGTTAGTAAACACAACCATCTATTGTATCATTTTTCAAAAACAGTTCAGTATTTCACCTCCAACCTCGCTGGTTTTTAGGCACAAAATATTTTTTTTAAATTAGCCTTGGAAAATGCTGATTGAACGAATCATTGAAGATCAATTGAGGGGGCCTGGGCCCCCTGGCGAACGTGTACTCCTATAGCTGGTTATTTTCATAACAAAACAAAAGTCTCTGAGGAAAATCTTCGAGTGGAATATTATTTACTGCTAAAATGTAGCCAGAGACAATGCTCCTTAATTGCCCCTACCTGGACCAAATCACCTACAATTAAATTTAATTCCAAAATGCAAGATGTTAAACGTGTTTTGGACTTAAATTGCAAGCAAAAGGAGGATTAAACAATTTGATTTTTTCAATTGGCTTTCAAATGTCAAAAATCTAGTGCTTTCAAAAGGCTCTGAACACTTGCGAAATGTAATCCAATGGCATTAAAATAGCTTTTTTTCCAAAAAGTTACAAAAAATCGCCCAATGGCTGGAACCTTCGCTCCCAGACCCCCAAAGCCTCCGGCGGCTGGGGGCCCCGCCCCCAAACCCCCGTCTGTGATACCTTTGAGTTACACAAGCTTTCTCAACGCGTTCCCAAAGTTAGATATTTGCATCTTTCGACTATTAGTTTAAGCCCTCTTCCTTTGCAAAACCCTGGTTACGTACAAACAGGCAACAACGATTTCAGATCTTCCATGCTACGATATCTTTGTCCCACAAAAACTTCCTTTTTGGAAAAAATTTGATGACGTCATTTCATGTGATTTGTGGTTTAGGCCTCCCTCAATCAAAAATTCCGGGTACGCCAATGAATTGGATATCGCCTGAAAAAAATTTTTGAAGACCTTTTTTTTGGAGAACGCTTGCGCCTGTGTCCTTGGTCCTTGGTCTTTGGTCTCGAGCATTCCTGTCCTTGGCCTCGAGAGGTTCTGTCCTCGGAAAGGCTGTCCTTGGCCTTGGCCTCGGATTTTTTTTGTGTCCTTGGCCTTGGCCTCGAGCCTTGTGTCTTCGACTCCACCTCTGATGATCACCTGATAGTAGAAAAATGGCTGATTTTGCCAAAGTACTTACACTGGTATTAGCCTATTCCTGTTATACTGCAGTGGTATTGCTCAGAACATGATAACTTAACTTGCTCATTTGCCGTTACTATTTTGAGAGAGTAAACCTTTGTAACTAACTGCCCAGCGTCCGCAGCCCGCACTGCGCGGCAAGACTGGGCAAAACTCTATGCGGTGCCCGCACAGTGCGGCCGCACGCGGGCTGATGCTCCAAAAACGTATTCTGCATAAACAAAAATTAGGGAGCACAAGCAGGCTTTAGAAGGGCACGTACCCCTGCCCTCCCCCCTTCCAGTAGCGATGGCACTGACCACTTGACTTAACGTGCACTTTCTGAGTTTGACGTCTGAGCAAAACACGCGACTCCGGAAAACTCTTTATTCATTGCACCATGAATTGTTACGCATCATTGGCTACAGGCAGACCCAACCCTCCACCGTGCCTCCACTAGAGCATAGGTTCTGACTAGAGTGGGTTAGAATGGTTCCACGGTTGTTTACGCCACCGTACATGCTTCGTCAGCTATTAGGCCTGCTAAACTAGCCAAGATACCAGTTGATTAAGCCTATGAACCATGCAGTCCAGATTTCAGTTTAGTGTGCAAAGGCAGTACAGTTACCGAACTACGGTAGCCTACGGTGCCTTCCAACATTTCTGGCACCTCTGACCTGGTACTGTGGTAGCTTAGGCTACTCATTTCTGAGTTTTCAGTAAGTTTGACAGTTCATAAAAAGCTACCCTGTACCATAGCTGTCTGAGCTAGACACTATGCAGTAAGACAGTAGGCCTACTGGTATATACGGTACTGGCAAATTATCAGACTTACTGGTACCAAATATGGTACCGGTATCCCTGCATTCCAGATTTAGATTTACATCGGCTTAGTTAAAGATTGCTTAGCCCAAGCATAGGCTACAGTACCTACCATATTTTAGATTTATTCCTGATCTGTGATCCCAATAGGCTGTAACAAGTGTAAGGCAGACGCTGCTGTTGTGCAAGAATATGAAAATCGCTGTCCCAGCCCTAACCCAGGGTTTCTCAACAAGTGGGCCTTGGCCCACTGATGGGCCATAGGAGATTTTGTGGTGGGCCACAGAGCTATTCAAAAAACTGGCTGCTTGGTTCAAAAAAGTCTTATTTCGATTTTATCTATTGGAGAATTGACAAAAATTGGGGACTGCTATGGTATGCGCTGACCTTTTTTTTGGAGATCAAGATCAAAATCGCTCTCCCAGAGTAGAGGATCTTTTTTTTTTGAGATCAGGCAAGAATTACTCTCCCAGAGGTGAAGACCTTTTTTTTTTCAGAGATCAGGGCAATCACTGGGCAAACGATGCTGACTTGAAAGTGGTGACCTTTTTTTTCAAGGTGGAGGCCCACAGAGCTATGGTCCAACAGTGGTGGTCCACTGGGCGATGGGCCATGCAAACTTTCAAAAAACACAAAATGGGCCACGGTTCCGAAAAGGTTGAGAACCACTGCCCATACCCCAACCCTAAACCTAACCCAAACTCCAACCCTTACCAGCTTACCTGTTATCGGTACGTTAAATCCAAACCCAAAATTTAACCCAAACCCTGATGATGATTTGAAAAGCAAGAGTATCGGTTCTGGTCAATGAGTGCTCACTCTTTCTCTTTGCTCTATTATTCTCTTTATTAGCGTTACATACCGGTATAGTAGCACTAGTCGGTACTAAGAATAAACCTCAAGATCTAGGGTTTCAGGTTTGATTGGTTGTTTAAGCTACTGGTATTTATATGTTCAGTTGTTGCCAGTAATTTTGTTAAGTGATTTGGTCACAGTGATTTCAGATTTTGCCACAAAGCTGAAAGTAAGGGTTAAATTTTTTTCTTTGTATGCCTTCTCAGTTTTCAGTCAATAATTTAAAGGAGCGATTATTTCTGCAAAAATTTTTTATTTAAAGAGAATAAACCAAAAATAATAAATTTTCATCTGTATATACAGTTTAAATTTAGGGTTGGTACTGTCTGACCATAATTAGTAGGCTAGACTGGAAACTCTGAACTGACAGTCTTGTTTTCTGTCACAGTTCATTTGTTGTAGAATTTGTTAATTTGTCCCAT
Source organism: Trididemnum nubilum (assembly GCA_963965965.1). Classification (NCBI taxonomy): domain Eukaryota; kingdom Metazoa; phylum Chordata; class Ascidiacea; order Aplousobranchia; family Didemnidae; genus Trididemnum; species Trididemnum nubilum. The sequence continues at coordinate 12,915,579 of OZ014480.1, forward strand.
CAGCATGGCTTTTTTCTTCATGGTTCACTCATTCTACAAATAGGCCTATGTCTGATCAAATCAGTCAAATACATGTCCTGTGTCACCACAAAAAACTTTGCAACAACGCAAACTTTTTTTCTTCAATGCTCTTTTCTTTTTCTCTGTGAATCTGTTTTTAGTCTAATCTGTAGGCTACTAAATCTTGAAATAAAGAGTCTACTGTATGGTATGACGATACTTTTTTTAAGGGTTAATACTTGAGTTTGAGTTAGGGTTTAGGTTACAGCTTTGGGGTTAGTGTTTAGAGTAGGCTAAGGATTTGGAGTTTAGGCTGGATTTGGGTTAAAATTAATGAAAACCTAGATAAAAATTTTTAGTGAAGCAGTATATAATTTCCGTGACGAATGATTTAGTAGCGCAGTATTCTGGTGCACTGTACGTACTATAACCTGCAAACTCTGCATTGCACAATGCATAGGCTACACTGGCCTAATCTGATGGCAACCTACCAGTATGTCTAAATTGTCAGATAAGATAAAGCTGGTATTAAGTATGAAATACCTTGCAAAATCAGAAATAATCCTGTGATGGAACTTTGCAAGTTTATTGGCTGGACCTTATTTACATCAGGATGCTGCATGGCTTACTGGTACTGTATGTCTTACCTTATTTGGACTTGCAGAAGTTTAAAATAGCTAGCTTTGGCTAGTGGCATTGGTAGTTGCTAAATGGTAGTGCTATTGGTACAGTGTATTGTAGTACTAATCCACTAGCCAGAAGTTGAAATGGTTGGCATTATTAGTCTAAAGGTGTAAAGTAGTTCATAACCAAGATCAGCAATGTCTGATCTGAGATGTTGCTCTGTGCTTACAGTGTTGCAAATACTTTGTCCTTGCAGTGTGATGGTAGCGTCCTAAGTCTGAACATGACCAATTTCTAGTATTCTAATTAAATTTTAGATCTCAATCTTTGGTCAGAGGTTTCTGCATTCATTTTTTTTTTGATCATAACAAAAACTTTCTTTTTTATTGAAAGTTCATCAAATGCCACTTTTTATGCTCTGTAGTTTTATGTCAATAGGTTATAGGTTCTTCACAATTGAAGTGTAGTGTTTCCTGTTACTTAGGTTTTAATGAGTCATCGGCTCAGCTTGCACCCAAAAAATTGGTGATTTTCTTATAGTAAACAACAAAAAATCCATAAATGAATTGGCATGTGCCCAAAAAAATGCTGATTTGTTGATAGAAATCAGCTGAATGGTTACATAGGTAAAATGCAAATTGCTATTTTTTGGCTTAACTTAATAGTAGCTTATCACAAAAATCCATTATTTTAGCTACTAGCCATGTAATTGATATTAGCAGTTGTTTTGGACACAAGCTGACTAATTTTTAATTTTTGACTGTAGCACAATTACTATAAGTTTGGTGCATGTAGATTCACCAAAATCTCTCATCTGACAAGAGGACATTGTGTGTGATTGTGTTGTGTTTTTCCATAAAACTGATAAATGGTGCACTTCGTAATAAAAATTGGGGAAAGAGAAAGTAGCAGGCCTATTACTTGTAACAGTGACATCTTCCCATTACGCTTTCACTGGTGAGCTGACGCCATTATAAACTCTTAATATTTGAGAAATGTCATCAGTTGATCAACTTTTGCTGTCCTTCATAAGCTATAGGTTTGAGTTTTGTAAACTTTGCTGTTTCATGAGTATAATCAAATAAGAATAATGAATTTAATCTGTAGCTGGCCCGGTGGTCAACTGGTAACACATTCATCTCTGGATTGGGAGGTCTGAGGTTCAAATTTCAAGTCATACACAGTGTTGCTCAATGGCTTGCCATCCCTGCGACATTTCTTCGAAAGAAGCTGTGTTGCGTGGGCGCAATAACGCAGAGATGGGCCCCACCTTTTGTTACAAGCTTCGGTGTACTACAGCAAGTTTAAGGAAAGATTTAATTTGATTTTTTATGCATTTGTAATATTAGATAATCTGATGATGAAGTTTTAATTTGGCAGTTGACACCAATTAAAATATAGTCGGATGTGTTAGTATCAATGCAGATATATTCAAGTGTTATCAATTCGACATGTAAATAACCCTGGATACCGATATTTGTTATTGAGAATATTGTCAAATATGAAATCTTCAGATCTTCTCTGTTGAGTTCTCAAACCCCGTAGGGATTCCTAATAAAAATAAGTTGCTTAATTTCAGTATAGTAAAGCTATAAGCGTGTTCTGATGTCACTTCTTAAAATTTCATTTTAGTGATAACAGCACAGTCTGAGATTTTAGCGCTTGAGTAAGTTCAGAGTTGTATTAGGGCAACAGACTTTAGTTTGCATTTGTTTAAGGTCCAGTCTATCTTGATTGTAATAAGTAGTATTAGTAATGTTTGATTTTTTTGACTTATGATCAACTACTCAACTAGTAAGTGATCACAAATCAGATAATTAAGAAATAATGTACAGTTTTAGTATTTTTGCAGTACCAGTCACAGAAAAAGCTGCACATCTTGGTTAGCTTAGATTGTTTTTATTGGACAACCATGTATTTTTGTCATAATAGCATTGTGCTTGCCCAATTTCCTATGCTGTTTCGCTATTTCAGTGAAACCATTTGTTTATACTTTCTGCTTCATCATATTTTTACTTGTTAGAAGACAATTATTTGTATTAAGTTCCAATAATTAGGTTAGATGTATTGATTGATACGATAAAAAATTGGCCGGGTTTGTTTACCGAAACTTTCTTAAAATGGGGTAAATTGAAAGATTTCATCCTTAACCAAATTAGAATAAGCATCTGGTTGTAGTAAACCAGATGCTTCTGAAGCAAAAGAATATTGATAGATAAAAGCTCCAGTTATTTTTATAAATTATAAACATTGGCTTTGTCTCGAGAGGTCGTAGATTTGTTTTAGTGAAAATGTGTAAAAAATGTATGAAGTGGGAAACATACAATGCTCCGTGAGCGTTTGGTGCTTGGCTAAACTGAAGAAGCATGTTTCCTGGTTTAGTTGTAGTTGATTTTCATTTGTGTTTAGATGTATAAAAGTTAATCAAAAATTAAATGTACTAAATATAATAGGTTCAATTTTGATCTGTAACTTCTTGAGATACCGGCCAGTTGGTCGAGCGATAATGCGTTTGTCTCTGGAGCTGGAGGTCTGAGGTTCAAATCTCGGGCCAGTCAAATCGGATATAGTGTTGCCAATGGCTCCCCACCGCTGCAAAATTTCTTCGAATGGAGCTGTGTTGCTCGGGCGCAGTGACGCAGAAATGGGCCCCGCACACTTGTTACACGCTTTGGCATAATACATCAAGTATAATGAAAGATTGATTTGATTTTGAACTTCTCGAGATTCAACAACTTTTGATTAAACGAAACACTGGAGTGGAATAACAGGGTTTAATTTATTCTGTAACACATACTACTGGCCCAACTGTGATTTTAGCTTTAAAAAACTTGAGTAAGATTACTTTATATTTCGTGCTAAAACGGAAACTCAGGTCTTTATGCATTACTTAGCACTATTTTTAATGTCAAACCCTTAATATGTTTTGTTGCTTTTTTTTTTAGTTTTAAAGCCTGCCTGTTTATAATCATACAAGGTCCACAAAAGATTGCGTAATGCATCCTCTTGTTTTTTGTTTCGTATGTTTGCTGGTCTTGTTTTAATTCAATAACAATCACAGTGGTATGCATGTATCATATTCTAGTTAGGTGTTTCATAATTTGGAGGCACCCATTTCCAGTGCCATTTTGATGTCACCATGACCGCTTTAACTCTTCCCGGTTATTTCAAAATGTTGTGTGAAATAGATTTGAAGAGCAATTAACAGATTCTAATCTAAAGAACCTTTGACATAGATTTGTAGTGTAGCACTATTGCAAGTTTTAGAAATATAATCATTAGTTAGCAAGAATGCAATAAATTAGCATGTGTTGGCTCGATATCTGATGTTACTCTATCATTGTACTCAACTGTACCTTACACAGCTTCGCTAAATATAGATACATTTATTTTTGCAGTGAATTAAAATAATTCTTCGTTTGTAGTTTGTGGGCCTGTGAAAAAGTTTTATGTGACAAGTGCCTACGCAATAACGGCTACTTTTAATTGATTCATGACTCAGTTGCGAGTTTTTCAATCTTTTATGAAGCTGTGATAAGTGAAGCGACACACATCAGTGTTCGAATTTGCAATAGGTTTGGCATGTTAATAATTACCTGACACTTTATGTCGCAGAACGCGAAACTTGTTTATCTCGGATAACTATTTCGTTTTCCCCCAAGGATTAGCTTTTTCGCTGCAATATTGGTCATATTTATCATCTATTTGTTTCGGAAACCTGCTACAAACATACTGGTAGTTAAACAGTTCTAAATTTTTTGCAATTTTGAAGCATCTGGAAGTTCCTATTTCAACTGTTTTACAACTGTTGATTTTTTTGACAATGAGTTAAATGCTTTTTTCACAGCCATGGTTCAAGCATTACCTATAGTTCCGATAATATTGAGATTTGTAATGTTAGATTATTTAGTATTTTAGTCCCTTGAGTCTCGATTACACCACCCAAATGGCCAGAACAGTTTTTTATGAAACTTAATTAAAATTAAAAAACAAAAATTATTGCATTGGAGTTAACATATTTGAAAGTTGATTTAAGGTATAATTTTGTAATGACAGCATGCTTAGCTGAACAAATCAATGGTGAAGACAGTCGCTGAACTTGCTGCTGGAAATTCTCTTAAATGCGTGCAAATTCTTGGTGTTAATTGTGGTTGTTTTGTTAGTTCTGACTTGATTCGTTCTGCATTTTAAAAAAGAGTTCATTGGTAATTTTTTTTTTTTTTTGAATCTATTTCTTAATGTTTCTGCTAACATGTGTCAGTTTAGAACGTCAGAGTAAAGCGGTTGCAATAAACAGAGGTTGTATTGGTAAAAAACAAAATTTGTAATAATTTAGTTTGCTTGCATTTTAGCAATGTTTCCGAAAGTTATGTAACGTTTTTCCAAAAGTTCGTTATGTGTGGTAGTGCCTTTGTATTCGTAACGTTGATCGGTCCATGATTTTCCAAAGTACAAGAACTTGAGGATCAAGAAAAAGTTAGGGTTAGTGAAGCCATGTAGCTTAGTATCAAGCCACGAAGTCAAAACTTCTGCTTCACGTACTGCCCCAGTGGTGAAATGAGTTTGTAAATTATTTTTTTTTGAATATTGTTAGAATCGTACAGTGTTCTTATCAGATGATCACCAAACTGATTATATTCGGAAGTAATAGATTAAGATTATGTAAGCGTTTGAATGTACTGCACAACGCCCTTCTTGCAAGACATGAATATTTTGAGAAACTGTTGTATTGTTGGGTATACCACTTTGTGTAATTTTGTTTTAATTTGTTTGAAAATGCAACGTGACTCTGAAATTTTTTGCTTTGGCGTGCTTTTTGTTTGTGATGATCCATTTCGTTCGCTCACTTGGCAAACGTTCCGATCTTTTCATATCCATCTTCGATTGTTGAGAAAAAGAAGTGAGGGTGTGTTGCGGAAACAGTAACTAGTTAAAAAGCTTATCAAATATCAGGCTGTGCGTGAAGAAGTAGCTAGAATTGTACCCTGCATTACCATTGCGTTGATGCACGTAAATAATTTAAAACTGTGAAGCATTACAGCTATGCTAATATGTTCATGCAAATGTCAAGTCTGGGCTAGCTTATGCATTAGTGATATTAACTCTTGCTTGGTCTGCATCACTACGTTTGCAGCTAGGTTAATCCAAGATAGTGTTGAAAAACTTACCTAAAAACCTGGCCACGGTTCAGAAAAGTTGATAGCTTGCTAAATAAGAGCATGTTTTGGGAAAGGATAATTGTCCGTTTCCAAAAACCATTGTTTGCTCGAGCAATTATAGCCTTGAATGTAACGGGACTAGTCGAATGGAATGCAAGCAAAAAAAACGTGTTTTGATTATAATCGCCAACTCTTTGTTTTGGGTAGTCCTTGCATACGTAACCGGAAGCGTCTTAGTACGTAATATCCTCTCAACTTATGCGGCTGTTGATGCATCCTTCCATTTGCCAATTCCACAAAAATTTCCGAAAGTTGATTTGCATGTGTTTGCGGTATGTTTAGACTTATGAGTGCAGACGTTGCAGTATATTTGTGTCACGGAGCATTTGAACTTACAGAGGAATACTTCGCATCTGCACCTGGCGTACCAAATTATGGATTAGAATTAGTAAAGGTTACACTCGTACCTGTACGAATATACGGAAAGTGTGGACAGAGCATACATGAAATTTTGTCAAATTTATTATTTAAGTTGGCAGAAGTGAAAAATCAATTGAAAAAATGCGCGGTGGTGTGGTTTTTTAAAATTTGGTCTCGTGACAAGAGGAAACAGATATAACGATTACTGTTTTAGGTGAATTGCTTTTCTTCCACCTTTGCGTTTAGTTGACACAATACCAATATCTTGCATGTACTTTGTTTTAATAATTTACTAGATTTTCAAAAAAATTGAGTAAGGTATTACAGCATACAATCTGTGTGGCACGTTTGTCTTTGTGTTGGTAGCTTCTAACTGGCAATTTGTTGAGCTTGATTTGCCCATTCAAATGTGAAGTATTTCTTTGTTAGTCATCATACTTATTGACAAAAGCATCAGGTAACATCGGTGGTTGGTTTGTTTATAACTTGCCCACTTGTTCTCTTGCAAGGACTTCAAAAATCTAGAAAAGCATATTTTTAATATACTCGCTGTATTACGCTGAAGCGTGTAACGAGTTTGTGGGGTTCATCTCCGAGTCATTGCGTCTGCTAGTAGCAACACAGCCTCTTTGGATTAAATGTCGCAGCGGTGACTCGCCGTTGGTGACACTCTGTCCGATTTCATCGGCCTGAGATTTGCTTCCAGTAACGAACGCGTTATCGTTCGACCAACTTGCTCATTTACAGAGACGTTAACTGGGCCAAAACTTCTTAAACATGAATAGGTTTAGCAGCTAATAGCTGCAATTCGAAGCATATCAATTTTAATAAGTCCGATGTTTAGTTTTCATTTTTGTAGTCACTTTGTAGTTAATTCTAACGAGCATAATGTAGGATCAAGACGGTAAATTTGGTCTTTTCCTTGCTGATGTTACTTTTTCAGAAACTTCTTTTTAGACTTTATTTTCAGTCATTGGTTTGGAAACGACGTTCAACATCGCCGTTTGGTTTTAGACATCCGCATAAGATATGGTTTTGAACATAAATTTGAGGTTCTGTTTTCTATTATTTTTTTTTTCTTTATTTTCAGCTAAACTGCTGTATGTAATCCATTTGAGCGCAGTAATCGTGTTTTTTCAAAATTGTTAGATAATAGATGGTTGATGTTACTTGGGTGAATTTTCATTAATTGTAAAGTGTAAACGGTTAAAAGAAAGGTATAATACCGAAAGCAGTACTGCCTAATTTTCATACTTCGATTGTTTTCAATTGATCTGCAGTTTTTACTGCACGCCACTTCTGCAAGTCTGTGGTCTTCCTTGTTCATCTAACGCTTTTGGAATGATGTCATGTCACGTGATCTGTCGGCTTGAAGCCGTGAATGCCCTTTGCTAATTGTATGACGTCATGTTTTTGTCACGTTTTTCCGATAACGCGGATTTTCCTTCTTGTTTTCTCAAGATGGTCAAACAATTATGCTTAAGCTACTCTAGCGTCTATTTCCGACTTGTTTTCTTAATATTTACAATTTTGGAGGTCGTGTCTCTGAAAGCGCAAGTTGGTAGAAATTAGGTTAGTGTCATCTATTGCTTAGGATGCACTAAAACAAAGCCTAGTTGTAACTATGAAACCTGCCTTGATCAAGGCCTGCGTGCCAACATTACACATTCTTTTATGTTTGTCTTACTGTTAGCAGTTATATACTCAAGCCAAGTCAACTGACCTAACAAACTGATCGTCAGTTGTGAACATTTTTGTGAACATTGTTTTTGTGAAGTTTTGTGAACAAACAAAAGTTTTGTGAACATCCCAAAGGCCACACGTTCATTTGTTAGAACTGAGTAGGAGCTTCAGTATACCTCCAGTATTCGTTGATGCAATGCGTGAGAACTGAATTAATTTGAAAATAGTGGTTTTGCGTGCCCAAAAACCGTCGCCTTAGCATTTAAACAAACAACATTGAGATATCGCTGGTTAGTTTCAGGTCCGTTGCGATTTCGCAAAATGCAGTCGACCTGCCTACTGTTTTTGGCTTCCATTAGTTTCAATTTAAAAATTTTTGTCGTTGTTTATCGTTTCAATAGTCAATGTTTTGTGCTACCGCAGAAGGCGCAGATTGACGTACAACCAGGGTTTAACAACTGCTTTGATTTGTTCTCATAATTACTATGGCTTTCTCTAGTTGATTAGGCTATATCGTCGGCGGGGAAGGGTGTGTGGTTATTTGGCTACGTTCTTTGCTTTTGCGGCATGGTTAGAACAATTAACTGCTGACTGCTGCCGCGCCTACTTTACTGTACGCATCTTGCAGCATTACGTAATATCTGTCGCTAAACCTTAAAGGAAACTGCTAATCGATATAAAGCCGTTTGCTCTGAACCTCGCACTTTTGCTAGCAGTTCTACATGAAACCCTCTAGATACCGTTCATACAAGGCAGTGTTGTCTGTATAACTTACAATGACTTAAATTACAAAAAATTCGAAACTGTTTTCTATTCCGCCGATTGGTAGTTCAAGCTACAAAACAAATAGAAAGTAAGAGTATATTTCAGAAAACGTCTTAAAGAATATAGGCGTGAAAGGTATTAAAAAAAAGGTTGTAATTACAGTTCATAATACCTACGTTTTTTGTTCGTTTATGATTTGGCAGTGCTTATTGTTCAGTCATCATTCTCTTTGCAACCGAACTCGATAAAACGTGTAAGAGATGGTGGTACCAGCAGCCTCCTTTGTAGAGTTATGAGATTTGTGAAGTAATCGTAAGTCGTTACTCAGTACTCATGACAATGTAAATTTCCAGACCAAATGCAAGTCCCCTTAAAATAGATATCCATTTTTTCGGCTTACACAACCTAAATCAGGAGTTATAACCAGTTTTCTGTCGTAGATACGAATATTACGTAGATCAGGAGCCACTGGAGGTGTCGCCGATTTTGGGCGTGCATTCAGTGCGTATAGAACCTAAATCAGGAGGTATACTGGTACCAATTTTTGGCGTATATAATGTATATCAGCAGGTATAGCCAATTTTTTTCGTACCAAACCTAAACCAGCAGTTTAACTATAAGTGCATAAGGGTAGAATCTGTCAAATAAGGCTTGACAGTCAGTTGGTGTCACCGGTGATTCGTTAGAATGCCAAATAAACCTCGTTGACCGAACTGATACGTCATAAAATGCCGTTTATTTTGTTAGGCTAAAGTTTAAAACCAATCAAGTACATATGCTTGCTCCAAGTTTCATCTTATTAAACACGTTTTGGGTTGTTTTATGGCGAGCCAAAATGCTTCATTAAGGATGCAAAAAAAGATAGATAGCCAAGACAAACGACTTTTTAATGACGTATTCAAATCGTTTTGACCCAGACTAGTTACCAATACCGGTAGGTACCGCGGCACCGGTTTTGTTACCGTTTTGTTGTAAAGAATTGCCTTTTTTTTACTACAGGGTTTAGGGATTATAATAAGAAAAATGTAATTGACTTCGATAGTGCAAAACCACATAAAATTGCATCAGCGTTTATTAGCTGAAGCCCACTTGTATTGACCAACATTGGACTTATTTCAACACAGCGAACGGAAAAACAAGCTTGGCTGCATATTTACTGTCAGTACATGATTACAATATTAATGACATTTGAAAGAAGAACAGAACTAACTTTACTCGGCGTTATTCAAGACCCTTTTTTCGATGATCGTTCTTTTAATTGGCTGTCATAATCGCTAAAGAAGCTTTCCTTGAACAAGCAGCCATCATGCCTTCGGACAGACTTGGCAGTCAAAAAGCTGGCAGTCTGAAGGACCCAACTGTTGCCAAATTATTCTTCACTGAAGACCCAGAGAAACTATTCGATGATTTACGCGAAATTGGCCATGGAAGTTTTGGCGCTGTTTATTATGTAAGTTATTTATGTGCTGTAAGGTGCAGGATAATGCTCTTTAAACTGTGTGTTTGATTTTCATGGTATTAAATGACTGATGAGAATAAGGCGGATAGTTGCTTTTTACTGCCAAATGTGCTTGGCTTTTGATTCTTGGCCTAAATACTTTCACATCATTGGTAGATTTCGTGTGTTTTTAAGCAGCTTTTTTTTAAGCTTTAGCCATTTGAATGCTGTTGTGCCAATCTGGATACCATAAAAAATTTATCTTCAAGCTCTTCAGTTCACTGCATTAAGGCTCATATTTAAGAATCTCAAGATACCGGTAGTTCTAAATGATGCAACAGTACGCGTTTGTACCCATCTTTCAGAGGTGGGCACAAATAACATTATATCAAAAACGCAACGCAACAAAGCGCAACGATCTTTTCAACCAGTAAAAGCGCAGCGCAAATTGCGCAATTTATTTTTTTAATTTCTGAAGCGCAGCGCAACTTTCGCAATGAGCTTTTTGATTCAGTTGATGCGTAACGCTATTCCGCAATTGCGGAACGGCATTTTCGTACCAAGTTAAAGCGCAACCTAACTTCCGCAATTGAAATTTCACAACACAGGGCAAATACCGCACTTTTTGCAATTTTTGACCGAAAAGAGTAAATAATCTGCTAAAGAAGGTCGACATTTATCAATATTTCGATCGAAATGGAACAAAATTACGGTCAATGTATAGAATTGCGCTATTAACCGAAAAAAAATTTGAAAGCGCAGCGCAATTAAAGGGCAACAAATTTTAAAGGCTTTATTTCGCAACGCAACTTCCGCAATGTTTCAAAATAAAAAATTAAAGCGCAACGCAACTTCCGCAATTGCGGAGGTTGCGGAAGTTGCGCTTTGCGCTTCTAATTGCGCTTTGCCCACCTCTGCCATCTGTCTAGTGTCTTCTAAACTTTTATGGGTTTTGTTGTGCGAGTTTCGGTTAATGGTGTGAGTAGTACAATATTGTAACGCAACAAAAACTTTTTAATCATCCAAAGAGTTGGGTATTGGTAAAGAATTAGTCGTCCTTTTATTCAAAGAGGGACAGTCTAGAGTCTAGATGCAGAATAGGGTCTGAATCAGTGTTTCCCCTTACTTGAATTCACCTGCTGGTGCCCAAATTTTTTCGAAACAAATGTGCTTAAAGCTGGAAAAAGACGTTTTAGATGCCCTAAATTTTGTATTTATCCGGTTATAAAACTTAGAGTCCTATTTTAACAAATTTGTCGACTTTCTGAAGCAAAGTTTCTTTACACTGCCAAAAATATATGCTTATGCTGGGTACTCATGATAATCTTCTTTTGTGTAAACAGCACTGTGGCCCAGTACCCCACAAAAGGAAGCTCTCTAAGAATCTTCGTCTCTAATAATAGGTGTCTTCCACCCACTCACCAATGAGGCAAGGATGGTAGCAGATAGTTTCATATTTCTGTTTATTTTCAGGCTCGCAACCTTGCGACAAACGAAGCTGTTGCCATTAAAAAGATGTCCTACGCAGGAAAGCAGTCTGTGGAGGTATGAGAAAAGTTTCTTTCAAAATCTCTATTTGTAGATTAGGAGACTTTAATTAGGACACCGATTGGTGGTTGAGTGGATAGAGCATCTGTAACCGAAACAGTAAACTCGGTTTTGATTCCAGGTCGGGTCAAACCAAATATTAAAAAAAAATTTTCACTACTGCTTGACGTTCAGCAATAAAAAGGAGAGTGTGAAGCCTCCACCGTGTGTGGTAGACAGGTGGCAGCTTGACTCGAAGACCGAAAGACTTGGCAGCTTCACTGTCTTTTGGCCAAGGCATGTAATTATATTACGGTACTTTTGGTATAAATTTATTGACGTAAAACATGGAATACGGAAATGTAAAGTAAGAGATCATCTTAATTTACTTGTAAATTATTATTATAACAGTTATTATTTTGGAAGTACGTTTCATGTTTATTGCATGACATTTTGTGTTTAAAAGAAGTTGCATGGATTTTAAAAGTTATGTTGTCTGTTGATTCCGTTTCTGTATCTTGGTAGAATATTTTCTGTTCTTAAAACTTTTACTTAAAATGCATTTGTTTAGAAATGGCAAGATATCATTAAAGAAGTACAGTTTTTGACAAAGATTCAGCATCCGAATATAGTTGAATACAAAGGCTGTTTTCTAAAAGAACATACAGCATGGGTAAGTTTTCAGTTTACTTATTTTTTTTATTATAAGATGTAGAAGAAGAAATAATAATTTTGTGAGTTTTGATTTTGAATTTGTTAGAACAGTACTGTATTTCATTTTTATAAAAAAATTTAATGATTAGTTTTGGATTGAATGGAAAATTAAGAACAGAAATAAAGCAAGTGAAGACAGCGGCATATTTTTACAATTTTTAACGTCTTTTAATTTTTTTCATATCTGTGATGGTGTTAAATCTTACTTGAGAAAACCAATCAAATTTTTTGATTTATTTTTTTCAGCTAACTATGGAATATTGCATTGGTTCTGCATCTGATTTAGTTGAAGTTCACAAACACCCCTTGAAAGAAGCAGAAATATCTGGGATTATACACGAGGCAATGTCGGTAGGTGGTGATTACATTAAAGTATTGAATTGATAAAGTAATCAGTTGGTGTCTAGTAAGACCCTAACGTGTTTGAAAATATTTTTACCCTATTATTCAAGTTGCAACGCTTTTTTTTTTTTATCTTGGTTCGGAACTTCAGATAGATTGTAGACTAAATATTTGCTTCGCCCATGTATTTGGAAAGCAAACGGGAATACAAGGGCTTATTCAACTAGGTTATTTTAATCTTTGGGTTGACTCAACTCGAATTAAAATCAAACTATCGATTGAATTAGTGAATAAATCCCTCCATCTACATCTTCAGGCAGTTTCTATCCGTTTTATGCATTCCGGTTGTGATTAGATGATCAGGTGTCTAGCATTACATCATTGCATTAACTATCGATCAGTCGATCATGACCCTGAATGAACCCAGATGTTGTTTACCGACATTTATTGTCGCCTTCTTGCTGTTTTCTTATCCTAATGAAAAATTTGATTATTTAATTTTCTCATTATATCGCAGCTTCCAAAATTGTCAACATGTTTGCGTATTTTAACCCCTGACAATTTCCTTTTAGGCCACAAAATGCCTCTTTGTCATTTATAAAATCCTAATTTTTGTACATTTGTAAACAATAAACATGTTGCTATAATTATGTTTGATGATAGAATTTATTTGTCCTAAACGTAAAATTGAATTCATCTGAAATTTAAACTCTCACACTTACCAAAAAAACTGAAAAAACATGTTACGGTCCCCAGCTAAATCCAAAAACCAGCCCTAGATTAGAGTCTGTCATAAATTTACTGCTTTTTTGGTCTTTTTCTAAGAGTCAATGCTTTTGAACCCTGTTTGTGGTTGTTCTTGTTTGCTCTAGATGAATTTCTGACTTATTCAATCACCGTGCTTTGAAAATCAAATGCCCTGATTTGGAATACGAATTTGTATTTTTAGGGCCTCCACTATCTTCACGTGCATAATAAAATTCATCGTGACATCAAAGCTGGAAACATTTTACTTACAGACCAGGGGCAAGTGAAACTCGCTGATTTTGGTTCTGCATCGATTGCCTCTCCAGCTAATTCCTTTGTTGGAACCCCATACTGGTATGAATCGAGTATAAAGTAAACATAAAACAAAACACGTCTTCTGCTCAAGCAGTACCAAAATCAAAGTTTTTTCTTTAAGGTATATGACACAATCACTAGCTATTTGATATTGGGTATTAAGACAGTTCAGTAGTTAAGTGAAAAGAGCGTTTGCTACTGAAAGGGTAAAAGACAGTTCAGTAGTTCAGTGAAAAGAGCGTTTGCTACTGAAAGGGTAAACTGGATTCGAATCGCGGCCCAGTATTACCAAAGTCTAAAATCGCTCTTCATAGTTTACCTGCTTGATGTTCCACAATAAAAAGGACAGTGTGAAGCTTCCGCCGTGTGTGGTAGACATGCGGGCTAATTAGCCCTTCCAAATTAGCACTAGCAACAATTTACTAATATGTAAGTAATCGGATTTAAATTGGAATTAACCAAAAAATGGCAAGTGCTTTAAAAATATGGCCCATGGACGTATTCTCGTAAAAATCATTCCAATCTCAATACTTTGTAATTTAATTGTGGCGGCCTAATTCCACGCTGCGTTGTTGCTTCGGTGCTTGTCTGATCAAGTGAACTACTAAAATTTACGTAACTTTAGGTCAATTTTATCAAAATGGTGCAAGATGTTTCTATTTTTAGCTCCATACCATTTGCATTAAACGTATTAGAAGGTGGCAAGATATTCTAGAACGCTTTGTCTCGCTGTTTACTCAGTTTGAAATAACTTGCACGAATTATTTACTCACAAACCTAGCAGACTATTGAATCAATTTAAACATTGCACAATTTATACGTCAGATTGGAAAGTGTTTGTGTTTGAGATTCCTGTTTTTGAGCTAATTATCACGTTCAAGAGCACCCACGTCTGAAATGGCAGATCTGAACTCAATTCTGTTGCAGAACTAATTAAATGCAGTACAATGCTGGCCACCGCTGCAGCTTTTTTTGGCAAGGGCTGTGTAGTCCTTGTAAAAGACACAGAAATGTACCCCGCTAATTTATTACTCGATTCGCCAAATTTCATTGCTGCATCACATCTTTATTGATCAGTGGTCGAATGGATAGAGGGTCTGCAACTGAAGCCGTAGACTCGGTTCGATTCCCGGTCGGGTCAAACCAAAGACCATAAAAATTGGTATTCACAGCTTTCCTGCTTGATGTTCAGCGATTCAAGGGACATTGTGAAGCCTCCGCTGTGTGTGGTAGACAGATGGGCAGATGGCAGCTTGACTCGAAGACCTAAAGGTCCCTTCGCAGGCTCCTGGCCAAGGCAACTCGGTAAATAAAATATAATTTAATTTATTCTTCTTTCACGAGAAAACAAAGGTGGCGCTATTCTTTGGATGAATCGGGGAACTATTTTTCCAAGGAAGCAACTGCGTAGTTGGGGTTCAATTTGGTCCAAGACCAAACCATCAAGATCGTAGTTCATAGCATCGTTTTTGATTTTTTGCGACAAATCACTTCAAATGCAACAAGTTTTGATAGAATTTGATTTCACAGGATGGCTCCAGAAGTGATATTAGCGATGGACGAAGGCCAGTACGATGGCAAAGCGGACATTTGGTCCATGGGAATTACCAGCATAGAACTGGCAGAACGGAAACCTCCGCTTTTCAACATGAACGCCATGTCCGCACTGTACCACATCGCCCAAAATGATCCTCCTCTCTTAAACGACCCAGAAACAGAAGATTATGTCCCCAAAACAACCTGGTCACAAGATTTCAAGTGAGTTGGGATGTTAATTAAGAGTTGAATCTGAATTTTGCCCTCTTGAGGCTTGAGATTCATGATATCTTTTATTTAGAAATTTTGTGGCTCTCTTACTGCAAAAAGTCCCGGATGATCGACCTACGTCAAACGAGGTTCTTCAGGTAGGTCGGAGAGGATTTTTTTTCTTTTTTTAACTTAAAAGCTGTCTTGTTAGTAAGCATCTTTTCTGTAACCTTTGCTTTTTACGCATTTGGTAGGAGTTCATTCAATAGCAACAGCTTTATGTGGCAATCAGTTTCTTAGGTCTTCATTTTCGTTTATATTGGTATATGATAATCTGTAGTCTTGGCGGCCTCTATACAAATTCCTATAGTCTGGGAGTCATATGCAATCTACAATTCCAGAAGATCCTATACAGAACTCGAACTAATCGATTCTTTTTGTTTCAGCATCCTTTTTTGACAAAGTCTCGTTCCGCCACCATTGTGCTGGAGTTAATAGAACGCACAAAGAATGTAGTTCGCGATTTAGATAATCTGCAGTATCGAAAAATGAAGAAACTTTTGATTGTTGACAATACTCATAAAGTAGGTCGAGATCTGCCGTGTTGGTTTACCAGACAGAGCGGCAAAAAACGAAACCTGGGGATGGGTCTAAGGGACTAACTGCCACCAGTCTGTCATTAAGGTAAAAACTCCGTCATCTTCGCTGACCGTTTTGAATACTGAACGTCAAGCATAAGCTATCAGTACAAAGATACGGTTTTTTGCATGACCTGACTAAAAATCGAACCTGACTCATTTATGGTGATTTGTTGAGAGCCCTGCGAAAAGCATTTTGTAGCTTTGTTGCATTTCGCTATGCTCTGTCTCAAATCAAAGGCTAGCCGTGATTAAAGTTATGCGGAAAACCTTTGTAGTTTTCGTGACCTTAAGGATGAAAGTTGATTTGGATAAGGTTACAGTACTCCAGTTCTAAGATTTGGAACTAATGCATTAGCATGACAGGTGCGTCCTTAGGTTTGCAACAAGGCCAACTTTGATGAAGCAATTTAAGTTGTAAAAAAGAATTCTTTTTATATAACAGTAAGGCCTAATATTCTTACGACTGAAAAGGCAATCGCCGTATCTTCCTACACGTGTAATTTCAAGATATTTTGAGAAATAAAGAGAGAAATTTAAGAATTCTGTCGAAATTCTAACTCTTTTATAGGTTAGGGCGATAAAAAAAAACTTGGTGCAGTTTTGTTATGTGTAAGCACAGCAATAAGTAAACATTGCGCCTTCCAATTTCATCGCAATATTTGTTTCGTAATAATTGATCGAGTTAAAAAAGAGATGTTATGCGTTATGATTATAACTTTCTTGATTGTGGTTGAGTTCTCTACCTCAATCCATTTGGCAATTTTCTTTATTGCGCCATATCAAGTGATTAGGGTTGTAAATTGGATTGTAAAATGTAGACTAACAGTGCCTGAGGCTAAATTATTTTACTAGTTTGTCATTGCTTGATTAATTAATAGTCGAACGCTATTTTTAGAAGCACTGGCCGTTAAACTGAGTTTATGAAATGAATTAATATGCTCTTTTGGCACTTCTCATGCATTGGTGTATAATGCGTTTAGTATCATCTGTGACTGAAATCTTATGTGGATTTCCTTTTATAAAACTATGTGATGCTCAAAAAAATGCGAGAGCTAACTTCCTCAATATTTTATTTTTTGTATCGTTCTTATTTTGTTGTGACATCTGTTTAAACAGCTTTTTAACTGTTATAGACTATTTTTGTTAAAAAAGGAACGGTTAAATAAACCAAGATTAGGCAACTCAGAGCTATTAAGATATTTTTAACAAGTAGCATCACTAGACAAGAAAAATGTTAGTTGCAGTCCAATAATAAAGATTTAACAAAAATTAAGTTATTCAGCAATAGAACCGCGAGTTTGGCTCTACTGTAACGTTTCAAAAACGGGTCTGTAATTTATGCAATGCGTAAAACATTTAGGGTTAGATTGAATGTGTAGTGGAAAGTTTAATGCACTACAATACGAAAATCACCTCAGAACGCTTAATTCATCATAATAAGCTGCCTTGTTTTAACATTTGCGACATTTTCATTTGACTTTTTGCAGAAAAGAATGTTAATAAGGATTCAGTTAGTTTTTGCATTTTAGAACCTCAATCAGCAAAACTCAACAGCTAGTGTTGACCACAACAATGCTGCGGATGATGACTCAGAAGTACTGGTGAGTAGATTGCATTTTTTCTCTCTGGACTCTTTGAACAAGGTCAGCTGATTGTATGACGTCATTGAACGGATGAACGCTTTAGTGGGTATTCTCTCTTTTGAATTGGCAAATTGCAGCTACTCTTTTAGTTTTAATCCTGGGATTGTTCTGGTAACCCTTATGCCAGAACATCAAATAAAATTTATAGTACTTGACACATTCGTAAGTTGCATTGAAATTAAGATTTATTAAAGATTAGAATATTGAAGATATTAGGTTGATTTTTTTTTAGTATTCGAAACTAAAGTTGCAATTTCAATGCAATCGTTTGTTTACAGAAGTTAGTGTTCAAGATTGCACCATTTTTGATTGCTTAAACGCAAGGCGTTGTCTTCTGAGACTTTTAAAGGTTGAGAAGGAAATGAATTATCATTTTCGTTGAATTTTTAGTTTTTTGCCAATGAATTAGTTGCAATGCTACAGAAGAACTCGTCCAAAAACGAAATATCGGCCTAAATACACAAAATAACCTTTTCATTCCAACTGCAATTTGCATCAGCCAGCATTTTTACGTCAACAAAGCCTAATCTGTGTTTAAAACGTCATAGACTTTTTTGTCTGACAAAAATTAACCAGAGCTGTGACCTACGCTAGTCAAAAAGGCAAACTTCATTTAACCGTTAAATTGTTGTTATTTTGATAAATTTTATCCCAATTAGAACCCTTACACCAGAATGAGCGCTGAGTCCAACCCAAACCCAAAACCTGTCTAACCGTGGCCAAGAATACAAAGGCGTCGTTCTTACGACGACCATGATCGCATGATCTAGGTTCAACCCGCACCCTGGCCACGTTATCGCGTCCGTGGATAAGAGACGCTTTACAATGATTGTCTTTGTATGGTGGCTTCGGACAAGCAGCAAATTTAGTGAGAAAAAGTCAAACGTCAATAGAAAAGCGTGGAATACTGTCAACTCCTAAGCGAGTGAGGATTCGTTTCAATCAAAGCGCAACCATTGCTTCCTCGTGAGTGGAGGACAAGCACGTATCTGTCAATCCTAGCGTTAACTCACAAAATCGAAAACTAGAATCACGCGCATTACTGTAATAATTCTTATCTACAAATACCGGTAGACGGTTTTTGCTAGTTACTAGTTGTACTTTCCGCCTCAATTTCTGGTCGTAAAGATTAGCGTTAATACTTTTATACTATGACAAAATTATGTGGCAACAGTGAATGTTTTTACCCTTGTCTGGATTTGGATGTTTTTATCCTTACTGCACAAATGTTAGTAGTATAGTTATGTATAATTTGAGCAATTTCTAACTGATTACTTATCATGGTTATTTGACTTGGAATCGCGAATTTAATTGGTTTGCCTATAAACTGGTAGTTAATTTGTATGATACTAGAAGTTTTAACTATGAACATTCGCAGAAATGGTAATTATTTTAGTTTAACCTTCGACGCTCTTTCGTCCACTAGTTTCTAGTATGGTAATTAGTAGGGTGGGTAGTTTAATTTAGTAGAATGATTATGCGAAATTTAATTGAAAAAGTGTCGTTTATTTTAGTTTGAATCATTTTTATTAATATGCTAAATTACGCGTGCAAATGAATACACTGTGCAGTATTTGCATTTATCAAGCTTTACCAAACTATTTGCAGTAGTCTCGCAAAGCGTTTGATTATATAACTCTTGTAAGTTATTCATGCATACGATTAGGGTCTCTATGTCTGGCTTACCAGCGCCAACACCGTTCACCCTTTTTTGGGTTTTGTTTGCAAGTCTTTCGTCAAGCTGGACTGCCACGACAGGTTGCAGGGTTGCCACATCCTGGAAAAGTCGGGTTTTTCTATTCTGGAAAGTCTTTGAGTTTTGTTTTTAAGTCCTGAAAAGTGTCTGAAAGTTTTTCCTCTGCTTCAGTGGGACCGAATAGTGAAGCCACTTAGCTTTACATCAAATTTTTTCTTGAATAGTAAGTTTAAAAAAATATCTTGGTGTAATTGCTCAGTCCCAATGAGTAGTTAAGTGTATCTATCCAATGTCACCCACTCCCTGACCAGTCGGGGAATTGAACCCCAAGCTAGCTACTCGACGCTTTACCGACCAAGTTGGCCACTCCACCGCCCTAATAATAAAGCGTTAGCTAACAACTTAATAATGTTGAAAAGCATGGCGTATTTTGTATATGATGAATTGCGTTTCACCATTTTGACGCACTTGGATTTATACAATATTCGGCCAAAATCCCCACCACGATAGTACTACAAAAACGAAACTTATTGTTTTAAAAACACAGGATATGAGTGGGCAATGGGCACCTATTAGACTTCCCTAAACTTGCAAGCCTTTGTGTGCTTATGTAGCTATGTATTGTTGATGATTTGTGAGTTTCGACTGCAAAGCGCCATCGGCTTCCAGCGTTGCCCAGTAGTTTTGACAAGAGACTTTACGTATCTTATTACGTGAGCTTGAGTGAAAATTTTTCTTGCTCATTAAGTTTTGAAACAACATCCTTTCGGTCTTCAAGTTACGCTGCCACCTGTAATACCACACTCGCTTGAGGGCTTCACATTATCTTTCAATGATGAACGTCAAGCAGTCGAACCCGAGTTTACCGTTAACGTCAAGCAGTCGAACCCGAGTTTACCGTTGCAGTAGCAGTCGCTGTGTCCATCCAATTAACGATCTTCTGCATCTAGAATAACTAAACTCATCTTTAAAAGTCAGTATAAAATATTTTCTAATTTCTTTTACGTATTGAATTCACTCTGTCGCATCTTAAAGCAAATCGGATTCGGCTACTAGAGTTGGCGCAGTTAGTAGAGCGTTAGGTTAGTGAAGGAGAGGTTGCCGGCTTTGGGTTTGATTTCCAAACAGTCAATGCGATGTGTACATGGAAAAGAAACTTTACGCTTATTTTCCATTTGGGTCAAGCTGTTTACCCGTTTTGGTGACCCAGACGGACGAACAACTTGCAAAGAGAATCAAAAAAGGACTGCTTAGCGTTGGTGTTGTTAGACAGACGCAGAGTACTTGGTTTATATGCATTAATGAATGAATGAATTCGGCAAATATCGTGCTTTTTAAGGTCGCATTTGCTTTAACAACGCCTGAGCTATAAGTGTTTCAACTAGGCATGTTTCACATTCTGTGACAACTTACGTCGCCGAAATACCCTTGTTTGACTTTCTCTTGCTTTTTGCGATCAGGATGATGCGGGACGAACGGACTCCTTGCGAAGCAACCCATCCCTATCGAACGCCACTAGTAGCAGTAAAAGCAACAGCGTTAGCAGCCTCAACGACACGGTATGTAGCTGATTTGTTGTTGCTCCAAATAGAATTGGAAAAATTTTTTGGTCATTTTATTTCTGAAATTTTGTTATCATTTGCACACCCTAAAGTGTAATTATAGAGCTTGCATGTAAAAAGATGCAAAATCTTTATTTTTGGTCGTTTTGACCGCAGTGTTTTTACGGTCAATTTAGGTCGGTGATAAAAATTAAATTTAGGTATGTAGCCTTTGTATAACCCTTCCTTAGATATCAGATGTGCTTTAAATGAGCTGAAGTGGCTTTGCGTTCTGAGAAATGCATCTTTTATTTTATGATAGTTTAATTTGTGTGGTCGCTTAATTCAGCATAAAGTTGTTTATGTGGCTCTGGCTACTTCAGTTGTTATTTAACGTAAAACTTACGCGAAAGCAAACGAGTATGATTTTCTGATCACTACTAGGTCGCTTTTTCTGAATCAGTTCGGTCCCTGGTCATTTTTTTTCGTGCTTGATTAGCCATATTCAAACGGACCAAATTTCTGTTTTCACTTGTTTAACGCCGAAGCGTGTAACGAGTTTGTGGGGCCCATTCCTGCTTCATTTGTGCCGGGTAGCCTAGCTCCTTTCGAAGAAATGTTGCAGCGGTGGCGAATCGTTGGCGTTGCCTGCGTCCAATTTGAACGTCACCAGACAAACGTATTACTATCGCTTGATCAACTAAGCATTTTTCAAATTGAAGACTAACTTTCAATGGCTTGTATGCTATATAGGTAGGTATTCGGGTTCTCTTGATGCAATCCAATAAAAGATTATATAGAGAGTCATCTTTTGACCTAGGTTCGAACTTTATGTGCTCATGTTAATTGGAGGCTTGGAAACATTTTTGATGACATCATTTTATTTTAATTCTAGCGTTTGAGCGACACGAGCAGTCTGAACAGTCAGGAAGGCGCCGGTAGCTGTGTATCGGAACAAGACGGATACTCAACTCAACAGTCAACCGCTGCCTCCACTGCACTTTACGCAACTCCGTCCTCGTCCTACCAATTCACCAGAACTGCGGTATGTGAGTGTTTAGTCCAGGGGTATCTGAAATCTGGCCTGCAACGCAGTTTCATGCGGCCCGCGCCCCGCACTTGTTTTTTCTCAATGTGTTACTACTGAAGACCTTTGTTTGAAAAAATTCAGGGCTTTCTCATTAGAGTAATGCCGTATAAAGCTCGAATCTGCCGTTGGTTTACACGTTTGCAACGTCATAGATGACGTCTAGTGACGTCACAGCACATGAGGGCGCGTCGTTTGAAAGTTAAATACTACGGTAGAGCACTGCCCTTGATTAATTGTGTGTTATTTCCGGTTTACGAAGTAGTACCAGCATGACCTTTTTCACTTGACTGTCGCTATGATTAGAGGTTTTGCTCTATTCAAGTTATCTGGTTTTAATCGATTCAAATATAATTTTGTTAACTTTTCTTTGGGTTAGTCGCGTAGCATTTATCCTCGGGGACTTGTAGAAACCAGAGCCATCGTTTTTATTTTAACGGTATCTACCAGCAGTTTTTAGTATGGTTGCATTAGCTATTCAAATTTTTCAGTACGTTTCTAATCAACTTTTGCAGTGACATCATAACAACTAATGTGTATTTTAGGCCCCTTCTGGTGTCACCCATGGTCATTCTCATTCAAGAAGTGATGTTGGACCGTCTACGTCAATACCTCACTCTAATCTCGCCGGCTCCTCCAAGCCGCAAATGAACAGGCACAGGTCGCAAAGAGACAGGTTAGCAATCATAGTTCATTGATGCTCAGCTAGCTATGCTGAAAATAATTCTTGAAAAAAAGTCAAAAGGTTGTGAAGGTTTAGAAACAACGCATTGTTATTTTCAATCTTGATTTACCTCGAGCGAAAACACTGTTTTTGCTCGCTAGATCAGTTCCGCATATAAGTTTAAATTTTAGAAAATTTCAGGAAACTAGAACTGCATTCAAGTTTTTATACGTACTGCTACGAAAAGCATTATATCATTTTTGGTAGCTCTGGCTAGCATTGGCTGTCCTTTTTTAGTGCTTGTGTTTTTTATTGTTTGTTCTAGTATAGAAGCGAATGTGACGTTTCAACCAGTTATTGCCTTGGCACATAACCGGCATGCTGTGGAATTTTGGTTGTTTAGAAGCTGATTTCATCTGTATTGTTTCAAATTATTTGTAAACTACTTACAGTATGTAGCTGGTTATTGTTGTCACGTGCGGATTGAGAAAAAATTCTACATGTGATGCTTCACCCCGCAGCCAGTTTTAAATTTGTTTCAATAGAGTTTTATGTCACATAAATATTTCGGGAAGTTTTGGCCTGCCTATTACACAAAGTTTTGTTAGGCCTGCTTCCCCTTCTGGTGCTGCATATCATCTTCAAGACACTCTGAGTGCTGAACAAAAACAAAAACGCCTTGAAGAAGTCAAAATGGAGTCGTCAGGGTATTAAAGCTGGCGTTAAAACTTTATTTTTGATGGGTTCGAGAAAAAAAAATTAAAAAAATCGGATTTCCGGTTTCGTTTTTGTTTGATTTTGGTTCTTTTTAACCAACGCCTTGATTTGGCGAAAGTTTAAAGCCTGGAAAGCATGGTTTATTTGGTTATTGGTGCATGTTTACAAACTGTACATTTCGTTGTTTGCAAGGACTTATCAGAGCTCTGGTTTAATTCCTTTACCTTTCATTTCCTTATATTGCTTTAGGCCTTGCGATTTGGGAAACTTTTACGTAAAATTTTTATGGAGCAACGTAAAATTACACAATGGTAGGCTTTGTTGGTTCATAAACAAAAAAAATGCAGTAGAGTGGAATTGTTTGATCCGAAAAATTAGAGCTTAAATAGATAAAACATATTTACTCTAAACTTTTGTTTTGGTTGGTATTTTTAACGTGTAGACGTTTCAGAAGTTAACTTAATGCCTGTGCGACAGATATATTATGGTTTTGAACTCAATTGACTTCTATTTATTGATTGTTTTCATTGTTTTTTTTTGCTTGAAAAAGTCATCATTTGTTTTCGAATATGAATTTTGCATGCAATGCTAGTTACTTCTTTATTACTTATCTTGTCCGATCATGTGGTGTGTTACGTAACAGTTTAGAAGTTGCATGTATTGTAAAGGTTTTGCTTGTGACTCTTCAAAAAGAACGGCTTTTTACTATCTATTTCTATTATATCGAGCTTTTGCTGTGTCTTCTGTTTTGCTCATATTCATTTAAACGTTCCGTTTGATAAGACATTCCATCATCAATACTAGCCATGGACATCTTGGTGAACATGTGATTTGACCTTTACACACCTGCAACAATTTTTTTCACTTTGGAAATCACAATAAACTAGAATTTCATGCTGTGATATTTCTTGAGACGCAAACAACCACAGTCTTGTCGTTGCGTTGCAGCCACAAAATTCTGTGAAGTTGGAATTATGTGCTATAATACGACGCTTTGCTTTAGCACTGCAAGTTAGATTTCAGTAAAAATTTAAAGTGTAAATACGGTCATTTTGTCACGGCTTATCTTAAAACCAGTCTTTCAAAGCCATTTTTGAATTTCTCTAGTCCCACTTTAGAGCCTACGAATTACTTTAATATTACTCAGCTTGATCGTAGGCGCGAGTTCATTCTGGTAATACACCCTTAAATCTTGGGTTTTGTTCAAATGTCTCATTTAGCACTCATTATAACACAGATTTGCTACCATTCGTTCTGCTCGCGCCGTTTATCGTCAGATAGAGGACCACGAGGACAACAGACATCGGGAACAGCTACTCGGTTATAAGAAAATGAGACAACAACATCAAAAACAGCTTATCAATTTCGAACACAAACTCAAAAACGAAATGGACGAATACAGGTAATCACAGCCTTTAGCCTCACACCATGAAGCATACTGCATTTAGGTGTGTTAGATTGTATGAAACTTTTTTGTTACGGAAGCGTACACCTCCAAAAGGATATAATCTGTTGTCGTCATAATTTGAATTGTTGCAGCGCGATGAAATTATGCTTTATGACGTCATTGTTGTGAGTTAAGGCACGATTTTCTTGCATTAACAGCCTACAGTTTCCTTAGCTCTTGACATTAATTAACATGCTACTTGCTCATAGTCTAGCAGCTAGACTACACACGATATTGAGTTCGCGTAACGCCAAAAAGTTCTAGCTGTGCTTGCAATGACTGAATGTAGGCCAATTTGCCTTTTAACTTTGTCACGGCTTACACTTATTTGAGTGTTATGGGCTCCAGAAAACCCATGGTCTATGTTTGATAATGCTAGTGTCTCAATTGTATAGTTTGTATTCTGGTACTATTTGTAGACTTTTTAATGAAAAAAAAAAACAGTTAGAGAAGCATTTGCTACTCCAAGCCACCAAGGATTAGGGCAGGGGTCGACAACCTTTTGAAGTAGTGGGCCACATTCAGTCGTAACAAGGTTTCAGCGGGCCGCCACCATTCCAGCGGACCAAAAGAGAAAGGTCTTCGCCAGGAATTCAGGCCTTTTTTTGGCCCAAAAGTTGGCGAAGACCAAAAAAAAGGTCTTCGCCAAAATTGAGCTCTTTTTTGCCCAAAAGTTGGCGAAGACCACAAGAAAGATTTTCGGCGGTTTATTGGTGTTTATCTATCATTAAAAAAAGAAAAAAGGTCGCTGGCCGGATGACAACAAAAGGTCACGGGCCGGGTAAAATGCCTTGGCGGGCGGTAGCTATCCGACCTTTGATCTAGGACATCCATCTTATAAACAGTGAACAACCCAGTAGCTATGCTAATAAACAACTGTGTGGCCTCTAGCTACTTCAACACAATTAACAATTAAGACGTCCTACACTATGCGTGAAATCGTGAGCGTACGAGCATAAGCCTAGTTTATTTTAACCAACTGGCAGTTTGTGCGCTGGAAGGCGGTACGTCAGGCGTAGTGAATTCTCTTTTAATATTAACAAAAGGTATGCTCACACGTTCGCGATTTACGTCAAATGCAGACCAGGCTTTACCTGTGCCGATGTTCAAATGCAATTACGTACCGCACAAATAACTTCTATATCAAGGGAGTTCCGGAAAAATAAGTTTAAATTCCATTAAAAATGTAATTATTTTTATCCTTTTTTGCGTTTAGCGTGAAGTTGATCAAGGAGTTGGAGAGTCTCCGCAATCAATTTATTCAGGAATTGGATCGTTTGATAAAGAAGCACCAGCAAGAACTAGACAAAGAGGCTAAGACATCTCAGAGCGATGAAAAGAAATTCTACCGGCACCTCACGCAACAGCATGATCAGGAAATGAAAGAATTCCTCAACGAAAGAAAGAAATTATACAAACAGAAAAAAGAACAACTAAAATCGGTAAAGCATTTTGCTCAACTTAATTTCCTCGGATAGGATAATGAATGAATATTTGCTGAAAAACGCATTTCTACTCTTTCGACTTATGTAGTTTTCATTCAAATAGCTAAATTTAAGCTTGATTAGTTCTGAATAGCAATTATCTTGGTACACCGTTGAGTTAGTGTAGGGATGTGTTTCGTGCAAAGATAGATTCTAGCCACAAAAACGGTTTTCCGTCTTAGTGATCTCAATGTAATCACAATTTTCCATAGCTGAATATGGAGGAGATAATGATGAATGTTGCTAGGAGTACGGTATCCTTAACTACTTGATCGTTCATCGCCACTAAGGCGTTGCAGGACTTTGGGGTGTTTTTTGACAAAGTGCTTTTGAAAGAATCAGACCCAGTCGCACAGTCAGCAAGGTTTGAAATCGTACTTTGTTATTTCTCATCCAGGACTCGAGCAACTTACGAGCCACTAAGGAAGTGCGTAACAACTGGGTGCAACAACAACTGACTGCCACTGCTCGTCTACACGCCGAAGCGGAGGAGGACCTGAAAGAACGGCACCAGCAAAATCTTGAACTGGAATGTAGAAAATACAGAAGAAGAGGCTTGTTAGCTCGACATAACCTCGAACAAGACCTTCTGCGAGAGGTATTGTGGTCTGTGATTGCTATATATTTAACTTAACATCTTTTAAATAGTAAAGATTTTGGTGATAGAAATATTCAGTTAAAGGATAAAAATTTTTTCTGATTCATTTTTGACTTTTTTTTTGTAAGTCGTTGTTGAAGCTTCAACTTTTGTTTTCTTGGCTTGCAAAAAATTTCCTCAGATCTCTTTCCATTTGCTCCTTTTTGACGTTGCGAGAATCTTGAGCAAACGTACAGTATACTTGGAAAACACTTACGCTTGTCCAACCATTCAAATAGCTATTGTCACCCGGGCTTAAAGGCATTCCATTATTTTAGTCATTTCAAACGTTGTTGCATTTTTATGATTTGTGCTAGAATTTTAAGCTGGTATGCAAAAATCTGAATTTAATTTTTCATTCCTTCTCACTAAAATGGCTAAATTTTCTTCGGTCATCCATTCAAAAGTTGGTCAAAACGGAAAGAAAACTAGGCGACATACCATTACCTGCAATTTGTATCCAGGAGCTGAATATGAAGCAACGACAGAAAGACAAAGAACATGAAGTGTTGCTGGCGCAACACGACTCGACACAAGCGCTTGAATACAAGCATCTGGGCAGCATTCAAGATCAAAGGATGGAGCATTTGAAGTAAGTTTAAAAAATCGAAAGTCTAGTACGAATACTAAGGAGGTGACTATATCACCGAAACGAGAATAAAACAAAAACAAAGAATACTCATTCGCGTTCATTTACTTTTTTAAGGGTTAGGATTGGGGCTTGGGTTAGAGTAATAAAAAAAAAATACTAGTGATATTTCTGTAGATACTAAATCTGTTAGCGTGAGCACGAAGTCTGAAAGTTTTCTTGAACAAAAACGGTACCAGCTCTACCCTACTAGTTTGAGAAAACAAAATAATGAATTCTTGTTTTTCCGTTTTGTCTAACAATAACATACTGGTAGCCTGCAGTAGCTGTAAAGTCAATTGCACATTTGCGATCTTAAACTTAATTAAAGATTTTTGCGACCTTGACTTTGGCAGTTCGAGTATCTATTTTATTGCAGATCCCAACACCAGACTGAATTAACGAATCAAACCGAATATTCACAACGACGAGATAATGAATTGAAACGAAAACATGCCGCCGCAATCAGGCAAGCTCCGAAAAGCTTAAAGGTACAAGAAATTTGACATAAATGCGTTATGCTGCCACCATCATTTTTAGGTTGATCTTAAAGAGTGAATTCAAATTGAAACGTATATAATGGTCCTTTTTAGGGCTCAAAAAAATCAGTAGCGTTTTGGTTTTTTTAATTGTTTGGGCGTAAACAAAAATACCGCTATCCGATAAATAGAAATTGTCTTTTTGAGCTTTCTTTCGTAAATGCAGTCTCTAGAAACGCTACCGCAAAACCACTCAGCTAAGTAACTGCAGAATATTCTTTTTCAGTCGCGAATCATTATATACAGCTTTGCTTATGTTAAATAAAACCCTCCGTCTCTTAACCGGCATTTAACACATAAAGTTCGTTTGTGAGTGCTCGATTATTCAATTCGACGAAATTGCCAGACAAAATTAGTTATAATCTAATAATGCAGCAATCAACTATGCCTACTTTTTATTGTTATTGTAATGCACTCGATGTTTAAAATGGATTATTTAAGCTTCACTTTTTGACGTTTCTCAAATAGATTTTTAAGGACGATTTGTGGAGCCGAAAATATTGGCTCAAACCTTTAAGAAATATGACAAAATGTTAGTTGCCGTTACGTGTTTTGCGCTGATGTTTTACAAATTATAAGTCTATTGCATTGTTGTTTGTGGCGTGGATATAACTAAACGTCACAAATATTCAGACTGTGAGTTGGCTTATTTTCTTTAGTTACGGGCAGGTTCTCGCCGTAAATTCCTTTTCATTCATTGTTAAATAAATGCAAATAGTGCGCTGTGTTTTCCTTATCGACTGACTAATAGGCGTTGTATTTAATCCATTCGTTTCTGGAACGGAAGGTTATAGGTTTCTTATTCAGCTTTCCTAACCTTGTCACTTTTTCGCCAAAAACTGTTGCCCAAGTGCAATGTTACGGAGATGGGCTGCACAAACTCATCACACGCTTAGAGAGTATAAAATAAAGAAGAGTTGAATTGCAAAGATTTCACAGTTAAATATTTTTCTTTAAAATCGTGTCATAGAAAGCTCAAAAAGGAAGCTGTTGCAAACTTGCAGTAACAAGACCGGAAACTGATGATTTTGTGAATGGTTATGACGTCACGTTACGTCACACAAGGTTACGCCTTAAACGAAACCCGCATGAGCGCTCTATACTTTAGCGTTCGAGCTGTAAAATGTTGTTTACCTGATCTTTGAGCTCTTGAACTCCTTGTTTTGTCAAACCAGTGAAGTCACCCAAGGGTTCTTAGAAGTCAGGAAAAGCTTGATAAGGAGTTTTGGGACACTTCCCAACTCTACTACTAATTAGTAACGGCTGCTTTGTCAATAGAGTGTTTATCAGTAGTTCGTTTTTGAATATTATTAAACCGATACGCAATTATCCTGCCAATTGCTGGAATCATGTGATTCCGGATTAAACTAGGATGTTTTGCTCGAGATCTCGAGGCAAATAGGCCAATTATTTTATGTTGATCAAATTTAGTCAAGGGGGTTCACGACAAGTACCAGCTCTACCCCACTAGTTTTGAAAAACTATTTTGATCAAATATATTTGCAGTTGCATTTTTCCTAATTTGCGAATGGTCGAACTTGTTAGATAATTTCATCAAATGAAATCATACAAATGCTACAATTTCATTATCGAACCAAAGTTAGTTTTCATACCTTGAAACGATTTTGGTGTTTTAGACAAAAGAGAGTGTGATCAAAAAGCAATATCACGAAACAGTTAAAGTTCAAGACAAGCAATATAAAGCGTGGCGAAATCACGTTTCTGAAACAGTACCTCGAAAAGAACAGAAAGAGGTAAGATAAAAAAAAATTGCTGATGTTGTATCCCAAGCTTGCATATGTGGAAAGATGTATCCCTTTCTCCAATATTAGCACATCATTTGTCCGAAGGAAGGTTTGATTTATCAGACCATTTAACTGGTTGGTGGTCGAGTGGGTAGAGCGCCTGCTACTGAAGTGGTAGACCTGCGTTTAATTCCCATTAGGGTCAAAATAAAGACTAAAAATTGGTATTCGGAGCTTCCCTGCTTTACGTTCATCAATAGAAGGACAATATGAAGCTTCCACTGTGTGTGGTGGACAGATGGTCAGGTGGCTGCTTGACTCAGGTGGACAGATGGTCAGGTGGCAGCTTGACTCAGGTGGCAGATGATCAGGAGGCAGCTTGACTCGAAATTGAAAGGTCTCTTCGTTGATTCTGGCCAAGGAATCTTGGTAAATAAAGATTTAGTTACACTTACTACAACGACAGCATGATGCTACCGCTTGAGGACATCCATGACCTAAATTGCTTCTTTCCAAAAAGAAATGATTCGTATTTCATCAACAGTGGTTGATAGCCAAATAATCACTGGTAGATAGCTGCTGCAAAATCCTGACAATTTTAATACTTTTTTAAACATCGTTAGTAAAGTTGTTGTGAGCAATGTTCAATGCTTAGAATGTTGTTTATTACCATGAAACTAGAATATCCGCCCAACGCTAGTTTAAAATCGTTATTTTTTTAATGGTTTGTTGCTATGTTAGCTTCTGCGTCGAATGAAAGATGAACAAATGAGAAAAGTGACATTGTTGGGGGAACAATACGAAAAATCAGTTCTCGAACTCTACCAAAAACAATCGGTGAGATGCTTCCTGTGCTCGCCTACGGTTGATAAGAAGGAAATAAGTCTGAGCATCCTTATCTACTCCGTATTTTTCATGCTTAATGTGATGTTTTGCCTACTTAGTTCTGTTTTTTCAGTCACAGGTTGCAGTGCATAGCTTAAATCTACAGAGATTTGACAATGATATCAGCTAAACGCCGAAAGGCTGTAAATTCAGTCAAACTCGGTTTCAAATTTGTTTACTAAATTTATTCTTTGTGAAATCTACAAATAACCAACTTTAAGAAATATACAAATAATGAGGTAAAAAAATATCTAAACCTACCTGACACAGTACCGCAAATAAATGATATTTAATTGTTGGTTGCAATTTTATTTTTCATCCAAGCAAATGTACATCGCTAACTGACAATGCAATTCCTCCGTTTTTTTTTAGCTGTGTGTTTTGGTTCTTAATTTTTACCAATTCTGCTTTTAGAGAAAAAACCAAAAATGAATCAAAAAGTCAAAATGGATGTAATACTGAGTACCAAACTTCAATTGTTTGTTTTTTTGAATGGAACAAAATGCAAATTGACACCGATATTTTGCAAGTAAATTTTCTTTACTAAGTTGTTAGTTATGTTTCTAGATCAAGTTGTCCGACGCTCAAGAAAAAGAGCGGACATCTTTAACCGCCCAGCTTCAGCAAGAGTTGGAGATGTTGACGGCTTACCAGTCAAAAGTAAAGAAAGTGACGGAGTCCCAACATGAGCGGGAACTCAAAGATTTGGAACAAAAAGTTTCCCTGCGAAGAGCAATGTTGGAACAAAGGGTAAGATCGGAAAATTCCATCTTTGTTTTTGCTTTTTAGTATGTTTTGAATCTTTATTGTGCTTTAGCCGTGACTTTTTTCAGGTTTATTTTTTTGGGGTGCGTGTTTTTTAATGATATTGAAATCTAGGTGAGCTATATCAATTTATTTTGAGTTAAGATTTGAATAAACATTAAACTCTTTCTTTAATAACTGATTAAATTTCAATGTAAAATGAGCCTTCGAAAAAGCGCTTCACAAACTTCAATGTTACTAAAACTTTTTCGTTTCAGACTGAGGAAGAAACTGTAAAACTAGAAGCGGAACGTAGCGAACGAATTCGTCGATTACTCGATCAACAAGGCAGGGAGATCGAAGAATTTGACGCGGAGAGTTTAAGGATGGGCTTTTCCACTGTGGTCATCACTAACTACGGTGATAAGGTCAGCCAATAACTCTTGTTTTGGAGCGAATTTAGATATGAGTAGTTAGTTTTCTACTTCGGTAAATCCGTAATAAAAGAAATGCAACTTTTATTGAAATAGGTTTGCTTAATGTTACAGACATCTCTGGAATTTTAGTTAAAAGAAGACTGCTTGCAAAGTTAATGTGGGTTTCTAAAGTTAAAGAAAACATATTAGATTAGATTGGCGTTGACTCCCTCCTTCTTGATCCCAGCCGTTCCAGAGATATTCCACTTCAAACACCTTGGAGGAGCGACCTTGATTTTGTTATTAATTGGCAAACTTGGCGTTGGTAATATTTGGGACACCATCTCGGTTTTATACCAGGGCAACTATAGGGTTTTGCATTGAGCCTTTAACTTGCATGTTCTCTTACTTTAGGTATACGTCGATCCTCATGTCCGTGGAGCCGGAGAGGCTGGAAGGAGTGGATCAGGGCAACAACAGCACCCATTTCATGTCTCTGCTTCCACCTCCGCCTTACCACTAAACCACTACCAAGCTGCTGGGGGAAGCCAGGTGCCCATGTCTCGTAGTAGCAGTGGTACCAGCCTACGCCACGACCCAGCTGTTCCCCATCATGGAGAACCTTACACTTCCTATATTCAGCGTTCCTCCAGAGCTAATTCAGACGTTATCCGGAGGTCAAACTCCCCTTCCAGCCTGAACCATCAAAGACAGAGTTCTGGCAGTGGATATTCGCGATTTTCAGTTAATAGGTGAGCAAATTGAGCAAGTATTTAAAGAAAAGCTTTTTTAGTCAACCCGTCTGTTTTCCATAAAGTTGTGGGAGTTTTTATGTAGTGCAAGTAGTATTTTTTTCTACATTGTAATTGTAAGTACTGCTTATTCGCCAAGTTGCCTAGGCCAGGAGGCTACGAAGGGGACCTTTCGAGTTTCAAGTTGCCACCTGTCTACCACATACGATGGAGGCTTCGCACTGTCTCTTGTAATACTGAACGTCAAGTAGGAAAGCTGTGATTACTAATTTTAATAGTCTTTGGTTTGACCCGACCGGGTATCGAACCCGGTTCTACCGTCGGTTGGAGCTGTCTGCCTTTTTCCGGTGGATGAGATCGCAGTGCAACGGGAATACTACACTGCAAAACACCAACTGAGCTGGAAAGTTCAGGAGAGAAAAGCAGCCATCTCCACACCAGTCAGAAAGCGCGCTGTCATCACACAGGCGACCATTACTGATGGATATCGGATACATGTTAGTCGTCTCTTACAACTTGCTGTTTAGGGCTGTCAAGATCTTGCTCGTTGGTAACGTGGTAGTGGTTTGTTGTTTCAAGTCCAATTTTTCAGTTTCCAAATTGCTATTTTTGTCTCCAGGTTTCATCAATCTGGCAACACAAACCGCAACAATAGCACTAGAGTGAGCCCCCATTTGCAACGGAGGGTCCTCGGCCCCAGTGAGAGTGTCCCTCTTCAAGCAGGCCGAAACAGTCCCATGATGGGACAGCGATACCTTAGTACCGTAGCCGTGGACGAGCATGCAGCTCCTATGCTCCACCGTGTTGCTGCTAATTGGGATGAGAGGCAGCATCCTGTTAGAGGCCTCGAAGAGAGATCAGCTCTGACCTCTAGCGGATCCCATTATGGCTCTATGAGCTCTCTCAACCCCCCTGCCCCATACAGTCACCATGGTAACCACCAACGTGGCAGGGCGGGCCGCAGTTTAGACGAAGGAGACCCGACCATGACGTCATCAAATTCCTACGTAATGCTGTCCGCTTCTACAAGTGGCCATATGGACCGCGTGAGTCCCATTAGTCGTCGTCCCTCTGGTGTCGACAAGTCCTCTTCTTATTGCCAGAACGGCCGCAATACCCCCCGAATGGAAGATCCGCGGCAACAGGCCCCTGGTTCCCACATACAGCGGTCCCACCCAACGAGGATGTCTGGGACATCTTTTTCATCGTCGTTTCATTGAAACCCAACATTTGGGTTCGAAACCCTTTTCCAAGCTACGGTCCGAGCTATTGCATGTACTAGCCTGGCTACAGCTGATGGTTGGCAGAAGAGACGTTTTGGTGATGTTTGAATCCATATTCAGTGTTCCATAAAATTCAAAAGGATAAGAATTTTTTGTGCTTGAAACCATTTATAAAGTTGTGTTTTTATTGCAAAATGTATTAGCAACTTGCGACTTCACTATGTAGTTATTGAAAAGAGTCTGAAATGCGATTAAAATTTCGAAAAGGGCGAAAAAAACATATTTTTATGATATGAGCCTCCTAATATCCAATTGCTTTCCATAATGTGCTTCAAAGCAAAACATAGTCATTAGAAAGCTCGTTTTATTACCAATTTAACGCTGGTTTATAGTTGGATTGCTAGAGCTTTGAATATCTTCTTGTAACACTGGCTTTCCACATCTTAGCTGTGTAAAATTACTGCTTTTTACGGGATTCATTTTTTACACCCTAACATCAGATTTAACTGTGACAAAACAGAGCAAAAAGTTACGATTTTGGATGAAGGTTATCTTTCTTGCTCTTTGTTATGTTATATATGCTGTTACTTCGCCAGTGAAAATTTTAGCTTGTTACGCATTTGCAAACGTCATTTACCAGTTTTAGAACGGTTGAGAGTTATTGACGTCACGGGTAATACACCTAGTCCATCATAGTTCAATACGATTGGTTGCTTTGAATCGTCTTGGCTATTGAAGTGATTTAAAAGTAATTTTGAATTGTCTAAGTTCCCCGCTTCGAAATATGAAAGTAACATGCTACAATTCTATTTAAAAATCAAAATCATTATTATCTGAGGTAACACAAAACGCAGTAATTTTTCTTTCTCAAAATTGTTGTCAACTGCCTTTTGTTATTGCGGTTAAAATCACTTTTACGTGCTGTTACCAGCAATCATATAAGTCCAGACGCCTGCTTATTTTAAAGCGAAATTGAAAATTCTTGCGTATTTTTTTGCCAGAGCTGTTGCTACGTAATTGGTGTACGGTATTTTATTTTTTCGATTTAATGTTTCATCTATATAGCATCAAACTAGGGGTTTTTACTTTTTTATTTTATTGTTGTAAATAATATTGGCAACACTACGTATTGCGTAACAAAGCTCTGTACCGAATCATTGCGGCAGACTATCACGCAAATAAAATGTTTACGAGGAAGTTTTTTTGTGCTGAATTCTACGTTAGGATCTACGTTTTACAGGTACAATGAGTCTTAAACTTTCTTTTTATCATCAATTACATTTCAATAATTGCCTAATCGACGGTAGCAGAGACTAGGCTGTAGTGTGTCATTAACGCAATACCGGTACGCATTTTCACAAAGTGCACCTTTATAATTGCAATCTATTGCTTGCGGTACGCATTTTTGCAAAATGTACCCTTGTAATTACAATCAATCGCTTTTTTATCTTAGTTGATACGATATTTTAACGAATCGATAGCGTCGTCCAAGTGGTGTTATACTGTGATAGCTAAGGCTCGTATTTTGACAAGTCTCAAGTCCGATATGCGTTGCAGTCTATATAATTCTGCACAATCTTGCATTAGAGTTAGGGTTCGGACTGCAATATCTGCCTGAGAGATAGTAAATCAATGTAGTGAAAGAAAATGTAATTTTGGAACTAGGCCCCCAGTGCCCTTTGCAAAAATTAAAGTTTAAGGTCTAAGAATGTCGGATTAAGGTAAAATCGAATTCGAGTAGAAGTAGTGAAGCCACTAGGTTTTATAAGATAGATACTTTTCATTTTGCCACAAAAGTGCGCAACTTCGACAATTTGTTTCACATTGAAGAGCAAATGATAAAACTTAGTCACTATGCGACCAAGAGTTTGGAAGGGACTTTACCTTTTAGAGAGGAGAGGAATTTGCCTATGACCGTTTACAAAAAAGACCCATCATATAGCGTCTGCACCACGTAAAATTTTCAGCCTTTTTGGAAAAAGTGAAGACAAAAAGTCTTGACCAGTGATTATAAAATACAGTATGTCTTCGCTGGCTTTCTTAGGGCCCCCCGGCTTTCGTTAGTTGGTTTTAGGAGCTTAACTATGACAGATGATAAGTGAACGTCAGTAATCAGATAACGTGAAATATGGCAGACATTAAATTCTCTGTTGTAAACCACGATTTTGACTTTGCAAATTAAACCAGATAGCTTTTTAGAATGCCTTACAAGATTAGAGAGTGAGATGGGAAGCCTGAGTATATACTTTCTAATTTATAGGACCTACCGGGCCTCACTAACATCCAGCTAAACGTATTGATTGATCTTTACATTTTTTAACGAAAAAAAGCAGCATTGATGGTTTAGTTGTTGGTTTACCACGAGCTGTATGATTTTTTTTTTTTTTGAATGATATGGTGTGAGGGGGGATAGTGAAGGTGAGAGTGAGACATACCAAAAATGTAAAAATTCAAAATTTTGCTGATGATTTTTATACCAGTATAAGTAGGCTTACGGTAGGCCTACTCGTGCGCCAACTAGGCTACTACTGTATATCTTTGATTGCGGTTTATTTGTAATTACTGACTGAAATGAATAAAATTAAAGTGCGTCCAGCCAGGAAAGGCGATCTTCATGAGATCCGAGGTCTAGTTTACAACGGTTTGCTCGAAATGAAAAACCAGTTTTACTTCACCTGCGTGCTTGCAAACCTTCCAATTCAAGTTCGTATGTAGATTGTAGAACCTTTGTAAAATATTGTTAAATGCTTTCCGAGAATTTGACGAGAATAGCTAAAACTTTGATACCTGTAGCAATTTATGGCTCTGAAGGAGTTATGTATATAGTAATTAATTGTTTTTTATTGTCTTAATTGAAACTCTCTAATACCCCAAAACCTCTAGTTACGCGACTAAAGACAACACTGATTTCAAGGTGAAATGTCACAAGGTGGCGAGACGTTTGCAACACTTTGCCCGATTTGAACTGTCTGATATTTAAGCCTTTTTCATTCAGTTTCTGAGGAGAACGTGTTTCTTTCCACCAACAACTAGCACCAAGACAGTAAATAACGGAGTAATAGAATAATTAAGCTGTTTTTAGAGCACTCTAATTGCCGTGACACTTGCATCAGCATGCATGTTTGGATTGTCAAACTATGAAGGGGTGCAGTGTTTCATTCTAATTCAATTTTGTGGATACGTTTCAGGTAAAAATTGACAAAAATTAATTTTTTCAATAATTTTTCGAAAATAATTTTCGATTCCAATTAATTATTAAATAGAAATGAATTATTGCGTTGTTTTAGTTTTTCGTGACAAGACAAAATAAAAAAAAATCTATTCTTGCAAAACGCGAAGTTGCTTTTTTTAAAACCTACTAGACAATTGATCAGTTTTTATTTTATAGACCTTAAACGGTCTCTGCAGTCTTCCATCGAAATCCCTAACGTTTTGTTAAATTTTGGCGTTTTTTGTATTTCTTTTGTCCCGAAAAACAAAAAAAAAGTTAGCATGTATTGGTTATTCTTTCTTGTTTATAGCCTAAAGATCAAACCTTTCATTATTCTCGCTGTGTTACGCCACAACGTGAAACAAATTTGCCCGGTCCGTTTCTACGTCTTTGCGCCCGAGCAGCACAGTTTCTTTCGACGACATGCCGGAGCGGTGGCAAGCCGTTGGCAACACTGTGTCTCTTTTGACCGACCCGAGATTTGAACCTCAGACCTCCCGCTCCAGAGACGAACGCGTTATCAATCGACCAACTGGCTGCATTTGCTTAATCTTGCGTTTATTTGCTTAGCAATGCTCTTTGTGAGTTACTTTCTTTGGAGTGACATTTTTGATCTTCGAAATTGGAGTAACTTTCATGAGACGTATTTCCTCGATTCGTCAACAAACTTCTGGGTGGCGGTAGATTCATCAAAAAAAGAAATTGTTGGAACAATTGGGATTTCTTTACCTGATGCTTTACTGGTTAATGGCTGGCCAGAACGCGAAAACATATTTAAAAGGCTTCAAATAAAGGTTAGTGACAAACAACAACAACAACACCTTAATCGATAAATCGAGCATTCAGCACGAAGTGCCATTTTGTTTGCATTATTTAGGCCAGGGTTTCCCAAACTTGCTGTTCATGGCTACCTTTTGGCCATAAATCACATCTCTCGAGTGCCCTTAAATGTTCACATATTACTCTGCAAAAGAAAAATCGCTCTATCAACCCAAAATCTCGCTTGAAAACCAAAAAAATAGAAAAAAGGTCATCTCCGCAATTTGAATGGTATTTTGTTCCCGAATTCGATTGAAGACGTAAAAAAAGGTTTTCGCAATTTGTAGTCAACGCATCCCCCTAACAATTTAAGCGTTTCAGTTCTGGTTGTAATGTACCCCTTGAAAAGTCGACATGTACCCCTGGGAGTACAAGTACCCCCATTTGGGAATCCGTGATTTAGGCCATTTCTATTGCTTACTCGTGGTGTTTCTTCTGTGTTAAACGCAAAAATGCAATTACTGTAGGTTTATACAGGTTGCTTATTATACGTGCATAAAACAGGCAATTACTCAAGGAAGTCTTAATGTACAGTAGATCGTTCCAAAAACTATAAAATTTCAAAAATTCGATGTATTTTGCAAAAAAAAATTGTCGAAGGTAATTGATGCAGCATTAATTATTAACCCGATATTAACCTAAATGCCTCCGTTTTTAATTTTTGTTTTTGTTGTTGATGTTTTTTTTTTTTGTGTTTATGGGTGATACATCCCTTCAGAAACATTTTTTTTTTGAAACCAACTTAGTCAAATTGATTCACAAATATCGCCTGAAAATTTAATGTTACCTGAGTGGGGAGAACACGATTTTCTTCTTACTTCAGTGCTGCCAGTTAGTCTGTATTGTGATAGTAGATTACTTTTCCAAATACTTGGCTTATATTTACCTAAAAATCAGATAATTTACAATTGAAGCTCGTTTTGGAAAAATTTGATAAATGATCTTTTTCATGAAATGACCTTTTTATAGATTTTGTGTCATTTATTAAAACTAGTTTCCCTGAGAAAAAAAAATTTAATTTTGATTATTTTTCGGTACTACAGTAAATAACTTTCTGTAGTACTTCCCAACTAGGTCAAATTGAAATTTAAACGCGATTTTCTCCAAACAGCAATATGCGACTTAATTACCAACTTTTGCCAAAATGTGGTTCAATTTGACTTGTTACTTTGCCTTGACAGCATACAACTCTGCCGCAAATGCTTATTGAGAATTAGAAAGATGAAGTAACTTTTATTAAGCGGCAGCGTGGCCTATAATCGGTAAAGGTATCGTTTTTACTAAGACACTGATCGCATGATCTGGTTCAACCCTAATTCTAGTCGTTGCGTCCTTGGATAAGACGTTTTACAATGATTATCTCTGCTTAGTGGCTTTGAATAATCAGTAATCGAGCGGACAAGAATTTAAAGAAGTTCGCAGGAAATTTGGATCACTGGAAACTCTTAAACAGGTGCGGATATCTCCAAGAATGAAGTAGTCTATGCAATGAAAAGTGTGCCGATCGTCCAATAGTTAGTGTGTGATGTTGTCCGGTGATATGAGGATGAATATGCAATGAACAGCAACAACAACTGGTGTTTGTAATTAGCAACCTTGCTGGCAAAATTTTTAAAGGAAGAAGACCGTTTTAAGAGAAAATCTATGCTGTTATATCTAAAAAAACAGGTTGAGGTCGTAGAAAGCTCAAATTTGGTGAAGTTTTTCTTCAGATCTGTCGAAAACGTTTGAGAAAAAAAAACGAGTATGAAAGGTCTGACTTGAATTAAATGGCTACTGTGTTTCTGAAAGACGTTTTTCGACAAGGTTGGATTAAATTTTTTAATAGACTTTGCTCAACAATTTTCGATAAACTAGATTACTCAATAAGCTATTTTCTGTTTATTGCTTATCACCAATTTTACAGTACATTGTTCTTGATAAACTAGATTACTTGAATTTTGAAATTTTAGGCCAAAAAATCAAAAAACAAATTGTCATTATCTGTTCTGAACTTGCGAACTTGATAGGACTATACGCCTAATGTATTACACCAAACCATGAAAAGAGTTTTCAAGATTTTCATTGCGACCGGAACACCTGTAGTACAGTTAGAAGCTCCAATGAGACACGCAACCAAGATCTTTACTAAAGAGGGTGTAACAAACACTCAAAATACATTGCTCGGAAAATGTTTCATTTATACGCGACGCGCAGAGCAAACTGGAGCCACTCAAGCGTTTCAATGAAGGGCAAAACCCAGAGCCGTTGGGCAATTTTTGTGATTTTTTGTCAAAAAATAGCCATTTTAGCGCCAATTGGATCACATATTGCAAGTTTTTAAAGCCATTTGAAAGAACTAAATTTCAAAAATTTGGAAATTATTTGAAAGAATTAAACTGTCCATCCCACTTTACTTATCGGTCATGTCCAAAACACGTTTAAACATTGGTATTTGGTGGTTGAATGTTCTAGGTGGCTTAGCTAAACGAGGGGGACTAAAGCCCCTTTAGTTAGCTCCTGGTTGCGTCATTCGCTCCTTTCGAATAATGTAAATACCGCAAAGGCAAGCCGTTGGAATCCCTTTTTTGTTTGATTTGACCACACAAGATTTTGATCCAAAAACCAGCTCCAGAAACGAAAGCGCTTCTGCTCGACTAAGTAGAAAGTGAATTTATGGTAATATTTTTATAAGTTTTCAAAAGCTTTTTTTTAATTTTTCCAAACCTATAATAGCTCTTGATTAATTCTATTTCTTTTTTTACCTTATTTTGCATGGATTATTTGACAAACGCATCAGAGGTGGAGTCCTTGAGGACGTCCTTGGCCTCGATAACACATTTTAAAGTTCTTGGCCTCGAAGATCAAGTCCTTGGCCTTGGCTTCGAAGCCTCAAGTCCTCCAAAATTGCCCTGTCCTCGGCTCTAGGACAGCACTATTTTTTGAACCCTTAAAATTGTGTTGGAAAAAGCGAGAAACCTCGGGGAAATTTTGGAAGACCTTTTTGTATTCCTCTTTTGGAGATCGGCTGAAAAATTTTTTTAAGAGATCGCCTGAAAAAAATGTTTAAACACTTTTTGTTTTAGATTACTTGCGCCTGCGTCCTTGTTCCTTGGCCTCAAGCACTTCTGTCCTTGGCCTCGAGGGGGTCTGTCCTCGGAAGGGCTGTCCTTGGCCTCGGATTTTTGTTTGTGTCCTTGGCCTCCAAGGTTGTGTCCCCAACTCCAACTCTGTTACGCATTTTGTACGGGGAGTGGGGGAGAGAGGGTAGGCAAAAATGCCTCACCTTTGATATCACCTAAACTAAAAATCATGGGAACACCAAATTTCATATGCGGGTTGATGTTCACCAAAATGTTTTAGAAAAATTGATTTTGACTTAATTACCTTAGAATAATTTGTTCGAAAAATGACGTCATCGGCGGTTTAAATTTTGCAAATGATAGATGTATTTTTTAAAACTGTCAAAATAGTTACGTCATAAAAACGTTTTATGATGTCGTTTTAGTTAAATATGGGCCAAAAAATTATCCTATTTTGAAAAGTGACTTCGGAAAACCTGAAAATCGTGAAAATTTTTCATACCTCAGCAACGTCAAATTTTAGAAGGCCTACTTGTAAATAAATTTGATTCAAATTCACGTTAATTAAATATTTTTTTCTGAAGGGATTATCATAAAAAAAAACGAGAGAATGGGCAGTTTTGCCCCTCTACAGAATAGAATAGAGTTAATGACTTGGTTTTGTGTCTCAGTTGTTTATGATATTTTGCAGAGATTGTCAGTGAAGAAAGAACTTCGAGGCAGCAGAGTTGCAAAACTAATGTTAGAAACTGCGATTGAACATGTAATTTCTCACAAAATGAACCCCGAAGACAATTTTGAGATCAGCCTAATCACCAGCGAGTTGCAAAATGCAGCCCGAAGATTTTATTCACGAGAAGGTTTCACCTTCGTTCGAAAGCATCGAGGTCAAAGTCTCGGAGGAATCTTTTCTCTTAATCTACACATTTTTGACTGCATGGTTTAAACGAGGACTGAACGTAAAATCAATGGGGTTATCTAAAGTTAGGCCAATCGCATAAGAGTAGATTGGCGTTGACTCCATCCTTGTAGACCCCGCCGTTCCAGAGATATTCTACTTTAAACATGACGTCGGGGCCTCTAATGTTATAAATTTTAATAATTTTTATTGGCAACTTTGACTTTGGAAGCCTTCCCAGTTCTAATCTCAAGCAACGCCGCTATTAGGCTACTTTATTGAGTCGTTTTGCTGCGCACTAATCAGTTTGATCTTGTCAGCAGAATAAATCCGAGGTGGGAAAAAGAGTAGACTGAACAGTAGAGTTATGATTTTTTTTATTTGCAAATGCCTGATGTTGGAAGTGATGAACTTTTGCATGTCAATGACAAAAATCACTTTCTTTGTGGTTAACATTACAAAAAGCTCCCGCACATTGGCTCCCAAAAAAATCTTATGATTCACTGAAAAATGATATTTAAATTACCCCTAAAACAGAACAAAAATAGCTAAGGTACCGCATGTGTAACTGAATTAGTAAGTTAGTGACACACACAATCATATGAATTAAGTTTGTTAGTGAAGAAAAGTAGCATGTTTATGGTAACTTGAAAAACTATTTACCCCTAAATATTGGTAATGTTTGACAATTTTTCTTCACGATACTGATTTCTCTTTTGGCTACCACGTTTTATGTACTATTTCAATTGCTGATGGAACGTCAATCCAATGAGTCTGAATGTCTGTGTTTTTGGGCATGCTATGAAAAGTTAAGGCTAGTAAAAGAAGAGCTTGGTTAATGGTTTGAATATCAAATTTTTCTTCTTTTAGTAATGCTGATAGCTGAATCAAGCTTCTGCTGACACAGTTACGGTTTACAGTAGATGATTTTGTTCTGACTTGTTTTGAACTGAAAAACTTCGCTTCTGCTTTAAAAATTTTTTTTATGGTGCTAAAGCTGTGCATACTGGCAACAATTTAACCTTTGACAAGGTTCAAAAAATTAAAACACTTGCAAGCAAAAATTTTCCAGAGGTCATCCACCAAAATATACAAATTAGCCACAAAGCATTTTTATGAACTATAATTTAGGTATGAGCTTATAGACTGCTTCGAGCTCTGTCGCAGATTAGATCATCGCAAGTGCCTTTAGTAATTTTTCAGAATTTTTTGCTTTTCTTTTGGCCTTGTTATTTCATGTTGTTAAAAAATCCAAATTAAGTTCAATGGTTTTTCGGTCATTAAACAGTCATTAACTTAAATTTTTAGTAAATTACCAAATACAAATTAACCATTTTGGTCTCAATGACCAAAAAAGAAAAAAAATTGAAATACTTTTGCTTATTTTTGAATACAATCGCGAAAATTGCCTTCTGGCAATCGCAAAAATGGCCTCAAGATTTTTAAAATAACAAAAAATCCACAAAATCGGACATTTGACCAAACAGTCTGAGTGAAAAATAAACCCAAGACTCCGATATCTGCCGACGATCTCCTTTTTTATACGCATTTTGCTCAAATTTTTAATGCACACTTATCAAGGATTTAACTTCTGTTTACCGTCATCTTTTGAAGTTTGTACGTTTAATTGGCGCTTCAATCTACCAAAGCTTTCAGCTTTTTTATACTGCAGTTGTGTAATTTTTTTTGCATTGCTCATGCAAAGAACAAATTTGATATGCATATTATACCTTACTAACTTAATACAGTAAATATACAGTATACCCGTCCCAAAAATCGAACAAAAAGATTGCAACAGCCAACATGAAGCCGTATTCTGTGGATCTCGATCGCAACTACAGCTTTACTTTACCGTTGTATCACTTTCTACGAAATATAATGCTGAAAGAGCAATATCATTAATAAACTTTTGGCTATTTATACGTAAATTATAAGCTCAGCAGGCTGACCTAAAAGTCGAATTTTTTGAACATTTTGTGTGCTCTTTGTTTTTCATTACAGTTGCAAGAAAAATTTTTGTTAATATAGAAATTTCACCTCAGTTTCATTGAAAATATTATTAGTCTCCACTATATTTTAAAGCCTGGTTGTGGTTCTTTGTTCTATAATAGTAACCAGGGCTGAAAACAGAGCCTATATTATCAGGCGAAGCTCACGTATTACAGTCGGATAGCTGGTCAACACTAAACGAAAAAAAGAGTTCACTTGCAGCTAGCGAGACAAAATCTAAGGGCAAAAGAAACGTCCTTCGAGCGTGCTTATTTTGTCTGTCTATTTGCCAGGCGCAACCATATACTGTAGCTTTAGCTTTTCTAAGACTGTTTAACCTACCCTCAACCCTTCTGGCTATGGTCCCTCTAGTAATCATAAAAGTCTTTAAAAATCAAGCGGTAAAATTGCTTGAAACAGCATGATTAACATGTTAAAATATGCCACAAATCTGGAAAATTTCAACGTATTGGGTGCACCCGCTTTTTTTTGTTTGAGATTGAAAAATTAGTGTAAAAATACTTGATTCTATAAAAGTTCATTGATTGCGAACCCAGGAATTTAAATTCATTCCTCGGAGCATAATGATTGGAAAGTTTACATAATCTTAATATAAAGCAAAGAGCCAAAACGTGAGCGAACATATTTTTACGGAACGTTTCAAGACATTACTGATCTCATCATATACGTACACAGACTGTTCAGAATAAGAATATTGTTTAAGATACAATATGGTATCAGAATAATGTTTTTACCCTAGTTTTCATTGGCTACTTTGACCAATGCATTTTACACAGGGTA
Source organism: Trididemnum nubilum (assembly GCA_963965965.1). NCBI lineage: Eukaryota > Metazoa > Chordata > Ascidiacea > Aplousobranchia > Didemnidae > Trididemnum > Trididemnum nubilum. The sequence goes on from OZ014480.1 coordinate 12,960,328, forward strand.
TTATAGAGGAGACAAAAATGGACAAAAATAGATATTTACAGTCATGAATTACATATGAGTTAAAAATAGAAAGCAGTAGATATTTTTAACGAGTATTTGGGGCGAGCTGAAAAACCTGAGTTTATTAGTAATTAACCCGCACCCTGTTCACATTTTTGCCTCCTTGGATAAGACGCTTTACGATGATTATCTCTGTTTGGTAGCTTCGAACAATTAAGCAGCAAATTCAGTGGACTAAAGTTCAAGAAAATCTACAGAAACATTGGTTCATTGGAAACTACGAAGTGGAGAATTTCCTGCGGTCGCCAGCACGTAAGAGCGAAAGTTCGTGTTAAGTAAACTTATTTCGGAAATTGTATTGACTCTAACGCTTACTAAGTTATCACGCAAAGTTTGAGCAGTTCTGCCACATTTGCTCAAAAAAGGGTACCTAGCAAGGAATCCGGGCACTATCAAGGACATGAGCTTACGACCCACAAAGTCATAAAAAATTTCACACAGCTTGCAAATCAGCCTATATCAACAAATTATCATTTTTTCTGCCACACCATGCTGCTTAGGAAATCGATGTCGCAAATTATTGTCTCTGTAATATGCCATTTGGGTGCGACCCGTTTTAGCTTTAATAGAATAAGAAAAAAATACCTTTTTTCTGAGCATGATTTAAAAAACTGCAGTTCATATTGTTTCATTCATTCAGTGAAATTTTGAGCTACGTTTAACTTATAGACGCATTTGCTAGAGCTGGCAACGCATCTATTAAAAAAAACATCGATCTTTTCCGTCTTGCGAAATGCTATTTAATTGACTTTTTTTTCGCTTGCAATAACGTTGTCCATCGAGACTACAATTACTTTGTTTGACTGTCGAGAAAATAGGCGGGTAGGAAATTGATCCACTTAAAAATTTCCAAGATCTGAGCTCTTAGGATGCGAATTATTCTTAAGCAGGAGCGGATTCCTCCAAACTAGCGCAATAATACAGTTACTGCATGCCTAACTACGTCCTGTAATACCCAGTGTTGGGCATTAACACGTTAATTCGTTAATAACCAAGTTAAGTTTTTCATTACCGAGTTAAAAAGCTTTGGTGAGTTAACTTATTGACTATAACTTTTGTTGAACTACTTTAATGTTTGTGTTAATCCGTTAAATTTCTAGGCTACAGCATGCGTCCTAATGCCAAAATAATAGAAATAAAAAATAAAATAAAAAAGGCTTCCACTTTGTCTATCTTTAATAGAATAGTAAATACCATATAGTGACAGAAAACAGAATGAGTAATTTTATCTCATATGGAAATGAAATCATTTTATTGAGCATCAACCAAAGGCGTAGCAACCGGGTGTCCAGAAATGCTACCAATGATAAAAATGTCACAAAAAAGATATTTGCTTCAGTTTCTTTTAGCATCTTTGCGGACAACAGTACACGCGTACAACAGTAATTAACAATAATATTAATCCAGAGGGCCCGGGCACCTCAATTTAATTTTTGCCAACCAATTTCAAAATGCTCCTACAATAATATTGTTCCTGGGATCCCGGGCCTCTTCAATATAATGTTTGCCAACCAATTTAAACCTAACCCGAGTAAAATTAAGGGTTTTTATTCTAACTTAAAAGTTGCTAACTGAGACCCTCATCAAACCTTTTTATGAACATAATGCATTAACCAGGGACGGATTTAACATATGGCACAGTGCCAAGGGCCCCGCGCTCAGATAAAACTTTTTTTGGTCTTCATCTGTATTTGGCAAGAAAATATTGCGAAAATCCAGAAGTGCCAGGGGCCCAACTCAATGCTAATCATTCTGGTCCGGGCAATTACATGGTTTGTAGGCGCAACCATCTATTGTACATTTTTCAATAACAATTCACCGCCACCTCGCCAGTTTTCATGCAGCAAAATACTTTTGAAAAAAAGTAGTTACAGTAAGGGAAATGCTCATTAAACAAATTTTTCAATTGAGAGGGCCTGGGCCCCTGGTCGTATATATGTACTCATATAACTGGTTGTTTTCATGACAAAACAATAATCTCTAAGGAAAATTTTCAAATGGATTGTTGTTTAGTGCTAAAATATTGCAGGAGGCAATGTACTTTACTTCCCCCTACCTGGGCCAAATCACAAAATTTAACCCCAAAATGCAAGATTTTAAACGTGTTTTGGACTTAAATGGCAAGCAAAAGAAAGACTGAACAACTTATAAATTTTTTAAATTGGCTTTCAAATGTTGAAAATCTAGTATTTTCAAATGGCTCTGAATACGTGCAAAATGTGATCAAATGGTGTTAAAACAACTTTTTTTTTCAAAAATTACGAAAAATTACCCCGCGGTTGGGGGTTTTACCCCTAGACCCCCTCTGTGATACTTTTGAATTACAGTACACTTCTTTACTTAACACGTCTTTCAAATTAAATATTTTCAAATTTTAACTATTGGTTAAAGCCACACCCCTTGAACGAGTTGCTATGGTTACATGCCAACACCAGGCCACGGCTTCTGATTTTCCATTCTACGATATCTTTGCCCCCACAAAAAAATCCTCTTTTGAAGCTTCTGATGACGTCATTGCATGTGATTTGTGGTTTGGCCCCACCTCCATCAAAAATCCTGGCTACGCCTATGTCAGACACCACGTCACAATACGATAAATAAGGATTGCTTGAGATCACATGAAACCATTTTGAGGAACGCAATAAAAAGCTTCGCGGGCCGTATGTTGTGCAGGCCTGGTGTACTCCCATTTTGTGGTTTAATTTAGTAGGCTGCCGTAACCGCAAACCTACAGATGCTTCAAAATAGTCTACTGGCGATTGTGGTCTAATTTTGTATCCTATTGCAAGTACCATAGCCTACTAAAAGAAGACGCCCGTACATGTCACCCAACGAGAAAATTAGAAGAGCAATATTTGCGTGTTAAGTAAACAAAGCGACGCGCAAAGCTGCCCTTCTAATTTTCTCGCTGTTAGGTGACATGTGCGGCTGTCTTCTTTTAGTAGGCCATGCAAGTACATGAAACACAAATACATAACTGCTCAAAATAAAATAGTAGAAAAGAGTCTGATGCGTAATGATTGCCCTACTTCTACAAAAATGTGTTTACCTAGTTTCAAACTTATGGTTAGGCTACTGTCGCTTGTCGGTTTGCCTATTTATAGTTCATTTTTGTTTACATTTTTTTTAAAGGTTCTGCGTAAATTGGCGCTAAGCTTGTGATGCACTTTTGTGCAGGGTTTCCGAGAGAGTGGGACAATGATCCAGGGGCCCATGAAATTTAGGGGGTCCCATGGGCTTGAAGGGGCCCATGAGAGGGCCCATTGAAATGGAACATCGAAGACCTTTTTTTTATTTATTTCTTTTTGGAGATCACTTGAATTTGGACAGAAAAACCGTTTCAATTTCGGTGAAGTTTTTTTTTTTTTTTGGAGATCACCTGAATTTGGATAGAAAAACTGTTTCAATTTCGGTGAAGACCTTTTTTTTTTTGGAGATCACTTGAAAATCCGGAGAAAATTGTGCCATTTTTTTGCTTCTTTTTGGACTGCGCAAAACCAGACATGCGTGATATTTGAGTTGTCCCCGGGCCCACCCTTGGCTCTCGGCGTCCCTGCCCTTGTGTACCCTTTCGTAGTGGTGCACCTCTAACATTTTTTGGTGCACCCTAGTGTTCACCGTGCACACCGGTTGAAGAGCACTGGGCTTGTAGAGATGTCAACCGCGCCGCCCGGGTGCCACGTAAAATTTTACCCAGTTTTGCCGCGCAGTGCGGGCTGCGGACGCCGGATAGTTAGACACTAAAGTCTGTTCTCTCAAAATTGTAACGTCTAATGAGTTAATTAAGTAATCATACACTAACAGTACAGTACCATTATATCAGAAATAGGCTAGTATTGATATTGTTTCTTTAGTCGTTTTTCTGCTAGCTGATGATCATAATGCCATAACTTCTGAAATCGGAACAGTTGAAGGTGGAAACAGGAAATTGAAATTAAATGGAGTTAGATTGAATGCATGAAACAATACTTTGTCAAATTTTGGGGGCTGCCAGTCTCATGAAACGAGTTTTACGGAACCTAATCTGAAAAGCTGATCCTAGTTTTACATAGCCGCATAAACCTAAAGTAGCTGCAGTAGGAAAATACCAATTTTGGATTTCAAACTTCCTAGAGATGAAGTTTCAGTTCTCACATTTAAAACGTTAAGAGTTTCGAGATTTAGGTTATTTCTTTTTTCTCTTTTTTTTTTCTTTTGCAAGGTTTCTTGTGCATGCTATAACTCCAAAACCATTGAATCTAGAAACTTGAAACTTGGAATGACAATAGGTTTTTAGTTGAGATTGTGTCTATTGAAATTTGGTGGTGATAGATCAAGTGGCTCAGGAGGATGGCTACTAGGCTGCACCAGATTTTTTAGAAACTCTCTTCTTCTTTTAGTGACTTTCTTCAATTTCTTAGGAACTCTCCCAAAAGTTGTCGTTCAATTACCAATTCAACTTACCACCAAAATTTTTTGATTGAATTTTTGTTTTACAAGTCCTCAAAATGCGTTTTCATGGCAACGCAACAAAAATCAAAAAACGTCCATACCTCTGCAACCACTCTACAAAATTGATTTTTTAAGAATTTATTCTATCCATACTTCGCGAATTTTGGACTTAGAACTTCGAGATTTCACACAGTAGCAGATACTGTTGAACTCTAACTGTTTTGAAAATTTTAACTCTTTATTTTTTGTTTTAGGGGTTGAATCAATCGTCTCAAATCGCCCCAATGCAGTCACCGGTCCCCAGACAAAGTCACCAGTCCCTGAACAGAAGTCACCAGTCTTTGGACACAAGTCACCACGCTGAGTACAGGACACCGATTTAGAGCGAACAATTATCGCATTATTTCTAAACAATAAAACAATTCTTGGTGAATGCGTAGTTTCAGTTGAATATTTGTTAAAAGCGGTGAATCATCCAGCCAATTCCAGTGGTTTATAATAGTTAAAATTGAACTACAATTTTTGATGTTTTTTGTTTTAATTTTGAGGCTGCGGTTGCAAAGATTAGAGATGGCGCAGATAACAAAAAATGCATCCGCATGCTGCACTGCATCCACAAACCTTGTCCGCATGCTGCACCGCACCGCATCCAAACACAATTAAGCTCACGCTGCACCGCACCGCACCGCAAGTTAAATTTCCTTTAAATTTCCACTAACATCAGAAGAAAAATTAGCTCTCTAGCTTACGACATATAAAAAAATTGATTTTAGGGGTATTATTTTGGAGAGTTTTCAAAAGAGTCGCTCTCTCAAACCATGTCAAAATATTTGTTTTTTAAACATCTGCCAATATATAAAAAGTAATGCCCTAGCTTAAGCCGTTCAAAATACTAATTTCTGGGGAGTCCATTTGGGGGCCCCTGGGGGGGGGGGGGGTGGTACCTCCATACTATGTCAAACTATTTGTTGATTAAATATCTACCAATATAAACAAAAAACTATCATCCTAGCTTGAGCAATTAAAAAAATTAGCTTTTTAAGGCCCCATTTTGGGGGGGTTCTGGGAAGAAGCCTCAAAAAATTTCAGGAGACAAAATTGCATTTGCAGCTCAACAAATTTACACAAAAATTAGATATGGATGTTGTGTGGTTTAGGAGAAGAAGAGTGCACAAAATTTAGAAAGCAAAAAATGGAAAAAGAAAAAAAAAAACTCAATGCCGCTAAAAGCATAGGTAGGAATGAAAGGGTATCTTATGTCATATAACCATAGGTGGGCAAGTTAATGCAAAACGTTAGCTTCGTTAACCACTAGTCCGTTAACAAACTTCACACCTCCGTTAACGTTAATCCGTTATTTTCAGCTTTAATTAACGGAAGTTAATAAAGTCCGTTAATCCGTTAACATTTTGCGTGTAATATACATTTCTTTTTATTCACTCGCTTCTAAAACACGTATTGACGCTGTTGAGCTGATTGCAAGGAAATATTTATTGCTATGGTGGTGTTTTTGTGTTTTGAAAGTTACATTTTACAGTCTAATCTAATTTCAAGATAAAAACAAGTTCAAATGCACAACGAAGCTGCAAGATATTAACGATAAAAACCTTAACGGAGTTTAATAGAACTTAGCGGAAGTTAATTTAGTCCGTTAGCATGAAAAAACTTTTTAACGTATTAACAAGTTAATGAAAAAGTTATCTTCGTTATTAACGGATCAACGATTAACGGACTTGTGCCCACCTATGCATATAACTATGTGAAATATTTTTTGCCATACTTAAGCCATTTTTGAATAAGACCGCTTTTTACACCAAACTTTTGAAGTAGTTTTCGCGTCCTAAACCTGAAGTTATGGGACTCATTGCCTTGAAATTTGGCACAAACAAAACTTATGAATCTCAAACTGCTGTCAAAATTTCATGTAACTAGACCAAACCATTATCGAGTTTTAAGTAAAAGTCTAAAACTTCGCACTTGTTAACTTTGAAAATGGCTGAGTAAAAACTAAAAAACATGCGACGTGAGATCAGTCGTTTCAATGATAGGCTTTCAGGTTTAATCTGCCTTATGTGTGCTTTTTATCAGTTTTTCTGCACCATGTTTCGGCAATCAAAAACAATCTATCAGTCTACCTGATTATTCCATGCAACTACTGTACTACTCCTTAACCAGTAGCTCAAATAATGAAATATAAGGTATCATGTGCTCTGCATGCTGTCACAAGCTACTAAACTTGTATAAAACTACTCTATGTATTATAGGCTACCTTTGCCGTTTGCAGGTGTGTTGGATTGTGGAATAAATTTTGCTACTACGTAGGCTATTCTGTCATTGGAAATTTGTGTAGCCTAGTCTTCGTACTCTACTTAGAACCCTCTAATCATCCGCTACCACCACATAGGCTATTCGGTCATTGCAACTTTTTGTAGCCTAGTCTTCTCACTTACCTTTGTACCAGACAGGCTACATGCATCTACGGTAGGACTAAAAGCCTAATGCTTTTTGCCATGACCTGTTGACGAATGCTCTAGGCTACACTGAACTAACTCTGTCCCTCTGAAATGCAAGCGTTGTACCAATACCATAGGTCGACTGCATACTGGGTGGGTACCTTTTGGCCAGAGCCTGCGAGAGGGGCTTCAGGGGGTACATCGTACCCGGGCCTACATCGTACCCAGGCCTAGGGGGGCTCGGAAGAGTTCAGGTTTCCGCGTTAAGTTTTGGCAGCCTATTGCACCCAGGGGCGTATTTAGGCCTGCACCCAACCTTGGGCTAAAAATCAAACCAAATTTCAGTGAAGACCTTTTTTTTGCTCTTCAACCAATTTTGGGCAAAAAATCGGAAAAAAAATTTGCGCAAGTTTGGTGCTGGGTCATTGATTTATGGCTTGGGGGGCCCGGTATCGACCTTCACACCCCCTGGAAAAATTTCTCTCAGAGGCCCTGCTTGTGGCTAGGCTATGTGCATCTGCTCTGATGCTTGTTTCACACAAACCTGCTTCATCAATATTTTTTTTATCTGCCTTTGTTCCATCTTCTCACCTAACATTCTAAACTTTTCCTAGTCTAGCCTACCAAAACCAAAATCTTTTTCTTGGTGTCAAGAAACATGTTCAGCCAATCATCAATTCTTCAATCAGCCAATTCTTCAAAACCACTGATCATAATCTAACTGTGAATGACCAGCATGTTGAATTTGTGAAAAGTATTAAATACCTTGGTGTTACAATTAGCAGTGTTCTTTTTGATGAACTTGATATTAAAGCTCGAGTAAGATCTATATATCGCAGAGCTAATATGCTTCGTACTAAGTTTTTCAAATGCTCTGTTAATGCAAAAAGCATTTTGTTTCTTTATTTTTGTTCCTCTATTTACGGCATCAATCTTTGGTGTTGTTATCCTGCGTCCAGTATAAATCGTCTTCGTGTAGCATACAACAATGCTTATCGTAGGCTATACTTTTTAATCTCCCTAGAAGAATACACATCAATGAAAATATGGTTAATAACGGCATCTCGACCTTTTATTCGTTAACGAGAAAACATACTGCAAATTTCATAATAAGATGTAAGCACTCTCCAAACGCTTACATTCAACAAATTTTTGGCTCTGCATGTTTTCTTGATTCTGATTTTTCAGTATATTACTCAAAATTACATTTTGGCTAAATTAGCACGCATGTTTATGTTTTGTGTTGTGCCTGATAAATTTGTTTGTGTGTTTTTGTTTTTTCGCGTTATTATGGACCTTTGTTGAGTCTGACACAAATAAATAATAATAATCAAAACTAAGTTCGTTGTAGCCAAAATAGCCTATTTTAGGATGCCCCGAATTCTAAAAAAATATACTTCAAGCAATGATTGCTTCCACCGAAGGCACCATTGACTGTTTTAGTACCCTAAATATATGTCTTGTCACAGCATGATATTGTTATTGTCTTCAATTCATATAATAGTTGCATCATGACCTACCATTGTTGGACATAACAAAATAATTCACTTGCAATAATTGTAAAAAAAGTAAAAAATTATAGTACGCGGCGCTACGCTGACGCTGTGACGTAATACAGATTTTGGTTGCCACGCTCCGCGGCGCGGTGCACCAACAACAGCGCGCGACCGCGTACGCTGCGCTGTTGCCATCTCTAGCAAAGATATTCAATAAATACAAAAAGATATCCCCGAAACAAGTTTTTGGAAACTCTGAGTTTGGTTCTTCCCGCCAAAACCACAGTTCTAGTCTAAACTATTAGGCCTACTGTGGTTTTGGCAGGAAGAACTAAACTCAGAGTTTCCAAAAACTTTTTTTGGGGGATATCTTTTTGTATATGTTGAATATTTTTGCAACCGCAGCCCCAAAATTAAAACAAAAAACATCAAAAATTATAGTTCAATTTTAACTATTGTAAACCACCGGAATTGGCTGGATGATAAACCGCCAATAATGTTTACGAATATTTACTAACTCCACGTTTGGCATAGGCTGCTGTTCAGTTTTGTAGAAATAACAAAATCGCTATCCTAGCCCTAATAATCCCAACCCTAAACCTAACCCAAACTTTAACCCTAACGTTAAGCGGAAGAACCTAGAACACTTACGGAAAAGCAGTCGGAATCAACACGCTTGAGTAATTTTGCTTTTTTTTGTGTGTTTTAAAGTTTTTGTTAAACGTAACAACAGTGAAACCAGAACTCTGGAAACACTGTCTTTTCCATTGCGTACCGTAGTCTATTTCTATGTTGCATTTTCGGAACAACTTCAAATACACAAAAAAATTAAAATCGGAAATCACTCAAGCGTGTTAATTCTGACTGCTTTTCTGTTGGTGTTTTAGACTCTTCCACGTTATTCCTAACCCAAACTTAAAATCAAACATTAACCCTAGTAATAATTTAAAAAATAAAAAGGAGTAAATGAACTCTCCCTGTTTGCTCTCTTATTCTCTGTACAGGCGTTACATAACGTAACACTAGCCACTTCCAATTTTTTTAACGTGATTTTTTTGTAATTACAAATAAGGGGTAAGAGTAAAGAGTCCTGGTTTTAGCATTTAACAAAAATGTTATATTTACTAAGGTTTAAATGAGATCTTTAGAACTTTTTGGACAAAATTTTTGGTCAAAATCGTAAGTGCGCCTGATTTTTGTTCGCCCCATTCCACCCATGCTCTCCTGAGAAGAACCCTGTAAATATAGCGCCATCTAAATTGTAATTCAGCTCTGCAAATACTATCAATACGTTGTTGAATGTGAAATAAGACAGAAAGAGCACTACTCGGTTATAAACAATTAAAGTTGATTTCGATCAATAAATAATTAATTTTTGCCCAAAAATATCGCAACATTATATGTAAACAAGATATAAAGTCGTATAGCGCACAAATTCACTTAATTTATTTACACAAGCAGTTTAAACCTTAACAAATTTAAACCTTTACTTTTAACTTATTTTAAAACCGAAAATTATGATTTTCTCACTAGCCGCTAATTTTCATTTGTGACAAAACATTTCAACTCATCATTTTTGAATTTATGACGAAACATTGACGTTGAAAAATAGTGTCTGAGAAGTGGTGACTTACTGTCCGAAAAGTGGTGACTTCAAACATTAATCAGATCTCTTAGAAACCCTGCAGAAAAAGTAAAAAATATTCTTATAGGTTACCAGATTTTTTGATGACGTATTTGATACGGTCAACTGCTTTCCGCCAAAAAGAAGCCAAAAAAAAGGAGCAACATTGACAAGTTTAGAAAAGATTTTCTAAAAAGAAAGCGAAAGTGGTTTTGAAGAAATTTTAGAAACTTGGTAAAACTCTCTGTTGAAGAGCTTGTATTTAGATTGCAGTTGAGTCAATCTTTACAATTTTTTGCTCCAATTTGGGCCGATTCAATGCCTTTCTAAATACCAAAAAGGAAGGCTTTATTTCACCGGAAATTTTTATCTAGTTTTTTATTAATTCTGACTCAAATGTAACACAAACTCAAATGCTTAGTCTAAAACTATTCCCAAATCGAACCCTAACCCAAACCCTAATCTTAACCCCTAAAAAAGCAAATGAAAAAAGCGCGGATGAATATTTCTCATTCTCGTTTTATTCTCTCTAAGTTGAAAATTTTCGGTGAAATAGTCACTACCTACCAAAAAATCAAAAATCTATTCAAGTTTTTGCAGTATCGTCTTAACCAAAAGTGTCGAGGACTGGTGCTGTCCGGGGAGTGGTGACCCTACCCTACGCTGGATGCAAACATTTTTTTTCTACAGATGCAGAATACCCAAGTTGCTATCTGCTCTCAATACATAATCCCGTATCAGTCTTAACCATTTACCAGTAACTGCTCAATTTTTCGAGTAAAATTAAGAAAACATGTTTTTGTGAATTTTCTATAAATATCTCATTGCGTAGAGGTGTTCATGTTAATGGTATTTTTCAGGTAATACGAGTATATAGTAACTTTTTATTGGCTGTACTGTTGTTAGAGTAATTATTGTATTAGAACTAGGGTTGTACAAAGTAGAATTTCGAATCCTTGAGATCCGAATCTCCGGAGAAACGAATCTCAAAAAGCATTTTTTATCGGGTAATTGGATTCGAAAAAAAATTTTTAAAGGGCTGCCAAACCGCAAAGAGTGGTGCGTATTACACAATTTTAAGCAACCTAATTGTCTAGTCGCATTTCATTGATAGTGCATTGCACTCAAACAAGCGGGCACGCACTCAAGTGGCAGTTGTCGAACTTAGTCAGGATTGTGTTTTTTTAATTTTTGCAATAAAACTGTATTGTCACAGTTTGCCATGAGTTATTCTAGAATAGGATTCGAAATTCTAGATTCGAAATGTCTATTCTAGAATTATTCTAGAATACTGCATTATTCTACTTTGTACAACCCTAATTAGAACAAATGTTGATTGCTTCTTAAAGTGTTCACTGATACTGTGATAGGATTGCTAGTAGCCTACTGTTAGACTGTGAGTGTTGACAGGTTGAAAAGCAGAAAAATCATGACAGAAATGTAATGTTTAACTTATTTAATACTAATCACTGCCAGTGTTCCCTCTAAGTTTTCACCTTCTGCGAAAATGCCGGAAATAGTGCAAACGTTCTAAACTCAATGTGAAAATGCCGAAAATTTTCTCATCATTTTTGTTCGGTTTAAATGTGATCTCCAAAAAAAAAAAAAAGGTCATAACGCCGATGGAGGCATTTTTTTCTCCGAATTTACGTTGCTCTCCATAAAAAAAAAAAAAAAAAAAGGTCCTTCGTCTAAGTTCTGCAACTTATCTCCGCGGTTTCTGCAACATACCAGAGCGAGGCGCCGTGAACCGCTGCTGTCTAAGGTTTTTGGCGGGAAACAAAAACGCCGGTTTTCGGCGGGAGAAAAAACGCCGAAATTCGCAAAATTTCAGTGCGAAAATGCCGGAAAAAATTTCGCACTTTTTTGCGCTTATAGGGAACACTAATCACTGCTTTATTCTGTTATTTTCACATCTTATTTTTGTGGGCTTTGAAAAATGCTGAAATGTCAGAAAAAATTTTGCTTCTCTCTGCCCACAAAAGAAAATTACTTTGACAGAACTGCATTTTTCAGTATATAGGCTACAAATTCCTTTGCAGTTGAAGATGTATATATATATACTCAACTGCTCATGAATTTTAAAAGTTAGCGTGCTAAACTTCAATAAAAAACAAAAAACACTAATCAAAAGCAACAGATGCTGCTGAAAAGACTGCGTTCAAAGGTTATCGGTAGCGTTTAAACTATGATTTTGACTTATACTATATCAGGGTTTAATCAAAAAATTTTGGCATCACCTGGTGCATGCTATTCACTGGATTGTTTTTCAGAAACGCAAGTAAATCTGAACTCAAGATTAGGGTAAAGTCTGGTAATTTCAGCAGAAAATCGAAAATTTTGGCAGGTATAAAAATTTAAGATATGATGCTGGCAGGTCTTTCTAGAAGTTATAAGATTTTTAAAAATGGCTTTAATATTTTCTGTTACCTACAATCTTCTACAAAAAATTTGACAATCTTTGAAGACCTCTGCACGTTTTTTTCTTGCAGCTACAATACCGGTATTTATGCACAGAGCTGGACAGCGCTGTTTTAAACTTTTAGCTCTCATCGGCAGCCCTCAGCTTCTCTAACAAAGTTATTCCCCAGCTGGACAAGACTCTTGGCCGAACTGGACAAACCTGGACGTCAAACTTGTTGGTTACAATATTTATGTTAATAATAGAGTCGAACTTTTAATAACGTATGGAAACATTTCAGCATTTGGCCTGTTGCTACCTTTCTAGGCTGTGTTGTAGCCTAACTTGACCTGTTTGCTGCTGGTAGAACTTGGCAGTGTTTGTTATTGTGCGACTTCTAAACGGATTTGTTAAAAATAATCCATTCTTACATCCTAAAAGCATCAAAAGTTGAAGTTTTGCAACATTAACAAAAATTGTAAGAACTAACAACGCGTCTAATTGATAATAATTAAAATTTAATACAGAAAACTTGTAGCAAATGCAACTGTAAGTAGAAAAATTGACAAAAACAAGAATGTGTGAAATTTTGCAGAATTGATTTTAATTTCGCTTGGGCTATTGGTAGTAGAATCATGGATTGTATTTTTTCAGCCTTTGGGCTGCCTTTTTTCAACCTTTGAGCCTAGCTGAAGGGCATATTTTGTTCGAATTGGTCAAAAATCTGAATATACTTTATATAAATTAGGCTAACCAAATTTAACACTAAATAAGCAGCTGAGGTAATAAGAACAATAAACCAATATGATTTATTTGCTTGCCAGAATTTCCAGTTTTGCCAGAAATATCGGCAACCCTTATCTGTTAGTATGTAATATAGCTAGTGAGCATGATGTCATAGTATCTCGATGTTGGTTCAAAAAAAGCCGCAAACGAAATACTGCTAAAATGGAGTTCAAACAAAGTTCAAGAAGAGTCAGTGTTTTCTGAAAATTAAAAATAAGTGAGAAAGTTGTCGAAATTCGCGACTCTACCCTACTGCAGACAAATACAAGGTAGGCCCTTAAGTCCTGTACCAAAGCATTTAAAGCAATCCTGATAAGTTTATTGAGCTGATATATGCAAACAATGTTTCACTATGCTACTCTATAAAAAAACATGTATCATATCCCCAAGAAAAGGAAAAGATATCTTATCCTGTTAATTTTGTAGTGTTTCACATCACTTGTTACATATTTTTTTGTGCACACTGCACAACTTATGACCCTATGCATTGGGGTATACCTGAAAATTTTTTTAATAAGCTTGATGAACAGCTTGCAATTAATCTAAAATCATCAAGGGTTTTAGTATTATGCTTTGTGATAAAAATGAAGTGACCTTACCATGTTTGTGATTTAGGTATTATTGGAATAAAGGGTAATTGACTCATGTTCAACACTCTTGATGATGTGTTGTATATCAAGAAGCATTTTACCATTTCAATGAAGTAAAAAACAAAACAAGTCTCAGTGATGTATCCAGAAGCAAGTTTAAAAGCAATGTGTTTCGGACTCTTTAATTGTTACCGTACGGTACAATTTTAGCAACCACTAATTCTGCTAAAGCTCTTTATTCTGCTCTTGGATGCTGGATGACTTGGGCATGTCAATTCAAACTTTTCTTCATCCTTTTAACTACTGATAGCAATACAGACGAAACCGATTAATCACATACCTAGTTTGCCAGACATTTTTATGTGATCATCCAATATATGTGTTTAAGCGATATGCTCTAGAAAAAGTATTTATCATAAACGGATGTTGCGCTAGGGATTGCTTATCAGTCAACTGGGGCATGAAGTGCTTTATACTTGTCTAAAATAACAGTACAGCAGTTCATTACAAAATACCGTACTGTATCGCCAGCAGTCACATAAATAGCGCGACTTCAAGTTACTGCAATGCACTTATGCTACAAACAACCGCAATAAAATATTGTATTGATCTCAACAAAAGTCTTTATTGCATCACAACTACTTTAATTGGAGCACGACGGCTTTTTTTCCTTTGTTTAAGCGCAGTGAAATGATGAAGGAAAGTGATTGAAAAAGGCCGCTTGCTGTTTCAGACATAACCTTATTTACGACATCTTGCTTTCTAGCTCCTTGATGACTTGCACTTTATTACGTAAAGCCAAATCTTTTTGCTTGACATTTTGGGTTGACTGCAAAAAAATGTTAATTTTGTTTTTTAAATGAAAATTTACTAAATAAAATGCTAACTTAGTTTCCTAGCCTAGTTCCTACAGTAAGTTTACATTTTTTCTTTTTGATGTTTGCGTTTTTTTTTTTTTTTTTTTTTCAGTAATTAGTTTTTGATGTCTTAGTGATCTTAAATGATGTCACAAAAGAAACCGTTCTAGTAGAGTAGAAAGTTAATGTAAAATCATGACGTCGTGCAGTTCACTAAGATTAATGCACTCCCACGTTGCACCAAATGATGAATAGCATGAACCTGTCTGGCATTACTTTTCATGCTCATGTGAGACTATCCAGATCACAGCTGATTGCTATTGAATTCACTTGTACTGAAGCGCAACTGGTGACAAAATTTGTATCAAACAGCGTAAATCAGCGTGAGAACTTTTCTCCAAGGAATGTGAACTCGCGATCTCTTGGCACATGGTTCACTTTGTTATCGATGAATTCCTGAAGAAAATTGCATTTAACCAAACAAGAGTAGCAAGTAGGGCAATAAAGCTTACGCGATAATTCAATTTATTCCTTTAAACGATATGTGATTAATCGGTGTTTTTACTTAATGTTAGATAGGATTTGGTTTGGGATTTCAGATTTGTATTCAATCAGACGATATATGCTTTTAAGCGGTATGCAATTAACTGATTTTGTCTGTATTCATTTTATTTCTGGTATTTATACTTTTGGCTTTGGATTTTTTGTTGTTGCTAAACATTGATTCGTTTTTTCTACTCTTTACTCCTAAACTAATCTTTTCAAAAATGTTTCTAGTTTTCACATCCTTTTTGTGATGATGTCTTTTTAAGCTTTTAATGTTGTAAGCATTGAAATGTCAAGTTACTTGATACACATTGCTTTTAATTTAAACTTTCCAGATGCAGCACAATATATTTGTTTATGGCTTTCTAGAAACAGTTGTTTTGACTCTCGAGTTAGCCTGGTTTTCGAAAAATCTTACTAAAGCATGATTTGTATCATGTGATACCAAGTCAACATCAATTTTTATCCATCAATTCTTCACTGTGAAAGCAGACTTCTCAGCAGCACATGCTGCACTATTTTGTTTCTTTTGTGGGCAGAAAGCAACCACATCTTTTAAAAATTTTGAACATTTTTTAAGCAAAGAGAATTACCGTATTTATTGGAGTATAAGTCGCATACATATATAAGTCGCACCCTCATATTTGACATGAAAAACAGGACAAAAGTTTTTTTTAAACATTGTTCATTCATTGCAGTTACATTACAAAAAATTAAAAAACATTGAAGTCATCCCTGCTGTCACTGTCCTAAAATAGTCCCAGTTTACCTCTGGAACATCCCATGAGGGTGACAAGTGATGCAATGTAATGTGAATCATGCGGATAGGCGATAAGTAAAGCGATTGTATGAAAAGGCGATAGCATAGAAAGCAATAGCATGAAAACATCTCAAAAAAATTTTGTATTGCATTTAATGTGCTTCATATATTCCTGTATAAGTCACACCTGACTTTTTGGGCAATATTTTGGTACAAAAAAATGCGACTTATACTCGAATAAATATGGTAGGTGGTTTTCCTAAATTGTAGCATGATGCCTACCAATAGCATGTTGGCTTGGGAGCATACTATACTATACCTATTTAGAATTGCTAAACCTAGGCATAATAAGCATGCTATTGTCCAGAGCCAAAATACTATGCCTATTTCGAACAATCACAAGGAATTAAGATATGAAAATAACAAGAATACATTCAGCGATTATAAATAAGTTGATACATTATCATCTCTCGTAATGATTTTTCGCTTTTCAACATTTACAGAATTAGCTATCCTATCAGTGAACACAATGAGAATGAATTAACATGCTCTAATACAACAATTACTCTATAATGACTGCTTAGCTAATCGGAAGTTACCATACATTACTACATGAATTCCATAACGCCTATATGCAATGAGTTATACTGGTATCATGGAAAATTCAATAAAATTAGTAAAAAAGCATGTTTTCTTGATTTTACTTGAAAGATTGAGCAGTTAGACTGATATAATATGTTGAAAGCAGATAGGAACTTGGGTATTCTGCATCTTTAGAAAAAAAAATGCATCCAGTGTGAATGGTTGCAAAGTTATGGCCATTTTTTATATTTTTGTTGTGTTGCCATGGAAATGCATTTTGAGAAGGCGTAAAACAAAAATTTAATCAAAAAATTTTTGTGGTAAATTGAATCGGTTGTTGAATCACAACTTTAGGGAGAGTTCCTAAGAAATTGAATAAAGTCACCACAATTTGGTGTGACCTAATGGCCACCAAACTTGTGATTGTTTGACTTATTTGAGAATTGGATTAGTTAGCTAACACATTGGGATTAGTCAACTACTACAACTTTATTTTTTGTTCAGTGTTGAAGGAGGGTTAGGGCAAGAGCGCTTTAACTATTCCCAACATTCCAGCTCTTTCCAGCCTCATGAAAGTATGTTGATAGGATTCCGTGCAAATAAGCATTGAGTTACGGTAATTGCACACTAGTATTCAAATAAGCTTTGCTTGATCAGAGTATGACTCTTCAGTGTTGGTATTTCGTCAGCAAATCATCAAATTCATGCAATTAATTTTTTGTCGTCATATTTTTGGTACTTTATTTTTATGCGATGCAGCACAAGTGCAGTGCAATATTTGCAAATTTTTTGCAGTGCGGTGCAGTGTGCGGACAGAACCTTGGCAGTGTGGTGCTGGTGCAGTGTAGTAAAAGTGTGCCTGTGACATCTCCAGTTTAGGCTACTGTGGTAGGCTAGGCCTATCAGTTAAACAATACAGAATCAGTATCAGTGTTCTCACTAAGCTCCAAGGGTTTTTGTCTGCAAATCATCGGTTCATTGGATCAGAGGCAAATACAGTACATTAAGTTTTGGCATTAACAATGAACATTACTGCCGGCTTTCGAAAAGAAAAGTCTACAAAGTTGTGAAAGAATGACCTTTGCTATGTAGGTCTAGGGCATGTTATGGAAATGGAATGGTGGACATTTTTTCAATATTCCATACTGGAAATTTTCTTCCATTCCATACCAAGAATCTTCCATTCCATATTCCGTTCCATACTAAAATTTTCTTCCTTATTCCATTCCATACTTCGATAACAAGAAAAGTTTAGACCAGAAGCAACGCGTAATATGCATTGCACTTTTGCAGCGTTAAGCATACTTCTGCAAGTAATCGCTTATGGAGGTAAGCAGTATGATGCTGCAATACATTTCTTATATTTGAAGCACTATCACAATGACTCGCCATGAAAATTCACTCAGCATGACAATATCAACCATAGGTGTAGACACTATTTTTGATGGGGGGGGGGAGGGAAACGTGAATCACATACAATGACCACATCAGAAATTTTCAAACCGTGGGATTTTTATGGGACAATGATACAGTAGAATGGAAGGTCTGAAGCTGGGACTTGTGTGGGTGGCACATAATCATGATTTTGCGAAAGGGGGAGACCTTCAACCAACAGTTATGAAGTTTTCCCAAAATGTCTAAATTGGGAGACGTGGTGAGCTAACTAGCGGTAATAAAATGTGTGGCAGATGGGAGTTTGGGGTCAGAGTCCCCAGTCGCAGAAGACTATGAGGATCTTGGGGCGAAGCGCCCAGCTGCTGGGTGATTGTTTGTAATGCTTTGAAAAAAAAAGCTATTGTAATATTAATGCCATTTGGGTAACATTTTGCATGTTTTTAGAGCCATTTAAAAGAACCACACTCTTAAGATTTGAAAGGCGATTAAAAAGCTCCAATTGTTTAGTCCTGCCTTTACTTACAGGTCAAGCCCAAAACACATTCAAAATCTTGCAATTTTGGGTTAAACTTTGTAAGTGACTTGGCCCAGTTGGGGGGAAGCAAGGTACATTGCCTTCTTCAAAAATTTTAAAAGTATAATAATTCATTTGCCTTGGAGATTTTTGTCTTGAAAATAACTAGTTTTAGGACTGCATGTACGACTAGGGGGCTCAGGCCCCTTCAATTCAAATTTAATAATTTATCCAATAAGCATCTCCCCTAGCTAATTTAAAAAAAAATATTTTGTTACATAAAAATTGGCGAGTTGCTGGGCTATTGTTATTTGAAGTAGGTGCAATAGATACTGTATTTGCTAATCATGTTAGTGCATTATGTTCATAAAACGATTAGATAAGGGTCTGAGGTTGCAAATTTTAGGACAAAACCCAGAATTACTCTCGGGTTATATGTTTAAATTGCTTGGCAAGAATTTGAATTTAAGGGGGCCCCCTGGTCGTCAAAATTAATATTATTGTTAATTATTACTGTTGTACTCGAAAATACTAAACTGACATGACACTGAAGAAACAATAGGCTTTGTTATCATTATTTTTGTCATTCATGGCATTTCAATTGGGTGGGCTGGCCCTCTGGCTACGCCTACATCAACCACTTGATCAACTGACAATAGTTTACCTGTATGCTCAGGGTATAATGATTGCAAGTTTGTAATTACACCAACTGTGAAATTTAGCACAGCCAAACTGCAAAAAACAATTTAAAAACATACCAAAACAGCTTAAAGGCAAACAGAAAAACAACAAAGAATTAAGCTCAGTCGAGGAGAGAAAAGTAAATACAAATTTTTGCTTTGATGGAAAAATTTTGTCATTTGCAAATTGTTATTCTCAAAATAAAAATTAAACCTGTCAGCATCACTGCAGTTGCAAATTGCATTGCACATATTTTATGATCTGATGATGCAATGCTTACCCTGTTTGTGCAATGCTTGTGATCGTATAACCCTATTGATTTGTTGCAGATAATTTGCTGCTAAACACTTCACATATTTTTAGTTATCACTACATGTATATGTTCTGTAAATGCCATGTGCGAAATCTAGTATGGAAGATTGTCTTCCATTCCATTTTTGAAATCTACCATTCCATTCCATTGTGGCATCGTCCATATCCCATACTAAAATTTCCATACCATGCCCTGTGTAGGTCTTCGTCCTCTGTAAGGTATTTTAATTAATTAATATTGCAGGCGGTAGGCCTACTAGCCAAGCTTGATATCGTTTTCTGCAATCTGGTACACATGAAATTTAAGACACCATTACATCATTTTCCAGTAGAAGCTATAGGCACCATTGCTTTGAGAAAATTTAGGCACTGGCAGGTTAAATGAATAATCATAAGGGAAGTCAGGTAACATTTGCAGTCTGTAGAATTGTTTTTCAAGATGTTGGTACCACCATTTTTTTTATCAAAGTGACTTGGCACATGAAACGTGCATGGTTAAATAACCAAACATTTCCATGATGTCATTTGTTTTCAGAATTTTTTATTTATTTTGATTATTACAGTTCATAGTTATATGTTTGAGTTAGGGCTAGGATTAAGGTTAACGTTAGGTTTTTAAAGTTTTATTACAAAATGTCTGGACTTGTGGAACAAGCACCAAGCCTTTTTCTTCTTTTGCTAAACTATTTAATGACTTGTACACACCAGTCAGAATTTTTGCTTACTAAGAACAAAACACTTGATGATGCTTTAAAAGTGCATTCATGTTGAAAATTTTCTTGCTCATTTTTTTTCTCAAAAAAAATTTGGCAAATCTGAGGACTAAGTTTACCAAATTTCAGTTTTCTACAACCTTTCTTTTCTGGAATAAAACTAATGAGATTTTCCCTTAGAAAGGCTTTTTTCCTTTCGAAATTTTGCCAGGGTTGCCAATGTAACTTGAAACAAAATTTCAGAAAGTAACTGTATATCAGATGTTTCCAGCTCCTGATTTTCTATTGACCTAAAGTTTTTTGTCAAAGTTGTGGTAAAACTACTGTAAGTAAAGAGTTAGAAAGTTTGTAAAATCAGAAATTAGCTTCTTTTCAATAAATGTATGCCAGCTTAATATTTTGTTGCTATACGATATTAACAAAATTTGACACTGAAGGAAAAAGAAAATTGGTAATTTTGAACTGCAATATCTTGAAAATGAGAAGGTTTAAAAACTTCACAGTTCAATTTTGATGAGTAGGCTATGCTTTTTAAGCTTGTCCCAACATTTTGGTCAAGAGCAAAATACATATAGTTTACATGAATGCCCTTTTACGTCTGATTCAAAGTGAAATGCGTCAATAAATTGCTATGTTTACTTAATAGTCTATTATTTTTTAATGTAGTGTTCGGTTTGCAGAGATGATATGGTAGCTGGTAGGGTAGGATATTCAGTATTTACCAAAATACAAAAATATGGTTGCTGTATTTTACCTGAGATTATTAGTGTTAAAAAGATTAGAGTTAGCCAAGATTCAATGTAAATGAATAATTGAATATATTGCTGAATTGAATAGCAATAGACCTACTCTACTGCCTTACCTCCTGCCTAAATTCAAAATGCCCAAGCCAAAATTGCTTGTTGTTTTTTCCTCTATTTTTTGTTTTGGTATTTTCACTGGAACAGTTTGGAGAAGCTCTTTATATTCTAATGGTGTTAATTTAAACACTAGCAAATCAAATAAAAGGTAAGGTACTGTAAAGTATACAGTAGTAAGCTATACTAGACAATATTGCTCAAGATATCAAAAATCTGAAAATTATTTTGTGATTTGGGTTTTCTGGTTTCTATTCTAGTTGCTGTTTTATTTTTGCTGTTATTGTAGCTTGTCAAACTTGTAGCCTTATAAAGACCTATGACTGGTTAGTTTTTTGTAATCTACTTTCTTGGCTATGTGGGAAGTTCAAGGCTTGAACAAACTCAGATTGGCATAGTTTACTAATAACAGATATTAGAAGGCCTGGGAGGTGGGACAAAGATGGCAATTTTTAGCGAAACTGCAAAATCAATTTGAATATGTTGTCAAGTCGCATGTATGTATAAGTCACACCTCCATATTTGACGTGAAAAACAGTTGGCTTCCAGATTTTTTTTAACACCGTTTATTCATTGCAATCACATATAATAGCAAAAAATAAAACCTATCAATGTCATCACTGTTGTCATTGTCCCCAAATATTTAATAAGTGCACAGCTGCAGCGTTGATGCACTTTCACGCACACACATAATGGCACCATGATGCCGTGCATATGATGCAGCGTAAAGTGGCTTGTGTGGGTAGGTGATAACTAATGCGATCGATTGTGAGAAAGGTCAAAGCGTAAAATTACTCTTGTGGAAGGCAATAAGTAATGTGATCATGTGAAAGTCTATAGCATAGAAAGTGATAATGGGAAATATTTTGGAAAAATTTTGTATCACATACAGTGCACTTCATGGTTTCATGTCTAATGTTTAAGTTGCACTTGACTTTTTGGGTGATATTTTGGTACCAGTACAAAAAATTGTGACTTATACTTGAATAAATAAGGTGATTCTGAATTGTCAGTGTGGAAATATGCAAGATCAAAAATCATTGCCAGGAAAACTTAATCACTCTGCTATTGTCACATTATTGTACTAACTCTAGATAAATGTAGTAACTAGCGCTTTCTATAAGTTTTTGGCTAACCTAATGATGACCAAATTTTCTTAAAACAGTTATGCCCAAAGCTGTAAAAATATGTTAATGTGCTTTTTGTTTCTGCTTTGATTTTTAAAACAAACAATTTGTTGTCAGTGTCAAAAATTGATGTGTTTCCACTAAGTCTGTTTTGACACTAACTGCAAATTGTTTAAAAAATCAAAGCAGAAAATAAAGAAGCATTATCATATTTTTACAGCCTTGGGCATAATTGTTTTGAGAAAATGTGGTCACCATCAGGTTAGCCAAAAAGTTAATAGAAAGCAGCACTTTGTACATTTATCTAGAGTTGGTAAAATAATGTGGCTATGCCAGAGTAATGTGAAAAAAAAATTTTGAGTGATTCAGTTTTCTTATGCAATGCCTATTGATCTTGTGAATTCCCACACTGACGAATCAGAATTGAACTACAGTATTAACAGTATGCTACTGAAGAAAGTTTTCAAATTTTAATGTTTTTATAAGAAACACCGTTTTTAGTATATAAAGTAAAAACAGACTTAAATCGGCTATAAATGATAATTTGATTACGATTAATGATGTTTTCTTTTTGATTGCAAGCTCCCTTAAAGCATACAATTCTTACAGGGTCATATCATCTTTGTTTGACAATGGAAATTGTAAAGCTCAAAGAAATATTATGTTTCTCAAAACTCATAAAACTGGTGGCACAACCATTCAAAACATCATAATGCGACATGTGAAAAGAAATAATCTTTATGTTGGTTTGCCTAGAGGAAACGACTTTCGATTCAAGTATGGTATGGGATTAAAATTTGAGAGGAGATTTGTTTCAAATGCACAGCATGAAATCAATGTTCTTTGCCATCACATGAGGTTTGATCGTCAACAAGTTTCATCACTGATGCCTGAAAACACTAAATATTTAACCATTATTCGAGATCCAGCTGAGCTATTTGCTTCTTTCTTTGATTATTTTCACTTCAATTGTCCTTCTTTTCGTAATCTTCCACAAAATACTGATGGATTACAACATTGGTTGAGCGGTACTAAAAAGTAAGCAATTTAAAATGCTATATTGCCATTAGTAGATTTGACAGATGTGTGCAGCTATAACTTATTAGTCTTTAACAAAACTAGGTTGATGAAGATGCTTTTGCATATAAACTGTGTGATATGGAGTTGTTTCTTGTCTTCCTCCTTCACATGTTTAGGCGTGATCATGCAATCATTGGTATTGTTGTGTCGGTCAAAAAATAAAAAAGATTGAATGAAAATAGTTTGGCCAAATTTTATGAAAAAATACAATATTTTGTGCAATTGTGCATTATCCATTGTAAGCAAATTTGTGTGTAGTTAATGTTTTAATCAGGCATGTGGAAGCGGCAATTTTTGAATCGCTTCTCCTTCCACTGTTAGCGCTTCCACTTCCATCATTTGATGGCGTAATTTTTGCTTAAAATTTTTTGATCTAAAATTGTTTTGGCAAAAAATTTTTCCAGATAAGTCAGAATAAAACAGCTTTGTTATCATCATTTTATCATATAGATGCAAATTATATAATTGTATTCAGTGGTTTGTCATTGCAAGGATCTGCTCATGGGCGTAGTCAGGAATTCGGATTTTGAGCGCCCTGAAGCAAAAACTCCAATTAATCACATAGTTGTTATGTTTCAGCTAATGCGAATTTCTCTGAACGTCTACCCAGACGTTTAAAATAATGAAAGATTGTTTGGGCTGCGGGGACGGATTTGCAAGCGCTTGGAATAATGGGTCCGCGACATCCTCACGCGACCGACCTGACGCGAGAAAATTCACTCCGGTATTCTTGAGGCCAGGGACATCCTGACGCCTTAACTCTAACCCTAATGTCAGGATGTCCATGGCATTAGAATTCCCGAGTGAAAAGTCTCGCGTCAGGTCGGTCTTGTCAGGATGTCCTGCTTCGTGGAATAATAGCTGTTTTAACTGCAAATCTTTACTTAGTTTTAATTAGGGCGAAGCTTCCACATTTGCAGAATTTTGTTGTTTTAATAATAACTTGTCTGTGCATGGGGTGGGCTCCAAAATTTTGCTAGTAACGTCAATTTTTAGGATATATAAAAATAAAAAAAAAATGAAATAAAATAAAAAAAAATAAAAGTAAAAAAAACATTGCAAGAATTAAGCAGTTATATACAGTACCATATTAGAATAATTCTTGTCGCAAACGGTACTTAGCAATAGTTAAGGCAAGCATTATAACAGGGGTCGGCAACCTTTTGGTGCTGCCGGGCCAAAATCAAGCTCTATAATTGGCTGCGGGCCATAAACAAGGTTTCCACTAAATCTAGACGAAAAAATACACAAAAATGTTTATGTTGTCACGTCAAGTCAACCAGAGTGTTGATGCTGTGTTTGTTATTGAAAGTTTAGCTAAGGTAAGAAGTCAAAAACTTAACTACTTGTGAAGAAATGAAAATGCGCGAAAACATTCGTTTACTGTTACTGTCATAACTTTAATAAGGTGTTGATCTGAACGGAAGCGTTGCTGAGGATGGTGGCACCCGGGGCGGGATTTCGTGGTGGCACTCTTTTTCGGTCTAAAAATACGCGAAGACCAAAAAAAAAGCTTCGCTGCAAAATTAGTGGGTTTTCAGTCCAATAGTATGTGAAGACCAAAAAAAAACAGGTCTTCCCCTAACAATCAGTGGGTATTCGATCTAAATGAGAATGGAGACCGAACGAAGTGAACAAAGAAAGGTATTCACCACAAATCGGTGGAGTTATGGTTTCACCTTAAAATGGTGACACCCGGGACGACGCCACTGGATCCGAAAGTTTATTAAGGTCACGGACGCCAAAAACATAAAAACAAACTCGTGAAGAAATTAAAAAGCACTCTTTATTGAGAGCAATAGATTTGGTGAAAATCAAACAAGTAGATCTTCCAAGATGATTTACAAAAACGAATTTGTTTTCCCACTCTACTTTAAAAGCTCTGAATTCCTAATCAACTTTTCTACGTTTTGATAACTATTTAAGATTGCTAAAATAAATTACAAACGCTATGTTTTCTAGCTATTAACTAAAAACAAAACAGAAATTCAGCAAAACTGCTCAGTGGCAAACAAATAGATTAGATAGCATGTAACTGCAATTCCTGCAAAAACGCTCGCTCTTCGTGCTTTCATTGGTCAAGGTGCAATCTTTTTTTGCCGGTCTTCAGCAGAATAAAACACGGAAATGCTTCCAGTCAACTCTATTGCGTCAAGCAATTGTTTAGACGCGTGGTTTCAGTTCAATTAAATCGTGATCATCAAACATCTGTTTGCTACACTAATTGTCATAATTACGTAAAGAGGTCGCGGGCCGGATAAATATACAATTTCAAAAAGAGGCCGCGGGCAGGATAAAAGGAGTCGGCGGGCCGGATTTGGCCCGCGGGCCGCAGGTTGCCGACTCCTGCATTATAACATCGTGTTTAAAAGTCATACAATATTAAACTTTGCTTAAGAGACATTATAATGTTCTCATCTGTTTGCGTTTCAAGAATACATTATCACAGAGAAAGTTGGATTTTAAATTAAAATGCTGGAACTGGAAACTTTGATTATGTTAGGTAATGCTGTTTTATACGAGTATGGCCTCAAAATTTGTTTATACGAGTATGGCCCCCCAAATAGGCAAAACCCCATTGAAAAGTATTTTTCAAAAAATCTTTAAATTTTAGTACTAAAATAGGAAAGTTTTGAACACTTTTAGTTTCCAAAATGAGTTGGTTAGCTACATAGTTCATTTTTGAGTCGATAGGGTTGGGGAATTTCCCGGACCAAAGTAACCACAAGCTTTTAAAAATGTTTCTTTGCAAATGATGATCTATCAAACTTACATTTATTGTCTTATATTTTTAAAAAAATTGCACCTCATTCAAGTTTTGACATTCGATATAAATGGCCAAAATAGAAGCGGAAGCAATACCCTTTTACCGCTTCCACGAAAATTTGCCGCTTTCACCCCTTCCGCTTCCACATCCCTGGTTTTTATTCATGTAATTGCAATAAATGTTCAGGCATATTTTAGTAACGCACTATAACGAGGTTTGTTTTTGATAACTGGAAGTATGAAGATGAAAATTTACTTAAATTATTAAGGTACGCAATATATGTATTCACAGGTTTGTAACTTCTGCAATGTCTACATTTGCAAGATACTCGATGGTGACGTTAATGTGAAAGAGCAAATTAGGCTTTTGAGTTTTGTGATCTATTATAGTTATCTGTTTTTCAGGTATTTTGATGAAAATGATAGGAAACCTTCTTGGTGGTATGCCAAGAATGGCATGGCATTTGATCTTGGTTTTGATAACTTACGTGATGATGATGAGTATATACAGCAGGCTATTGTTGAGATGGAGAAAACTTTTCAATTGGTTCTTATTAAAGAGTTCTTTGAAGAATCAGTCATTTTAATGAAAGATTTTCTCTGTCTGAATTTAAGTGAAGTCAGGCACCTTCACTTGAACTCTCGCGTTGAGAGTGATGTTAAACTGCCAGACCAAAAAATTCGAGATGACATTCGACAGTGGAACAAGCTCGACACGGCAATTTATAACCACTTTAACAAAACTTTTTGGAAAAAAGTTAAAAAATATGGAAGCGAAAAAATGCGCGAAGAAACTGAAGAGTTAAGGGAGCTCAATGCCAAGCTGCAAAACATGTGCATTGATGGTGGAGTTGTAGAGCATAATGCAGTCGAAGATTCAAGATTCAGAGTTTTTCATCCGAAAGGTGTTGAAACTGGAGGCTTTAATTTAAAGCAAGAAGCCTTGGGCATACCACTGTGTTTGGAAGTGGCTCAGATAGAAAAAGAATGGTTTCGTTTTATAAAACAAAAGCAAAATCATTTATCTTAGTATTAATCATTTATAATTTACCTAGGTTTCAGTACAATAATTTGAGATTGGCTTCGGCTGATCAGAAAAGTGCACTGTGGAGTACCTAGAGTATATATTATCAAACAGTACTTGTCACGTGCAAAATGAGCAGCTAAAAATTTTTAATTTTATCCAAATTCGTGATCATGAGCCAGTTGATCGAGCGGTAACGCGTTCGTCTCTGAAGCGGGAGGTCTGAGGTTCAAATCTCGGGCCGGTCAAATCGGACACAGTGTTGCCAACGGCTCGCCACCGCTGCGACTTTTCTTCGAAAGGAGCTGTGTTGCCCGGGCGCAACGACGCGGAGATGGGCCCCGCCAACTCGTTACACGCTTCGGAGTAATCCAGCGAGTATAATGAAAGATTTGATTTGATTTTGAGATGTGTCTTATTTTAAAAGAATGTCATACAGCATTGAAAGGGAGTGTGTAAGTCTTCCACTGAACTGATTGCTGAGTGGTAGGCAGTTGCCACCTTGATATGAAGTACTGCAAGCTCCCGCTCGCTTTTACCTGATTAAGAAAACTTGCTCACTAATGTGAAATTCACGATTAAGCATAGGCGTTAGTGTTGTTCAAAAAAATTTTTTTTGGAAAAGTGATGCTGCAAACGACTTTTCGCGTTGTATTACCCCAAAAAATGATGTTGACCAATTTTCACAAAAAAAATTTTGATGTTTAGGGGGTGCGCAACTCAATTTTAGTTTATGACGTCATTTAAAAAAGTGAAAAAATCATTTTTCGGAAAACACTAGCGAATGATATATCAACAGACGCAGAATGACCCCCTGAGTCGTAATTTGTTGATTGTTTTGGTTTGTTAGCATTAGGTAAAAATTTATTTCAAAATTTTAAATTGATGACATCATTTTAAGTTAAAATTGCATCTTTGCGCGCTTTATTAAGTATTAAATAGAAAATGATTATTTGGTTGCTTCTTGTATACACAAAATCACTTAATTTTTGTGAGTACTCTTTTAGATTCAACATTAACCTTTGAATTGTACTGAAAACATGAGTTGTTTTACTGCACAATTTTATTGGATTGAGTAAATACAAATGACTACCACAAGAAGCGCAACTAAAACTTGATTGATTGGCAGTCCTAAATCTAACCTTAATGCGTACCGACCAATGGTGATGTAATGCGTTACTTTTGTCACGTTTTCCGAAATTAAAATGCCACAACAAATGATGCAGTAAAGTAAACGGTTGAAGCAGTAACTGAAGTTTGGTTGAAATCGGAAATAGTGTAACTACTTTTCATAGAAATCCCAATTTCAACCAAATTTCAGTTGCTGCTTCAGTCATTCACTTTACAGCATCATTTACTGTGTCATTTTGATTTTTAAAATGTGGCAAAAGTAACGCATTACATCTGGCACATAGCCAGAAATCTACAATGGGGGTGGCTGTTACGGGGGTCTGAGAGCGGAGCCTCCAGCCGCCGGAGGCAATACGGCATTTGGGGACGGAGCCCCCATCGCTCGAAAGTTTTTTTTTTTTTTTTTTTTTTCGGCAAAGATAACTTAACTTAGGCCGATATTGATGAAAATTAATGCTGTTAAAATGTGGCACAGAAATTAGCGGTGCAAAAACATAAATGGGCTTTGTGAAAGGTAGCTTTTGCTGGAATTTCAGTTCTCTTATTTGCATGCTGGTAAATCATAAAATCCTGTACCCGTAGTTCAATAAAACTCTCAAGCAGTACCTAACTTATTTCGTTTATATTTTATAGAGAAAGATATATAATAATTAAGGGATGCCAATGAAAGGAAGTTGGACAGAAGTGATTGGTAGTTACTAATACTGACTAGCCCCCTTATTCCTGAGCTTTTATATTTTTTTTGATGAAAACTATGTTAGCATTTTTCAATAAGCGATCAAATTTGAATACCTATTTTTGGCCATTTTTTAGTTTTATTTTATTTTAACAAATTAGTCTCTCCCCTAACTAACGCATTAAAATGTGCTTTAAATCATTTTTTGAATCTACTTCAGCGCAAAAGATAATCTCAAAACTGCTGAAAACGTGGTACTTTTTTTTTATTTTGCCTTTTGGTCGGTAGGCCAATGGGGGGCTATAGCCCACCCCGCCCCCATCCCCTGGCAACGCTACTGCATGACATCACCACTGGTCGGTAAGCAGCTGGTAATAAGGTCAGATTTAGGATTGCCAATTAATCAAGTTTTAGTTGCGCTTTTTGTGGTAGTCATTTCTATTTACTTAATCCAGTAAAATTGTGTAGTAATATAATTTTTGTTTTCAGTACAATTTAAAGGCTAATATTAAATCTAAAAAAGTACCCTATGTTGTTGTTGTTGTTGTTGTAGCGCATATTTATCCTCCTGTCACCGGGCAGCGTCAGACACTAAGTTGTTGGACGATCAGCACACTTTTCATCTCCAGGACTACTTCGTGATTGGAGGAATCCGCACCTGCTTAGGAGTTTCCGATGATCCAATGTTCCTGTGGATTTCTTCGAATTCTTGTCCACTGAATTTGCTGCTTATTCGAAGCCACCAAGCAGAGATAATCATCGTAAAGCGTCTTATCCAAGGACGCAACAACGTGACTAGGGTGCAGGTTGAACTCAGATCATTCAATCAGGGTCGTCGTAAAAACGACGCCTTTACCCATTTGGCCACGCTGCCGCCATGATTAGTATATTGTCTAGAAAGACGGTGCACATGACTGATATTATTTGTACTGAAACGATTTTATATATACAAGAGGCAACCAGGTAACCATTTTCCATTTAATAGTAATAAAGCGCGCAAAGATGCAATTTTAACTTAAAGTGATGACGTCATCAATTTAAAATTTTGAAATAAATTTTTACCTGATGCTAACAAACCAAAACAATCAACAAATTACGACTCAGGGGGTCATTCTGCGACTGTTGATATGTCATTCACTAGTGTTTTCCGAAAAATGATTTTTTCACTTTTTTAAATGACGTTGTCGCAGTTCCTGCTTCAGCCAGTGGCGTTGTGGAAGCTAGCAGCAAAATAACCACAAACGAAAGATAATTGGAACCGATAACTTCTTAAGTCAACAGATCAAAGCAGCTCAATGGTCGTACAACCGAGCCGGTTAACCGCAATCGGAGCGCGCTCCTTTTGACCCGCCACAATGTCATAAACTAAAATTGAGTTGCGCATCCCCTAAACATCGAAATTTTTTGTGAAAATTGGTCAACATCATTTTTTGGGGTAATACAACGGGAAAAGCCATTTGCAACATCACTGAACAACCCTAATAAGCGTCGTTTTTTATGAAGTAATTAAAGTTCAAGTTGCGGGATTTTCTCATCCGAGCTGATTTTTTAGCATTTTTGCGGGAGTGCAAATGCGTCTGTGTCCTTCTTACGAGCCAGATCGTTTAGTCGCAATTTTAACTGTCCGTACGCAGCATTGCGATATTTTTACGGTGACGACGTTGAGCTTAATCGTACGTTATTCAGGCGCTGCTCTGATTTTACGCTGAAACCGTACGTCGCAAATTTGTCCAACGTTTGTTCGTAATTGCATTGATCTAGTAAATTATGCAACAATATAGTTATGGTGCGATAGTACTATTAAATTTTTATTAACTGGGTGTTTCTAATCATTGCATTATGTAAGTACCGTTTAGAGGGTGCAGAGACATTTTGCCCCCGCGAGTGTCACATCCGAGGGAGCGCCGGCCCCTTATGATCACTGTAGCTTATCCAAGTCAATTACTAAAATATTCTTCTAAGTGGTTGTTGCTTTGTAATTTTAGTATTGTGCAGACATTGCGATACTATTGTTTTGTCTGGGTTACATTTCAGAATGGTATCCAGTTTTATAAAATCTTTAATTGTTTAACATAAAAACTACAATCGATAGAATTGGCTCGAGTTTCAGCAATCTGCAAGTATCTGCAGTAGAAGGATTCGTACAGAAATTTTAGTGAAGAATTCGGAATTTTGGTTTTAATTAAAATAGTTGGAAATATGTTAAAGTACCCTTGTTGGTATTATTCTGAAATAGTTATCTTTATATACTTCACTATATTGACAGTTACTATTTTTCAAAGCAATCTATTGCTTTCAGTTTTCATTTTCAATGTCACATTGCAGTGCATTTCAAGAGTGTGCTGTAAATGTTTTTTTTTCACAATTATCTTACCTTATTTACCTTCTCTTACCCTGCTGTATTACGATTGAACTGCTATTAGAAGATTCTATTGTCGCAAGGAGCCTCTGAATGAAAGTATATACTGTTTGTAACAGCTTGAGTAGTGACAAAAAGTTTTTGTTCGTTTTAGCTCTTATTTCCGTATTTGACTAATGCCGGTACAGTGCCGATTCGTGCTGTATTTGTAGCTGCTTGTACTTATATTCGCAACAGCTTCGTTGATCAACTGCCACTCTTTGGTCTTGCCGTTTAACACTCGTTTCTGGAGCTAGAGGTCTAGGTATCGATTCTCGGGCAGGTCAACTGAGGCAAAGTTTTGCCAACGAGTCTCCAATCTCCAGCCTTTCCACTGCTGCGGCAACGCTTCATTAGAAGCATTGTTGCCCAGACCTAATAACGCGTACAGACCTCGCTAACTCGCCCCTATTTTGGATGTGATACAGCAAATGGATGTATCAGCATAATTAATGTAGCAGCAGAGTTGAATGCTAAGTTAAATGAACGATTAAAGAACTAAGTCGATAAAGATCAAAAATCATATTTTTAGAGCAGCATTATTTATTTTGTTCTTGTTGCATTTTTGTCTACAGTAATTGCAAATTTTGATTTTTTAAGCTATTTTTATGTCATTAAAATCCAGTAAATTGCGGTGTGTATTCGATTTTTTTTTTTTTGCAACGAAATGCACTTTATAATCGTTGGCATAATTTGGCTGGTGCATTGTCGGTCAAAAGTCTGTTGAAGATTTATGTTTGAGTGCAACTGGCTTTTCCTTTGTGTTTTAGGATTGGCTCTGCTAAGAACCAATTCTTGAAATTCCCGAGAAAAATTTCGATAAATTTTGGAAAATTTTTCTGAAAGGAATTATCAATGAAAAACGCGTTGCACTGTAGTTGTGTGAATAGTGCTACGAATTTTTCACCACTGTTTGAAATAGAATGTTTTGGTATTTTTCTTGTTCAATGACAACACTTTTATGCATGTGGACAATTTAATACGCTGTTATGTTTGTGTGTGTTTTGGTTTTCTAAGCTATAGACTAGATCTCTAGCTTCTAGAACTTTACAAAGTTTCTGGGTGTTGTGTCCTTATATTTGTGTATTAGGCTATTGGCTTAGTCAGGACTATAATAGAACGGTAGCGTGACCTCGTTTTCGAATGTCTGTCGTTGTTAAGATTATAAGTATTGTTTTTTGGAGCCAGTGAATACAGAATATTTATCTCAATTTTTGATTATAGTTTTTGACATTATGTTACGTTTATATCTTCGAAAGGTTTTGTTTAAATTGCGAATTATTTTCTTACGCTATACAGTTTTTTGCTTAATTGCAATGATTTTTACCTGCGTTTGATTTTTAAATTTACCTCTGTTCAGTAACTGCATTGCTTCTTACACTATGTTCTTGAAATTCGGGATCTTGATGCCGATTGATTTTTGCGTTAACAAAAGAATGAAACGTTAGGAAACTGAAAAACATAGTATATACAGTTTGAGGTCAATGGTGGGTTAGAAAATCTTTTCAGTTAACTGCTTTGAGGTAATATCCATTCCACCCGCTCTTTATATGGCTTTTCTGGTTGGTTATTTGTACAAGTATTCTTTGTTGATGATCAGTTTTCTGTTCATCTTTGCTTTGGAAAGCAGTCTTATTCAAAAATTTTGTACACTAGTACAGTAGATCTTTACAAATAACTAGTTTTTCTGTTTTGTTACTTTTGTTTTTTTTTCGACTCAGTTGACGTAATGAGGAAAATAAAATAACTAGTTTTTCTTCTTTTTTGCTTGCTCGATGAACGTAATGAGAAAAAATAGCCTCGGGTGACGGTAGATGCTTGTTCTTGTAAATTACAGCTACTGAATTATTGATGTTTTTTAGTAGTTTTCAGTCGAAAGCGAGGAAGAATTTATCAGGAGGAAATCCGGTGCACGGCAAGCGAAACGGGAGCATACAACTCATCTTTGTGGCCCGTATACTCCCGAGTTATTGAGGATATAAAATCTCAGTATTTGTACTGTAATTTCGACATATATTGGTTGAAACTTGGTGTATGTTCGCTCGTCACAGGCGCCTGAGACCCTTGGTTGCTTTCGGGTGTTTGGTTGTGCTTGCTGTAGCGTTGCTTCATTCTCCTTCCTTAATGAATATTTTGATTTTTTTGTGATGCTTTAATTAATGATTGCTGAACGATACGAGTGCTTATTGCTTTTTACGACTCAAATAAAGTACACTTGACTTCACTATACCCACATTTTATTTTTTTGCATGTTCATGGGCTACACTCGTTTTACTCATGTTTTTTTGCATTTTCTATATTTTTGCTTTAGTTCTTGTAATTCATTTTTTTACTTTTTCATGTAAACGTGTTTTGAAATACAAATATTTGTCGAAAATAAAGGTTATAAATTGTAGAAACGTGGAAAAATGGCAAAAATAAACAATCAAATATGATCGGTTGATGTAAAATGCTTAACTTGGACTTGAAACGTTGTGTGAAGTGGGGAGGGGGTAGGGGCTGTTCTGTATACTGACGAATTAGGTTAAAACTTGATTTTATTTTATAATTTACAAAGTTTGTAATTAAAAGGCTGACGTTTTATCTGAATCGGCCATCGCCCTCAAAGCCTACTTACGCAACCAGTTTTATCATATTTTTGCACTGCTAATTTCTATGCCACGTTTTAAAAGCATTTATTTTTTCCTAAATAGGTCTAAAATTTAGTTATTTTTGCAAAAAATTGCTAAATCTCCGAGCGCTGGGGCTCCGCGCCCCCAGACCCCCAAAATAGCCCCCCGATTGCAGATTTCTGGATTTGAACTTGATGCTGCTTCTTAATATCAAAAACATATCTTAATAATTTTCTGGCTATGAAATACATCGCATAGCTACGTTGGATTATATCAGCGGTTTCAGTGCAGGAATACTTTAATCAAGCGTGCTGCTTGGTTGAATATGAAAAGTTGCTCCAACACCGATGAAAAATTTTATTTTTCGTTTGATATTAAAATAGGAAAAACCATTGTATGTTATGAATATAAAAATTCAAAAATGTTAAGTACTGGCAATGTGAAAACTAAAAGTGCCATTTTGCAGTTGTTGCAATGTTTTAGTTGGTTGCTACTGCCGCGTTCACTAAGGAAATCATTATTATTACTACATTAAGGGGTTTAAAATTTTTATGTTTTTTCGAGATTGAATAAGAATTTTTTTTTTGTAGGTAGATAGATACGATTATTCAGTTATCTTGATAAACATGCTATTTTGCAACATGTAAAATAAAGTACTTACGTGCATTTTTTTGCAAATTGCGTTATAACCAGGGATTCGGAAGCTCGAAGCAGCAAATTTTCGCGGAAGCTGGAAGCGGTAAAAGGAACCGCTTCCACTTTGGCCATCCATATCAAACGTCAAAAACTTGAATGTGGTACAATTTTTTGTGAAATATACAACAAAAGGTGAATGTTTTATTATCGATCATCATTTGCAAAGATACATTTTTAGAGGCTTCTAGTTCACTCAGATCCGGGGCAGTCCCCATCCCTATCAACTTAAAGATGAACCATGTAGCTTACCAACTCATTTTTAAGATTAGAGGTGTTCAAAAATTCTTTACTTTAGTCCTACAATTTAAAGACTTTCTTAAAAATATTTTTAAATGGGGTTTCCCCCATTTTTCAAAAATCTGGGGCCAAACTCCTACAACACTGTGTATTCACCAACATAAAGTTTCCAGTTCCAGCATTTTAATTTCTCGGCGATAAAATATTCTTGAAACGCAAACAGAGGAGAGCATCATAGCGTCTCTCAAACAAACTTTAAAATTGAATGACTTTTAAACATACAATGTTGTAATGCTTGTCTTAATTTTTGTTCAGTTCCATTTTCGACAAGAATTAATCTTTATGGTATAGGCCTACTATGTACAGCCGCATAATATTTTTCTTAGCAGTAGCGTAGCCAGACGGGGAGAGCCGCCCATTGGCTGTCGACCAAAAAGCAGAAGAAGGAAAATATCATGTTTTTAACGCTTCTGAGATTGTTTTTTGCTCTGGAATGGACTAAAAAGTGATTTTAAAGCATTTCTTGAAACATATTTAGGGGGGGGGGGGGGGGTAATTTGTGAAAAAATAAAACTTACAAATCAATAAAAACTTGGAAAACGGTCAAAAATAATCAATCGAATTTGATCGCTACTGTAAAAATGCTGAACATAGGTTTTATCAACAAATATATTATAAACTGAGGAATAAGGGGATGGAGCTATTCATTATTAGTTAATTATCGATAACTCCTCTCATATATTTTTCCATCAGCCCCGCCCTCAATTATTTTTTTCTATAAAATAAAGACAAAATAGATTACTCTGTGCGAGTTTTATTGAATTATGGGTTTTACGATTTACCAGCATGTAAACAATAGAACTACAGTGTTACCTTTAGCTACCTCCCTCATAGCCCATTTATGCAACCAGTAAAATCATACTGTTTGCACTGCCAATTTCTATGCCACGTTTTAAAAGCAATAATTTTTATCAAAATAGGCCTAAAATTAAGTTATTTTTGCAAAAAAAGGCAAAGTTTTTGAGACCTGGGGGCTTTGCCCCCAATGGCCTTTGGCAGCTAGGGACAAAGCCCCTAGACCCCCAAATCAGCCTGCGCCATTGCGAATTTTTAGTTACGCGCCTGGTTGGTAGCAAAAAGTTGAAGCAAAGCGCATGCATAAACAAGCAATTAAAAAAAGAATTCTGCAAATGTAGATGCTTTGCCCCAGGACTACCCAATTATAATCAAGCAAAGATTGGAGCTTACAGTGCGGATACAATTAAAATAAATTATTTTTCGAGCGCTGGAAATCCGTCTTCAGACCCCAAATAATGACTCATTATTTTTAAATATTTTATGGGAAAACGTTTAGAAAGATTCGCAGCAGATGAAACATAACGACCATGTGATTGGACTTTTTGCTTTAGGGCCGCTTCAAACCCGAATTTCTGACTACGCCCATGCGCAGGTCTTTGCAATGACAAACCTCTGTTGGTTCTATGATGTTTTTGAAATAATGATAACAATGATGCTTTATCTTGACTTTTAGGGAAAATTTTTCGCCAAAAAATTTTAAAATCAAAAAGTTTTAAGCAAAAATTACGTTATCAAGTGGTGGCAGCCGAAGCGGTGGAAGCTAATGCGCTTAGGGTGGAAGCGGAAGGGATTCAAAAATGCCGCTTCCACATCCCTGGTTATAGCATCAGAAACATACTAAATTAACAAAAAATAAAAACAAATAAGAAAATTTCAGCCAAGACTTGGCTCTGGTGCGTAAAAGTTTCGGTGCGTAGAAGTCCACTGGCATTAAAGTTCCGGCGTTTAAGTGTCCCGGCGAATAATCGTCCGCGCGTAAAAGCCTTAAACTTAAAAGTGGAGACAGTGCTTTTAAAAGCCGCTAAGAAATTTTTGTCCATTTTTTGGCAAATCTTATCGTATTTATTTATACCCATTGCCATTACCCAGCCTAATAGGTTTTCAAAATAAACTGCGAATAACTTGTATGTACGATATATTTTTTTGGTCTGAGTTAATGCTGTATATTTTACCAGTTATTCAATAAAGTTTTGCTAAGGAAAAGGATTGAACAATTTCGAAGAATGAAAGAACGTGCCCTTTGATAAGTAATAATCATTAATCAAAAATTGAACCCTTTCTCGAATTAAAACAATTTCCACAAATGTTTGTAGAATCACTACTGATTGGGTAAAATTGAGTGACAAAGTTTAAACGTTTTGTATTATCTTGTATCTATCATCAGTAAAAATTTTACTAAACGCAGATGTGTTATATTGTTAGCGAGTATGAGTGTTTTCCAAAATGCAATGAAGTTATTAACAGTACAGTAAGTTGGAAAATGGGTTGGATGAACTCTAATTCTAACGTCTGTTACTGTAATATTCGAGTCCGTGCTCGAATCACATCTTCCATTACACTCGTTGCGTTAAGCGGAAGCGTGTAACGAGTTTGCAGGCCCCGTCTCCGCGTCATTGTGCCCAGGCAGCAGAGCATCTTTCGAAGAAATGTCGCAGCGGCGGCAAGCAGTTGTGTTTGATTTGACCGGCCCGAGATTTGAATCTCAGACTTCCCGCTCCCATTTTAACAAAGTGTACCCATATATTTACCATCTATTTCTTTTTTTCTCATTAACACGACTAAAAACGGCACTTTAAGAATGTATCGACAACGTCGTATCTG
The DNA here is from genome assembly GCA_963965965.1 of Trididemnum nubilum. Lineage (NCBI taxonomy): Eukaryota > Metazoa > Chordata > Ascidiacea > Aplousobranchia > Didemnidae > Trididemnum > Trididemnum nubilum. Next base: position 12,997,812 of record OZ014480.1, read on the forward strand.
GTGAAGTGGTTAGAGGGCGCGTCTGGCATATCTGGCGCTTGGGTTCGATTCGCGTTGGGTTCTTTTTTTTTTTTCAAAACGTTGCATTAGGGTTCGAGCAGCTATGCCAGCCTGAGAGGTAGCAAATCGAAGTGCAAAAAGGCGAACGTGTACCGCTCGCTTTTCTCCCAATTTGCACCACAGCTTAAAATATTTCCTCGTTGTTTTATAGCTGCAAAATAAAAGCTTAAAAACTCACTGGCGCCTTTACAGAACAATGGCAAATTTTTAAAAAATCTTGCAATTTTAAAAAAATGTTGCAATTTTCAAGCTACCATCTGTTTCCTAATGCGACGTGGTTATCGCAGATTTAATCAAATGAGCGCGCGTTTCAGAAAATACTGTGGCTGCATGGCTTGCGCGCTGAATGGGATCCCGTACAAATCCCGTATTTGCGGGCTGCATGGTCTTCACCTACTTTTAGACATAATTTTCATAACGGGTGACACCACAAAATCCCGCCCCGGGTGCCACAGTGGTCGAGTGGATAGAGCGTCTGCTTCTGAAGCGGTAGACTTGGGCTCGATTCCCGGTCGGGTCAAACCAAAGACTATAAAAATTGGTATTCACAGCTTCCCTGCTTGACGTTCAGCATTAAAAGGGAGAGTGTGAAGCCTCCGCCGTGTGTGGTAGACAGGTGGCAGCTTGACTCGAAGACCGAAAGGTCTCTTCGCTGTCTCCTGGCCAAGGCAACTTGGTGAATAAAATGTAATTACAATTACATCCTCAGCGACGCCTCTGCACATTTCATCCGCAATGAGTTTTAATGCATTAAAATTTATAACGCGACTTCGGCAATGCGGCAGAGTGGGTGAAGGGTCGTATTCAGTTCACAACCACTCTGATCTAATTATTTAGGTTCAACCCGCACCCTAGTCGTGTTGTTGCGTCTTTACATATGACGTTTTACGTTGATTATCTCTGCTTGGTGGCTTTGAACAAGCAGCGAGTACTGTGGACAAGAATTTGAAAGAAATTAGACGAACATTAAAGGATGCTGTCTAGATATCCCTGACTGCGATAAAACCACAGGGACATCTAAAGTCAGCTGCACTTACAAAAGCAATTCTTAAACAATATGGGCGTAAACTTAACTTGGCATAAAAGGAAGAACACTATAAGACAATACTGCCATATTAACTAGGATTAGGTAAAAAATAATAATAATAAATAAATCACTTAGTTCCAAGCATGGCTGTTGGCTATTACGTTACAATAAATTATAAAAGATAAAAAGTGTATAAAACAGAGAAGTTACTTGTTATTTGAAAAAATTGCTGCAAAATGAAATGGAAGCACTGGAACAAAGCAAGCAATAATTGCTATCAAACAATATAATATTATTACACTATTTAAAATAATTTTTCGCTGCAGCCGTAGACATATGCGTGTAGCGACCAAAGACTTAACATTGTTATGCTGTGATAGAAGGAAACAAATTTATATGCAGCCACAATATAATAGGAATTTGAGAAGGGAGCAACGAACACAACGTCAGCCTAATAAAATAAATGTCTAAGTCGATTTTTGGGCAAAATGAATTATTCATACCAAACTGATCAGCGTGGAAAGGCGTATTTGGTAAACTTTTTGGATTTCAAAAATCGCCACTAGAGGGCGCTTTTTGCTGTTGTAATAAAAATGTCTAAATCCAGAGACGGACTTGGGCAATTTCATGATTAGTCTATGTCATTTGATATTGACTTAGGCAATTTTATGATTAGCCTATGTCAGTCGATGCTGACTTAGGCATCCAAAATCTACACTAGCAGTCAGAAAAAAGAACAAATTCTTTGAAAACAGAAAAGATTTTTTTGAAAACGGCACAGTTGCTCGACCAGAGGTGGCCTGGGTAGTAACTAGTTATTTTTGTAACTAGTAACTAGTTACTTACGTTTATTTTGAGCAAGTGTAACGGTAACTTAGTTACTTTTTTGAAACTGTAACGAAATCGGTACCTAGTTACAAAATTAAACCTGTAAAAGTTACTAGTTACAGTTACTTTTTTTTGGGACAGCACACGCATGTCGGACAACACTTGGTAATTATATTAACTGCACGCGCTGCGCAAGCCGATTGCCAGATGCACACACACACACACACACACCTGGTCATCAGCACGCGATTACATCAGTTTCAGTTTCACTGATTTATTCGCCAAGTTGCCGTGGTCAGGAGACAGCAAAATGACCATACGGTCTTCGAGTCGCTGCCACCTATGTCAACCACACCAATACTAAATCTTCACATGGTCCCTTTAATGCTGAACGTCAAGCCGGGAAGCTGTGACTACCAATTTTTAAAGTCTTTTGGTATGGTTCGACAAGGAAATGAACCCCCGTCTACCGACTGCAAGGAGGACGCTCTTGCCTCTACACCATCGCTCTTACCTCTACATCATCACTGCTCAATCAAGCGTTGCAAAACCCGCAAGCCGCAATGCACAAACATCGATAAATAAAAAAATCACTGTTCCTAGCAACAAGCACTTGCTTTATTAGGATTAAAATTTTGTTAATCAAAGTAACTGTAACCGCAACTGTAACGATAACTATTTACTTTTTCAAAACTGTAGATGCACGGGAACTTAGTTACTTTTTCCCCAAGTAACTGTAACTAAGGTACTTTTAGAAAGTAAAAGTTACGTTGCTACAGTACTTTATATACTAAGAGTCAACAGCATAAACGTAGCCAGATTGGGGCCAGGGGGCCCGGGTCACCCCAATTGAAATGCCACCAATGATAAAAATGTGACAAAAAATCGTTTTGTTTCTTCAGTTTCTTTTAGCATTTTTGCGTGCAACAGTAAGTAACAACAATATTGACGACCAGGGGGCCCGCGCTCTCTCAATTCAATTTTTACCATTAAGTAATTACATGTTATTCACCAAATTGCCTTCGCCAGGAAACAGCGAAGGGACCTTTCGGTCTTCGAGTCAAGCTGCCACCTGCCCACCTGTCTACCACACACGATGGAGGCTTCCACTGTCCCTTTAATTGCTGAACGTCAAGCAGGGAAGCTGTGAATACCAATTTTTATAGTCTTTGGTTTGACCCGACCGGGAATCGAACCCAAGTCCACCGCTTCAGTAGCAGACGCTCTATCCACTCGACCACTGATCGGTTGAAATTTAAATGTACAACCCGGGTAAAGTTAATGGTTTTTGTCCTAAAAGATGCTACCTCAGGCCCTCATCTAACTTTTTTATAAACGTAATGCAAAAACAAGGGCCGGATTTACCATAAGGCAGAGTGCCAGGTCCTCCGCGCTCAGATGGTTAGACTTTTTTTTCGGCCTTCACCTATATTAGGCAGGAAGATGTTCTAAAAATCTTCAAATTGCCAAGGGCTCATGCAATGTAGATCCGGCCCTGGCAATAACATGGTTAATGAGCGTAACCATCATTCTATTGTACCATTTTTCATTACCCATTCACTTCCACCTCGCCAGTTTTTACGCGACAAAACACTTTTGAAAAAAATAAGCTGGGAAAATGCTCATTGAACAAGGTATTGAATTTGAATTGAGGGCCCCTGGGCCCCCCGGCCATAGCCGTAGCCAAGAGATCCGCGGATCCCGCCCCAATTGAAATGTTATCTATGACAAAATGTGGCAAAAAAGCTTATTGTTTGTTCAGTTTCAGTTTCTTTTGGCATTTTTTCGTACAACGCTTTCTTTTAGCATTTGTGAATAATATTGACGACCAGGAGCCCCGGGCCACCTCAATTCAATTCTTGCCAACCATTATAACTCAGGAGAAAATGAGAGTTTTTTTTCCAAATTTGCTATTTCAGGCCTTCATCTAACCTTTTTATGGACGTAATGCAATAATTAGAGCCAGATTTACCATAATATGGCACAGTGCCAGGGGCTCCGCGCTCAGATGGTGAGACATTTTTTGGTAATCACCAATATTAGGCAGAAAAAGTAGTGAAAATCTCCAAAGTGCCATGGACACCGCGCAATATAAATCCGCGTCGGATAACAACATGACTAGTAGGCGCAACCATCTATTGTACCATTTTTAAATAACAATCTACTTTCATCGCGATAGTTTTTGTACGACAAAATACTTTTGAAAAAAAAAAATAGCTAGGGGAAATGCTCATTGAACAAATATATTATTGAATTTGAATTGAAGGGGCCTGGGCCCCCTCTAATTCAAATTCAATAATATATTTACTCGTACATAATTATACTCCTACAACTGGTTATTTTTATGGAAAAACAAAAATCTCTAAGGAAACTCTTCGAGTGGATTATTATTTACCACTAAAATATAGCACGAGGCAATGAATCTTACTTCCTTCTATTTGGACCAAATTACTTACACTTAAGTTGTGAGTAAAAGGAGAATTGAAAAATTTAATCTTTTCAACTGGCTTTCAAATGTTAATAATCTAGTTTTTTGAAATGGCTCTGAACACATGGGAAATGCGATCCAGTGGCAATATCTTAGTTTTTTCTCAAAATTTCCCAGCGGCTGGGGGCTTTGCCCCCAGACCTCCATAGCCCCCGTCTTTGAAACGATTGAGTTATACTTGCTTACTCACACACGTCTCCCAATTTAGACATTTTCACTTTTTAACTTTTGGCAAACAAGGCAACAGTTCTCATCTTCTTTGTTGCACAAAAACATCTACGATATATTTGTTCTACGACATCTTTGCTCCACAAAAATTTTCCCTTTTGAAAATTTCTGTTGGTGTCATTGCATGTGATTGTGGTTTGGGCCCCTCCAATCTAAGATCCTGGCTACGCCTATGGTCAACAGCAGGATAAAATTAATCGTTGCAGTTCCATGGCATCCATAAGAAGGAATTCCAGTTTTAGTTTATTTCTATAATTTAGTTGTCTTCAGAAGATGTCAACTACTCAAAAATACTGGAAACGATTTTGCTGTATAAAAGAAAACACAACAACAAAAACGTGAAATTTGTTCCTCCTTGCAGTTCATCTCTGCTCTAGTTAGGCCTAATCTTTAAACATTCAAGTGAATCTTAAAGAAATAATAGCAGAGGTGGAGTAAAAAACACAAGGCTCGAGGCCGAGACCAAAGCCAAAGACACAAAACAATCCGAGGCCAAGGACTGACCCTCTCGAGGCCAAGGACAGGAATGCTCGAGGCAAAGGCAAAGGACCAAAGACACAACGCGCAAGTATTTTCAAAACAAAAAGGTCTTCATAAATATACCGCGAGGTCTTTTGTGCGTTCTCCTAGACGTAGAAAAAAAAAGATCATGACCTTGGCGCATTTTTTACTAATCAAAAAATAGTGCTGTCCTCGACCGTAAACAGGGCATTTTCGAGGACTTGTAGGCTTGCAGGCCAAGGACTTCAAAATGTTTTCTCGAGGACGTCTTCGAGGACTTCACCTCTAAATATTAGCAATGCTATTCAAGATAAAATTAATGTTTTTTTGCCTAAGTCACAGAAAAATTTGCATTATTTTTGCCTAAGTCAGTTTGCCATCGCGTGGGATGTTTTCAAGCAAAATCACATAAATCACGATTGATATAATAATTTTGAAGGATTTTTGCCAAATTTTGGTAACGATACGTTACTTCACTAAAAAATGAGAGTTTTTTTCGTTTTTCTCAAAACTCAAAAAAACGACTTTGACATTTTTTTTTAGGGTGACAATAATGTAAATCTGAAGTAATCATTGCAATCAAAAGAGTGGGATCGTCTAACTGTGGCAACTATAGTTGATATCAGTTATCGTTTTACGCTATTTTGAGGCAGGAGGATAAATATCCTTTGCACTACAACAACAAGAGTGATACAGAATTGGCTATAACTACCATAATCAGGGCTGCGAACTTCATCGATTTTATTCAATTTCAGCCTATTTTAGCAAGTTAGACTTCTCTAATTTAGAGTCGTAGCCAGGGGGGGGGGAGGGCAGCGTCCTGTCCCCCTCCGCCCAAGCAAAAATGTCACCAATACCAAAAATGTGATAAAAAGAATAGTGTTTTTTCAGTTTCAGCTTCTTTTAGCATTTTTTACCTACACCAACAGTAATTGCCAACAACATTGACGACCAGGGGCCCGCCCCCCCCCTTTCAATTCAGTTTTTCCTATCAATTTAAATGTATAGCCCGGGAGAAACTGATAGTATTTTGTCCCAAAACTTTCTAGTTCACGCCCTTCCTAACCTTTTTATAAGCGTAATGCAATAAACAGGGCGGGCCTAATTTACCATAATATGGCACAGTACCAGCTAGGGTCCCCACGCTCAGATGATGAAACTTTTTTTGGTACTTACTAACCTATATCCGGCAGAAAGATGTTGCAAAGCTCTCTTAAGTGCCAAGGGTCCAGCGCAGTGTAAATTGCAATCCAATGGCATTAAAATAGCTAGTTTTCCCAAAAAATTCAAAAAATCGCTTAGGGGCTGCCCCCAGACCCCCGTCTGTGCTACTTTTGAGTTACACTAGTTAGCTCAATACGTTTCCCAATTTTCACATTTACGCCTTTTACTTTTAATTTAAGTCCTCTCCTTATCAGCTATCGCTAAATCCTGGTTATGTGCAAAAACACAGGCCACGGCTTCTGATATTCCAATCTACTACATCTTTGTACCACAAAAACTTTCTCTTTCGAAAATTTCTGATGGCGTCATTGCATGTGGTTTGTGGTTTGCCACCCCTCCACCCAATCAAAAATCTTGGATACGCCTAAGCTCTAATTTAATTTTTTCGAGTTCAAGTTTGGCAAAACTATCAAGTTTTTTGAGCTATCAAAAATACTAAGTCATCATTTAATCAATTTACACGATTTAATCAACAAAAAATAATCCTTTCTAACAATTTTTTAATCTTTTAAGTTTCTTTAATGAACCCGAAGAGTTTTTTGAGTTCGTCAAAACGACCGAGTTTTTTTGAGTTCGCAGCCGGGACTGGTAATGTATATTGATCCGAAACGCAGCTTTTATTCTTCCAGAAGTGGAGCATTTGCAAGAAACAGTACGTATAATTTAGTTAAAAGGTCGGCGTGGTGCAAAAGTAAAACATACCGATAACGGATTTAATTTTGTGATGCTGGGGATACTGATGATTTTTACACCGAGATGTTTGCGTTTGGAAAAAAGCAGATGAAAGTATGTGTTTGCGTTCGTTTGGTGCTGCTATCGTTTGCGTTTGATTGGTAATCTGCGCAGTGTATTTAAAGTTTAGTTTTGAACCAGGGATGTGGGAGCGGAAGCGGTTAATTTTTTGTATAAGCGGAAACACTTTGATGAAAGAGGTTGGAAGCGGAAGCGTACTCAGAAGCGAAAGTGTTGAAAAAGAGCTGGAAGAGGAAGTAATTTTTGTAAAATCAGGCACTTCCGGATTTTCAAACTGGCTACAACCGTTGGGGTAAAATGTAACAATAATAATGTTATTTATACGTACATAACAATGTGTGCAAAATTTCCACTTTAGTCACTGCAATAATTTTTAACGTTTGTGCTGCCTTAAATTATCGTAATTAGTAAAGAGCCATGAGCACACCTTCTTTACGAGAGATCGTGGGTTTGATATATATGTTATACCCTACCACCAATACTGCCATTGCATCAGAGTTAGAGATTTTACTGTGGCCACCAGCAATGCCATCGCTCCGGGGGTTCAGTGCTCCCCTCCAAACGACTGTTTGTGTCCCCCTCATTTCTTATTGTACTCAGAATACGTTTTTGGAACATCACGAAGATCATGTAACAACAAGACAACAGGCAATAATGGAAAAAGGAATAATAGCGTCCCAACATAATTCTAGTTTGAAGTTTTCTCCATTCTTTGCGAAATTGCTGGCCACCAAGTTCTGTACAAAAATGTGACGCAATAATCCTTCTTATTACCGCACCTTTGCGGATGTGTCGCGGAATAGGGATGCAAACCTATAAAATCGTTATCGCTACTTCGTCAATGATTAAGACCTGAAACAATATGTGAAAGCATTTTTTTAAAAGGCCAGCTGTTTTTGTTTTTTTAGAGCACACTCAAGATTATTTTAGGTAGCAGTTAGTGGTGCAACCAAGGAGAAGAGGCTAAGAATTTTCAGCCCCTTCAGCCAAATCATTTAGAAGAATTAAGCTCAAAATACAAGTGTTTAAAAATGTTTTGGACTTAACCTGAAGAATAAGGGAAGCGGAAGGAGCTTGGCAATTTAATTCTTCCAATAACTTCTGAATTTTGGCAATTTACTGCAGGTACTCATATGGCTTCAAAAAAGTGCGAAATATGATTGAAATGGTGTTAAAATGGCCATCTCTGCCACAAAATCACAAATATCGCCCAGCGGCTGGAGGCTGCAGAGTTGTAAGCCAGCCCGGGATTTTCGGGTCGGGTTTGGGCCTAACGTTGACAAAATTTTGGGCTTAATTTGGGTCTGAGACATGCTTTTTGTCTTAGGTGCACAAAAATATAATCAAAATAACTTGGCAATATTGCTAAATTTTTCAGACCTAACTTAGCTTTCGTGGAAAAGTCTAGAACACCAACAAAAAAGCAGTCAAAATCGACACGCTTGAGTGATTTCTTGATAATTGCTTGACTTAAATTCACAAAACTTCTTCATTGTTGCATATTGTTCACCAAAAAATGTCTTTGTTATGTTTTCCGAAAACTTTCGAACACATGCACAAAATTAAACTTGGACGATCACTCAAGCTTGTCGATTCTGACTGCACTCTATTGGTGTTCTACACTTTACCAACTTTCGTTTTTTTTTGGGGGGGCATGATTTGCGCTTCAAATTAGTTTTTGAGTTAGGCCGGGTTCGGGCTTTTATTTTCGTGCTCGGGCCTGAACTACTCAGCCCATGTAGAACTCTGCGAGGCTTTGCCCCCCAGGCCCCCTCTGCGATACGCTTGAGTTGCATCAGTTTGATCAGCACGAGGCATAAATTAGACAATTTTTGTGCAAAAAAAATTTGCGTTTGATTCAAGCTCCCTTTCGTTTAGCAAAATCCTGGTTGTGCTTCTGGTCGTATTCACTGCTGCAGTCAAGATTTTTTAAGCGATTACATAGGCCGGAAAAGAAACTGAGCTAAGAAACGCTCCCAGCTTTATACGTCTCTTTTTTTAGACATGAATACAAAATTGTTAAAATAGAGCATAGTTTGTCGCCTTAAAATTTTAGTTTTTATGTGCAAAAGGTCACTTTATTTTAGTGCCCCCACACACTTTCGGCAAGTGACCCCTCACTTCAGTCGCTCTGGCGACGACACTGGCCAGCAGTGGTCACGATGTGGTTATGGTAGGCTCCTACTTAGTTTGCTGTGGCTGCTGCACGTGCTGGCAAGTGGCACTGCCAAGTAAGCCTGGTAGTGTCACCCGTAGTTCATGAAACCTTGTACTCAATACTTAAATTGTTGGGGGGGACGGGGAGGACGCGTCCCCCCATCGAAATTTGAGCGCTGGTTGATGAGAGGAAAAAGACGTACAAAGTTCGGTCGAAAACAGCACCAAATTCGGCGGGAATAATGATGCAGAAGAAAAAGCATTTCTTGTTTCTGGTCTATACCTAATTTCCAGCGAAGACTTTTTTTTTGACATTACCTGTTTTTGGCCGGAAAAAAACCCATAAACCTCTGATTTCGGCCAGAAAAAGCGTTTGATTTTCGGCGAAGACCTTTTCGTTTTGAAGATCACTTAATTTTCACTGAAAAATTGCCTCAATCCGATTCAAGGCTAACGAAAATTTGGGTTAAGTTCGTTTGCGGTCGGATCAAACTTCCAAAAAAGCCCCTCCCTTTGCGAAATCCTGGCTACGCACCTGATCTTCATTAAGGTTCAGTCAATGATGTAAAAGCGTCCCCCCACGCAAAGTTTTACAATTTAAGTAGCCTACTGCTTGTACTTAGCCAGTCGCAGCTGTTACAAACAGGGATGTGGAAGCGGAAGCGGTTAAACTTATGTGAAAGCGGAAGCACTTTGATGAAAGAGACAGGAAGCGGAAATGAACTCGGAAGCTACTAATTCTATTTGGAGCTGGAAGCGGAAGCAAAAAATTCCAAAGGTGAGGAAGCGGAAGCGAACTCGGAAGCATAAAACTTCAAGAGGAGCTTGAAGCGGAAACATTAAAAATTTGACTGCTTCTTCGTCCCTGTTTTGAACGTTTGTAAGCTTCCAACCCAGGGTGGAAAGTTTAAATACAATGCGCCGGGTTTTTGCGCCAAACAAAGTAACGAACACTTCTACATTTTTTGTGCCGAGCCGATCAGAGTGCTAGAACTACGCCAATTAAAAAAGATTACGTTTGTCCCAAAAAGCCTTATTTCCTCTCGCTGCGAATTGATTTCTGAATAAAGGTCTTCACTCCTCGGCAAAGATGGCGGTACGATAGGCTACCGTACGTTAAAATTTGAACAAAGCATACTTCAAAAATTTACCGTAGCAAACTAATTAAACAACTTAAGAACTTTCTTAAAGGCGGTGAATCATCTAACCAATTCCGGTGGTTTTCAATAACTAAAACTGAAGTATAATTTTTGATATTTTTAGTTTTAAGTTTGTGGTAGCGGCTGCAAAGATATTCAATAACTACAAAAAATATTCCCCGAAAAAAGTTTTTGAAAACTCTGAGTTTTGTTCTTCCCGCCAAAACCATAGTTCTCTAAACTATGTAGGCCTACTGTGGAGTGTGGGTTAGAGTGGAGTGGCTAATTTTTACGCTCCGGCTCCACTCCGATATTTCTTTAACTGACTTCGGCTCCAATACGGTTCCGAAATTAAGTAGAAGGTAGTCATGCAAACACTCACGCACGTACCGTTGCCTTTTTCTCATACATTTGGTTTAAATACGACGTTTTGTCACTGCATTGTTGCAAACTGTGCAGTGTAGTGGTTGTCGTGCTCTACCGACCTCCACACCTGGGTTCGATTCGCGGTTGGGTTGTGAATGTGTGATGCAGTATGCAGGAACTGGGAAGGAAATGTACGTAGCTATCTTTTTTTGCTTCAAAATCTTGCATTACAGTTAGGGTTGGGGTAGCGATGCCAGCCTGAGGCGATAGCAATTACGTAGCAGCAGCTTTTTAGCTTACGAAAGCGACGTACCGTTACGCTTGAGTGCAGCTTCCTGCGTAAGTTTTGCACGACTAGCTCCTCGTCTGAAATTTTACAACAACACTTCGCTCCGAAATACTCCGAGACAAAAATACGCTTTGACGAAAAATTCAAACCAATTTTCATATTGCTCAATAGCCTGGTATAAGCCTAGCCTAGCTACCCATTCTGATATTCTATATCCAGAATGCAAAAATAGTTACTCATTTTACTATCAACTATTACTTTGCCTTAAAAGACTACTTTAAAGTCAGACTCCGGCTCCAATCCAGCTCCTAATTTTTTTTGAATTGTCACTCCGGCTCCGGCGTGAAAGTGCTAAATCCGGATCCGACTCCGCCCGGCTCCGGCTCCAAGCTCCACTCTACTGTGGGTTTGGTGGAAAGAATAAAACTCAGAGTTTCCAAAAACTTTTTTCAGGGGATGTCTTTTTGCATTTGTCGAATATCTTTACAACCGCAGCCTCAAGATTAAAACAAAAAATATCAAAAATTATAGTTCAATTTTTGCTATTCCAAACCACCGTAACTGGCTGGATGATTCATCGCCTTTAACAAAAACAAACTTTGCATCTATACCGATAGGCATAGCCAGCCCCCCCCCCCCCTTCCCAATCGTAATGCCAGTATTGATAAATTTATGACGAAAAAAACTATTCTTCCTTCAGTTTCTTTTGTTGGCTTGTTTTCAGTTTGAGAGGATTCTTTTTTTTTATTGGTCACTGAAAGCTCGAAGACTGCGGGAATGACTAATCTTCGGTCACGCCCTAGCTTCAGCGATTCTATCTGAATATTCTGCTTCTCTGCCGACGTGATCAGCCAGCCACCAAATAATAGTTGGAAATGAACACATATATTAGCAATCAAAATCACTGAAATAATGCAGCTTCCTAAATCCTAACTACTAAAGTTGACTGACAGGCACACATGTGCCGCATATGTACCTAATAAACGATACGAGCTAGCAGGTGGGCATTCTGAAAACCAAAACAAACAATAAACTCCACCCCAACCTAGCCCCTAAAGGTAAGTAATATCTCCCTCATTACGAAAAATAGTATAACTTACAACGCCACTGAAACCAAAGCCTATTCTAATCTAAGCATAAAAACATCTACTAACAGTATACACTCCTAACTAATATTGCCTCTCGCTCGTCTGCATCCCTCTTAGCTAAAGCACTGTAAAGCAAAGCACTGATACTAAAAACCACGTGTAGAGATAGCACTAATAGCGATGTAGACAAAGGATCTACGTAGCAATCAAACAGAGCGTGACGAAAATCACTGCATGACGTAACGTCTGGCAAAAGAATGCGACTATCTCCTACAGTCCCCCCAAAATTATGAAATGGTGATGAAATAATTTTTACAATGAGATAGTCGCAGCAGACCGAGGCAGAAAAAAAATGCACAAGCTCTAGTCCTAATACATTCTTCGCTGTCACTACAGCAAATTGTCCAACAGTTTATAGTTCCCGAACCGCGTACTCGACTCCACCATCCTCTCCATAAACGCTCTCAATGTCCTCCTCAGTACCACTAAGGCATTAGGGCAACTTGCCCTTTTTGATTTGTAACCCTTTCAATCATCGAAATTGAGTGTACTTTATCCGGAATGGTTTCTTTCGCGCTTTGCAATCTTCTGTTCTGCTTTGATGAAGTACTGGCACCTTCTGAATTCTGTTTCTGGACGTAATCTTCTTCATGAAGCAGTTTGTGGTGAAAATGCTGACACTTGTTGCATTGGCTGTTATCCTTGCAGCTTCTTGTACGATGATTCGCTTCAAGACAGTTAAAACAAAGGTTGTTCTCTCGTGCCACTCGCCATCGATCAGCAGTATTCATTCCAAGGAAATTCCTGCAGCTAGTCAAACTGTGTGATGCTGACTCTGGGTGCAGACAACAGCGTTGAGCTATGTGAAGATCCCACTTGCTTGCGTTTACTTGAAGTGATTGACTTGTGGCAACTCGTGGGACAAAATGTCGGCTCTTAGTAAAGTTTGGTTTTGGAGCGATATATGGTGAGTGTCCTTTCTTGTTCTCACTGCTGTCAACTTTCATCACATGCAAAGTATCCAGACTGGCAATTTCCTCGGTTAGGAATGCAATAAACATGTCAAACGTCCAGCTGTCAGGTGAATGGTTAGTTTCTAGTTTACTCCGGAGCTTGTCATTCAATGCTGAGTACATACTTCCTAGGAGTTGCGACTTCTGAAGAGCTGTTTCCTTATTCAAGGAATTTAACGCACCCTGTAAGCTGCGCAGATCTGCGCGGTACTCCAAGAGCACTTTCCGACTATGGCCAACTGATTTTGCATTACGCTGCTCTAACTTCATGGCATTTTCAACCAAGATTTCCTTCTGTCCATATATCTCCTCAAGGGTTTGCCATACGACATCGCAAGCTTTCCCAGGGTCCATAATGCAGAATGCGTTTCCGATATACTTCTTTGCCTGCCCTTCCACCATGGCCTCGATCCACTGAAGTAGCAGGTCAGGTCGGAGTTTTCTAAGTTCTTGAAATCTTGTGGAGAGGCGATGGCGAAATGAAGGATACTCTGAAGAATCTGTTCCATCAAAACGTAGACCACCAGCTTCATCCATTAACCTTTTGGGCCATGACAAACTTTCATAGCTCCACGGATTGTATGTGACAGCAGGCATCATTCTGACAGCACTATTATCCCTACCTTGCTGCATCCAACTGGAATGTTCTCCACCAATATCACTGCCACAGTTTGGAACATACAGCGAATTTCTATTACCATTGTTCATAGTGTGAATTCCGAGAGCACGCTCGTCTTGATTTACGCACCTTCGTTCATGCTGATCTCTAACGCCAGGAATGCCGAGACTTTGGGCATCTGAGCAACGCGGTGCATGATTATCAGCGGATGTCGATTGTTTTTGGGTAGAGACTTGAGTAGCCTTCATCTGGTTCTGGATAGACCAGCTTGCACGTTGTGACAAGTTATCTTTGACCCTCGTTGTTTCCTCCGTGACTTTAACAGCGGCGTTGGAAAGGTTAAATGAAAACGGTATCTTTGCTCCCACCGCATTACATACTTGTTCTGATGCAGCCAGATAGTCCTTTGAGGAAGCGGGATTGTCAGCATTCGATTGGTTAAAACGATTTCGACCTGGTGTCTCGAACATGTTAGATAATACTTGGTTCTCATCTGGGATTAGATTCAGCATCTCCGGTCCCCCCGTCGGAACCGCACTTAACTTAAAGTTTAATCGTCCTTTGTATGTATCTTTCACCCGATTGAAATCTTCCGCGTCAGCAATGCTACTGGCATCTTCTGCAAAACTTTTATAAGTTTCCAATTCAACGTTCTTCCTTTTGAGAGCCAAATCTCGTTTCTTTAATTCCATTTCCTTTTCCTTCTCTATTTGCTGCACGTCTATTTCCTTCTCTTCGATAACTAACTCCATCATTTCTTTTTGCCTCTTTAGTAGGGCGATTTCCTTTTGCTGCTTTTCAATTATCTGCAGCGACTTTTCAGATATTCTTGTTCCCAGGTAGGAGGTCGAGGTCCGTGAGGAGCTGCTCATTGTGCCAACAGTTCGGTTCTCCAGGTCTTTTAATGCTCTAGCATAGTATTTCTTCAGCTTAGCAATATCCTCCTCGGGATAATTCGTAATCAATTCCTCTACTACGCCTCTTGCGAGTGAATTGGGGTTATCCTCCAGCCACTGGTGCAGGGCTGCGGCGTACACATTGTGGGCCTTTAGACCGTACTCCAGAGTATTCTTTAACAAAGGTTCCTCAACTTTCGTTAGTGAGCGGCTATAACCTTTCATGGTAGAGCTGATTAACTTCAGATCATTTGCATATCTTTTGAGAGATCTGTGATTCTTAAATTGATCTGGTTTCGGCTCATCTACCCAGGATAATCGTATATCCTCCAGCGGATCCACAAGGTTTTTGCGAATCTGGCTGCAACCCTCACCGTTGCCCTGTACCCCAGGACCTTGATTGCCTGTGGTTGCCGCCTTTTCTGTTCCTTTAGCGGAATCCTGGATAGGGTGACAGAAGCTCTCACTTCCACTCTGCTGTGTACCTTGTGCCTCAAGTTCATTGCTGCGGGAAGTTGTCACTTCTTCTTGAGTCAATTCTCTAACCTCAATTCCAGTTGTCGCTCTCCTAACCGATATACTGGAAGCTGACAAGCCAAAATTCAATTCTTGCTCAAAATCCATTCTCAAATTACTATACGTGATCAGTAATCAGAATCTCCGAAATAGCAGCAATTAAAGTCTCTTGTTTTTTAGATTGGTTCTTAATGTACAAAGTCCATTTGCCAATGAGCTAGCTCGTATTGAAAGCTCGAAGACTGCGGGAATGACTAATCTTCGGTCACGCCCTAGCTTCAGCGATTCTATCTGAATATTCTGCTTCTCTGCCGACGTGATCAGCCAGCCACCAAATAATAGTTGGAAATGAACACATATATTAGCAATCAAAATCACTGAAATAATGCAGCTTCCTAAATCCTAACTACTAAAGTTGACTGACAGGCACACATGTGCCGCATATGTACCTAATAAACGATACGAGCTAGCAGGTGGGCATTCTGAAAACCAAAACAAACAATAAACTCCACCCCAACCTAGCCCCTAAAGGTAAGTAATATCTCCCTCATTACGAAAAATAGTATAACTTACAACGCCACTGAAACCAAAGCCTATTCTAATCTAAGCATAAAAACATCTACTAACAGTATACACTCCTAACTAATATTGCCTCTCGCTCGTCTGCATCCCTCTTAGCTAAAGCACTGTAAAGCAAAGCACTGATACTAAAAACCACGTGTAGAGATAGCACTAATAGCGATGTAGACAAAGGATCTACGTAGCAATCAAACAGAGCGTGACGAAAATCACTGCATGACGTAACGTCTGGCAAAAGAATGCGACTATCTCCTACAGTCACCACTTAAATTTAGGGACAAATTCGGCCCTTTGTTCTGTGAAGACCTTTTTTGTTCTGCTTTTATTTTGATCTTCACTATGTAAGTTGTTGGTTGGCCTCTCGAATCCTAAATTGGTCTCCAACAACATTTTGGGTCCCCCCAATCAAAAGTCCTAAATCGTACTGTGAAGACTTTTTTCTTTTTTTGTGGTTTGGGCCACCCCAATCAAAAATCCGGGCTACGCCTATGTCTGTACCTACAATAGGGTACATTACCCCCCCCCAACCACAAGAATTTGTTATGGCTATAGGACAAAAATGTTGCTTTTCATACAAAATCACATTGGGCAAAATACTTATAAAATTACATAAAATCTACTAGGGCAACATCAGTGATGAATTTTTGGCCAAATCTACGCTCTGGTAAAGTTTAGAACACCAAAAGAAACGCAGTCAGAATTGACACACTTGATTGATTTCCGATTTTTGATTTTGTGTGTTTGTTCGAAAGTTTTCGGAAAACGTAACAAAGACATTTTTTAATAAACATTGTGTATCAATGAACGAGTTTTGTGAATTTAAAAGGGCATTCAGGACGTTTTTGTTTACAAAATTTTTCTGCGAAACCATATAGTGAAAGAATTTTGGCAATTTTCTAGAATTTGTTCGCACCAATTTTGATTCTTTGTGGCCAACAAATCGTAAGATATTCGCAATTATTTTTCCCCTTAGACTAAGGAGAAATGCTTTCCGAACATTATCAAACTGAAAGAGCTTAGGTCAAAATCGTTCCAAATGACTGACTACATTAGCAGCTGCGGAGAAAGTGGCTTCGTAGGTACCTGCTCATAACCGGAACAAACCTATACGAAAAATGCTTAGCACTGAAGTTTGCAATTTCATATTTATTATTTACGTGAAAACCTGACTGGACTTGTCTGATCTTTAGGCCTAAACCAATTGCGCAATAGTCGCATAAAACTTACCGGCTTACTAAAAACTGGAATCTTAGTCTAATATCTTGTCAGCTACGATGCTTTAGCCTTCAACAAGCAATAAATTTTTTGGTTAGGCTATCTATAGTAAGCGATAGTCACAATCTGCAATAGACTATAGCATTGGTGGGCAAGTTAATACAAAACGTTAGCTTCGTTAACCACTAGTCCGTTAACAAACTTCACACCTCTGTTAACGTTAATCCGTTATTTTCAGCTTTAATTAACGGAAGTTAATAAAGTCCGTTAATTCGTTGGTATTTTGCGTGTAATTTAACATTTCTTTTTAATCACTCGCTTCTATAACACGTATTGACGCTGTTGAGCAGATTCTAAGGAAATATTTATTGCTATGGTGTTGTTTTTGTGTTTTGGAAGTTACATTTTACAGTCCAATCTAATTTCAAGATAGAAATAAGTTCTAATGCACTAACGAAGCTGCGATCGGAAGATCTTTGGAAATTGTGATCAGCGATAATTAATAGACCTATGAGGCTGCAGGTTATTATTTGTCACAAAAAAGAGCTCTTTTCTTCGCTTTCTTCTATAAAATTTGTGCTAATACGCAACAAGTGTTACCAGTGCAAATTGGTTTGTACCGGTACGATGAATGAAGATGCAAAATATTCACGATAAAAACCTTAACGGAAGTTAACAGAACTTAACGGAAGTTACTTTAGTCCGTTAACAGAACTTAACGGAAGTTAATTTAGTCCGTTAACATGAAAAAACTTTTTAACGGATTAAGGAGTTCAAGAAAAAGTTAGCTTCGTTATTAACGGATTAACGATTAACGGACTTGTGCCCACCTATGGACTATAGGCTACTACGCCTAAAGCACTAGAACGTTATTCCGAATACTTAGCTAGCACTTGGCGGACAAAGCAGACTAGGAAAAGCATTTAACCTCTCTGAATTCAAACAGTAGTGGACTCACCTAATTCCAAGAAGCCCGGTACTTAGCAAGATAAACTCTACTCGAAGAAATAGAAGTTACAAACTGATTTATTTCGCAATCTGCTTGAAACAAGAGGCCGAAATTTGGATTCTATGAGGAAAACATGGAATTTTTTTCTTAGACTTTCTTAACCGGATGAGTTGCAAGAATCGCGATGGGGTCATGTTCAGAGGTGGTCAGTAACGAAGTACTTCTACTTAAGTAGACTACTTAAGTAGTATTTTCGGTAACGAGCGACTTACTTAAGTATTTTTCATTTCTGATACTTCTACTTTTACTTCAAGTAAAATCCTCTCGAAGTAACGCTACTTGAGTAGTAATGACTTTTATGTAAAGTAGAAGTAAACACCTAGCCATTATTCCACCTCACAACGTGTACAATAAGTACGTATCGAGTTTGTTTTACTGTACAGTACTACGAAACTTATTGAATAGTTACGCCGATTCATTTACAGGTCATCTAGGGTAGTGTGTTTTTGCGTTGCATCAAATACCAGGTGTTGACTCAGTCTCACTAAAAAAAAAATGCATACCGAACCCTGATTAGCATGGTACAGTAGACAAACTAGACATGCGCATTACTCCTGGTTCATACGAAAAAGATTAGCGGTTAACGGCGTTGCGTTTGCTGCGGCCCGTCTGGGGTTCAATTCCCTAGCCGGTTAACGAACAGTGTTGCTAACGACTCGCCATCACTGCGACATTTCTTCTCAAGCTGTGTTGTGCAGGCGCGGAGATGAGCCCAGAGTACCTACTAAATCGTATTCGTAACACGCTTCGGTGTAATTTCAAGAGAATAATAAAACTTTGATATTTTGATATACTACCGTAAGTATGGCTTTGCTTGAACACTGATCGTAAGTGTCACAACAGCAAACCTTCGAAGAATAAAGAAACACGTGAAATTCGAAATTACTTTCTGCTTTCATTACTTAAGTAGAATTAATTTTGACTACTTTCCTACTTTTACTTAAGTGGAAATGCTTCGCCATACTTCTACTTTTACTTGAAAGGCATTTTTGAGTAAGTAACAATACTTCTACTTAAGTAGATTTTTCGACTACTTTGTCCACCTCTGGTCATGTTGGAAAACATATTTTTAGAGATTTTTTCTCAGTTATTCAAAATTCGGGTTGAATGCCCTTTTAAGTCAAGCATTTATCAAGAAATTACTCATGCGTGTTAATTCTGACTGCGTTTCTTTTGGTGTTCTAGGCTCTTCCCTGCATTCTGCATGAAGCAATGATGCAAACTGCACTGGTAGTTTGCCGCTCTTGGGCTATTTATTTTGCACGATTTTGACCTGGTTGTTTTTTTAAACCATTGACCATGCAAAAATCACAATGCGTGTTGTGATCGATCATCTCTGCTTGGTGCTGGTATAGTAGCACACAGTCAGCATTGTGTAGCATTGGGTATCGGTTATTAGCCAAATTGCCAATGCACTAGCAGACTAGGCTTTTTGGTATTACCGTACTGTTGAGAGCAAATGCTGTGAAGGCAGTTTGAGTTACCTTTATTTGCTGTAGGTTCTTTGGTTGTGATAGCAGATAGTGACACAATTAAAAAGGTTAAAGAGGGATTTTAGAGTATACTGGTAGTTACCGGAATTAGTCAGCACTCAGCCTTTTACACACAGTTCAGTTTTTCAGTGGATGCTGGAGCTGAGCATGTTTACTAACAGCTAATTACCGGTATACTGTGTGGCTGTATCACTGTATGTTGTATCAAGCAGAAAATAAAAATGTAGTCAAGAGCTGCAAATTTAGACTTACTACAGTATGCTAGTGAATTATCACAGTTGCAAAAGTCAACAATAAAATGAGCTTCTCAAGAATAAAACTTGTAAGATTGCAGACAATACCGGTAAGTTGCAGAAGTACTCTTGTTTCCAGACTTCATATACACACTTTCATATAGACTACCAGTAATGGACTGAGATAGTTATCGTACGTATACTCTTCTTAAGCTTATAAAACGTAGTCAACTGTACAGTATTGAATGTGCATCGATAGCAGAAAACAAAATGGCAAAGGCAACCAAAAAGCCAAGAATCACTGGTGAAGCAGCAGCAATATTTGGCTTTGGCAGTGGCATAACAAAAAAGATACCGTACTGAAATTACAGGCAGTCGGTTACCAACCAACAAGCAGGTCATACGATAAGATCTGAGATGTTGTACCTATGTTTCATAGACAAGAAGGAACTTCTGAAGGTACAACCTCCAACAGAACAATAAGAGACTAGGGTAAGATCGGGTAATTCCGGACAGGGAAAATTCCGGACAGCCAAGGGTAATTCCGGACATGAAAGTAAAATTGCAATTACTGCGTTTTTGTATTACCTATATCACTGTAGATTATCATTTCGGTAATTAAATAATTGCCTGTCCATTTTATGTGCAATAAAACTATTCTGCGTAGATGCACTCTGCTTTCATTTACAGATTAGGTTAGATATTAATTTGTCCTATATTGTACCCAAACATGCTCTCACACCCTGTTTTCCAAGCAAACCAGATTTCTGGTAGGTTTATTGATTCATAACTTGAATTTTCCGGAAAAAGTTAAATCCATTCCTACTCTGTATCCAATTCTAACTTAGAAAAATCCGTAAGACTATGAGTTTGTTAGTTGAAATGATTGTAAAAGAAAAAAAAAAATTTAAAAGATAGCTTTGAGGTAAAAAATAAAAAAGCCTGAATTGCTTTAGGTACAAAAAGGCCTATGCATTAAAAAGTGACAAGCTGCACTCGATAAATCCGCAATTTGCGGCAGAAAATCACAGATAAACTCATAAATCTGGAGTTGGCGTGGCGCAAAACAAACCAAATCCCCGACTCTACAATAATTTCGGAGTGGTTTTTAACTGAAAACAGCTGCTAATTCAAGCGCATTTGCAGAATAAAGATCTTTATTTGAAGTTCAACCACAATGAAGGTGTTGAAAGGGAAATTTTGATCATCAAGGCTTAAGTTTATCCATTTTAATCGACATGGCGCAATGACTAATTTGGCGCTAGACTGGCGCAAATGTCCTGCAGAGTGCATTAAAATCTTCAAAAAGGACCTAATTATGCTTCTTAGCATATTATTCCAGTTTATAATATTTTATATGCTATCAAAGAGTATCAAATTTGCACTTTTGCCTTTATACGTAGATGTCCGAAATTACCCTTTCAAGGGTAATTCCGGACATGTCCGTTCAGACCGATTTTTTCATCCATTCCTGAAATATTTTTTTCGAACCACTGCGAAAATACTAAAGTCCAGTATTGAAATGCACAAATGAAGGCAATAGATTTGGAGTTGATTGAAGACAAAAGCAGGCAGAACGAAAATAGCAGATTTTTGTCTGGAATTACCCGATCTTACCCTATGCCAAGATTGTTCCAAAAAAAGTCATTCGATTTTATCTCCTTGAAATCTTTTTGTAGATAGGCTACCATAGCAATAGGAAAAAATATTTGATCTCAAAAAAATTGTGTATTTTGTTTCTATGGTATGAGCAAAAAAAGATTGTGAGAAAATCATTCAACTCCTGGAGAAGAATGCCAAACTTTGAGAAATACTGGTTGTTTGTTAAACACGCCCTGTGTAACTAGTGTATATATGTAATTCTTATGTTGCTCCAGTGATTTGAAACAGCGCAGACCTTGAAGGCTCCAGTATCAAATTGTTGGAGCATCATAGGAGTTACATACTGTATATACAATAGTTACACTTACAGAGAGCTTCTGTAAGTAGTTAAGTTATTTTATTTGCAAATCATAAAAGTATCACAGGTTAGAATTACATTTAGCTGGAGACGATGCAAAAGACCATACAGTCATCTAAGGAAATCGCCACCACTACATCGCGTACAATTACACTATAGCCCTATATATATATGTACATACCATACAGTATAATTAAACTGAATGTGTTGAAAAGAAAATAAAACAAAATAATCACCCATACACAATAACAAGCAATAAATAAACATACTAAAAAAAAAAAACAAAAGAGAGAGAGAGAAAGAAAGAAGATTATAAACGTGATGTTATTACAAGGCACCATTTTGCCATCAAGCATGCAGTCCCTGGATCTTTTCTAAGTTCAAACTAAGAAATTAAAAGCAAAATTTTTAGAATTATTTACTGCTTGGTCGGAGCTTTACCCCACTCGAGAACATTCGAATTTAAATTTAGCTAGTTATATTTTTGATGTATATATACTATTTTTGCACTTGGTGTTGAAGCCACCTGGTGAAATTGATTGATTTCACATCACTCGGAATCTCACGCCCTACCATTGGTCCAATAAAGGCCAGAATTTTTTTGCCTTTTTCAGTTCTACGTTTAATTTGGTTATGAATAGAGCTTGTTGCAAATCTAGTGCTAAGCTGATGGGCAGTGTTCCAATTAGGCCGATTTTTTTAAGCGACTCAGCGATTTGTTGGAGCAAGAGGCAAATAATTTTTGGCAATATAGTAAATGTAACTTTAAAAACCTCAACAAATTTGTGGAAATATGACATTTGATGTACTTTAGTACTGGATTAGTGTGAAATTTAGGTACATAAACGTTATTTAGAGCTTTGGGCACAATTGTTTCACGAAAATTTGGGCATTCACCCATTAGCCATAAAGTTAGAGGGAACACTGCTGATGGGTATTCTCCACTTTGGTAAAATTAAAGTAAAATTCTGGCAAAATTTTGTAATGGATAGAGTGCATAAGCTTTGTAATTTGAAGTTGGACAATATCATCAAACTTTAGAAATTTTAGACGAAAGTATAGGGGTAAAAGGGATTGGCGATGGTAAGTTTTGGAGATGATTTTCACTTCTCTATTTTGAAGGATTTGAATTGGCTTTAGGGTAGATTTGGAAGCTTGACCCCATACGGAGGCATAGTATTGAAGATAGGGATACACCAAACCATAGTAGTAAGCATGTTTTAAAGTTGGTAAGTTAACGTACTTGCTTATACTAGCCAAGGCCCAATTTTCCCTCGCAATTTTTGTGCATTGGTTTGGAATATGAGAGGCCCAAGTTAAGTCTTGGTCTATTATTGCTCCCAAATATTTTGTTTGTGTTACTTGTATGATAACATTATTTCCTATTTTTATGTTTAGTGTACTGCTTTGTGATTATAACTTGTTAACAACCAAATATTCTGTTTTTTTATAATTCAGAGATAGCTTGTTGGCTTTGATCCAGGCATCGACCTTCAGAAGCTACTCATTCATTTTTTGTTCAAGTAATGCATTTGATTTTCCTGAAAATGTTAAATTGGCGTCATTGACAAAAAGTCTAATTCTTAAGCTACACGCACAGGGCAGATCGTTAATTTATATGAGAAATAACAATGGGCTTAATATTGACCTTTGTGGCACTCCCCTGGTCAGTGGTTTTAGATTGGATTGGGTATTATGAATTACTGTATATTGATGTCTGTTGCTTATGTAACGACCAGTATTTGTCAAAGTTTGGCGTTCTTCTGAAGAAGTTCAATGATTTTTTAATCATCTCTTTTTGCTGATACCAAAGAAATGTTTTCTTTGAGATAAACTCGAATGACTTTTTTAGGAACAATTTTGGCAAAGTCTCTTTTTGTTCTGTTGGAGGTTGTACCCAGGGCATGGTATAGAATGGAATGGAAGATGATTTTTTCATATTCCATACTGGCAATTTTCTTCCATTCCATACCAAAAATCTTCCTTTCCATATTCCATTCCATACTAAAATTTTCTTCCATATTCCATTCCATACTAAAATTTTCTTCCATATTCCATTCCATACTTCCATACCAAAGAAATTTTGGACTGGAAGCAATGCAACGTATTTATATTTGATTGCTTTGCACCTTTGTAATGTTGTAAGCAACCGCTAGTGAAGGTGTGCCAACAATACTAAGTTGCAACGACCGGTATATGGTATGCATATTGCACGTGGTTTAATGCATAGGTGTAGCCTAGATTTGGAATTGGGAGGAGGGCTAAACCGCAAATCATGCAATGACGTCATCCGAAGTTTTTGAAAAGAGGGACTTTTTGTGGGACAAAGAATGAAAGATCAAAAGCTGGGCGTCTAATTTGGTTCGTAACCTAGATTTGCTATAGAGGAAGGACTAGAATCGCAGTTAAAAATTTTTCTATCCTATCAAAATTGGGAGACGTGGTGAGTAAATTAGTGCAACTCAAACATGTCACAGAGGGGGCATGACGGCTGAGCCCCCAGCCGCTGGGCAAATTTTTTGTAATTTTTTGGAAAAAATGGCTATTTTAATGCGATTCGGATCACATTTCGCACTTTTTCAGAGCCATTTGAAAGAACAAAATTTTTGATGTTTGAAAACCAACTGAAAAAACCACTCCCTTTACTTCAGGTCGAGTCCAAAACATGTTTAAAATCTTGCATTTTGTGGTTAAATTTTGTGACTTGGCCCAAGTCAGGGAAATCAAGGTAGATTGCTTTCTGCTACATTTTTAGCATTAAATAATGCACTCGAAGATTTGCCTTTGAAGACTTTTGTTTTGTTATGAAAATAACCAGTTTTAGGAATATATGTACGAGTAGGGGCCCAGGCACCCTCAATTCAAATTCAATAATTTGTTCAATACGTAAGCATTTCCCCTAACTAGGTTTTTTCAACAGCTTTTTGTCGTGTGAAAACTGACGAGATGAAGGTGGATTGTTTGTTTAAGGTTGGTAATTTAAAGTTATTTAAAGTTGGTACATTAGATGCCATAAATCGTCACTAATCATGTTATTGTAATGTCAAAGTTAGCTGGGAGCCTAAAACATATTATTGCATAAACAAGTTAGATGAGTGCTTGAGATTGCACCTTTTAGAACAAAAACGCTGAATTTCTCCTGGCTTGTACATTTAAATTGAATGGTAAAAATTTAAATTGAAAGGGCATGAGCCCCCTGGTCGTCAATATTAATATTAAGTTATTCCTAAATGCCGTTGTACGCATGTACTGTTGCACTCCAAAAATGCTAAAAAAAAACTGAATAAATAAGCTTTGTGTCATCATTTTTATCATTGGTAGCTTTTTAATTGGGAGGGGGGAGGCAGAGGACCCCGTCCTTCTGGCTATGCCTATGGTTTAATGATTACCTTCCAAGTTTGCTCTCAGATCAACTAGAACATTTACTGTAAAAGAAATACCTAGCTTTAACACCAAAAAGAATTACTATAAGCTTAAAAACTAAAAATATAAATAAAATTAAGCTGAAACGGGGATAAAATAGGAAATACGAGTTTTCGTGACAATGTGAGAAAACAAAATTTACAACTGGGCAAATTGCCAGCCTCAAAAAAACCAAACAAGTCAAATGTATCAAGGTTGTCAACTGTAACAATAATGCTGCATTAAAATTGCAAATGTGTTCCCTCTAACTTTATGGCTAGTTGGTGAGAGCCCAAATTATCTTAAAACAATTGTGCCCAAAGCTCTAAAAAGACGTTTTTGTGCCCTAAATTTTGTACCAATCCAGTAGTAAAGTATACTAAATGTCATATTTCCACAAATTTGTAGAATTTTCTAAAGCTTTGTTTACTATATTGCCAAAAATAATTTGCCCTTGCTCCAACAAATCGCCGATTCGCTGAAAAAAACCAGCTTAGTGGTAATACTATAATGTACTTACAATGATGCAATACGTACACTGTTTTTGCACAATGTACACAACCAAAGTTTTGACAAATAATATGCGTAGATATTGAAGTTGAATACTTCTTTGACAATATTATTTATCACTACCTGACATCGGTATGTATTTTTCTGTAAATACAATGCACGAAATCTAGTATGGAATTGGTATGGAAGTATGGAAGATTGTCTTCCATTCCATTTTTGAAATCTTCCATTTCATTCCATTCCGGCATCTTTTGTATTCCGTACCGAAATTTCCGTTCCATTCCATTTTCCATTCCATTCCATACCATGCCCTGGTTGTATCTTCAGAAGTTCTTTGTTGTCTATGAAACATGTAACATCTTATGACCTGCTTGTTGCTTGATAACCGGCTGCCTGTAATTTCTGCATCTTTTTTGTTATGCCACTGCCAAAGCCAGATATTGCTGCTGCTTCACCAATGATTTTTGGCTTTTTGGTTGCCTTTGCCATTTTGTTTTCTGCTATCGATGCACATTCAATACTGTACAGTTGACTACGTTTTATAAGCTTAAGAAGAGTATATATAACCAGTGTACCCACCAAGCTGATTTTTTTCAGCGAATCGGCGATTTGTTGGAGCAAGGGCAAATATTTTTGGCAATACAGTAAAATAGCTTTAGAAAACTTGACAACTTTGTGGAAATATGACATTTGGTATACATAATACTGGATTGGTACAAAATTTAGGGCACATAAATGTCTTTTTGGGGCTTTGGGCACAATTGTTTAAAGAAAATTTGGACACTCGCCAATTAGCCATCAAGTTAGAGGGAACGCAGTACGTAACTATCTCAGTCCATTACTGGTAGTCTATGTGAAAGTAAGAGTGTATGTGAAATCTGCAAACAAAAGAGTACTTCTGCAACTTATTGTCTGCAATATTACTTAGTATACTTGGCTCGCTCAGTGATAATTACTGCTTGCTGAGTAATAAGTATCGGTGCGCTCTTAAATCCTTCTTTAACCATTTTATTTGTGCCAGTATAATGACCAAAGAAACCACAGCAAATAAAAGTAACTCAGACTGCTTTCACTGCATTTGCTCTCAGCAGTAATAAGCCTAATGTATTGGCTGTTTGGCTAATTACCAATACCTAATGCTACGGTTATTAAGCAACAATGCTGACTGTGTGCTACAATACCAGCACTAAGCAGAGATGATCGATCACAACACGCATTGTGATTATTGCATTGTCAATCAATGGTTTTGGAAAAACAATCACATCAAAATTGTGCAAAACAATCCAAAAGCAGCAAACTACCAATGCCGTTTGCATCACTGCTTTATCTGCTATGCAGATTTGACCAAAAACTCATCACTGATGTTGCAGCGGTAGATTTTACATAATTTTTAAAATATTTTTGCACAATGTGTTTTTATAGGAAAAGGAACATTTTTGCCCTATAGCCATGACAAATTCTTGTGGTTGGGGGGGTTGATGCACCCTAGTACCTGCATACTTTTTATCGAATGGTATGCTTTAAACGTCCTTTAGCCTTGAAAGGTGCAGTATTTAGGTCAATCAAAGGATGGTATGCTCTAAATGTGCACACTGTACTTGACAGCTTGAAAGGTATGGTATGTATGTCAAAAATTCCTACAGTTTTTTCAAAGTTTTGGTTTTCCACACTTTAAAAGAGGTTTAACTTCGTAATATGTTTTCTAAAATAGGATTCATGAATATGAGTTTTGCCAAGTTTGGAGCTGTTCAACTCATATCAGATATGAACAAAGTCTCCATACATGGTATGATACAATAGTACCAAGTACATTTAGTATGCTCATTCAAGTACAGGGTGGGCCGTAAATAACGCACCAAAGCATATTAAACAATATTGATAATAATAACACACGTTTTTATTAAAGAAAGACTTAACAAATGAACAGAGAAACACGTACACGCTGGTACAATCACAAATGCTCAAAATGCTCGGCCCACCCTTTTGTTATAATTATCAGAATTGTTTTATATGCTTTGGTGCGTTATTTACGGCCCACCCTGTATACTAAAATACTGTACCATCACAAAAAGTGCGTACCATACCATTTTGGAAAAATTGAGATGTACTGTACCATGCACTGCTGTATTGCCATGCTTGCTCCTTGGGTTCGCTTATATTGAATGATAATTTCTATCGTTTACGCTTTAATTTTGATAATTGAGGGCTTTTGCACCTTGCTGTATCTATTGCTGAGCTTTTGGCACAAGATTTTGTGAATGAATACAGAATAGCTTATGTCAAAATGAATGTGATAGGCCTACTGCAAATCATTTTTGTCACTATACAAGCCCTGGTACTACATAGGCCGGAGAAGGCAACGTGCAAACTTTCCAATGGTGATTCTAAATCACTCATTGCTTGACTGGCTGGATGACTGCAAGATCTTTTTGCAACCCCCCATCATTTATAACTAGCTACCTGACTACTGTAAGCCTACACCTTGCACTAAGTACAGTACTGGTATGATTCAACTTAATATTTGTTTTAACTTTATCATATGTTTTAGTGTGTTTGTTATTTAATAACCAAATTATCTGTTTTTTGGTTTGTTCATTAATAAATCTTTTGAAATAGGATTGGATTTTAATACTGGTTGGGAACAAGTGCAAGCATAGGCTAGCTTAATAACCTGGTAACTTCCAACGTTCGTTCCTGTGGTAACTTTTTAAATCTATCAAACAACTACAGTATATAACTAACAAAGCATGGCTGAAAACAGTGGTGAGTATAAACTTTAAAATATATTATATAAACCTGCTGGAGCTTATAGTATATGAGGTGTGCCATAAAAGTTGTAGACTATGATCACTATGTAATTAATTTTTAAGGTATAAATGTAGACTACGCTAAGTGGTCAATGATTTAATAACTTTTTGGGAGTATTTAATCGCTATTTCAGCTCACTGTAGCATTTATTGTACATTTCAGGAATAGAAGAAAATAGCTAACATGTATACTATCGTTTTACAAATTTTATGTTTTTGCTCGACGATTTTGTAATGACAACAAAGCAACAAACCAACCTCAAATTTCTGGTCTATTTGTGGAAATCTCTTTCAGAAGCTCTCTGTATGCTTCAAGAAGTCCGCAAAGAACAGCTTTCTTGTTCAACTGTTCAGTAGTTTTTTTCTGGCACAGAAAATTCAAAGAAGGACGTGAGGATGTTGCGAATGATCCCAAGTGTGGAATCATCTTGGCACCATCTTTGAACATCTTTTGCACATTCCCAGATTTTCTGTAATTATTTTCCAAGTGCTATTTCGGTTTAATCCGAGTTCATTGGAGATCAATTGCACAGTAAACCAACAATCTCCATACACCATCTTCTTTACAAGCTCAACATCGGTTTCGTTTCTAGTGGTGGAAGGTCTTCCACACCTGGGATCATCCACAACCTCCTCACGTCCTTCATCGAATCTTTTGTAACAGAGAAAAACTTTTGAAAGAGACAAACTCTGCTCTTTGTAGACTTATTGAAGTATGCAGTGTGCTTCTGAAAGAGATTTTCCCAAACGAACCAGAAATTGAGGTTGGTTTGTTGCTCTGTTGTGTATGAGCTGGTATATGACTTGCTGGTGTATGAGCGTGCATGCTCTGTCCTCTCATTTCTGCACTCATTAGAGTTAAGGCTAGTTTTGGGAGAATAGCTTAAGGTTAGGGTTAAATTTTGGGGAATAGCTTAGATAAAAGCACTCATTAGCGTTAAGGTTAGATTTTTGGGGAATTTCTTCAAAGTGTTAGACTTTAACTTTGAGGAATAGCTCAGATTGGAGAGCACCTGTACTCATACGCTGGTCACAGAGCTTTTGAAAAAAGCAGACAGCTTATACTTAGCGACACCCAAAAATCTTTGCTTTAAGCTTACACTTTCAGACTTTAAGTTGTTGTCTTTGCTGTTACTGCAGATCTTCAACTATTACACCCTAATCTTTACTTTCATTTTTCTAATGTTAATGTTAACGTTTGCCTAAATGTTTTGCATTAATGTTACTGGTACCTTACATATAATGAGAGTACGGTAATTATGCAGTTGGCAAATTTTAGATTTGCATTTTCCAAGTCAAATACTTTTTAATATTTGGTCAAACAATAAGTGCAATTCCCGAATCCAGTCTAATTTGAATTCTAATCCAAACCTTTCGGTAGTGTGTTAATTCATGTTAAAAGCTTGCAGCTTGCTTTCATGTACTGAATGCTTCAATACAGTAGGCCTACTGTAAAATGACTAAACTCCAGGCAACATGGTCTAAATTTGGTCAGCTTCCTTAGTGGTTGGTTTTGAGTTTTGGTATTTATGCTTTTATGAAGAGATTTATGGAAACTTGTTAAAACCTTTCGTAGCAGAAAAAAAATTGCAAAACTTAAAACCAGCCACTAGGGTAGGTGTCTAAAATAGAGTTGTTTTAAGGCAGAGATTGTAGCATAATAAACAGTACAGTATTTAATGCTACTCTGGTAGTATTATATGCCAGTACTTCAAGTACTGAAAAGTGAGATATCGGCTGTAGCAAGTTTGTCAAATTACAATCGATATTGTTGCTTGTATTTGATGACTAAAACAAAAAAATGTGCTTTTGACTATACACAGTAGTGAAAGTAAGTTGAAATGCCATTCCAGAAAAGGAATTGATGCCAGAACGGCATACCGGTGGAAGATTGTAAATAAAATATAGCCTGTAGCGCATTCAACAAGTCAAATCATAAACAAAAAAAACTCAAGAATGGGTCTCACATTTATTTAATAAATTTTATTCTTGCTTAAAATTGATTCTATTTATTTTTATTAAGTATGACACTATGGCGCCGGACTAGCTCTCAAACATTAACAAGTGAAGAGGAGGAAAAAAAAGTAAAAAGCAGACCTATTTGCAAAGGTACTGCTCAATAAATACACACACCAAAAATACGTATCAGATATAAATACTAGTAAAAAGCTGCTTCAGTTATCGCAATTAAAGAGTATCTGCAAATTCAAGTACCGGATAGCAGGCTATGATTACGTATTATTAAATATTAGCCTATCTTCCTCCTTGTCTGTAAAGTTTATGTTGCTGAGAAATAGCCCTGCGAAGTTTTAGCCTTATCGCAATTAAAGAGTATCTGCAAATTCAAGTACTTGATAGCAGGCCATGATTACGTATTTTTAAATATTAGCTCATCTTCCTCCTTGTCTGTAAAGTTTATGTTCTTATGTTGCTGAGAAATAGCCATGCGAAGTTTTAGCCAAATTATAATACTGCACGAAAAATTTGTTGCCAAAAGGCAGCATCATTGTTCTTTGGAATTTTTGTTCTTGCATAATCATTACTGATTACTATCATCTGCCCCGAAAACAAAATACTTTTGTTATTGCATCACAGCAGTTAAAGCAATAGATTACAAAAACTTAATTTTCCCATAAAGCATTTTTGCTCACTTTGCTTTTTTGCATTAGAAAAGGAAGAAAAGTGGCTTACTCAACAAGTGGCATGGTTCAGCAAAACTTGAAAAAGGATAATTAATTATTATGAACCTTCATGGAAAGTTTTTAAAATTGAGTGTTTGATTTGGGTAATGCTGTTTATGTGCTTATTTGGAAAATTGTCGTTTGTGTTTGTCAAAATAATAATGAGCCAAAATAGATTTTGTGGATCTTTTAGAACTTATTCTTCAACTAGCTTTTTTAAATACTTCCACCACTGTTCTGGCACCGTTCTGGTTAGAAAATGACTCTACTTTCACCTCTCAGCACTTTCTATACATAAACCTAGGTACATACATAAATGATTGGAACGTCAAGACCGAAAATAAACTTCCAATTTGTGTATAAGTTAGCAAGAGCTCGAGAATTGAACTCTTAAAAAATCTTCACACTTTTTTTGTCATGGGTAGTTTTGGTCTTATACAGTGCAGTGATATAGAATTGATTCACTTTTATTTTTTGTTTTTGTGGTTGTGGTTTGTTGATATATCCAAGCACCATTATCGGTATGTTACATCACTTAGATCTACTATCAGTGTTCCCACTAAGCAGATTTTTTCAGCGAATCGGTGATTTGTTGGAGCAAGGGCTAATAAGTTTTGGAATATAATAAACGTAGCTTTAGAAAATTTGACAAATTTGTGGAAATATAACATTTGGTATACTTTAATACTGGATTGGTACAAAATTTAGGGCACATAATCGTCTTTTTAAAGCTTTGGGCACAATTGTTTAAAGAAAATTTGGGCACTCGCCAATTAGCCATAAAGTAGAGGGAACTCAGTCTACAATTTTCATACCATTCAAGTAAGCCAATTAGAAATTCCCTTCACAAATTAGAACTTTAATGCAATGACAAGAATGCAAAGCTATAGGCTTACTTATTTACCGAAACCAAACATTTAACTGGGTTAATATATCTCATGTCTAATAACTATAGCTATATTAAAAATTGTTCTAGGTGTTATTTTTTTCAAATGTTAATGTATCCACTATTAGGTCTGTGGTGTAATTGTCACATGATCATCACATCCTTAGTTCTAGATGTTTTTAACCATTAAAGAGTTTCTAGTGTTTGTTGGCTGGTCTATAGTGGCACAAACTGTAGGTAGTTAATTCTTAGTTAGCATAATGTTTTGTAATTAAAAGTTGTTTCAGTGAAATCGTGCTTTTGTTGCTGAAATTATTGACTGCTTACTGGTTTGTTCTACTAGTTCATTCTGTGCCAAATGTTTCTAAATTCAGGAAGATTTTGTCTTCATTTTTTATAAGTAATGGCGTTGGAGCAACTTTTTGTACATTATTTTTGCATTTGGTATAGTTTTGAAGCTGTTAATGCTGCTGAAACATCATTTTCTAGATTACACACTGTATTGCAGTTAAAATAAGAACAGTATTTTGGCAGAAATTTTGATGATTCCTTTGTGATGATGTTATTCTTTTAATGACATTATGTAATTGAACTGGAAATACTAAAACTGAAAGAAAAATTTCATCCGTTTTCTGTGGAATTATCATAAAATAATGGGAGCAAGTAGCTGTTTCAGATAGAATTCAGACAATCATTAATATGCTTTGCATAGCCGTAATTCCTTTTTTTTTTGTCTTTGTGGAACACCTT
The DNA here is from genome assembly GCA_963965965.1 of Trididemnum nubilum. Classification (NCBI taxonomy): domain Eukaryota; kingdom Metazoa; phylum Chordata; class Ascidiacea; order Aplousobranchia; family Didemnidae; genus Trididemnum; species Trididemnum nubilum. The sequence continues at coordinate 13,030,529 of OZ014480.1, forward strand.
CTTAGGCATTTTCCGCTGTTAAATGTTATACTGATTATATAGATTTATGATCAGTACATAGTGGCACCTGCAAGACGCTTTCAGTTTTATTGATTAAACCATCTTTGTCATTTATTTGCTTAACTCATTGTGTGACTAAACATACTGTAATGTGAAGGGGAAATGTATAAGCTTTCTAGAAAACACAATATCGCCATATTGATATTAGTTTTATTTTTCAATTTTTATTTTTCTGGGCAGTATAGTTTGTTTTGAAAAATATAAGAAAAATGAAAAAAAAATGGCACAATTACTGTCTGATATAAGTTACCTGCTTCAATGTAGCAATTCTCATTAACTTTGTGTTGATTTTGGATGAATGACATTTTGGGTGAGTTAGTGAACTGTTCCCAGATTGAGTTAAGGTGGCCACATAGTGTGTAGCTATATGACCATTAAGCGGATTTTTATTAGTGAATCAGCATTTTTGTTGGGCACGTGATGACTCATTTTTGAATTTTCCATTGTTTGCTGTTGTAAAATTGCCGAGTTTTTGGGCGCACGCCAACTTATCAAAACCTTAGAGGGAACACTGGTGTATAGCGTTTATTTTATAGCTAAAATTTTGATTTTGTAAGTTTAAACAATATTATTCTTCATTATGCTAATAAAGCAAAATTTGAAACTTGTAAATGAAGAGTCTTGAGAAACGTTGTTGCTATTATTCGACAAACAAGCAACTAAATTGTCTCATAGAAATGATATCATTTACAATGCACCCTTGGTGCTCTTGAAAATGTCTGTGCTAAATTTGATTGGTTTTCCTCAGGTCAAACAAAGCGTCCTCATGATGACAGCAGTGATGGTGGGATGGCTAAGAAGCCCAGAGGAGGCTATGACAAGATTGAGATTAGGTTGCTCATTCCGTACCATGTAAGTAATTGTTAATAAGTCGAGTATTTCACTATTCTGAATGTTTCAAAAAAATATTTTAAATCATTTAGCAATACGGTTTGTGTAACCACTACTCAATTGCATTCACATTTTTTCGGGAGCATTTCAGTGTTTCAATTTTGAACGCCCTTTCCGCTGAAACCCACTATTGCTTGAGTAGGTTTGAAGCGGAATCAAAGTCATTGACATCATTTTTTTCAGACTGCTGGTGCTATTATTGGCAAAGGTGGCTCAAATATTAAGGAACTGAGACAGGAGGTTAGTGTTTCAGTTTTGTATTGTTATTTGTGTCAGCTTTTTATGATGTGTTTTGCATTTTGTTTTTTACTATGTGATAATGCTTTTTTATCCACATTATGGGTGACCACTTTTTAGCCTGTTTTCCTGTTTGTTTGTTTGTTTTTTCTCGATTTTTTACTGGTTGTATATTTTTTTTGAAAAAGAAAAGAAAATACGTAGAAGAAAGGATATGTGAAATGAGTGCCTCTTTGTGAGTGACATCTGCTCTGGCTAAGAAACGCAATTTTGGATAGAAAATTAAAGTGCTTCGTAGCATAATAAGTAACGTAGACTGTAATAGCGTAATATTGGTACTGACACTACTAAGATTCTTCCAATTTCTTTATATTAAGAGTGTAGTGATTTATGTGAGAGCTTAGCCTGTATAAGTTTCAAAAAATATTTTACTGATGAGGATTTATCATGTTATCAGTCTGGTTCTTGGTTTCTAAAAATTTGTTTTGTAAACTAAGGCAGATAATTTAACAACTAAATATCTTAATGATTGATTATCTTATCTAAGCATTTATCTCTAGTTATTTAAGCCATTATGCTAAAGACTAACTGAATTCTTCTTTACTTTTTATCCCATGTCCATTCCACAACCAATGCTCTTCTACGTCCAACTGTGCCACGTCCAATCTGATCTGCATCCACACAATCCACGTCCAAATTGGTCCACGAAAACTGCTCCACGTCCATTTGTTCCACGTCTTATGCCACGTTTCAAATGTCTTGATCAATACATCTTCGTTACAACTACTTGGGCATCCATGTCATATGCGGTTGCTTTTTTCCATTTTCATCCAATTATCCAATTAATTTGAACGCTATTTGTGTACTTGTGCCATTTTCCACTTTCACAGTATAACGCTAACGTCCAAATTCCTGATAGTAATGGTGTTGAACGGTACGTGATTTAGCTTCTTTAGTCAGATTGTAGCTCAGTGTCTATAGTTTAACCCTTCAGTTTTTGCCAGACTTTAAAATGCCAACTCGTAAACTTAGCCCTCAGTTTGCAAGTACAAGTATTAGGGGAGAAATGGTTTGATGCTGGGCTGGGGAGTTAGTCCAAAATCGATCGATTCAAACGTACACTTTGTACTTTGTAAACTTGCGATTCAAAGTTCCACTCTTGAACCCTATGTGAAATCGATTCCGACTCGCTAGAAAGAAAACCCGAGTGTAGCTAGCCCCCCAGCCCTGGCCCTGGTTCAATGAGTAAAAGCTAAGAAGTTAATTTTATCTATTTTCCACGAATTGCATTGCTTTGATAATCCAGGTAACCATTAACCAAGATGGCAATACTAATACCAAACCATGCTGTCCTCTTCTAAGATTTTATCTAGCTCAGACCTTATTCAGAGAGCAAACAATTTTGTGATTCCTTTTTTCTATAGAACGTACGCAGAACATCGACAAGCTATGAGTGGTTTTGGGGAAAACCAATGTAGTTTGTAGATCGTATATAAGATTTCCCGCGTAGTACTATCAACAGATTTAATGTTTGCTAATCAGTTGTAATTTAGAAATTGAATGATACCTCCTTAATGCTGAATACAGTATAGAGTTCTGCAATCTGCACGCATGGGTAAAGATCAAACTGCTGAAGTAATCATTACATATTGTTAAGCTTCATGCTGTGTGATATCACGGCTATAACTTCTTTACAGGATCATCACCATCCAAGCGAAAAACTCGGAAGATGCAGCTAAGATTGTGGGAAAAGTTTTGGTTGCTTTGAATGAGGTAAAACGTCAACTTGGCCTACTTTCATTAAAGGAGGTGAAGCATCCAGCCAATTTCAGTATTTACAATAGCTAGAATTGAAAATAATTTTTGAAATTTTAGTTCTCATTTTAAGGTTACGGTTGCTAAGATATTCGACATAGACAAAGAGATATCCCCTATAAAGTTTTGTAGAACCCTAAATCTGTTCTCAGCCTGAACTTCCTTGGAAGAGAGACTGAATAATATTAACCATTCCAGTCACATCACTTGTCCAATCCAATTTTGGTAAACCCCCTTTTCTGAAAATTCAAGCTGGGAGAACAAATTCAGGGTTTCCAAAAACTTTTTAAGGGATAATTTCTTTGTATTTGTTATATATATCTTCGCAACTGCAGCCTCAATTTGAACTACCGTAATTGACTCGGATGGTTCACCCAATGTTTCGAAAAAAAGAGACTGAAGCCGTAATGCTGTTTTGTTGCCGGTAAAACTGAAGAAATTAATCCTTGAGCGACTAACTTTTACTCATTTTGCTTATTATCTACAGTTTGTAAGTTTTTAGTCATCAGAAAAGAGCGAATAGGTTTGTGTAGATTTTTTTGAAGGATGGTGTATTTTTGGATCTTAGTTGATTAAGCTTAACTTACAGTGCTTCGTTTTGTTTTAGCTTTTTGAAACCTAAAGTTATAAAAAAATGTTGAACAATAACCGTGGCGAAAGTAATTGTGTGTAGTGGCGGCTGAAATATGTGGTTTTCGTGATTTTTGAATACTCAAAATTTTTGACCCTTGCCTAGAATAGCTTCGAAATAAAGCAAATCATCCATAGGCTCGGTGTACACTTGGCGTACACTCGAAATCGTGCTGTACTATCGTATCCTAAGTTTATTTTAAAAATCTTTCTTTAGTAAGACGGTGTCCTCAGCGTATCTAATGTTTGGTTGAAATAAGCAAAAGATACGCTCACCGTTTTGTGCCGAATGTAGACTAGGTCCAATGTAACTCTTGATTCTACCCACGGCTACCTTTAGTTTAATTTGTTTATTTTTTGTTTATTGTTTAGCGCTTGAACCATCGAGACCGGGATGGGGTCATCAAACTACTTGTTCACAAGTCTCAAGCTGGGACAATTATCGGGTTGAAAGGAAATAGAATAAAGGAATTACGTGAGGTTAGATATCGGTTTCGTATTTGACTAGTCTTTTGTTTGCAATTGAATAGCTGTCATTATAAGCAAGATGGCACAAAATAGATACGTGTAATATTTCAGCATTACCCTGCAATTTAGTAGCACCAACCAACACAGCGAACTGCATTGTATGATACCCCGTGCTTCCGTCTGAGTAGAATAGTGAATCGTAGGAGACAACCAATGGGTACGTATCAGCATTAGCCGCCTGTGCTAATGGTGTGCAATAAGTGTTGTGAAATTGGTCATTCAGTGTTCTGACAAAACGGGTTCTCCAGGCCGGTTTTGTCTCTGTGGTGCAGCATTTCTGGTGCACCGTGCTTTCGTCCACACGAAAGAGCCTACAACTCCAACCAAACAATCGTAGCTCACTCCGTGCTACTCCGGCAAGAATGGTGAACTGCGCAGTCGGTTTGAGGGACGCTCAATCTCTCGGAAAGGGCCATGTAGCACCACCACCACCACTGAGTATGAGTACACATCAGCAAGAGTTCTTTTTTTGAAATCTTTGGCGGAAAGCAAAGGTTTTGTGGTGGTAACATTTCGTTTCGCCGTGCTTGACCCTCAGAAAAGAGCCCCAAAGGCCCCAAATTCCAACCTTCAGAAGTTCCATTTTTGGAAGTATAAAAATGAGGTTACGCCAGCGTTACTTGTCCTGCCTTGATGCCGTACTATGTTATAATAAAATTTAATGCTTTTTGCTTATTTAGACTACTGGAGCAAACCTTCGAGTGAATCAAGAATGCTGCCCGGACTCCACTGATCGAATCTGTCAAGTAAAAGGAACCACGGACACGATCGTGAAATGCATGCAAATCATCATTGATCTCTTGCAAGAAGTAAGTTATGGATAACAAGTACATTGGAAGGTGTTTTCTTCCTAGATAGTGGCAATTCTTTTGTATTCATTAAGTTGTCTCGACCACGAAGGAAACCTTAGTGTATTCGAGTCCAGGTTACCGCCTTCCTATCTGTCACACCGAATATAGAGCTAGGAGCGTCATTCGCAAATTAACAACGTCCCTTCTGATTCTATTTTCTACTGGGGATTTTATTTGCCCTCATAGATGTTCTTAAGAAAAAAAAACAATAGGTTTTTGGAATAAGAAAATTATCGCATTTTATTCCAGGCTCCACCCAAAGGCCCCATGCATAATTACGATCCAGATTTTTACGACAATTCTTACGATTACGGCGGCTATAACAGCTTTGACCGGGACGGTATATCGGAAAGAGAGATGAGAGGAGGACCACGGGGCGGCAGACGAGGCGGAGGTCCACGCAGAGATAGAGGCGGTAAGATATTGCTTTTTCAAAATTGCAAAAACTGCAATATTTAAATCGACCAGTTAACGCGCCGTCACCGGCATACACTAAGGTCTGCAGTTCGAATCTCGGGTCAGTCAATTTAAGCACAGTGTTGCCGCTGCTGCGATATTTCTTCGAAAGGAGTTGTGTTGTCTGCAGTTGCAATGATGCGAAGATGGGCCTCCACATATAAATCAGCATTAAATCTTCAGTGTATACGTGTCATGCTAATAAGGCTATTTTGAAAACGTTACGTTGATGTTGTTTGTGTATTTTGCAGGCGGCAGATTTGATGATTTTGAGTACGGCGGTAAGTTGGTTATCTGACACAGTGTTACAAGTATGCGTTTTTAGAGAGAGAATGCTCAAAATCGTTTTTTTTTGAAGAAGTAAGGTCTACTTGAGATAAAAAAGTGGTGCCCCAAACCTTTTTCCATAATTCCCCTTATTCACGAAAATAGATTTCATCCGTTTAACACCACACTATTGGCAACCCTACATTTCTTAATTTTATGACATCACGAACGGCCTACTAAATATCACTACTAAAAGCCTAGGTGTACAAGTATCAGTAGTCAAGTTAACAGATTTGGTTAGGCTACTCATTGCTATACCAGTTGGTAAGTTATGGGTGTTAGATTACGCCAAGTGCTGTATCATCGCGCTAGTTTCCGATTAAAGATCTGAGATTGGCCCGCTGTATATTCTCTGAATTTATTGCTTGTTGTACGATAGCTTAGCTTAGAGAAACGGAGTTAGCAAGAATATGACTGGTAGGCCAGGCTAGTGTTGTTTTAGAGCTGCTCTATAGTAGACAACAGCCTAAGCCCTAAAGTCTGCAAGAAATTTTGTCATAAAAATTGCGAAATGCAGGGTTGCCAATTGTACAGAGTCAAACGGATTAAATCTTATTTTCGTGAATCTTGGGAATTGTGGAGAAGATTTGCGGCACTACCTCACGTAGTTCTCATCTCTTTAATTCAATCGATTTTGAGCTGTATCTCTTTACAAGGTATTGTATGCAATTTTGTGATAGCGAAATATTCAGAGAAAGTTAGATTGACATTGATTCTTTTTTTATCATTAATTTGACGCAGAATATTGTGCTCAATGATAACGACTTTAGAAAGTAAAAAATTATTGAAGGGTTAAAATGCATTCTTTTATGGAACTTGAATGAACTCGGATGTTCTGCCTTTTTTTGCTACGCGCTAAGAAAAAAAGCTACGGTACGATATTCCATCTGTACCGTTTATGTACATTTAAGCCGGTTGGTTGTGTGTAACGCGTTCGTCTCTGTAACGGGAGATCTAAGGTTCAAATCGAACACAATTTTGCCAACGGCTCGCCGCCGCTGCACCGTTTCTTTTAGAGGATTTGTGTTGCACGGTCGCAATGATGCGGAAATAGGTCTTGCAAAGTCGCTACACGCTTGGGCGTAATGCAGCGAGTAGAATGAAAGATTTGGTTTGATCAAGATATATTTAAATATTTCTCCAGTATTTCGTTTCCGTATTTTTCAAGCTAAAACTTCTGTTATCTGTAAATTTAATCTAGCTCCAAAAACTTAGTCTAGCGAAGGTGACGTTACAAAAGTTTGTTACCAATATGGTCTTGCAACCTTTTGTTTGGAAGTTACAAACTTAGAATTTGCTTTTTTTGCAACTTTTCTGCTTTTAAGGTGGTCGTAGAGGTGGTGGCAGAGGTGGAAGAGGAGGATATGGTGGTGGCGACAGGTGCGTGTTAATTTAATGAGTTAGCAGTCGTCTTGGTAATGGCGTTCGCTTTATATGTGCTTTATATGCTTTGCACTTTTAGTCGAACTGGTGTCTTCTAGTGAAGCTGTATTTGCCGTAAACTTAGAATTTGAATTGCAAACTTGCAGTTGCCATGCCGCTAGGTGGTAGCAGTGGATGTAATTTGCGTTCTACCCAAGTTGTAAAGTTACTAACAAAACACCGGAGCGATGATAGGGCACCCACTTTTTTGAAGGAGTGAAACAGTTACTAATTGTTTTCCGAGTTCTCAAACCCAGAGTTCTTAAAATTTAAGGAGTAATTTATAAAATGTGGTCTCCTTGGCTGGAGTTCGTCTTTCATCTAGTTATTTACTCTTTGCTTTGGGTAGTTTTCGCCCCTTCATTTCTCACGTCAGCCACTTTAATTGTATCTTCGTTTTTATGTTGTTGCTAAAATCTTAATTGAAACTGTTCAGGCATCATTATGGCAAGCCGGTAATATTAATGAGGTTATTTGCGACGACAACATTAATGTCGCAATTCTAAGTAATGATAGCGCTAAATTGTTGATATTGGTATTTTGTAGGCGAATAGAAATTACTAGTCATGTTCAGTTTTCAATAATGGCATTGTTCTTTAATTGCTGGGGCCGATAGAATAATTTATTGCGCGTAAACTCGTTAAAAAATTGTCGGACAACAAAGAAAATTTCGAAAAAATTGATAGTTGTATACAAATAGTAGGCTTTCATTTGTGCGACTTAAAAGTCAGGTGCAAAGCGCGTTGTGTCTCGCTCTTCCGACTAATCTTGGGCATTTTTCAATTGGACGCCGTTCAATGAAACTGGAATTGGGCGTATTGTACGGCGATGCTGGTAAATTATTTATGCCAGAATACAGGTGTTGATAGATAATTCATAAACTGCCAAGTGTTTTTTTTATTTCGCAGTCCCGTTTTTCTCTTTTGTTTGCATTATCCCCGCTCGAATTTAAATAATTAATAACTCCAGCCATCCTATATATAACGCTCCATGACTTCGTGTCCTAATTTTTTAGTTTGTTTTAACAAAGTTTTCGAAGGATTTTTTGAAGTTGTCAGATGCAGAGCCTGTCCCTTCTGTGTTAAGCAGTTTGAGTTTTATTGCAGTTAAAAGTTCAATTATTGTATTACGAATTAAGGTGAGCTGCAGTGATGTCGCAATTTTGTAATTATATTACTTCTTGGAAGTGCAGTAGTTTGGACTCCATGCAAATGTAGGTTTTCATTTCCAAACGCCTAGAATATCTAGAGGTAAAAGACTGTTTTTTTTTTATAATATTTGTTGAAAGGAAATTTTCGCTTTTTAGACAGAAGGTTAATTCTGCTAGAATTTTCGATTAAGACTACAGTTTGGTTGTGGTAAATAGGAAAAAGGCACTTTTGCTGGATCTTACTTTGTATTTTGCTATAATAGCTTATGATAGTCCTATGACCTTAAAAAGGCTGTGACAAAATTACCTCATTTTTTTTATTTCAAGTTTTCTTGACCTGGTAAACACTTGGCGAAAAGCCGAAGTAGGTATCTTTGTTAGTTTCAGTCAGCTAACGTTCACTTCTCCGGCATATAAGTTGGCTGAAACCACGATGCTCTTAATTATAGTTACGTTGATACGTTTATATGCCAAGTATAGAGCGAGGACCAAGTTTTGATGATGGCGCATTATTTTACCGAACTGAATAAACGTTTCAGATTTGGTGGTAGAAGTGGTTTTGGTGGCTATAAAGACGACGGCTATGGGGATTATGAAGACGGATACGGAGGAGGTTATGACGATTATGATGACGGTTACGGCGATAATAGAGGAGGAGGCTATGGGGGCCGGGTGAGCATTAATCAAAGCTAACCGATTATGGAAAAGCGAAGTTCATTTTTCATCATATTGCCTGTGGTATACAACAACGTCGAAATGAAATTGCAGTGAAATCTTTATTCGCCTAGTTTCTTCGGCCTGGAGATATCGAAGTTTCCACCTGTCACCCACTCACGGTGGAGGCTTCACAGTGTCCTTTTGGCGCTTATCGTATAGCTGAGAGTGTGAAAACTTATTTTTAGCCTGTTTCGACGTGACCGAGAATCGATCCCATGTTAACCATTTCAGTGGCAATGTCTTCAATTTACTTCATTCTACAGAAACTACTCAAATCAAAAGTTAAAGTCGGCTTGGACGGGCAGTTAGAATATTCGAATCTTATCGTTACTTTTTATCTGCTTTGGTGGCCAGAAGAAATTTTTTTTCATGCAAAGTTTTTCACTTGTGGTTTTTAACTAGAATTGAACTTATCATTAATTAATTATTTAAAGAGACGTGGCGGTTACGATGACGGAGAAGAAATAACTACTCAAGTAAGTCTTCATAAACAGTAAATTTCTTTTCAACTAATTTAAAAAAAAGCTTAAAAGCATAAGTTGTAGGAATATCATAATAACAGTACATCCTAAAAAAGTGACGAAACTGTAGCTCCGTACTGGACCTTTCACCTGTTGCTGGGATTATCACAGATATCTTATTCGAATAGAGAGTATGAATATGTTTGAATAGACATCCTTAACGATCTCTACAAAGGGCGAAACAGTCAATAGAGAGTAAGCCGCTTTCATGTAGTGCCTATTTGATTGAACTCTTTAATTTGGTTACATGTAATTTTATTTAGGTGTATAAACATAATGCAATGCTTTATTAGAGGTAAATAGGCTGTTAAGGCAAAAAATACGCGCTTTGCGGTACATAGACAGTCACGATAAAAAGTGTTCTAAAAGTTTAATGATCAAAGCTAATAAATAATTGAACTGGCAATTGTAGATTAATTTGAACACACTAATAATACTCCAATGAAAGAAAACTTTATATTCGCACACGTACAACATTTTTAGTTCTGTAATCCTTCAAAAGATATCTAATGGTAATGTGCATTTAAGTGGTTAGACATACTGTGCCACCGGCAACATTTCATTTCTGTTCAAAACTCAGCTATAACGGGAAACAATAGCTTAGTTTCAACTTAAGATAAATCTGAAGGGCCTGATGGAAAACAATTGCAATTGATTGCTTACACCATGTCGTTAATGTGAGTACATTTTTTTCACCAAGTTGTGTCGGTCAGGTGACAGCGAAGGGAACTTTCGATCTTCGAGTCAAGCTGCCACCTGCCCACCTGTCTACCGCACACAGTGGAAGCTTCACACTGTCCTTTTTATTGCTGAACGTCAAGCAAGGAAGCTGTGAATAACAATTTTTAAAGTCTGTGGTTTGACCCAACCGGAAATCGAGTCCGTCAACCTTTTTACATGAGGCTTTGCAATGGCGTTCATGAAAAAAATCAACACCATTTCGTCATAAAAGATATCTCGGTTGTTATGAATGCTTTTACAAAGTTATACTATTCATAATGCAAGCTTCTGTGATGCAATAGCCATATTTATAACGAAATGATGATGAAAATTTTCATCAACACCATTGCCAAACCTCATGTAAAAAGGTTGAGTGTCTACCGTTACATTCGTAGACGCTCGTATCTTTTCGACCCCTGATCGTTAGTGTTAATTTGCAATAAGCAGTGCAGTGATATGACATATATATTACATTAAGTGACGCCATTTGATTTTGAACGTTCTCACTCTGTTTTAGGTGACCATTCCAACTGATCTGGCTGGTTCTATTATTGGCAAAGGCGGTCAAAGAATTCGACAGATACGACATGTTGGTTGCTTAAACTAGATTTTAAATAATACAAGAACATAATTCAGAAATCTCGAAAAACTTTGTTAAGTAACTTTTTTTGATTGTTAGTTAATAACTACTAAAATATTTCCCAAGATTGTTGGGCTCTTTTCGTTAGTATTAGACCACTCTCCTCGTTTTGGAAGTTTATAGTTTGAATTTCCGATGCTAATTAATCAAACGCATTAAATACTCGCACAATCTTTTAATTACAAAGTTTATGTTCTTACTTTTGCCAGAGTATAGTTTTATTTTCACAATTTGTCATATTTCAGGATTGCAATGCGAACATCGTCATCAACGAACCCGAACCCGGGAGCGACCAACGGATTATCACAATTACGGGAACGGAAAAGGCGATCCAAAACGCTCAGTATCTGCTGCAGAAGAGGTGAAGTGTGGAAGCTTATATAGTTTATTTTATGCGGGTAGTTATTTCCATGAACGGCTCTAGTTATATGTAACCTTACCCTATTTGTTCGGCACTGGACAGGGTTAGGGTAAGGATTGGGTTTGGGTTAGTTATTCTAGCGGAGTCGCTGTTGTTTTATCAATCGCTATAACGGAACGTGAGCCGGTTTTTCGAGGTACCAGCTATTGACAGTGCAACTACCAGTTTGAACCAGTGTTAATGCTGAAGTCATTTAAAAAAACAAAAAAACAGCTAAGTTTAAAAGAATATCAATGATAACTTCCTGGCGTAACATTTTATTCGGCCGTCGCTTTCATCTTCGTCTAATAATTAAAAGAGATACTTCAAAAAGTTCTACTTAGCTAAAAGACCAAAAAAAAAACACTCACAGCTTTAAGAAAAGCTTAAATGATGCAAAATGAGTTAGCTGGGGAAAGTGTTAGCACAGAATTTGAAGTTGAAAGTGTCATAAAATCAGAACGGTTTAAGATTGCCTTGAGAAACACATTTGCTGGGCACGAAAAGTTTTTCTATTTCGTGATCGATTTCTGTTTTTGCTCTCTTTGCTATAGTTTCGCACATTTTTGTTTTGCATCTAATGCGATTTCGTTGATTGTGCGTTTTTAAAGCTTTCGAAGTTTTGCAGTAAGATTGTTGATCTTTGATTTAAATCTCTCCCCGTCGTTTATATAAACGAGCGATTAGGCTACATTTTGTGTCGATGTACTTCAACTTTCATCTTATCAGCTAAAAAAAACTCATCGTTTGCCTCTTCAGCTGTAAAATATTGCTTTTGACCGAGTCATTTTTCACAAATTTTGACAAGACGTGAAACATTGCTATCTCTTCATCTATATTTTGCCACTTAAAGTTTAGGGGTAGTACGACTTAGTCTCAAAAGAAGTAGCTATTTAAAAATTTATAGAATACAGTTACCAGCTACAAGCTGTTCAAGCGTTGTTGTGCCATAGTGTTAGTCATGTAAAATTGTGAAAATTAGCGGTGACTGAAAAGGGTCCCTGTAAAATGGTTAAAACAATTTAATATTCACGCAGTTCTTCATCAAGCAGTCTATCTAGTGACAGAAGTCGTAAGTGAAAAATATAAGTGTTAGCGAAAGCTCAGTAAATTATTTGGACCTATTGAGTAAGAAATATGTGTTTTTCCTGATGGAAGACTAGTGATTTTGTTGTTTTTTATGATTGGCAACACTTCACAGTCTGCCAGAAGGCGAAATATCACATCGTCATTCAAGAAGATTTTTAGCTTAGTCATAGCAGTAAAATTGCGCGTTGGTTTACGATAATTGTTGTTCGTGCAGTTTTTGCATGTTTCTTCTGTCACAAAACAACGCCAGACGTTAACGGTTATCCGTAGCCTACACTTCATTGCGATAAGTAGTTAAGTGCCCGGTGTGGATGAATTCCCCCCTGTTGAGAAGTTTACAGTAGTCCAATCAGTATTTCTGGGATTTCGAATTCTTGTTGTTTGACCAGAGTGCTGGTTGAACTCGGATTATGCTATCAGGGGCGTTGTGAAGGCGAAATAATTCATGTCATGCCATCGCCCAAACGATACGCCAGCAACTGTCGGAATAGTCATTGAATTTGCGACAATTCGGCCGTTATTATTATGTTGTTGTACGTACACACTTTAAATGTTGACTGCAAACTCTTTCGATTTTCGACAAACAGCAATCATTTACATAAACCAAGCAGTAGCTAGCGGAAATTTAATTTTAACGTTTTTCTTTTAGCGTGAAGATGTTTGCTCACGAGCGCTACTAAGTGGAAGAAATCTGGTTCGTGACGTCCCTCGATTCTTCGTCGAACTTTTTATCTTGTGAAAGTTCCGCTGCCCAGATAAAAACTTTTCGGTGCTGCTGAGCAGTTTTTGGAGAGGCCCGATGACGTCACCAATCGAATGACGTCATCGTTTGTATCTAGTATGTTATACTTACTTCAACACACGTGTATTTAGTTACTGGTAAACCTGTACAGTTTAATTCGGCTCTGATTTGATTTGTACGTTAAATTGTTGCTCAGTGCATTTTGTTAGCGATATTTTATAGTGCAAAATAAAGCTGTACCGGTATGTAAATTCTTAACTCGAGTAGATTTAAAAGTCAAGTTGTTAACCTGTTTCTTACCAATGTTCCCATTTGGGAACATAGTTTTAAATTTCATTTTCTGTGGCTCCTAAGTTATATAAGGGTTTAAAACTAAGTGGGATAGTTTTTTGAATTTAAGAAATTAATTTCTATAGTTTTGCTTGGCAATTCTGCTGAAATTTTACAAAAAAATTGGACTTTAAAACGTGGTGAAAACAGGAGATTTAAGGTTGCATGATTTGGTGAGGTATAGAACTAAGGGTGAGAAATGTTTTAAATGCTAAGACTATGTTTTATACATTTGATAAAGACAGGACTTCACAAAATCGTTTTCTTTGTAATTATTTTCAAGTTACTGTTAAAAAATTAGTTTTGAACTTATTTGTTCCCATTTGGGAACATTGGCGGTTTTACAGCATGCAAGTTATACTGTATATAGTTTTACGAGAAGAGAGAGTAACAATCCAGAATAGACAGCTTTTTATACATTTTCAGAATTATGACTTAGTGTAGTTTGGTCACGCTACTGTACATATTGTTTAAATAAGAGTGAAACTAAAAGAATTATTTATTTTGCTGTACTAGAAAGCCCATTATTGGAACGACCGACGCTCGCGTCTCGTGTTGTTTAGTTTTTACTCGGCATTTTCAAAGTAACGAGTACGAAGTTTCAGACTTTTGCTTATTACTCAACAACGGTTTGGTCTAGCCGCATGAAATTTTGACAGCAGTTTGAAGTTAACTAGTTGTATGTTTGTACCAAATATCGAGGCAATAAATTATCTGACTTAGGCTTTAGGATCCAAAAACCGTTCCAAAAGTTTGGCGTAAAAAGCGGTCTCATTCAAAAACGGCTCAAGTACGGCAAAAAATATTTCACATTGTTATATGTTTCAAAATACCCTTTTATCTCAACCAATTTGGCCGCGATGAGGTTTTTTTTTTTCTTCCTAAATCTTTTGCACTCTTTTTCTCCTAAATCACAAAACATTGAAATCTAACTTTAGTGTAAAATTGTTGAGCTGCAAACGCAATTTAGTCTTGCGAAATTTTTTTGGGCCGCTTCAGTGGAAACTCCCCCAAAAATGGGGACCCAAAAATCAATTTTTTAACGGCTCAAGCTTGGGCGTCAGTTATTTTATAACAGTAGATGTTTGACATATATTTTGACATAGTTTGGAGCTACCACCCTCCCAAAGACCCCCCACATGGCCGCCCAAACATCAATTTTTGAACGGCTTAAGCTAAGGTGCCTTTTTTTTTATATCCACAGATACTTAACAAATATTTTGTATTAGTTTGTGGGTACCCCCAATGTTCCCTCTAATTTTTTGTAATCTGTGAGTGCAGAAGTTTTGGTGTGTGTGCGCACTTTTCTTGAAATAACTAATATTTGTAATACTTGTGCAACAACCCACATGCAACAACATGGGCGTCGGCAGGGAGGGGGGGCAGGAGAGGGCCATAGCCCCGCTGAATTTTCACAAACTTCTCTTAAACCTCCTGATTTTCAAAAATTCTTCCATTTTTAGTAGTTAATACTGGACTTGTTCTTAATGGGCCCCCCCCTGAAAAATTTCCTGCCGACACCCTTGTGCAAAAATGTGTCTGTTCAACAATATGTTTGTGCAGTAAATTTATGTGTGTGCGCTGTCTCTGAAAGCTGTGTGCACGCACACATGCCCACAGCTTAGAAGGGCACTGGATACCACCCACCACGGACCCCACCAAATTAGGGACGTAGCCAGGGGGGAGCAGGTGGGGCAAGTTCCCCCCATAATTTTACTTTGCCCCCCCACCCCCCCATAATTTTACTTTGCCCCCCCCAAATAATTTCAGTTGAACCTTATTTTTAACAAAATGCAGCAAGTGTTTGCACAGATCAAGCACTGCCATGTGATGGGAAATGTACCATGAAGTTGATTGTTCTGATTGTTTTGTATTGAAATGAACAGTACTTTAAATTGATTTCAAAAATTTGTGCCGAAAACCGCCAATGTTCCCATTTGGGAACATAGTCATATTTCGTGAACGATAAATATTTTTAGCTTAATTTTTTTTTGGTCTCTTATCCAACTAAATTCACGCATTTTCGTGAAGTTCTGTCGCAATTTGACAATCATAACATATAGCGGTAAGATACGGGTTAATGAAAAACGGCAAATTCTATTGTAAATTTTGCATAAGCTTGCATGATGAAAACGGCGACGATAACCGAAGTTTCGTCCATGAGAGTCTAGTTTAGTCGGTATTTGACCGCTATACTGTCTGTCTAATGGGTAAGTTCTTGGAAGATCGAATTCCACGTAGCGGGTCATGCAAGAGGCAACTCATAGTTGCAGTCTGTGTGTTGAGGGAGTGCCCTATTAGAGTGGGGCGATAATTTCCTCTCCCGGGGCCTTCAGTCTGAAACAACAGTGATATGATTTAAACATTAATTTCGTGCTACACAAGAATCTGGCAACCCCAGCTTTATACATTGAATTCCAGGACTAGGCTTTGACCACCGGTGATCGATAGTTCTAGCCGAACAACATTCCTGGCCGATCAAACTTGAATTTATTCAGCTTGCGAAGTCTACGATTTCGAAATTGTGTTTACTAAATTGCGTCAAAATTTTCCTAACGTCGTAGTAAATGAAGGTTGAAGCAAAATTTAATTCAGAATATCAAAGAAGTGAAACATCAAGCCCTGAAACCCAAATTAGTTGGGCACCACGGTGGCCCTTGAAACAGGTGATCTGGTGTTAAATTCCCGACTCGGTTAAATTTGACTCAAAGCTACTTCCAACTCGCTCCCACCGCATCAAAAAAATTTGAATTTATTCCAGCATATTGCACGATCAAAATAAATAGTATTGCATTATTAACCTGCTATTTTTTGAATCTTGTGTGTAATAAAGACGATGAAATCATTTCGATTACGTTTAAAGTCATTGTTTTTCCAGATTTACAGTAGTTTTGATCAAGACAGAAAATGATATTCCCATCTAATTGTAATTACCGGTACCTATTTATTTTCCAAGTTTGTTTTCTTAGCCAGAAGACAAAGAAGAAATCTTTTGATCTTTGAGTCAGAGATGGAACCGGTCAGAAGGTTCTCGATCCGACCGGTAATTTCAAAATCTACGCCGGTCGACCGGTTTCTGACCGGCCCGGTCGACCGTTTTTTTACAGAAGGTTTTTGTTCGCTGTTTAATGCAACTAATAAAAAATTTTCAAAAGGAGAAAGCATGGATGAGGTGTTAAAATTTGTGACTCCGGACGGGAGTCTCAGAAAAAAAACGCCAAAAAAATTTTGCTTTTTTTGTAAAAATAACTCAATTTTAGGACCTTTTTAGGTTAAATTTCGGTTTAAAAGACCTGTGTTGAACAGTGCAAAGCGTGCACAAAACGAGCATAAAAAAAGAAGTGGTGGGCACAAGCTAAATTATCCTATTACTCGTTCTTTCTAATGATATTATGCGTAAGGCCAAGAAAAACAGCTAATATTTTTTAGCTATTGGTGACAGAGTATTTGCAATTTGGCGAGCAGCAAACACCAAACTGCTATGACATTGGCTAGAAAATATTCGAAATATAATCTGCGCCAGCAGTTTGTGGAAATGCTACTTCAGAACAAGCCATGGCTGATTAGATATAAAAATAAAAGAGCTATTCCTTTCTTTCCGAGTGTAGAGTGTGGTAAATTTAAGTTGAAAAACGCTTTTCAAAGCGGCAAGCCTGTACTAAAAAATCTGAAATCTTCGCCACTTCTACTCTCAAGCTGATTAAGAATGATGCTAAAATGTCATGTAGTGTAAGCCTCGTCCACATGCATGCTTGATTATAATCTGATTACAAAAGAGGGGGCATGGCACAATGCCCCCCCTAAATACACCCGTGGATGTGCATGTCTTAACGGTCACGGCATATTAGTCGCAGCATAGTCACTAAATATTACATGGTCGCAGCTTGAAACCGTTCCACCATAGTCACCAAATATTACATTTAGTGACTATGGTTCCACAAGTATTTTTAAAAGGTGTGCTTTGCTAATACTGTTTTTTTACAAAAAGTTTTATTTACAATAAAATATATATGTATATTTCGGTTTTGTGCTTAGATGTCTTTTAATTGCAAGAAAGGGGAGAATTTGATCGGTGTTTCAACCGGCTTGACCGGCCGGTCGAAGAATCTCGACCGGACCGGTTTCCATCTCTGCTTCGAGTCAAGCTGCCACCTGTTTACCACACACGGTAGAAGCTTTACTCTGTCCCTTGTAATTGCTGAATTTTCAAGCAGGAAAGCTGTAAATACCACTTTTTGAAGTGTTTACTGTGACCCGACTAGAATAAAACCCACCTTTACCATTTCAGCAGCAGACGCTCTATCCAATCCACCATCTAATCCCATCGCATACAAGAGCAATTAAAACATGGCTGTAGCCATACAGTTTTAGGGTTTTTGATGGCCATTTTTTCAGGCCCCAATCTTACTTTGATACCAAAAGAGGAAAATTATACGAAAAATTTACAACCAAAATTTTACACTTGGAAAAGATTTTGTCGCTACAAAACCTAACAGAATGTTCAATACTGAGAGACAAAAGAGCAGAAGACACAGTAGAATCACTAAAATCATTAAAAATTAAAATCCGCAACAACGCCCGTTTCCCCAAAAAGCCGCTTTACAGGTAAATAAGTTTAACACATTTAAACCACATGTACGCGTATGTTTAGAATTTAGCAACCTGAGAAGCCAATTTTCGGCAAAACAGGTGCTGTAGTTGCGGTTTTAAATTTTAAGCAAATATCACCAAATTAACATCGCCAGCGAACGGCTCTTTGGGGGGCACGTTTTTTTTCGTAATTTGGCCATTTTTTGGAATGGATTTGTACAATAATAAGCAAGTTCCGAACAAATAACTGGCACCGAAAATGGACTTGTAGGGGAAGGTGGGTAAGTTGGCCGTTGTTTTTTTTTTTTAATTTCTAAATATTTTTGTCATTGTAAATGCTATTACAAAAATCAAGTAGATCCTCTACATCTCAAATCTTTTGGCCTTCATTTAGCATTCTTCTTATTTTGAAATCTTCTCAGCTTTGCTCGCAAAGCTAACTTAAAAACGTCCACTCAAACTGACCAACATGCCTAACTGGTAGGGTAAGTTAGCAAGTTCATGTGGGTAAGTCGGCCATTCCACTTCTTTAAAATAAACGAAATGTAATAAACAATACAACATAGGCGTAGCCAGGATTTTTGATTGGGGGGGCCGAAACCACAAATTACATGCAATGACGTCATTGGAAACTTCGACAGAGGATTTTTTTATGGGGGCAAAGATATCGTAGAATGGAATATCAGAAGCCGTGGCCCAGTGTTGGCACGTCACTAGGAACTCATTCAAGTGAGAGGGCTTAAACCAATAGTTAAAATGCGACAATGTCTAAATTGGGAGACGTGTTTGAGTAAAGAAGTGTACAGTGATCCTTCGCTATATCGCGCTTCACCTATCGCGGCTTCGCTGTTTCGCGGAATTTTTCACAATGCTTTTTTTACAGTGAATTCTGATTGGCTTAGGGGCCTTACTGTTGTCTGGAAGTTTATCACAAAAAAAATAATGTTTTGCAACACCGTTCTTTAAACTATTATAGTTATTCCTAAGAAAACGCTAATAGGCCTTATTACAGCAAGTTAGTTTAAAAAAAACAAAAAAAAACAGCGGATATGTGCTTTGCTCTCTAGCGTGGTTCTGCTGCGCCTAGAGAATTTTGCTTTAAGCGCTTTGCTCTGCAGCGCAATTTATTGCTTGCCTTTTTTCCTGCTGAACTGTTCAGAAGTACGTAGTTAGTAATATACTGTTCAACATACTGTTTGAGAGGCTGTAGGACATACTGTTTTTGAGATGCTGGACATAACGTGTGTAGTGACATAGCTAGCAAACTGTTTCGAAGCTTTTCGCTAAAACTGTTGAAAACCAAACTCCGTTTGACGCTACATCTGAGAAGCAATAAAACAGATTTAAATTGGAAGGAGAGTGCGTTAAAGCAGAAGGACAAGACCTGTCGCTACATGCCTATTTCTGTTCCTTTCTATTTCTATTCTAACACATTTTGGGCCTGAAAAGAGGTTTTATTTTTTGTTTCATTCTGCAGTACAGTATTGCATTGTAAAATAACAGTAAAAAAAAAAGCTGACGACCAGAGATGGAAACCAGTCGGGTCAACCGGCACCGGTCAGGTTAACCGGCACCGGTCAGGTTAACCGGCACCGGTCGGGTCGACTGGCCGGTCGGGTTGCCAGTCGGGTCGAAATTCTTCGACCAGCCGGTCAAGCCGGTTGAAAAACCGGTCAAATTATCCTTTTTTGGAACTAAAAGACATCTAAGCACCAACCGAAATATACTTATATATTTTATCATAAATAAAACTTTTTATGAAAAATCAGTATTAACAAACCACACCTTTCGAAAACACTTGTTGAATGGTTTCAAGCTATTACTAATATGCTGTGACCATTAGGACATGCACATCCAGGGACGTATTTAGGGTGAAAGTATTGTGCCATGCTCCCCCACTTTTGGCCACGGCATAAAGCAAAAAAGGGCAAAATATGCGTTAAAATCGCGTAATCAGATTCTGATAAAGCATGCATGTGGAAGAGGCTTGCGCTACCTGGCATTTTAGCATCATTTTAATTAGCTTTAGAGTAGAAATGGCGTAGATTTCAGATTTTTTAGTAGCTGCTAAAATCTTGCCACTCTGAAAAGCTTTTTTCAACTTAAATTTACCACACTCTACATTGGGCAAGAAACACATAGTTTTTTTTTTTTATACCTAACTAGCTATGGTTTGTTCTGAAGCAGCATTTCTACAAACTGCTGGGGCACATCATATTTCGACTGTTTTCTAGCCAATGTCATAACAGTTTAGTGTTTTCAATGAAAATAACGGATGCGTTGCGTTTATCGGGATAGTTTTTCAAAACCACTTCGTACTACCGATGAGTTTATTTATTGGTTTGACGTTTCGCCTCCCAAACCGGGAAGCTTCTTCAGAACAACTTGCAGTAGCTGCCTTTGCACTTACAAAAAGATGAGTGAAAAATAACAGCAGAAGATAGGTAACAGTAAAAACATACGAACATCACAATATATTGTGATACTTTTACTATTATACCCCAAAACATTAAAATGATGGAGAAATATATAACCAGATGCGTAGCCAGAAATTTGCAATGGTGGAGGCTATTTTGGGGTCTGGGGGGAGCCCTCAGCCGCCGGAGGCCAATGGGGGGCTGGGGGCGATGCCCCCAGCCGCCAGAGGTTGGGGGTCTGGGAGCAAAGCCTTTACGCGCCGGAGGTACGGGGCCTGGGGGCGGAGCCCCCAGCGCTCGAAAATTTTGCATTTTTTTGTAAAATTAACTTAATTTTAGGGCTATTGTAATAAAAAATATTGCTTTTAAAACGTGGCATAGAAATTGGCAGCACAACATGATTCAACTGGTTGCGTTAATGGCCTACGTGGGAGATGGCTAATGATAACATTGAGTTCTCTTGTTTACATGCTGGCAAATCATAAAATTTTATTATTTACTAAACCTCACACGGAGTAATCTATTTCGTCTATATTTTATAAAGAAAAATAATTGGGGGTGGGGCTAATGGAAAGATATTTGAGAGAAGTGATTGGTCATTAACTAACGCTGAATAGCCTCTCCCCCCTACTTATTCCTGAGTTTATAATATATTTGTTGATAAAGTTTATGTTTGGCATTTTTACACAAGCAATGTAATTTGATTGTTTATTTTTGGGCATTTTTCAAAGTTTTCATTAATTTGTGACTTTAACTTTTGACAAAGTAGCTCCCCCCCGAATATATGTTTAAAAAGATATTTTAAATCACTTTTTAGTCCATTCCAGAGCAAAAAACAGTCTCAGAAGAGCTAAAAACGAGGTATTTTCCTTATTCTGCATTTTGGTTGACAGGCCAATGGGGGGGGGGGGGGGGACTATAGCCCCTCCTGGCTACGCTACTGGCAAGAACATTATATAATATTGAAAATTATGTCACTAACAGCGTGAAAAAAAGGAATATTGAAAAATTACGTCACTAACAGCGTGAAAAAAATTAATAATATTCATAACAACTAGGCTGCTTCACTAACAGTTTGAGAAAGTATGAAAAGGATCTATTGCAAAACATTATGTAGGCCTACTGGAAAAGGTTTTTAGCTGCACAGAGATGTATATTAATTGTTCCGTCCGTATAAAAATCTCCCTGGAGCTAAAAACCTTTTCCAGTAGGCCTACGTAATGTTTTGCAATACATCCTTTTCATACTTTCTCAAACTGTTTGTGAAGCAGCCTAGTTGTGATGAATATTATTAATTTTTTTCACACTGCGAGTGACATAATTTTTCAATATCATATAATGTTATTGCTCCATCATTTTAATGTTTTTGGGTATAATACTACAAGTATAGTGATGTTCGTATGTTTTTACTGTTACCTATCTTCTGCTGTTATTTTTTTCTCATTTTTCTTTTTGTAACTGCAAGAGCAGCACTGCCGAAAAAAAGTTTTAGCGTTTGCTGCTCGGCAAAATGCAAATAATCTGTCACAAAAAGCTAAAAAACTGTAATTTCATTTTTTGGCCTTCGCATAATATCATTTGAAAGAACGTCTAATAATTTAGCTTCTGCCCTCCAGCGGTTTTTATGCTTATTTTGCGCACGTTTTGCGCTGCTCAAAACAGGTCTTTCAAACCGAAACTTAAATAAAAAAGGTCTTAAAATTGAGTCATTTTTGCAAAAAAAACAATCTTTTTTTGCGTTTTTTTCTGAGACCCCCCTCCAAAGTCACAAACTTTAACACCTCACCCATGCCCCCCTCTTTTGAAAATTTTTCATTCGATACATTGAACAGTGAACAAAAAACTTCGGTAAAAAAACCGGTCGACCGGCCGGTCAACCGGCGATGATTTTGAAATTTACCGGTCGGGCCGGGTCGAGAAAATCCTGACCGGTTCCATCTCTGCTGACTTCTACTCGGATTTCGCCTATCGCAGGTTATTTTTGGAACGTATCCTCCGCGATAAACGAGGGTTCACTGAGCTGTAATTCAAACTTATCACAGGCGGGGGTCTGGGGGCAAAGCCCCCAGCCGCTGGGCAATTTTTCGTAATGTTTTGGCAAAAAAAGCTGTTTTAATACCATTGGATCACATGTTGTACGTATTCAGAGCCATTTCAAATACTAGATTTTCAACATTTGAAAGTCAATTGAAAAAATCAAATTGTTCAGCCCTCCTTTTGCTTTCAATTTAAGTCAAAAACATGTTTAAAATCTTGCACTTTGGGGTTAAATTTTGTACGAGATTTGGACCAGGTAGGGGAAGTAAAGTACATTGCCTCCTGCAATATTTTAGCCGTGAATAACAATCCAGTCGAATATTTTTCTTAGAGATTACTGTTTTGTCATGAAAACAACCAGTTATAGGAATGCATGTACGGCCAGGGGCCCAGGCCCTCTCAGTTCAAAAATTTGTTCAATGAGCATTCCTCTTACTGCAGCTAATTTTTTTCAAAAGTATTTTGTTGCATAAAAACTGGCAAGGTGGAGGTGAATTGTTATTGAAAAATGTACCATAGATAGTAGTTATGCCTACAGACCATGTTATTTCCCGGGCAGGATTTACATTGAGTTGGGCCCCTGGCACTTTGGGATTTTTGCAATATTTTCCTACCAAATGCAGGTGAAGACCAACAAAAAGTCTTATCTGAGCGCGGAGCCCCGGGCGCTTTGCCAAATGTTAAATCCGTCCCAAGTTATTATTGCTTTACCTTCATAAACAGGTTAGATGAGGGCCTCGGTTAACAACTTTTAGGATAAAAACCTTAATTTCACTCGGGTTATACGTTTGAATTGGTTGGGAGACATTATATTGAAGAGGCCCAGGCCTCCTGGATCAATATTATTGTTGGGGGCACATTTAAATTGGGAACCATATAAATATTATTGTAGGGGGCCCATTTAAATTGATTGTTGAAAGTTAAATTGGGGGGGCCCGGGGCACCCTGGATCAATATTATTGTTGGTTACGGTTGTACGCGAATGTGCTAAAAGAAACTGAAACGGAAGAAACAGTAGTATTTTTTATGACATTTTTGTCATTGGTAACATTTCAATCGGGGGGCCCAGGCCCCTCGGACCCCCCTGGCTACGCCTATGCAATACAAAGATCAAAATAACAAATAAGAAAACAATTCGAAGAAATCGTCCATTGCAATTGCAGATAGGCCTACTTCTATACTATTAAATAGCCGTTCTGTAGAGATACGTAAACGTTCTGGCTTGTAGCAGCAACTGCATATGAAAAATTTCTGGTGGGCTACAAGCTTAAACAGCATGTTTGATTCCCACTGGGTGCAGTGTTGAACTTTACGGTGTTTTTGTCATTTTTGTCTCAGTCAGGTTATAAATTGGCAAAAAAACTAATCATTTAATCAAGTATCAGCAAGGCTCGACATATTCTAGGCTGAAGAAGATGAAAAGAAAGCACACAAACAACAAACACTGTCTATTTACAGTCATCTGTGTCGTGATTACAATAGCTCGCACAAAATTTAGGAGTTCTTCATCAACATTCTATACATAATGTTAATCGCTGAGGATTGTCAGTAGACAAGCTGTGAGCCCAATTTTGAGAAAAACTTTTTGAACAAGACAATTTGTTTCCAGTTAGCTGGCGAGATAAGTTGGCCTGACAGATGTCGGTCAGAAATGGCAGTGACCAACTTACCCCACTCGGTAGCCGTATCGGAAATAGCCTCTCAGCAGCATGAAGGTTAACGTTCAGAACACTAAAGTAGCAGGAATTCATTGCTAAAGAACTAACCAACCTTTGACTGGAAACTGACTTTTCTAATGTTTTGCAAAGGCAACAAAAGCTGATACTAAACTGAATTTTTCAAAACCCAAATTATTATCACCGGGAATCTTTTTTTTTATGAATAACTTTTCTCTCTGCTAAGAAGAAACTTATTTGATTTAGTGTAATAGTAGGTTGCAACAATGGGATTGGCAGTGCAAAAGCACGTGAACATTGGACTGCTAATTTTCGCCAAAAAAGCGATGGCTTACTTGCCCTACTGCCCTACTTGCCCTTGGCCTATTTACCCCACCTTCGCCCCTGTAAAAACCTTGCGACAGTATAGGATAATTTATACAACTACACCAAGCAAAATACTGCGGAAGTTATAACTACGTTGCTTCAGCGCTTTGAACCTCGCGTTCTTATAAAATTGTTTTTCTAGAAAAAGTGTACCTCTTTCAACAGAACAAAAATTGAATTATTTTAATGTGTGGTTTGACAACATATCGGCCAGTTAGTCGAAGGGTAACGCGTTCGTCTTAGGAGCGGGAGATCTAAGGTTCAAATCTTGGTTCGGTCAAATCGAACACAGTTTTGCCAACGGTTTGTCACCGTTGCAATATGTCTTCGAAAGTAGTTGTGTTATCTGGGTCCAATGACGCGGAGTTGGGCCCTTCTAACTCGTTACACACTTCGGCGTAATGCAGCGAGTATGATGAGAGATTTGATTGCTTTGACAATATACCGCTAATGAATTTTTTAATTCTAATACACGGGTACCGGATCACCTAGGAGCAGGTTGGTGACAGGTCTAGATTTAGGAGCAGCGAGGCCAAGCATAACTGTTAATGCCGCTCTCACACCTTGGCGACTTTGACTGCGACTTTACTGCGAATCAATTCGCAGAGCAGTTTCATTATAGTCTCCGTAGAGTATCCGTAGATAAGTCTCCATTCGCAAAGGAATGGCCGTTCTTTGCGACTCTACGGTGACTGCGCTGAGACTGCACTGCAAATTCTTTGCCGTGGAGTCGCAGCCAAAGTTGCCAAAGTGTGAGAGCGGCATAATTATTTAAAATTATATCTGTAAGTATAGAATATAATTTTTCATTTTGTGCAATAAGGTATGTAGCCCTTGAAATCAGGCGCGTAGCCCTATATCTGCAATAGGAGGGTTGTTTCGGGGTCAGGAGAGCCGCGCTCGAACATTTTCTATTTACATAACTTAATTTTAAGCCTGTTTTGATAAAAAATAATGTTTTTATAACTTGGCATAGAATTTTGCAGTACAAAAACATAATTAATTTAGTCGCATAAATGGGCTTTGTTGGAGGTGGCTAATGGTAAAGTTTCAGTTCGCTTGTTTTCTTGTTTACATCCTACAGTTCAATAAAACTCACAAGCAGAACAGTAATCTATTTCCTCTGAAATTTTTACCATAGAAAAGATAATTGGGGGTGGTGGAGGGTGCAAATGGACAGTCTACTTTTTTATGAAACCTATGTTCAGCATTTGTAAATAAGTAATTAAATAGGATTGCTAGGTTTTGGTCATTTTTCAAAGTTTTTACTGATCTATGATTTTTTTTGACATAATAGCCCCTTTTTCTTAAATAAAAATGTTTCTAACGTTACCTTATCATTTTGAGTCCATTCCAGAAAAAAAGACAGTCTCAGAAGTGATAAAATCGTGGTATTTTTCTTAATCTGGATTTTGGTCGATAGACCAATATAGGGAGAGGACAAGGCTACAGCCCTCCCTGCCCCACTACGCTACGCTGCTGCATGTAATCAATAAATTGTTAGCTCCAGTTTGATTTTTATCACATAACCACCGTTCACTTAGTTTCACCAATTGATCACGCAACGCCATCTGTCGGTCAGTATAATTGGCCACCATTTATAGGAACTGACAGAGTGTAACTAACTAATGTAAAAAGGTCTTGAAAAATTGGCCTCCAGGACTTGTAGATGGCACAGTGGTAGGAAATCAGAACCAAGCTCAAAAGGGTAACGGTACGATTCCCTGCCGTTGCAAATTTCGCAAATGCGTGTAAATACTTGTGTTTCAAACTTGTCTTGCGTTACTTGTAAATTTATATCCGTCCTCTTTGAAAACTGGCTTCCAATCTTGAACTTTCACTTTTTAACCAGCTTTAATTTACACAATATATCAAATATCGCTAGCAGTAAGAACAGACCAAAAATTTAACGCACGAAGATAATAGGGGACCAAATGGCCTTCTCAATACTTCTCGCAAAAAACAAACAAAACACAAGGGCTCTACGTTTCAACTCTATTTTACCCGGAGTATTTGACCAACGCATTTTACTCGTGGGGAGTGGGGCTGAGCAAAAATGTCCCCCCTATCTAACTCCCAAACTAAAACTCATGGGAACACCAAATTTGGCATGCGGGTTGGTGTCCACCAAAATATTTCAGAAAAATTGGTTTTGAGTTGATGACGTCATCATTATGATGTCATAATCGTATTTACGAAAAATGGCGTAATTTTGGAGATGACGTAACTGGCGGTTTAAACTTGGTACATAAGTTTGCTTTTTGACACTGAATCATAAAACGCCCAAGTCAAGTTGGTTGCGTAACAAAAACGTCTTATGAGGTTCAGAATTCGGAAAGTGACTTCGAGAAACCTCAAAATTGGGAAACTTCCCATCATAGGTGCCTCAGCAACTTGAAATTTTAAGGAGTTATTTGAGGAAAAATTTGAATCAAAGTCAAATTGATTTGAAACAAAATTTTTTTTGAAAAGATTTCTGACGAAAAATTGAGATGAGGTAAAAAATGCTCTCCACTCGTGCAAAGTAGGGTTAAGGAAAGGAAAAACGTTGCATTTTAGCCTCCGCGTCGTATCACAAGATGTATAGTAGCTCCATCCCCAATGCCGTAATCACTCAGTATTCCGTCATCTAATTGTCGGCCTGCATAGATCAAAGTTTGTTGGACAGGTGGAATACCTGAAAATAATTTTAGATCCAACGCAAGAAAAAAAATCAAACTATAGGCTACAGTATGTATTATTTTACAAGCAACCAAGTTTGCAAATTTTAATAAAATTCTTCGCATGTCTTTGTTGGGTACCAAGGCTAGCATAGCTTTGATAACGAGCCAGGGCGACAACCAATCAGTGGTCAAGTGAATAGAGCGACTGCTACTAAAACGGTAGACTCGTGCACGATTCCCGATCGGGTCAAACCAAGAACTACAAAAATTGATATTCACAGTTGCTTTGATTAACGTTTGGACATTCAAGGGACATTGTTAAGCTTCCACAGTGTGTGGTAGACAGGTGGGCAGGTGGCAGCTTGACTCGAGGACCGAATGATAATTTTGCTGTCTCCTGGCCAAGGCAACTTGGTAAATAAAATGTAATTGCATTATGCTTTATCAAATGTTTACTTTTTTATTTTGATCAGTTTTAAATTCCGTGTTTTCTTATTACTGAGTCATACCAAAAGAATTTCGACTCACCAAAGAATAGAGCTGATTTTGAAACAGCTAAATCGGTGGTCCTATTACGTATAGCATCGTCCGCAACAATCGAACTAGAAAAGGTACCACAAATTATTCTGTAAGGCTACAAACTATAACAGCTCATGAGGCTTCGCAGTCGAGCCGGTTGACCGCAATTGGAACTCGACCTTTTGAAATTAGAAAACGCTATGGTGACCCCGACGTAATGACGTTGCAAGCAACCTTCCTCTACACGACATTGAAGATGGCTTCCCAGCCACAGCGGCCTCCCATTGCAAACCACTGCAAGAGTGAGGAAGTCTGTAGCGTCGCTCGCTACAATCGATCAAGAAAAGATACCACAAATAAGAAAATATCCGGAATCTTTCCAACTATAACACTACAGACTTTATCAGTTAGTGTGTAGTCAAGCCGGTCGGACAAAATCTCTCTCTTTTGGATTCAAAACAAGCAGAACTACCGAAAATAAACAGCTCCCTAAAACCCTCTTCTTGGTCTGAAAGTTCTACTCCTTTCAAAACCATTCAAAATTTTTTCCAACAAGCAGAAGGAAGTGACATTCGAAGTGGCACATTTTGGATATTTTTTCGGCAAATTCAAATCAAGCACGGGGTCAATCGTCTTACCAATGGACAAAAACGAATTAACACATGTAAATTCTGCTCAAGCTTGAATGATACTATCGAACACGTTTGCTATGACTGCCCGATCTCTCGTTTGATTTTTTTGCGACTACAAGATTTCATCAAGGACAAAATTTGCACGAACGTTATTTTGAGCAAGCCCTTAATTATTTTCAACGATTGCAATCAACCTACCTCATGCATAACTTTCATTTTGAAAGCTACATCAATCTTTCGCGTTGTTGTGTCCAGAGCAAAAGATACTTCTTGACATTTTTCATCAGGTTCTCGCAAAGAAAAATGCTTTTATACTTTCTTCCTGTGAATGCATCTTTACTGAGGTGAACAGCTTGATCAATACAAAATTTTCTTTTTCTTTCAGCTCAAAGCTCCGGTGTAACTTAAAATCAAGCATCCTCTCTACTGAATGCTTACCATTTGAATTGTCTCAAAAT
The DNA here is from genome assembly GCA_963965965.1 of Trididemnum nubilum. Lineage (NCBI taxonomy): Eukaryota > Metazoa > Chordata > Ascidiacea > Aplousobranchia > Didemnidae > Trididemnum > Trididemnum nubilum. The sequence continues at coordinate 13,059,413 of OZ014480.1, forward strand.
AATTATGCTGCTTGATAATGGATAAAGCTCATATTCATGAGTTTTTCTTTCTTACACGCTAATAGACCAATTTTCTGTACTCTTACAGTTTTTCACAGCCGTACTCTACATCTGTTGTTTTTGCTGAAGCTATATTTTACCATAAAGCATCTACTGTCCATTTACCACTGTCCACATTTTTTTGTCAATTTTGCATATTGATGCAGATGTCTCCTTGCATAAAATTGTCTGGATCATAGCGTTTGTAGATTTCTTTCCTCTTGGTTTTGATATCTATCTCTCTTGCACTTTAATGATAAGGCTAGTCAAAATTTGGCAAATAAACTAAAACGAAGCAAAGTAGATAGGTACTAAAATTGTTTTGTTTTTGTACTCTGAGGTACTTAAAGTGACGGGACGAAGTAGCAAATTTATCGGACTGCTTTTTTTTTAATTTGGAAAAAAAGCAAAAACAAATGCAAACTAGCTGAGAAGTGTTTCCAAAGCCCTAAGCAACGAGTCAAACGCAAAATGCGATTTCCTGTTCAGCAGCATGAAAAAACAAAAACAAAAAAGTATTTCTGTTTTCAATAACTCAACATGATAACAACTTCTAACTCCTGCAATCTGCAACTGGATCCTTGTAGCACGGAATTGCTTGTATGTGGCTTGAAGCAGTAGAGTTCAGCAGCAATCGCGTTTCTCCAACGCGTTGTGCTGTGGCTGCTCTAAGTGACGAATGAAATTTACAACTTTCTAGTCAACTTCTTTCTTTGATGACAATTGCTAAAACAACAATCATTCTTTGAGGAAATCTTATCACCACTGACATTCCCGAAAGGACTGGAGTCAGCGAGGTTCGAAGGTTTCATATTTTGCTCTCCTAGTTTTTCTATACTACAACAGCATTCACTTTATCTTAATGCAGAACAACATGAAGATCAAGGTGACTCACATCGCTCTTTGACTACTTCAATCACAACAACAGCAATCCAACAACAACAGTTAATTGCAACAACAGCTATTCTATTGACTTTTCCCCCGCATGAGCACACATTTCAAATAACTCTGATGATGTTAGCCGAATACCAATCAAAGTACAACACCCACCCCCAAAAACCACTTTTAAACATCAATCAGTAATCTTGGTGATTGAATTGTTTTTATTTTCAAGTTTTGTGTGTGTTATAAAATTTCCAATAAAATAATTTATATATTAAAAAAACAACAACAGGAGCTCGACTTTTTGACATCAGATGACTCCACAGCTTTTCCGTTTGCGGTTTCAAGATCACTCATTTATTTTGTAATTTTGCATTTTTTAGCATGAGCCAGAAAATTTGCAGACACCGAAACCAAAAACCGGGCCTGAAAAGAGGAAAATTAAATACGCTATATCTGTAAATGTCTAACAGTATCCGACAGGGCTGTAATGGAGACCGACACGTTCAAGACCAAGACCACAACATTTTTCCGAGACCAAGACCGGTCTCGAATTCCGGAATTCGGTATCGAGACCGACAAACTTCAAGACCAAAACCGAGGCCAATACCGGAAAAATAACGTCATCATTTGTTTTTTTGAATTTTTGGAAAATAGCTTCGGTCAGTTATATCGTCATTAAACATCTCGATGTCATTAAACATCGAGATAACATCGAGATAAACATCATTATAATGTCATTAAACATTAAACCTCATTTTATGTAGATTTCAGTGAAATTAGTTTTGAAGTTTGCTTTTTTGCACGTTTTGTCTAGCAGAGATAATTTCGTTAAAAGGGCATTCTGGTCGAAAAATTTTTGCTGTATTTTCTGGCAAAAAATCTTGACAAATCTGAAAACTAACTTCACCAAACTTAAGCTTTGTACGATTTTCATTTGCAAAATGTAATAGTTTAGATTTCCCATTGGAAAGGCTTTTTCCCGTAAGGATTTTTTAGAGTTGCCAATTAGAAACAAAATTTCAAAACGTTACTGCATGTTTCTTATTCTCAATAAGTGATGTAGCAGAGACGTTGTCAAAACGAAGCAAAAAGTCAGAATTGTTGATTAGCTGTTTTTCAACTAAATGTAGGCCAGCTTTCCAAAAGTTAATCTTCTGTCACAGCCTGACAAACTGGCAACACTGAAGTAAGAGGAAAATTGTTAATTTTGAACATTAATATCTTGAAAACGGGAAAACATAAGAAGTTCAAAATTGGTGAAAATGTGTTTTAAGATTTTCCCAACATTTTTAGGCAACAGTGAAAAACTTGAATTAACTGTCCCTTTAAACAATACAATTTTGTATCCTGCTATTCAATGATTTGATAAAACGATCGCAAAATTAACAGACTGTTTGAAAACTATTGTGGTAATTTGAAATACCAGCTAATCAAGAAAACCCTTAGCCTTGCCACGCACCCATTTTATTTATAACTTACTAAAAATTACCCGATCTCGAGACCAATTTTAAGCTACGAGACCAAGATCACGATGGCTCGAGACAAAGACTGAGACCGGTGCAAAAGAGTCGAGGCCAAGATCGAGACCACAAAAATTGGTCTCGAACGGAGATCGGTCTTAAGAACGGTTTTTTGTTTATTTGTTTTTCAGGTCGATCCAAGAAACAGCGATACGAACCACGGTCTTGAGCCAGCTGCCATCTTCCTGGTCAAAGATCCAACGTTTAAGTGATCTTTTAGTGCTGAAGTTCAAGCAGAGAAGCTGTAAATATCAACTATATACAAACTTTAGTTTTAATCCTATACCGGGAATTGAGCCTACAAGTTGCGTCTCAGTTGCAGACACTCAATCGAGTGGACTATAGTACTACTTTAAACTGATTGATTTGATACGGTGTCCGACTTGACAGCAGAAATCGTCCGAGCTTTATTCAGGGTAAAATAGTGAAGCTGCCAGCCCAGTGGTTTGTAAGAGACAACAATACCTACCTGCCAACCGAGGCCTTCTAAGTGTTGACGGAATGCTCACTTTTTGAGTGGTATGGAAAAGGCCACTATTATCTTTCGGGTTCTCTAGTTCAACTGGAATGCAGCATTTTTGCTGCTACATCCTCTCAATTCTGTCATCCACAGAAAAGAGCAGGAAAGCTCCTACCAATCAATAAAATTGAATATCGTAACTCATCTTCGAACACCACTATTCGATTGGAATCCCGACAGTTCCAGAAGCACACGCGATAACCACTACCAACTGGCTGATCAAATTTTCAATTTAGTTTAGTTGTTTGCGATTTCGTAATTTTCTTTTTCAAGTTATGTCAAATTATCCCTGCCTACAATTATTTTACTTCCTAAATTATTGAAGTAAATGCAAAATTTACTTCCGGAATTTAACTTTAAATTTCAAACCATAAATGTCAATTAAAACCACCGCTGGACCATTTCTTCAAAAAGTGTTCAAAGCTTTTCAGCAAAATAAAGCGCAAAATGGATTCGCATACTCGCTACACTCTTCACTTTCTGTGCAGCACAGCGACTGTAGCAAAGAATTAACTTTATTGCTGCATTCAGTACCGGTACCTTCTTTTTTTTGAATTTGGACTTTGAGATTGGCGATAGAGTCATCCTCATCAACATTCAAAGTGATAGTTTTTCCAGATAGAGTTTTGATGAAGATAGTGATTTTTCCATCTAATTCTAGAAAAGTAAATATCTGTACTTTATCAGAATATGTTTTGTTTGAAGATACAGTTCAATGGTTGTATGCACCAACGCAGACTAACATTGATCCGAAGATCAAAAAAACTTTATGGGAAAAGTTTGAAACAAAAGTCTAGGCAAATTGCAATAATCATTAAGTATATTCAAGAATAACAAGGTGCATAGCTCTGAGATTTGAAAATCTCTTAACATCGAGCCATTATTTCTCCGAATTGAAAGATTTTATCTTAGATGGTTTGGCCATGCAAGCAGAATGCGTCAGGAAAAAAATCCTCAAACAAGCATTACATGCCAAAGCATTTATGAGGAAAGACCAATTGGACAACTTAGAAGTAAATGGACCGATTACATGGAGGATCTTGGGTGGAATCGCTTGGAAGTCTACTCAAGCGAAATTATGGATGTGATGGAAGACCTCGAGCTGCTGCTTCCGCAACCCTCACGGAAAAGCGAGCAATGAAGAAAAAAGGAGAAACATCTCTAAACTTGCTAATTCTGGCTATTTTAATTTATTTAGTTCAGGGATGTAAAAGAAATCCGCGGATTAAAGTTAATCTAAGTAGGTGCAAACGACTCTTAGCGTTTTTACATGTTTATTCATATTCACTGTGCCTGCTTATTGCTGACTCATGCTAAAAAAGTGCGAAATTACAAAAGAATAGTGCAATTCAAAGATTTTGACTTCACAAAAGCACATCGTTTACACACTGCAATTATAAATTGCTTGATTTGCAAAGCTGTTTCGTACGTTGGCGCATTTTTTGGCATGACTCAGAAACAAGCAAACACCAAAGCTAAAACCGTGCCAGACTATTACGTAACTGCATAACAACAACAAGCAAAAGACTACATGGGTGAAAGTTAACGTTTCTTCTGCACTTTGGTCGACAAGTCAGTGGGGGTTATTAGACTTCTGGTCCGTTTTGCAATAACTTACTGTGTATGCTACTGCTCTTTTAAGACCTAGTCTACACTGAACATATAATTATGGGCGTGCAAGCGCAACCTTAGTTTATTTTAACTAACTGACGGGCAGATTCTACACTGGTAAAGAACTACGCAGACGTACCGAGTTTCTGTTTAAAATAAACAAAAAATACGCTAGTACGCTCACGGTTTTACATCCAATAAATCGGGCCTTAGAGCTAAACATAAGAGCCATGAAATCTTCTCCTTAATCGGAAAAGTGTTGTATTTATTTATTTATTTTCTTTCTTTTTTAACCATTAAAGTTTGTGACCAGTGAATTGTGCTTTGTTACGAATCAATTAGAAACCAATATAAAAATAGAAATTCCATTTTTGTAGTCTTAGTGTAACGCTGATGTACAGTACGTAATTTTATACAGTAATGTATTTGGTGCAATGTAGTATAAAGTTGAAGCGTAAGTATATACCGAAGATTAATTGGCGAACTGCAATGTAGTATACAATAGCGACTATTTTACCGAAAATTTTTAAGCTAAAGAGAATGCAACAAAATTGAGAAATACTCGACGTCACATCTTTAATTTACTTTTAAGGGTCAAGATTAAGTTTGGAGTTGGAGTTTGGGTTCAAATTAGGTTTGAGTTAATTTTCGAGTGAGAATTTGAGTTTGGGTTAGGTTTGTATCGGAATTAATATTAAAGTAGATAGAAATTTTAAGTAAAATAGTCTGTTCCTAAAATTATTGGCCAAGGTTTTTTTAGCAATTAGGATAAATACACTACTCTTACAAAAAATTTAGTTTATTGCATGGCATTAGTAAAATTGGTTTGAATCTAAAACAGGTCATTGATTCAATTTGGTTAAAATTGTTGCTTAAAAGTATAGGTTTAGGGGCAGCGACTATGCCATCCCCCTTTATGTGTATAAGTTATAATAAAATGTGTGAAAGTGTGCAATGTGCATACTAAAAACTATAAAACTTTGTTATCGCTTTTTTTTCCTTAATCTTTTGTTTTCTTCGTTGATCACTATTTGGCAAACCAGCAAAAAAACGATCTATGAGTTAGTTTCTGGAATTACGAAGCAATAAACGTTGACACTAAACTGCAAACACAACCAAATTTGTAAAAAAAACAACCTTCACACGATTCTTCTTCGCAAAGTCTTAGATCAAGTCCAGTTGACGTCACTCCGTCTGGACATTGAAATTCGTAGCCAGAAACACAGTATCTTACTCTTGTCTCGAGTCCAGAACCACATGTTACTGTGCAGTCCGACCAGCTGGACCAATCAGACCATCCTCCAGGGATCCCTAAAACCATGTATAAGTTCAGCTATGAAGAAGGGTGGAGGTCTGCTATTTATTCGCATGGAGTTAAGAAAAAAAAAGGCAAAAAACTTGATTTTTGAGAGAGGTCAAAACAAGGGCCATAGTTAAGAAATTTTCAAACTGACCCTTGTCTTCTGATGAGTCACTTGAGCAAGGCCGGAACGCGTTGCGACTGCTCAATTCCAATTAAAGTCATATTTTAATTAAATTTATTATTAATTTTGTGAAACAATGTCCCAATTAATAATATGTCTCAATTTCTCTTGTCGTGAACCCCCTTAACTGAATTTTTAGTAGTAAAAATTGATTTTACAAATCCTATGTGTATGGTCAGAGCTGTATTAACGAAGGAGGATTTGGGAACTTTTACATGCCACCCATGACGGGACCACAACCAAATGGCAGAAGGAGAAAAGCGCAAGTTTCGCTACATTTGCAATTCTGTATATTGCGATACACTTTGTGGTATTGTGGAAGTTGCGTTGCAGACTAATTTGGTTAATATGGTATTGCCGATCAACTGCAATGCCCTTCTAAAATGTTTTCTGGCTGACAATTCAATTTTAATAGAGTTTCTCAAGTTTGAGATTTGTCGAAGATACTTTTCAAACTCTGAGCATTTGACCAATGCCTACCTTAGATGACGTCTTAACGGGAATTTGTGACGTAACTATATTGATTTAGGCATTTTATGATTTTGTAACAAACAATAAACGTAAACTGATATGCAAAATTTGAGCCGCCCAGACGGCATTGAAAAATAGACGTCATAAGCGTTCAAGTTTTGTACTTACAGTGTAGAAATTGAAAATGAGGTAATTTTGTTAAAAATGACGTCATTCGTCATAAAAGTGACGTCAAAAAATATTTTTAAAAATGTTCCGAAAGTATGGCTCTGATGTTAAATTAGTTTTTTTAAAAAAATTTAGTGAACACCAACCCGCATTCCAAACTTGGTGTTTCATGACTTTTAGTTCAGAAATTAAGTGCACCCCCGTCAAAATGCGTTCGTTAAATATAGTGAATAATTGTATAAAAAGCAAATTATATCGCTTTGAAAAAATCATCCTCAACTACTGTATACTGCATTTTTCGTCCCTTCTTTTTTAAGGTAATATTGTTGTCTTTCTCGGTTTTTTTAATTGTGTAAGTGGCTCGTATTATTTCGGCTATTAATCTATTTTATATACTTTTGGAATAACCTTAGTATAGACCAAAATACTTTTACAATTTATTACAAATTGGTTCAAAATGATATTAACGTCATCAGATAAAATCACCCAAACCCTAGGCACCGAAGGTTTTCTCCTATAAATTGTGATGCTGCACACTACGCCATAATCTACCAGCAAAGAAACCTATGAGGCTGTGAGCTTCTCACCCTTATTTAAGTTGCATAAAAAATTTAACTCTCAAGCTCTTATTAGGATGTGACCAGAAATTGGGGTTTAGCAATTTTGCGATTTCAATTACAGCAATCTTTGCAATTTCTTTCTTGAAAACGAATCGAAAATTGTGCGAAAATTTAATCCAAATGAATTTAATATAGCTATGAAACACAGAAAAAAAAAAATTCTCCAAACCCCCGTTTGTGACGCTTTTGTGCTACTTTGGGTTATTCCACGTTCCCAATGGGTGCATTCCTCTAAAATCTAAATTTTTTCCAATGGAAAAACTTTGTGTTGAAGCACATCTCTTCACAAAATTCTGGTTGCGAGCTTAATATTTTAGTCAACAATCAAATCAAAAGCACTTTGACCCGAATTTCTGTGGATTCTCCAAAATTAAGATCTAATAAACTTCAGCAAATGGAAAAAACCTTACTTAGAGCTATTTTTCCTGGAATTCCAATCACTAAAACGAACGCCAAAATTTCAATTGTTATCAAACAATACTTCATGATTAGGCTATCTATCACTTTTCAAAATGAAAATAGCCACAATTTTGCAGAATCTAATTTTTGGCAGTTTCCGATCCTCGGCAAAATCGTGAAAAGTATCATTGGATAAAAAAAGCAAAACCGTTCATCGTATGAGTCCAACCGGAACTCATAGCACCAAGCGTTAAGGTTACGAGAGTGGTAACTTAGTCTTAACATATCTTATTGTGTTATGATGCATATCATGATTACATATCTTTACGGTGTAACCCATATTTGTCGACCATTAGCAATCAACAACCCGTTTATCCAAAACCAACATTGCATTCAAACAAAAGTTGATGCAATATTGATTGATTTTATCTTGATCTTGACTTCAAGCAGGATCTTTAAAGGTTTTGAATACGCGATACTTTAGTCTGATATAACCATTATCGAAAATACCTTTCAAAAATTCATTTTTATCAAAAAGTGCATGTCGCTACGATCAGTCCGTTTAGGCTTAAAAACACCTTTTTTTTTTCAATGGTAGGAATTTATAACATTAACATTACATTTTTATTTTAATCCTTAAACATTACAAAAGTAACGGTAGCGGGATGCTTTATTTTTCAAAACAAACGTCGTTACCGCTATTTGACCTAAAAAATAGCGGTATTACTACTATTTGCCACTTACTTAAAAAAGTAGCGGTGGTTTAGGTGGAAAATATGTGCTTGTACATTATTTGCTGCAAAAGACTGAAATTCCACGTTAATGAGAAGAAAAATACCAAACAAAAATGAAATTAGAGTATAAAATTGGTTTGTTATATCGAAAACACTTTGGAAAGACATTGCAGTTGATCAGCAACAAATTTCAAACTTATTAGTCTGCAATGCGATTTACAATATCACAAATTAAAGTCCATCGCATATTCCTTAAACTTGTAGGTGACTTAACTTTTTCCTTTATTTGCAGGCCTGACTACAATTTACAGCATACTGTTCTCATCAATACAACTCTGACCATGCATACTGCCTTTGTAAAATTTAGTAGTTATTTATTTCATTTTTCCTAACCCCATACAAATAAATAGCAGACTATAACATTTTTCTTAACTAGCTATCGCTTCCAATAATACAGCCCTGACCATACATGCAGTATTTGCAAAGTTTGTCTAGTATTTAGTTTGTTTCCTAAGTCTACACAAATATAATAGCTAACTAGTCTTTTTCTACGTAACCTAACTCGTATGAGATTTTAGGAATCTCTGTACGATTGTTCGCTAGATTAAGATAGTTGGACTGCACAGTAACATTCTGGGCTCGGAGTGAGAATAAGGTGTGTTCGTTTTTGGCATTCCTGTGGCAATTTTTTGGATTCATTTGCTGTAGATTGAATTCAAGCACCGCATTTTAAACGCTTTCAAACCTTTTATTATGAGAGAGGGGGCGTAAAAACTTGCAAATGTGAATCAACAGCAAGTTATTAACACAAAAATTTAATGCTTAATCGTTCGCGTGCTTTCTGGCCTAACGGCTACCAACGCAAAAGCCTATCGGAAAGGCAAGACAAAACAAATTTATTTCATCGCTCAGTGACTGTACGAAGTAGAAATAATGATTAGCATTCGTTTAAGAAGGCGACGGAAAAGCTGCGAAAGACCTTACGGTCTTCGAATAAAGCAACCAAAAGACCTTACGGTCATCGAGTCAAGAGCCAGCAAAACGGCGACTACTACAAACAAGCAATGCGAAAAATTTGTCATCTCACAGGATTCGAACACAGAATCCTCCCATAGGATCCCACAGCCAGAAAGCAGTCAAACGAATAAGCATTAAAACTCTGGCCTGCAAACGTCAAAACATCATAATTACAAAAATTTAATCCATTCAAACCACAAATCGTATAATGTTGAAGATTACGGGTTGGATTACCTCATAAATAAAAAAATAGAAAACAGCGCGTCAGAAGCTAAATCTGCTTTAGTTGAATGCAAGAGTTCGAACTCACGGCCGCAACAATCATAAAAAAATGTTAAGTATCTACTTGATTGTTGCAGTCATAAATTTGAACCATAGTCGCTAAACATAAGTGATTATGTGTGAATCAAGACAACCTGGCAAAAAATATGGTGCCATAATATGATAATAAAATACTTAAAATACAGTCAAACCTCGGTTATCGAACGCTTCGGTTCTCGACCAAATCGGTTTTCGAACAATAAATTAGAGATTTTTACGTTTCAGACTTCGAACAAAAATTCGGATCACGACCAAACCGAAAGAAGCCGAGCAAACACGAACGCGCCATGATGCTGCATATGTCGGCTTTTTTCACACGATTTTTGGTGTAACTGAGCGGTTGTATTTTTTTTTACTGCTTGATTAGTAATTTCTGCAAATTTTTTCAAAATTTTTCGTATTGTACTGCATCTTAACCTTTAATGTTTTTGATGTTTTAAAAATAAAACACAAGAAATGTTTACTTTTTGTTTTTTTTCATCATCTTAGATAGGAAATCTTTATTAAAATAAAATACAATCTACTTCAACCCATTTTTATTTGTGGTACTACAGTACACAGTACAGTTTATGGTGTAAAATAGTAAACAAATACTTTACAAAAGTTGTTTTCTAGAGTTGGAACGGATTAAAATTATTTGCATTAATTGTAATGGGAAAAATTGTTTCGGATTTCGAACAAGTCGCTTTTCGAACAGCCTTCTGGAACGGATTATGTTCGAAAACCGAGGTTTGACTGTACTTAAAATGTTAACCATCTACCTGATAAATTTATTGTTGACCAAAATTCAACATAAGCTTTTTATTGTTGACCAAAATGTTGTGAAAAGTTTAAAATGCGTTCTTTTCAAGTTTGGACTTTCTACATCTAGTAGTTTTCAAGGTATTGGAGGTTTAACTTAACAATTTTTCTCTTACTTCAGCGCTGCCATTTTTTCAATGTTGTGACAGATGATTCACTTTTTGGAAAGTTATAGCTGCATTCCTTTAAATATAGCTGATTTTCAATTCTGACTTTTACTGCGTCTTGATAACTACACTACCGCAAAACAGCCTTTAAAAAGTTATAAACATGCAGTAGCTTTTTAAAATTTTGCTTGTAACTAGCAACCCTGGCAAATTTTTAACTGAAAAAGCGTTTCTAAGGGGAAATCTAACTTGCCATAATTTGGAAACGAAAGGTCGCAAAAGGCTCAAATTTGGTAAAGTTAGTCTTAAGATCATTCAAAATTTTTCAAAAAAAAAACTAAGCAAATTCACTTTTGACTTGAATGCCTTTTTTATATCATAATATATTGCAGTTGAGTAGCTATAAAATCTGTTTTGATATTTGCTATCATAATGTCGATTTCTCTCAACATTCAAACGGTATCTGGAAAAATCATCACTTTAACAGTTAATCAAAATGATACCATCGCCTCTATCAAAGACAAACTTAAAGAAGTTGAAGGTAAATACTGCATCGCAACCTTTTTGAAAAAAAAAGCAATGCTGATTTTTGTGAATCGTAAAACAGAAAATTTGATCGGTAATGGTTATCGCGCTTGCTACTAGAAGTGTCGAGATCCCTCTTAATCAAAGGCGTTCGAAGGCGCGTTCTGTCTTTCAAATATATTGATAGCCTCTGAGGCTACCCGGTTCTTTCCTATGGATGAAAGCATCTTGCGGTGGAACCGCAACACCACCAAACTCGAGCTGTGATGGAGAACACTAGAGAGAATTGTGGCCATTTCCGTACCACTCAAAAAGTGGGAATTCCACCATCACTTCAGAGGCTATCGCTGACGGGTTCCCATTGGTTGTCTCTGTAAGGACGACTTCATTTTTTTGCCCGAATGAAACTCTGGCGGTTTGTAGATGAAGTCGGAAACGATTTCCATGAACCAGTACTAGTCTTTTTGATAGAGTGTCTGCTAATTGAAGAGGAATTTCAGCTGATAAGACTGCATTTTATAAAACAACTTCAGCTAATAAGACTGCATTTTATAAAATAGCTCTCAAAATTATTCTAAATCCAATACAAAAAAGCGAACACTCAAATCCTTTTACTTTTGATGTAATACGAGAAAAAAAGCAAAAATGTAGTCGACTTATTGCAAAAGCATGATATTGACGCTTTTGTTTCTCTGCATTGCTGTAACAAGAGGTTCCCCTACATGCATTTTTGGTCATTGCAAGACTTACGTAAACAAATAACAGCAAAGCAGCATTAGACCTCAACTCATACTCTATTAGATCGACTTATTTTTTCTCATTATTGGTCAAATTATATTAAAACTAAAAGCTGGTCTTTTATTCGTTCTTTTTGCATTCCCCTTAGACTTTCAAGAGTTCAAACCAAATCTTTCATTACACTCGCTGAATTCCACCAAAGCGTGCAGCGAGTTGGCGGGGCCCATCTCCGCGTCATTGCGCCCGGGCAACTTAGCTCCTTTCGACGAAATGTCGCAGTGGAGGCGAGCCGTTGGCAAAACTGCGTCCAATTTGACCGGCTCGAGATTTGAACCTCAGACCTCTTGTTCCAGAGACAAACGCGTTACCGCTGGACCAACTGAGTTATTTGATGACATGTAGTCTCGATAAGCTGAAGTTTCGCGTGAAATGTTGCACGTGAGTTCGATTCCATGTAGTATCATACCAAAAACTGTATATAAAGCTGCAAAGTAAATATTCACAACTTTCTTGTTTGAACTTCAGCGTGAAAAGTGCGACTTGAAACTGTTGACCTGTGAACCGGTAGGTGGCAGATCGGAAAGGCGTCGTTTTTACAACAAACCTGATTGCATGATCTGGGTTCAATCCGCACCCTGGTCACGTTGTTGCGTCTTTGGATAAGACGCTTTACGATAATTACCTCTGATTGGTGGCTTCAAACAACTGGATTATTAAGCGGACAAGAATTCGAAGAAATTCGCAGGAATATTAGATCACTGGAAACTCACTACGCAGATGTGGATTCCTCTGAGTAAGAAGAAATCATTGCAATTACAATTTTGCGGATCGTCCAGCAGTTAGCGTCTGACGCTGTTCGTCTGACGTTGCCTAGAAATACTAGATAGATCGTCTGCGACAGAAACGGTGGACACGGTTCGATTTCCGGTCGGGTCAAACCACAGGCTAAAAATTGGTATTCACAGCTTCCCTGCTTGACTTTTAGCATTTAAATGGACAGTGTGAAGCTTCCATCATGTGTGGTAGACGGGTGGGCAGGTGGCAGCTTGACTCGAAAACCTAAAAAGCTCCCTTCGCTGTCTCCTGGCCAAGAAACTTGGTGAATAAAATGCAATTACGAACAAGAACTTGACCCATACCATGAGACATGGCTTTGCGAATTCTGTTAGAGTAAAAAAAATGTAAGCTTAATTTTTTTGATGCTGGATCTAAATTTAATTGCAGGCGTTCCGGTTGATCAACAAAGTTTGATCCAAGCAGGGAAACGATTAGAAGATGGCCGCACATTGCGTTATTACAACGTTGAAAATGAAAATACCATGTATTTTGTGCAACGAATCATCATTAAAAAATAAAACAAAACCTTGTTTTTTCTCCTGGAAACCAAGAGCTAATGTGTTTGTTTAAGTAGAGTTTCTGTTTGCCAAAACTTCTACTACCAACATTACTTGCGCAGTTAAGTGCATTTATGATTTACCAAAAAAAATGCAGCAAAAGGTTTTTTAACTGATTTCGATTGTATTAAGGCTACTTAAAATCAATGAAAATTTGAACATGCAAAAGGTGTTTTCCTTAGATGATGTCATTTTTCACCTTCAACTGGATTAATGAAAGAAACGCATAATTAGAACCGAAACGTCTATTTTTATTTTCGATTAAATGTAATGATAGTAGTTCATTAATTGATTTATTTTTATGATCAAGTTTCTGATGACGTCAAAATTTAATCATGACCTCAATGATAATAAAGCTGTAAATTCGGCTCTCTATTAAACAAAACAATCAAAATCACTACCTTGAAAGAACTTTTGCAAACAAAAACACACTGTTTTGGTACAATGCAAAACTTTGTAAATGATTTTATAAAATATAAGATGTTTTTAGCTATTTTATAGATAATGTTGATATAGTGTATATGCTAGTAAGTCTAGATCTATTTTTAACTTTAGCAGTATAATAATGGCATTTCTAATTTTGAGACGCTTAAAATACTTTAAAAGATTTTTGCATAATCTATTTCAATATGATCTGCTTTATGCCATTATGGCATATTTTTCTTTTTTTCTTTTTTTCTTTGTTTCTTTTTCTAGTGGACAAAATCAAAAAGATATATTAATGCTCGGTTTATTTTGTTCTTGTACTTTTATCAAACCTAGTATTGAAGTACCGGCCCAAAATTCCAGCATGTCTCAACTTTCAAATTTTGAGAAAAGGCTAAGACAAGGTTCATAGTCAAGAGATTTCTAAACCGAGAGTGCTCAAACCACTAACTAGGTGAGCGTAAATCAAATTCAGTTAAGGGGGTTCAGGACAAGAGCACTTGGGACATTGTTTCACAAAATGAATAATGATTTAATGACAATAAATGGTTTTGAGCCGTCGCGACGCGTTTCGTCCTTGCTTAAGGGACTCTTCAGGCGACAAAGGTCAATTTTGTTTTATTTAGCCAAAAAAAAAAGAAGTTTAATTGGACTCGGCCTCCCCCTAAACGTTTCTAGGCTCTATGTCTTCCAGTGCAATATGGCTACTCCGAAACTTTTCGCCTACAACTTACCGACCACCATTACTCAGTAGGTTACTAACTCGCTACTTGAAACCTTCAAAATCTACCACTGGTAAAATCTACTACCTAGGCGAAAAGTTTCGGAGTAGCCATATTGCACTGGAAGACATAGAGCCTAGAAACGGTTAGGGGGAGGCCGAGTCCAATTAAACTTCTTTTTGTTTTTTTGGCTAAATAAAACAAAATTGACCTTTGTCGCCTGAAGAGTCCCTTGAGCAAGGACGAAACGCGTCACGACGGCTCAAATCCATTTATTGTCATATTGTCATTAAATCATTATTCATTTTGTGAAACAATGTCCCAAGTGCTCTTGTCCTGAACCCCTTTAACTGAATTTGTCTCAACTTTCATATTTTTTGGAACAAATGACGTCATTGATGATGCTATATAATTGCAAAAAACGTTAATTTTGACTCAAAAACTAGCAAAGTTGGATGAAACCTAAAATGTTAATAGAACAGTGAATTTAATTTTTCGCATAGCGATCAAGTGTCACTTCATCAATGTACAGGTAGTTTATTTTTCTGCATATATTGTAAATGCGATATATTCTAGCTTTGGATTTGCACTACATTAACTTGAACTTGAATTACCATACATATTTAAATTGAAGGTATTTTAACAAGCTATTATTTAACAAGGTCATTTTTAAGTTGATTTGTTCAGCCACTCCGAAATGCAGATTTAGTTACAGCAAAAGGCAACTTGGTAAATAAACATGTACAGTAATCACAATTACAATTAATCTAAAGTTGAAAATATTAAGGTGTTCCACAAAAAATGATTTCTGCCATAAAATTATTGAGTGTTGCTCTATTACTGCAATACTTACTGTACATGTTATAAAAAAAGTTAACTTCGAACAGCCACATCGTGAAAACGACGAAACAGAAAAAGCTCAAATTTGGCGAGAATCCATATCAGACTTAATATTTTGGTCAGTAGTTAAATGTACAGTACTTTTAAAAATGCACTTTTAAGAATTACTTAAATGACTTAAATGCACTTTTAAGGATTACTTTTCTTGAGCTTATCGATTCAATTAATGTTCATTGATGTGATGGTAAAACAATCAACCCATCATTCTCTACGCCGTGATCAGTGCATTTCATTTTTGTGAATTTTGTTTGGCAGATTAATTTTCATTGAAAATAATAAAAACAAATAAACGAATAAAAAATGTAATGGCTCGCGAATCATTTAGCATTTTGAATAACTAACAGATGATCTTAATAATTGTGTGATTACTTGTTTTGGGGTTACTGTATTAGAAGACGTGACTAAGAGAATTAAGCAGAGTTTTTTTGGCATTTTATCCAAAGGCCTTTGTAAAGCCATGAAGTCTCACACAGTGCTTGTTATAAACCAAACAATTTGTAGATCATTTTTCGAAACAGAAAACAATTAAAGAAACAGAAAACAATTAAAGAAACAATTATTTAAACGATAACTTCTGCTTCATATGCGGAAGTTTTTCACGTTATAATTTTACACTTGGATCCTCTGCTTCTTCTAAGGTGGCATAACCAAGTCAAGATTCATTGTACGCATAGTGCTGGATTTAGTTTTACAGATTTTTCATAAACAACAAAGGCGAAAATTTTTCAAAAGCCCTCTACAAAACGTTGCTAAAGTAAAAATGTGGAAAACGAGAAAATTGTGGTGCTTTTTATATGTGTTTGTGCATTAATGATTACAGCGCTTATGAAAGCGCACTTACGAATGTGAAAAGCTCTAAATTTATGTGTAAGCAACAAGGATACTCGCAAACATCGTAACGGGGAGTCTAGGTACGAGCAGCCAGCAGTCGCTGTCTTTAGCTGTTGACCGATTTTTGCCACTATTTAAAATTATTTGAAAGGGTAGTTGTTCGAGCTGTAACGCGTTCGTCTCTGGAGCGGGAGATCTGACGTTCAAACCTCGGACCGGTCAAATTGGACACAGTGTTGCCAACGGCTCGCCTCCACTACTGCAACATTCTTCGAAAGGAGCTATGCTGCCCGGGCGCAATGACGCGGACAGTAGCGTACGCAGGATTTTGAAAAGGGGGGGGGGGGGGGGGGCCAGAAACTTTTGAAAATATGAGAAGAGCAAAGGATTGAAGCAGAAATTGTTTCGCCCGAAATCTGTCCGATTTTATCGCCCAAAATCAGGTGAAGAACAAAAAAAAAAGGTCTTCGCTCTAATTTGGTCCGATTTTTCGCCCAAAATCAGGTGAAGAGCAAAAAAAAAGAGAAGTTTTTATTCAAATTTGGTCAAATTTCAAGCATGAAGCCTGTAAGAAACGCACAGAAGATACCCTTTGTGTGATAGATACAGAAGATACCTGTATTCATGGGGGCCATGGCACCATGGCCCCTCATGAATACGCCCCTGAAAGCGGAGATGGGCGTGCCAACTCGTTGCACGTTTCGGCGTATTACAGCGAGTATAATGAAAGATTTGATTTGAAAGGGTAGTCAAGTCGGAAGATTGTTTTTGCTCAGTTTTCTTTCAAAAATTTTCATTGATCTGAAAACTAACTTCACCAAATTGGAGCTTTCTATGACCTTCCGTTTCGAGATATGACAACTTAGATTTCCACTTAAAAACTTTTCCCTTAGTAATTTTGCCAGGGTTGCCAATTAGAAACAAAATATCAAAAAGTTACTGCATGTTTCGAATTCTCAAGAAGTATTTGTCGCAGCGTTGTTGTCAAGACAAATTCATTGCCAGAATTGTAAATTAGTTGCTTTTCAAATAAATGTTAGCCAGCTTTCCAACAGTTGATATTATTGTGTCAATTACAATACTCTAGAAACAAAATGGCAACACTGAAGTAAAAGGAAAACTGTTAGTTTTGAGCTGTAATATTTTGATAACATCAAGACGGGAATGTTGCAATTCGGTAAGAATACATTTCAGGCTTTTCCCAACATTTTGGTCTAAAGTGAAAAACTTGAGTCGAATGTCTCCTTAAGAACGAGCAGTGGTCAAGTGGATAAAGCGGCGGATACTCAAACGGTAGACGTGGTTTCGATTCTGCGTCGGGTCAAACCAAGCACTAAAAAATTACTATTCACAGCTTTCCTGTTTAATGTTCAGCATTAAAAACGACAGTGTGAAGCCTCCACCGCGCGTGGTAGACAGGTGGGCAGGTGGCAGCTTGACTCGAAGACCGAAAGGTCACTTCGCTGACTCCTGGCCTAGACATATTGGTGAATAAAATGTAATAACAATTACAATAGTTTTTTTGAGAAAACTTTGTACAAAAAACAATGGTAGTCTTTTAAAATTCCTGCGGAAATAAAGCAAAGCCCCCGAAACGCTTAAATTGACAATTTTTGTAATGTCTCAGAAAAATTGCTATTTTTGAGTTGTTTAAAAAATCTACGTTTTATTATAGTTGTAAGATGAATTGCAAAGAAACGAGAAGCTTACTTCTTTTAGTCCTTAATTAAATCCAAAACATGCTGAAAATGCTTAATTAAGCTAAGGGCTTTTCCCCTCATTGATTGCACGCCTGGGCTACTAATTAAAAACTCCTACACATTTAATAAAATAATTACTTCAATAAATCAAATGGAATCTTTGATTATATTCGCTTTACGACGACGAAGCGTGTAACGAGTTGGGTGACCCATCTCTGCGCCATTGCGTCTACGATCAACAAAAGCTCCTTACAAAGAAATGTCACAGCGGTGGCGAGCCGTTGGTAACTCCGAGTTCTATTTGACGAGCCCGAGATTTGAACCTCAAACTCCCGCTCCAGAGACGAACGCTTTAGCTTTCCCGATCGACCAACTGGACAGTAACTAATTACTTGTATGTGAGTGTTTGACAAATTTTATTATTGCAGCGTCACACTCCAATGCTCCAACATAGCCACAAGGAAAAGTAAAATTGGACACATTGATTGTTCAGTCAAGCTTCAAAGTAGCTAGTAGGTTGCTCAACCGAGCTAGTCGACCGCATTGGAACGCATCATTTTGACCCGGGTGCTACAATGCGCGGTGGAGTGGTGGACGCTTTCCCTAGCGCTGATTGGAGACGTTGAAGAGCGGTTGCCAGCGTTAATGGAGCGCGATAAATGTATTGTAGCGTCATACCCCAACGTCATACTTTAACGTAACCACAAGTAGAAGTAAAATCGGATGCATTGGTTCTTAAGTCAAACTGAAGATTAGCTCGTAGGTTGAATAATCGAGCCGGACGATCGGCTTTTGATGCGGATGTTACACTCATCAAGGGCCGCTCCTTCAGGATCAACGACTCACCAGTTGCGTTTCCGGTGCGTTTCACCGCATGTACCGGCAATAATTACAGTCCTTTTATTTGGATAAGTGGTAGGTTATTAATGACTCATGTTTGACTAAATATTATTATCACCGAAAAAGCATATTTCATGAAATACATCATAATGCAACGAGATGTGTTTACTCTCTTGCAACCTTAGCGTTTGAGCCATTGAGTTCCGGTCGGAGTGTTACAATAAGCGATTTGGTTTGTTCTCGCATGATTTTCTTCACGCTTTGGAGAAAGATACAGTATAAATATTCTGCAAAATTGCAATTATTCTATTGCAGCAGTTTTTTTACTGAAAAGTAATACATAGCCTAATCATGAAAAGAATTTTGATAGCAATCGGGCTTGTAGCGCTTGCTTTTGCGATTGGAATTCCGAGACAAGTGGCTGCAGGTAAGGATTTTTCATTGGCTTTGTTGATTGGTGAGTGTCTGCAATAAACGATCCAAAATGACTTGGCAAGATGAAATGGACTTGCATAGTTATGCTGCTGAATAAGACGTGTTTTAGTGCATATGGGTCAGAGTTGTAAGTCGGGCCAGCTTTTCGGGTCGGGTTCGGGCTTAAGATTAGTAAAATGTCGGGCTTAATTCAGGCTTGATGTACGTACTTCATTGATTTCATAGGTGTAGCCAGGATTTTTGATTGGGGGGGGGGCAAACCACAAATCACATGCAATGACGTCATCAAACATTTTCGAAAGAGGAATTTTATGTGGGGCAAGTATAGCGTAGAATGGAAGATGAGAAGGCGTGGCCTGGTTTGGCACTTAACCTAGATTTTGCTGAAGGGATAGGGTTTAAACCAAATTTAAAAAGTAAAACTGTCTAAATTGGGAGCCGCGTTGAGTAAACTATAACGTACCTTAAATGTATCACAAACGGGAGTCTGGAGGCGAAGCCCCCACCGCTGAGCGAATTTTTGTAATTTTTTGAAAAAAGCTATTTTGATGCCATTGGATCACTTTTCGGACGTGTTCAGAGCCATTTGAAAGAACTCGATTTTTAACATTTGAAAGCCAATTGAAAAAGCTAAATTTTTCAATCCTCTTTTTACTTGCAATTTAAGTCCAAAACACGTTAAAAATCTTGCATTTTGGGTTAAATTTTGTAGGTGATTTGGCCAGGTAGGGGAATTAAGGTACATTGCTTCTTGCAATATGTTAGAGTGAATATTAATCCACTTAAAGATTTTCCGTAGACATTTTTGTTTTGTCATAAAAATAACCAGTTACAGGAGTATATGTACAGCCAGGGGTTCAATGCTCCCTCAGTTCAAATTTAATAATTTGTTCAATGAGGATTCCCTCTAGCTAATTTTTTCCAAAAGCATTTTGTTGCGTAAAAACTGTCGTGGTGGAGGTGAATTGTTGTCGAAAAGTAGTGCAATAGATGGTTACGCCTAATAATCATGTTATTGCCGGGCCGGATTGACATTGCGCGGACCACTGGCATTCTGAGGATTTTCGCAACATCATCCTGCCAAATATAGGTGAAGACCACAAAAAGTCTTACCATCTGAGCGAGTAGCCCCTGGCACTGATACCAAGTTTTCCATAGTATTTGGTTTGACCAGATCGGGAATCAAACCCGAGTATACCGTTTCAGTAGCAGACGCTCAATCTACTTTATCACTAATCGGTTGTACATTTAAATTGGGTGGCAAAAATTGAATTGAGGGGGCCGGGCCCCTTGTCGTCAATATTATTGTTAGTTAGTTAATTACTGTCGTACGCAAAGATGCTAAGAAAACCTGAAAAAATAATAGGCTTTTTTGCCACATTTTTATAATTGGTGGCATTTCAATAGGAGGGGGGAGGTTCCCGAGCCCCTTGGGCCCCCCTTTGCCTACGCTTATGCTTGATTTGAGCTTTCAACTCTTAGATGACATAAAAGCGCAGTTCAAATAACATTGCAACCCTGAATAAAGACTTCGTTTAAGCATAAATGCGATTATTATAACACAATTATTATTTCGTCAAAATTAATTGGAATGAGTTGCTTAATTCCGAGCAATAACCGCACACATTTCTAGATTTAAACAAATTTTCGGGATTTTTCGGGCCTGGCTCTAGCTTCAATTCATTTTCGGGTTCAGACCGGGTTCGGGATCGAACTTGGCGGCCCATTTGCAACCCTGCTGTGGGCTGCATTACACCTCACGATCCGGTAGAACAGCCTTCGCGACTCCTTTCAACGATTTTACAATAATTGTGAAAGTTTTTTGAGTTTCGTTTTTTTTGAAATTATATCAAAAATTGCTTAAAATTGGACGTGACTAACCAATTTATACTATACAGAAAATAAACCAAGCAGAAGCCAGCAAAGATCGCAAATATCATGATGTTTTGCTTTTAGGTAACACCTAATAAGTCAGAGTTGCAAACGGGCTGTCAAGTACAAGCCTGAACCTGAAAACATGCGCTCGAACCCGACCCGAACCAGAAAAGTAATTTGAAGCCAAAACCACGCCCCCCCAAAAACCGAAAATTAGGCTAGATCTAAAAATGTGTGCGGCTTTTTTACTCGTAATGAAACTTCTCGTTGGTGATAAATTTAGACGTGATATGGCATCTAAAAGGCGAAAAATACAATTCAAGTACGTACATCAAACGTGAATAAAGCCCGACATTTTGCCAATTTTAAGCCCAAATCCGACCCAAAAAGTCCGGTTTCACTTACGTAATAAAATTGCTTAACTGGTAACGTTGTAGAGAATAATTTTAAACTGAAACAATTTCAAGATGGCCTATTGAATTCTTGGCAATTTAATTTGTTTTTTTTGAGTAATTGGTCAACAGGAAGTTGCCAGTAGAGTCAGTTCCTTTTATTATTAAGCTATTTTTAATATCAAAAAATTGAGAATAAAAATGTAGCTGCTGAAGCACTATATATAACTATTTTGGTCAGAGCTATGGGATTTGCTGTGCTTTAATTCGGTAAAATGCATAGCAAGTTTTTGAATTTACAAAGTTTCCATTTGAATTCACAAAATTAAGGTAGAGAGTGTGTTAACACGATACAGATATGATATAGAATAAAGAAAAGTGAAAATCGGAGATAGTTATGTTCTCTTGCTGTTTGGTCGAGCGGTAACGTGTTCCTCTCTGAAGCGCGAGGTCAGAGGTTCAAATTTCGGGCCGATCAAATTGGACACAGTGTCGCCAATGGCTCTCCATTGCGGCAACATTTCTTCGAAAGGAGCTGTGTTGCTTACAAGCGCAATGATATGGAGATGGGCCTCGCAAACTCGTTACACGCTTGGTCGTAATGCAGCAATTATAATGAAAGATTAGATAGACTTGACTTGATATAGCCGCAATTGTCCAAGAAACATAGAAATTTTTCGACTATGCACCTTTACGAGTACCAATAATAGTTTATTTAAAAAACGAAAGCGCAACTCAAAATGCCCAATTGAAAATTTTTAATCGCTACAGCTCAAGGCGGCTTTTGAAATAAGCTGTTGAAGAAGACAAGGACTAAAAGAAAAACGATACTTTTGCAAAGTGTTCTTAATTTTTGAAAAGAAACTGGCAAGACAATAAAATTGCTTTTAACTGACATCCAACAAGTAACATTTGAAAGTGCTTTGCAATTAATCGGCAACAAATTTCAAATACATAATTAAATAGCTACGTAACTTCTGCAATGCCACAATTTTTTTCAAGTGCAACCCAATTTCTGCAATTGTGAAGGTCGCGTTCTCAAAACTCTGGCTCACAAACGTCATAAGCATTATAATTACTGTTATAGATTTGTTTTTTTTTCTTCTTTCTTTATTGCCCGCTTTTCCCTGAAGTTTGCGGGGGCAGCAGCTCGAGATTAAGCCGCCGCACTTCACGGTCTTTCATCACGTCCATGGTTTAGCTAAGTGAAGCCCCAAGCGATTCTTTCCAAGATCTTCAATGTAATTAGTTCATCTAGTTCTAGGTCGTCCAACTGGTCTTCTTCCATTGCTTTGGCAAGTAAAGCTTGTTTGGGGAGTCTTTCCTGAGGCCTTCTGCTTACATGGCCAAACTATCTAAAATGAGATATTTCAATTCGGAGAAGTAACATGTCGATGTTTAGGGATTTTCGAATCCCAGAGCAACGCACTTTGTTATATAATGTAATTCCTTTGATTCTTCGTAAAAATCTCATTTCGAACGCTTGCACTCGTGATCGCACTCTTTCAGTCATTACCCAAGATTCACGACCATAAGTGAGAATGGGGACAAAAATTGTTTTGAAAATTGAGAGCTTTGCCTTTTTTGACAATTCTCGTTTCATGACAACCGAATAGTGCGAAGCAGAGGTGGGCACTCGGTACTTTTAAAATCCCGACGATTGCAGTACAAATACTTTTCCAAAAAAGTACCGACGATACAATATTAGGTACTCTTTGAAAAAAGGACCGACGATAACGGGACTCAGGACTGGTTTCGGGATTTTTTAAAATTTGGTCGTTATAACTTTAAAACATATAGGTACTCATTTTTGAATCAAAATTTCTTTTTTGCTGTTTTTTTTTAAATTTTTCGGTGGAAGTGCTTGCTGCATTTGCTGGTGAAACACAGAATGAGTTGATGCTATCGCATGTAAGTCGGCTGCGTAGGGCAGTGAGCTGGAGCTTTAACGACGGAAGTGATTGCAAGGCCAGTGGTTCTATTCTTTCCGAAGCGTTGTTACTTGTTGCCTCCTCGAATAAGGTGCTTTACGACGATCAATTATCTCTGTTCGGTTGATCTTACGAGCAGAAAATTACCGAAGTAAGAATACAATCGGAAACCTAAAGAAGCCGACAACTCCTAATCGAGTCTGGATCCGTCCTGTGTTTAGGGCCACCATCGCTGTCTCGTGACAGGAGAATAAATATGAAGAAAGAAAGGAAGTATCGCGCTTACCAGTGGAAAATGCAGTGTTTCTGTCAATGAATACAAAAAATGTACTTTTGAATCAGTTTAGGTTCATTTAACATAAGCTAAATTATGAAACAGTATAAGCAGCGTAACTGTTAGTTGCTTGCAAAGTTGGCTAAGTGGTCTTGTGGATTTGATTCTCCATAGGGTCGAGTAGGATAGCCACCAATTCACACATAAGTGATGTTGTTGTTGAAAATGGAAAACAGACGCAACAAGCAAGAAGATTATGATTTACTTGGTTCGAGAAGTGTATAGATCTTTTAGCTCTAGCGTAACCTAAGAGCTATGCAAAATAGTCACTGCCGTGTTCTGCGTAATCATGCAACCAATCAACCAGTAACCACTTACTAGGTCAACTCGGCGTTGTGTAAAGCCCACACTGGCTTGAGGCTGTGATTAGAAATCCCTTGTGATGTCACAGAGTATTTGTTTATTGCATCACATAGAGTTGTACTTTTCGTGAAACTGCTAACTGCCGTAGCCGCATGAACCGCAATACTGCAGCCAGTAGAGTGGGTCAACGAATGTCCTCACTCCTTCTCTACTTGATTTGTATGAAGTTTGAATGAATTAAAGCCCCATTCCTGACAAATCACAAACTAGAAGCTAGCCAATAAAATTCACGTATAGAACGATATCAAGCGTAATGTTCTATTGATTTTTTCTCATATATTTGATTTAAATATGGCACTTTTACATCACAACGACGTGGCGGTGATGGTGTAGTGGTTAGAGCGCACGCCTTGGAACTCTAGCCTTCGCGTTCGGTTGGCAAGTCTCGCTATCAAATCGGCTAACAACTTGAGCGCGGCTGGAAAGTCTCGCGATCAAATCGATCTGCGTAGCACCTTTTTTTTTCATTCAAAACCTTGCATTACATGTAGGTTTCGAGCAGCAATGCCAGCCTGAGAGATAGCAAATGTAATGCAGCTTTTTGGCATACGAAAACGACGTACCGTTACGCTTGATTGCGGGTGCTTGCGTGAGTTTTAGCGGCTAGCCTCTCGCAAATCACAAAAGAAGTACCAATTAGCGAGTACCGACCAAAGAAGTAAGAAAAAAGTATCAACGGGGCCAAAAACGATATATTTTTAAAAAAGTACCGATGGTACCAATAACGGTAATAAAAAAAGTACCACGGTACAGTACCGCGGTACAAAAATACCGCAGTACTGCCCACCTCTGGTGCAAAGCTTGCATTGCTGCAGTAACCTTGCCTATTCGGGAATCTAGTTCTTCGTCTTGCCTTCCGTCACTCGTGAATGCAACCCCAAGGTACTTGAACTTCTCTACCTTCTTCAGTGTTGCTCCATTTACTTGCAACAAGCACTGATTAGGGTTTCTTGAAAGATGAACTACCTCAGTTTTGGCCGTGCTTATTTTCATTTCGGCGGAGTCAAATGCATCTGCTAAGCTACTTAATGCCCGCTGGAAGCCAGATTCTGAGGAAGAAAGCAGAACTAAATCATCAGCGAATAGCAGACGACTAATTTTGCAATTCCCAATTGTGGCACACTCATCAGCTTGGCTGCATTTGTTGATCCAATTCATATAAACAACGAAAATGAGAGATGACAAAACGCACCCTTGCAGGAGTCCAACGCCCACATGGAATGGTTTTGATTGCTTGCCATTTACCCGAACAAAAACCTACAGGCGCAGTAGAAGGACTTAATGGCGCGTAACAACTGACCATCAACGCCATACTCCTGCAAAACCTATCCCGAGGAACTCGGTCATATGCTTTTTCAAGATCGACAAAGCATGCAAAGAGATCTTTGCCATACTTCCAATGTTTCTCGAAGATCTTCTTCAGAGTGAAAACCTGGTCCGTGGTGCTGCGACCCGGACAAAAACCAAACTGGCCTTCTTCCAGTTTTGATTTCACCATTTTTCGGCATTTCCTTTGAAGGCATTAGGCATATACTTTTGCTGGCAAATTGAGGATTGATATCTCTCGGTAGTTCGTACATTGCTTACGATCTCCTTTCTTGAATATCGGAATACTCACAACTGTTTGCCAATCTCTGGGAGTTTTGCCAAACTTCCACGTAACTTGACACACTCGTGTTAGCCAGAGAATTCCTTCTCTAGTCAGCGCTTTCAACATCTGGGGTCTGATTTCATTTTCAACAGCAGCTCTTCCAGATTTTATCCCTTTAATTGCCGTTGCCACTTCTGCTGCATTGAAAACTTCCTGTTTCCCTAAATGTATCACTTTCTGTGTGTCACGAGTGGATGCCTTTACAGGATTTAAAAGATCTTTAAAGTATTCCCTTTATCATGGAAGGATTTCATTCTCATTCGTTACAATGTTACCTGCAGAATTCTTGATGGAGTATGTGACACTCGATCTTTTGCCACACAAACGGCTGATGGTCTGCCAACATACTTTATTTGCCGAAAAATAGTTGAAATCCAACCGACGACCAAACTCTTCCCATGACTTCTACTTGGATTTCTTTACTGCCGAAGTTGCCGCTTTTCGCGCCTCAGTGTATCGGGATTGCAAATCAGATGACGATCTGTATGGAAGCAAGGCCTTGAACGCATCTTTTTTTGCTCGAAAAGCCTCTTTAACCTATTGGTTCCACCAAGGTGCTTTTTTCCCACTATCGCCCTGGCACTCTAACCTGTTTTTGACCACAAGTTTTAGCAGCTAATGAAGTCAGTGGTGCTATTCAGTCGATTCACACCGGTTCACGCAAACCGCTTGTTAAATTTGGAAAAACGTTTGGTAAAAGTTGCTTTACTAGATATCCTGCACCTTTGACACGAATCTCTTGCTTATTGTAAAGAATTAGCCGAATATCTGGTTACCGTACTTTGAAATGTGAATAGCAACACTGGTTTTAATCTGTAAAATTTCTGGAGTTCCTTGGGATCGGAGACAACGGTCTCTCCAATGGCTTGTCAATAAAAATACCAATTTTTAGGAGTAATTTTCTGTGATGTAGAATCAAAAATGGTTTTATAGATACATTTGTTAAGGTGGGGAGAAGAGCAAACAGTCCCAAGATATAATACATAACACCAGAACTTAAATTGTAAAATTTTGCATGGGGGGACGCTTTTGCAGCCTTGATCAAACTTCAGTGGAAATTATAAAAAAAAGAAAATCTTCGCCAAAATTCGAAGTGTTTTTTCCCCAAAATCAGGTGAGTCCAAAAAAAAGAAATCTTTACCGCAAATTGGGACTGTATTCGGCCGGAATATGTAGGCTTTATTCGTGCTGGCTGACTATTGATCGTTTCATCATCCAGCGCTCGAATCTCGATTGGTGGACGTCTAAATCTCGATGGGGGCACGCTAAATCTCGATGGGGGAACGCTAAATGTCGATGGGGGACGCGTTCCCCCGCTTCCCCCCGCGTCCCCCCTACAATTTAAGTCCTGCATTACACGATACAGTACCTATTTCAAAATGAAGTTCCAAAAATTGTCATTTGTCATTTTCGAAATAATCTTCCTCCCTTAATATCTCACTTATTCACCAAAACAAGCAAAGTTTCTTCAAGAGTTACAAGCAGGGCCTGCGAGAGGGAGGTTCATGGGGTACTTCGTACCCGGGACCGGGCCTAGGGGGGACCGCGCTCAAGGGGCCCGAAAGAGTTCAGGTTTCCGTGTTAAGTTTTGATATCGCATCATGGCACCGTAATCAAACTTGCCTACAACAAAAATATCAGTCAGCCTATTCAGTACTAGTAATTGGTCGCTATTTTTGCTAAACGGCCTTTAGGGCATCCAATAGTGGCCGATTTGATTATAAAAAAAGAGGAAAATGTATCAAAAGCAATACATTTGCACCGAAATTAACGTTTTGTTACATTCCTCCGCCTTAAGAGCTCTAATTCTACCGTATGACCTTATACGAGGGCCCACTTTTCAGAGATCCAAAAGCATTTCAACCTTAGAGAGCGGAGTCAAAGTTGACATACTATTCTGCTATCATTAAGTAACTCACTCTATCTGTATGAGTTTAATAGGTATTTAGGTTTGTGAAGTCGATGATTACAGATGACTTTTTAAAACTTTTATCAGTAAAATATTTGGATTTGTAGTATTAAAATCATTGTATTGTATAATATTGTGTCAATGTCATCATCCTCCGCTTCAAATACTTTCTTTCATGTCTATCACGTTTTTTGCTCGTCAATTTAAGCAAGTTTGGTGCTGGAATGTTGATCAAATGCTGTATTTTACCCTTGAGAAACATAAAAAGTGCTAAAGCTTCCGGGGCTCTGCCCCGGACCCCGCTTGAGGAGCTCACAGCGCTCCCCCCAGACCCCCTAGCTGGATTTAAACAAATTTAAACTCTAGTTGTGTTTTTCATAGGTCCTAACTGCATGCGAATATCGCTATGCCCTCGCTTTTAAATGAAGATCTACAACAGTCGGACAAAAACGATTTAACGGCATGGGCCCCAATAAGGCTTGGGGGCCCAATAAGATTTGGGGGCCCCGTACCGACCTTCGTACCCCCTGAAAAATTTTCTCTTTGAGGCCCTGGTTATAAGATCATCAAATGATCCAAACACTACACTTTGCATTGCTAGATACCGTACAGCCATACTCCAACAATGCGTAAAATATCAAAGAGTAAAACTATGGAACGATATTCCAATTAAAATAAAAAATAAATCTTTTAATCACTTCAAACGTAATTACAAAAACTATTTAATGAACCAATATATTTTTTTTTGCTAAAGTCGCTTCCCTACATGTCGCCATTTTCTATGAATATTATACTTTGGTCAATTTTAAGCATATTTTCGTACATCCTCAAGGTGGATGCTTGATTTGAAGACCGAAAGGTCCATTTGCAACCCTTCCTTGCTGCTTAACACCCCCAGAGTATCCAATTATGATACTATTAGTTATTGCAATATTGTTTTCTTTTTCTCGCTTGTGGGTATTTACGCAAAAAAAATTATCATACCATATCAAAGCTATCATCAACACAAAAACTGAAGTAAAACCAGAAAAATGTGTTTTATTTTTTTCCCTAAATTGTTGCTGTGACATCTAGCTGACATGAGTTTGGATCAAACACAGCAGAAAGACATTTTTTGAGTAACAATTTAGTATACAGCTTATTAGGAACAATGTAGGGAGAAATTAATGATAACCTAGTACAGACAGCATTCAGAGTCTTAGAGGCAAAGTCAAAACTATGATTAACTGCCTGAGACTTACTGTTTCGGAATTGACTTTCGTCTTCGATTCCTCGTGATGGCTACAGCTGACATAAAACAGTATGTTTAATGGTGGTAATAATATTTTAGGTTTGTTTGTGGATCTAAAACTCTGAATGCTGTTTATAGCTTATCGTTAATTTTCGTAGCATAATAATTAAAAAATATTTTTGCAAACTTTAACATAAATATGAGTTTCTGGAAGAAGGTGTATGGGAAAAGGGAACGTGTTCCGCTTGCGGTTAACCTGCTCTTGCTCGACCGCGCAGCATATGAGCGATTGGCTGAATTGCTTCATAAAGCTATTACCGTGTTTCCCCGAAAATAAGACAGGGTCTTATTGTAATTTTCTTTCGAAAAATAACACCAGGGCTTATTTTAGGGAAATATCATTTATTTTCATTTATCAAAAGCAAAATTCCAAAGTAGAAAATTTCGAGATTTTCAAATACACAAAATATGAAAAGCGATATCCATTTGCTAATAAATAATACATTTTTATTTAAAAAGAACTGTTCATAGATTGAATAGTGGCGTGATCTTCATGTTATCTCAGGTCATTGAACTTTTTCCTCTCCCACACCTTTTAAATTAATGATGGGAATATGATCATTACTTAGCTAATCTATTCATTAACTAGCACCACTTTTTATCCTAAATTCCCACAATAACTTTTTAAGCAGTAAAAACACACTTGAGGACAAAAAATTTCGCCCTATCGCCTAGATCTTATTTTTAGGGTAGGGGTTATATTAAAATCATTTTTAAAATTCGGGGTAGGTCTTATTTTCGGGTTAGGTCTTATTTTCGGGGAAACACGGTATATTGAAGTTGTTTGCTGTTATTCCGTTGCTTGATATACTTCAAGATAGGTTGTCATTGGGAGGAGTCGTTGCGTGACTGCGACATTACTTTCTCCCCCTTGTTGGTTGTTTGCTGAAAGAAGGAGGAAGAATATGCCCATCAACGGTTTGATCAGGATCACCTATATGGGAAAAGGAAACGCGTTCCGATTGCGCTTAACCGGCTTGACTGCGCAGTCTTTGAGCGATTGGCTGAATTGCTTTATAACACCATTGTGTTGAAGTTGCGTCTTGTTTGTTGATATTCCGTTTCTTGATGTACTTCGACATAGGTCGTCATTGGTTGGAGCAGTTGCGTGACTGCAACATGTGAAACAGGTGCTGTTAGTTTAACACAATAAGCTCAAGTTTTCTTCGGTATCTGTAATTCGGTATGCGGTAAAAAATATGCTTAAATAACCTAACCCTCTAACATACCGTATATCTTCCCGAATCTGGCTCGATAATTGCTCTTATATAGATTCCGATGGAGAAATCCCTGTCCTGATCCGAGCAATAACAGAAAGACCTTTCAGTTTGGAAGCTCGTTTAAATGATTCAATCAACTCACTACAAGAAATAATTCAAGAAATAGAAGGTAAATATTTTGGAATAATTTTTCCAATCCAGCTAGCTGGTTGATAATCGTTGCGCTTGAAACAGTCAACATACGAGTCTGAAGGCAAGCTCTGCCATTAAAAGTCTGAAACTATTGAAGTTGGACACGATATCAAACCACTTAGAGCTGACAAGACTGGGTAAGGCACTGTTGGGTTTGCGGAAATTGCCTTTTTTGGTGGATGAGGTGGAAGGAAAAGAAACTATAAGCATAAGCAATGCATTCATAATGTATCTTGCATTAACTTAATTATCGCTCTGTATTTTTTTGGAGAAGGGTGATGAAAATTTTTGATTGGTATTCACTTGTTTTCTTACCCGAAAATGAGGGGTGTCGTTCTTCCGGGCCCCTTTTTTGTATATAGGCCATTTTAAGAGGCTTCTTTTGTAAAAGACCTAGGAGCAAATGCCCCATCAAGTCATTATTCAATTCAAGCTGCAGCTTTTGCACACCTCTCCACCACAAATGGTGGAGGCTTTTACGATATCCCTTTTTGTTGCTGACCGTCAAGCATATGCAAGCTGTGAATACCAATATTGTTTAGTTTTACCCAACCGGAAATAGAATCCGTGTCTACCGTTTCTGTGGCAGACGATCTGCTGTATCTACTCGACCATTGATCGATAAAAAAAGACAAAGTAAAGTCCCCGTCGTGTGTGGTACACTTAAGACCAAGTGGCATCTTGTGTAAACGTAGTTTTTTCCACTGGCTTGTTAATTACAACATTAAGCTAACGTTAGACCTGCTGGAACGAGAACATTCGGGCTATAGGGCTTCAATACACACTTCAGCACATAACAAAGATATTTTTCATGCTGAACTCGATATCAATTTTAGGTTTTCCAACCAGACCAACCTCACAACAAGATTTAATCGATCTGCAGAGACTAATAAACGAGCAGAGCTTACAGCTGGATTTGCTCGTTAATATCGTGTCTAAATCTCAACAAAACTTAGACGCTTTACTTAAAGCTCAATAGACCCTTAACATTCAAGACTGTAAAAGCGCAACTTGTTTACAGTATTTTATTGTTACGTAAACCAAAACGAAAACGGCTAACTGTGTTTTTTTGAAAAAAAAGCGCTAAAACTCTCTCTTTCAGCGCTAAAATAAATTAACAATGTGAGCTAAACACCAAGCAGTCATGCTGCATCACTGTTTCTGCATCCAGTTTATGGAAATTCTCGGATTTTTAAACGTTTTAAGTACTTATTTTGAAAATAATGCATTTAGTTTTAAATATCTAGTTTAAACCTGATGCAACGACGTGACTCATGCAATATAAGGAGATGATCCCACTCTGTTATAGTTTGTTGTTTATTGGATATTTACCCTTTTGTCACCGGACAGCGTCAGACGCTAGCTATTGGGCGATCTGCACGCTTTTCCTTACATCAACTACTTCGTGCTTGGGGAAATCCGCACCTACTTAGGAGTTTCCAGTGACCCAATATTCCTGTGGATTTCTTTGAATGCTTGTCCACTGATTTTGCTGCTTGTTCGAAGCCACCAAGCTGAGACAACATAATCATTGCAAAGATTTTATCCAAGGATGCAACAACCTTACCAGAGTGCGGGTTGAACCCAGATCATGCGATCAGGGCCGTTGTAAAAACGACGCATTCTAGAATACCGGGACTAAATAATTACGCAGCTTGATTTTATTGATGCTGAACCCAAAAATTTAATTTCAAGTGTTCCACTCAACCGACAAAATTTGATCTACGCAGGTCTATTTATTGATGATAGATACGCTTTCACTGGGCGATTGTGTTGCGAGATTGTGTTAAGGTCCGGATGTGAAGCGAAGGTTGGCAACCTTCCGCGAGACGCCGCTTAAATCACTTGCTCAAAAGAGGCTAACCATTGATTAACAATTTTGTCACAAGTGATGTTAAGCAACCCCTCGCGATTGCAACCGATAAAAGCTTTTTCAAGAGGTCAAGGACGTCCCATTTTGGTTGCTTCGCATTGCATCGCGTCCTATATAAACGCATCTTTAGCGATCATTCATCTTGTGTTAAGAGATAGAGGCCAAAATGCGTGTTTTTTGTCCTTACCATAAATAAAGAACTGCGGATATGTTTTGTTCGATTTTTAAAGAAGTGCCGCCAGGACTTTTACTCACAACATTAATCATTATACGCATTGAATACTGTATAATTATCTTTGATTGTTGGATATCTTTATGTTGGATTTTGTGGAAAATAAAACTTCAATTATCCTGTTCTTTTGTCTATGATTTGAATGCTTCTATTAAAATTCGCCGTATATGCAGTATACACCTTACATGTCCCTAAGATATTTCCTCTTCATGCTTAAATCGAACTAGATTAATCAGCTAGTCCATAACCAGAAATCTATAATCCGAAAGGGTAAGGGCGTTGTTTTAGCGACAGCCGTGATCGCATGATCTGGGTTTAACCCACACACTGATCACGTTGTTGGGTCCTTGGATCAGTAAGACGCTTTACGATGATTATCTCTGTTTGGTGGCTTTGAAAAAGCAGCGAATTCAGTCAGTAGCGTAGCCAGGAGGGGGGACGGGGGGACTATAGCCTCCCCCATTGGCCTGTCAACCAAAATGCAGAAAGAAAAACAAATAACACGTTTTTAGCTCTTCTGAGACTGTTTTCTGCGCTGAAATGGACTAAAAAGTGATTTAAAGCATCTTTTGAAACATATATTCATGGGGGGGGGAGCTAATTTGTCGAAAATTAAAGTTACGAATCAATGAAAACTTTGAAAAATGCCCAAAAATAAACTATCAGATTTGATCGCTAGTGTAAAAACGCCAAATATAGGTTTATCATAAACTCAGAAATAAAACGAGTGGGGCTATTCAGTGTTAGTTAATTACCAATCACTTCTCTCAAATATCTTTCCATTAGCCCCCCCAAATATTTTTCTTGATAAGATATAGACGAAATTGATTACTACAAGTGAGTTTTATTGTATGATAGGATGTATGATTTTGAAGAGATCTGCAATGTTATCATTAGCCACATCCCACATAGTCCATTAATGCAACCAGTTGAATCATGTAGCGCTGCCAATTTCTATACCACGGTTTAAAAGCATTATTTTTTAATAAAATAGCTCTAAAATTAAGCTATTGTTGCAAAAAAATGCAAAATTTCGGACGCTGGTGGCTCCGTCCCCAGACCTCCAAAACAGCCCCCCCCCATTGCGAATTTCTGGCTACGCGCCTGAATTCAGTGGACAAGAAATCAAATCAAATCCACAGGAAGATTGAATCACTGGAAACTTCTAAGCAGGTGCGGATTCCTTCTAGCCCGAAGTAGTCAATGGAATAAAAATTGTGCGGATCGTTTAGTAGTTAGCGTCTGACGCTACCCTGGTACAGGAGGATAAAACGTATTACCACAACAACACTAATCAACGAATTCACAAAATTTTAGAAAAAGTACTGGAGAATTAGTCAGTAACGATGTATACCACACATAAAAATGTTTGAGGAATACTTTTTTGAGCTTAAAAAGTCGATATATTTTTTACTAAAACAGCAGTTATAATATGTTCATCGGTGCAAAAGACAGTAAAACAGTTTATCCGTGGAATATCTTTGTAGTCGTTGGTGCATTCCACCATTAAAAATTTAATGAAGCAAATTAATTTTGATTGAAAAAGGAAGAAAATGCTTTGATACTCTTATCACTTTCGCATGCTTAGTAAACGAATGATTCCATTGTGATTGTTTGTTTTTGCTTTTTTTTGTGGACTAAAACGGCTTTTACCGAAAGTCCGTATTTACGCATATGCGCAAAAAAATACGGATATGCATATAAAAATACGCATATGCGTATAAAATTCTTATTCTAGTTGGTTTGTTTTATATTGCATTTTACCGAACATGCGTATATGCGCATCCGTATTTCCGCATGCGTTTTTTTTACGCTTGACAAAGAATAAAATACGGACACGGTATGCGTATTTTTCAGGCATTTATAAAGAAAATTTTTTGCGGTGTGACGTCACAAGGTTGCTTAGTGTAATGGTTATGGTACTTGCCTTTGAAACTTTCAACCTGGGTTCGGTTCTCACCAAAATCAAAACTTTTATTTTTACACAAACGTGATAGACTTTTTTTGCAACCTTTTTTTGGATCTTTTTTTTTGATATTTTTACAAAGTGTCTAAAACTAGGCCTAAAATACTTAATTAATCGAAGTTTTTTTTTAAATGTTTAGTTCCCTATTAAATTTTATCTTTCGTTCTCGCTGTAATACGCCGAAGCGTGTAACGAGTTGGCGGGCCCATCTGTCTGGCAATGAAAGGTTACTACTGGCCTATTGCTAGCCTACCGTATTTTTGCGAGCAAATAAAACTGAATCCTACGGAAGCAACTCAGTCAATGTTTTGCTTTAATTTTTCAGATAAGGTAGTTGCTTCACGGCAAACCGCAAACTGGGCATTTCCAAGTTTTACGAGTTGTTGAGTGAACCACAAACAAATCAACCACAATTCATAAAAAAATGCTCTCATTGCGTTTGTAAATATCCTTTGTTGTTGCAAACATTTAAAACATACGATTGTTCAATAGCCTAACGTAAGTCGATTGGACAAATGATTAACTCACTATGCCCTCACGTTGCGTTTGTTCTAGTATGGGTCTCTACGTTCGAATACCACCAAGGACAACAACTTTTTTACAATTAGTGACAGAATTTTAGAAAATAAAAAATTGTTTTTCAAAGATGTATGAAATTAGGATGAAGCAAGTTTAGGGAGAATTAATCAAGAAAAGTACAAGCAGATATTTTATTGCTCGTTTCAGGTTTTGTCATAGTAAGTTTAATTCCAAAGCCAAGAAAAGTTTGGCCCACGGCCTAATTTTGGACCTAGCATAACCAGGGGCGTATTTAGGGGGGAGGCCATTGGGCCATGGCCCTCCCTTTGGGTCGCCAGGATTGCAAAATTGCATTGAAAAGTGAGCAAAATTGGGGCATGCCCCCCTTGCAAGCTGGGCATCAGGCTTTGGGCTCGAAATCACCTGATATTGGGCCAAAAATGGAACGAATTTTGAGTGAAACTTTTTTTTTGCCCTTTGTTTTGGGTAAAAAATGGGACGAAATTTGAGTGAAACCCCCCTTTTTTTTGCTCTTCACCTAATTTTGGGCGAAAAATGGGACGAAATTTGAGTGTGACAGTTTCAAATTCTGATCTATGTTCCTCTCAAATTTTCTAAAGTTTCTGCCCACCCCCCCCCCCTTTTCAAAATCCTGCGTACGCTACTGAGCATAACCATTAAAAATCAGAAGTTTAAAACCAAAATTATATATTCCCAGTACTTAAACTGTAAAATTTTGCACGGGGGAAGCTTTTGCAGCCTTGACCAAACGCATTCGGAATGTGAAAGTACTTTAGTGGAAATTATGTAATTCTGTCCCCGAAATCCAGTGAAGACCCGCCCCCCCAAAAAAGGTCTTCATCGCAATTTGTGACTATATTCGGCCGGAATTTGAGGGATTTATTCGTGCTGACAGGCCCTTTTTCCTCTGATCATCTAGCGCTCAAATCTCGGTGGGGGCACGCGTCGCCCATACAATTTAAGTACTAGAGGGCTACAGGCTACAAATCCGATTAAACATTTATGCTAAGCTTTTATAACATGAAACGTTACGCTACAGCTTTGAAGCTCCCGATAGGTTAGTGGCGTGCTCAGGCGTCAGGCGCGCAACGAGGTGGCTAAGAAAAAGTAGGGCTTGGATCTGCAACGTACGTGTCAAAAGGACGCGTCCCAATGCGTCGACCGGCTTGGTTGAACAACTGATCGAGCTATTTTCCGGGTTGACTTATTAATCCATATATCCAATTGCACTTCCATTTGTGGCTACGTTGGAGCTGACGCAACAAATCCAAAGCAAAATTTTCTCGAATGAAAACTGTCCAAATTGAGCAAGGCTGTTGAGCAAATTAACGCAACTAAAGTGTTTACTTACGGAGGCTTGAGGGCGGAGCACCGAGCCGCTGCATGGAGAACATTGCTTGAGCCATTACAGCCAAGGCCTCACAGAGAAATTTTGTCAAGGAGTGCCTTTACGGAGACCGAAAATTACAATTGTGTTCCACCGCAAATGAATGCTACGTATGATGAATGATCACGCTGTAATTATCACTACCACTAAATTGAGTTCGTGAGCTTATACCGGTAAGATCATCTGCCGCCCCCTAAACCCGGGTCGATGCGCTTTCTGAACCCCCTTTTGTAGGCCTTGATAACAGTTGTACCGGTATGTTATGTGTACAACTGTAACAAAACTTGTTGTTTTGAAAATATTATGTGGTTAGTTTTTAGGTAAGCCTACGGCACTCTCAATTAACTGCCCTAGACTTTTATGAAGTCACCAAGTACCCTATTTTTTTTTTGAAAAATAAAGTATTTTCTAAGTTTATAATTTATTTTTATTTTTTACTGCAATGTAAACGGTAAATAAAAGAGTCCCAGCAAGATGCAGCTCTCGAGTGAGCAAATAACAGAAAAGTTGGTCGAATTGGTCCGGCCACATGTTTTCACTGACGATGTCAAAAGCGATAAACACAGGAACGCACAACGGTTACAGAACGTTTGGGAAAGCATCTGCATGGAACTGGGAGTTGCTGACATGGATGGCAAGCAGGGCCTGCGAGAGGGGGGTTCGGGGGGTACATCGTACCCGGGCCCGGGCCTAGGGGGGCCCGGGCTTAAGGGGCCCGGAAGTGTTCAGGTTTCCGCGTTAAGTTTTGGTATCACACCATAACACCGTAATCAAACCTGCCTTCAGCAAAAATATCAGTCAGCCTATTCAGTACTGGTAATTGGTTACTATATTTGCTACACAGCCTTTAGGGCATCCAATCGTGGCCGATTTGATTTAAAAAAGAGGAAAATGTATCAAAAGCCATATACTTGCACCGAAATTAACGTTTTGTTACATTTCTCTGACTTGAGAGCCCTAATTCTATGGTATAATAGAGATCCAAAAGCATTTCAACCTCAGAGAGCGGAGTCAAAGTGGACATACTATATTACTTTCATTAAGTAACTCACTCTATCAGTATGAGTTTAATAGGTATTTGGGTTTGTGAAGTCTATGATAACAGATGACTTCTTAAAACTTTTATCAGCAAAGTATTTGGATTTGCAGTATTAAAGTCATTATATTGTATAATATTCTGTCAATGTCATCATCTCCCACTTCACATGCTTTCTTTCGTGTCTATCGCATTTTCTGCTTGTCAATTTAAGCAAGTTTGGTGCTGGGATGTTGATCAAATGCTGTATTTTACCCTCGAGAAACATAAAAAGACCTCGCTGGAGGAGCTCACAGCGCTCCCATAAACCCCCTAGCTGGATTTAAACCAATTTTATGTGTAGTTGTGTTTTTCATAAGTTCTAACTGTATGCGAATATCGTTATCCCCTCACTTTTAAATGAAGATCCACACCCATTGGACAAAAACGATTTAACGGCATGGGCCCCGATAAGGCTTGGGGTGCCCAATAAGATTTGGGCCCGGTATTGACCTTCGTACCCCCTGGAAAATTTTCTCTCTGAGGCCCTGATGGTAAGTGCGGCTGTAATCACGCAAGAGCGCGAGTAAAGGACTTTAAACCTAACCATGGCCGGTGAAACACATTTAATCTGGGCTTGGGGATAGATCCAAAAAGGAAGTATCATTCTATCCAACTGCCATTTAATTTTCGGTCTTAAGATGAAAACAAAATAAAATGTATAAGTTTATCACGGAAAATTTCGAAAACAATAATATATTCTTAATCATATCAGTCGTCTGCCTCAATTTTTTTGTTTATTACATTGTAATAGCTACAGAATGCCATTTACGCCCTCGTGTGTCTGTCGACTAAAATTGATGATGTGACTTTCCGATTGAGATGTTATCATCGACATTTTCAAAATCAAATAAAAGGTAACACCAAACTCACAAGCCATTTGTTTCAAGCTTTTGAGACTTTCCGATTGAGATGTTATCATCGACATTTTCAAAATCAAATAAAAGGTAACACCAAACTCACAAGCCATTTGTTTCAAGCTTTTGAGATACGCTCCCTAAAATACGCATACGCGTATTTCCGCATATCAATAAATTACCCTGCGTAAATACGCATATCCGTATTTACGGATATGCGTTTTTTGTACGCGTTTGCGTAAATACGGACTTTCGGTAAAAGCGGCTTAAGTCGACTAAGAGGATTCCATCACAATTTTTGCGGTATTCTATCGAAACATTGAAAGGTTTTTTGCAAATTTAGGAAGCTTCACGCAATGACTGTTGTTAAAACCAACGTGATAATCATTTTCCGTAACAAGAAAACATTAAACTTTGCGCGTGACAATTATTAATTAAGCGGTAACTTTTGCATCATAGGAGAAAGTTTTGCACTTTGTAATTTTTCACCTTGATCCTGCGTTTACTGTTAGGTAACAAAAACGTGTCATGATTCACAGGATGAAGAACTTTATCCTGTACTAATTTTGTTTTTTATTTTCCTTTTATCAACAATTTCAGATTTTTTAATAACCTTAACAATAAATTTAAGTCTTATGAACTTTTGACTAAATTGGAGTAACTTTTGAGGAGCATAAAATAATAATTACCACTGTCTTGACATGAATACCGTTTTCTTTTTGGAACTTTTTTTTTCTTAACACGTCTTTTATTTATACGGTAAGCATAATTTTGATAGAGGCTAGGACAAGAGTCACAGTCAAGAGATTTCCAAACCTTAAGTACAAATTGTTTCCAGAGTATGTTTTTGAAGAATCAGTACAAGAACATTGGTTGCATTGCTCATATAAGTTCTAACGTCTTACTCGCAAAATTTCTTTCATCTTTCCAAGAAAAGATTCAGAATCGTGGTCAAGAAACCCGACTTTGGTTTAAAAACCTATGCTTTATATTGGACCGTCGATAGCGTGATAGAATTAATCCAAACCAATCAATATTATCGGTTATCTATCATTACTAGGGCAAGTTTTTGTTGCATCAAAAAATTGCAAAAATTGGATTTATGTTTAACGAAAGTTGCATTTACGCACAAACATTTTAAACGACCGTGAGTTACTCAAGCGATTTATTTACACATACTGCCAAATATTTGCAAACAATACTTGGGTAGAAATGACGATTTTTTGCTTACAGCTTGCCTAGCATGCTAAAACTTCGCTTCATAGTACACGAAGTTGTAAGCCAACTGTTGCGTCCTAGATAACGTAGAGACGCAGGTAATCCGTCACATAGCTATTTGTTATGCAAATCAAAGACAATAGAACTGTGATGGCATGTTTTTTAAATCACACTAACATTTTGCGCCATATTTAATAAAAATTGCAGGAAAAGATTGTAAGTAAAAACGAAAAAAAGTTGCAATCTAAAATTCCTAAAAACAACTTAAAACATTGTACTACATAACTTTCTAGCGTTTAGGAAGCTGTCAGAAGCTGTAAAAAAAGTTGCAAAAGTTGCAAAAAATTGCCCTACTCATCACTATCAGCTTTAGTGACGAGAACTTCGAAATTGCAAAAATAGTTTATTAGCAAAAATAATTTTGGAAGGGGGACCGAAAGATGATGCGGAGAGTCGTGCTGCTGTTCATGACGAGTCGATATGCGCATGACGTGGTGTCTTTTGGGATTCAAATCGCATGGAGCAACAATGAACTGTTTTGTTTTTTATTCATGCCCTGTTCGTAGGTCACGACTATGCGAAATACTATGGTCAGCTTTTTCAAGTACCTACTACACTTAATGCCGTCGCTACGTGGGGGGTAGGGAAGCCATGCCTCCGTTAACGACTGCTTGTAATCCCCCCCCATTTCGGTTTACTCAAAATACGTTTTTGGAATATCACGTAACGACAAGACAACGGGCAATAATGGAAAAAGGAATAATAACGTTTAAACATAATTCTTGTATGAAGTTTTCTCCATTCTTTGCGAAATCGCTGGCCATCAATTAATTGCTGTACATAAATGTGACGCTACAAACCGTCTAATTAACACACCTTTACGGATGTGTCGCGGAATAGGGATGTAAGCCTAAAGAATCGTTACCGGCAAGCAATGCAGTAAGGTACGTGAGTACGGTACGCCTCAATTTTTGCTAAAAAGTACGGTACGCTTGTATGGCACGCGCTTTTTGTGAAAGTACGGTTATGGTAGTTTGGAACGCTGTTTGAGTGTGCGTACTAAACGTACTAACGTACCGTACCATGCAAGTACGTTATGTAACGACGTTTGCAACTTGCTGACACGCTACGTACCGTACTTGTGTTAGTACGACGAATTGTCACGCGTCTTTCAGTTATTTTCGACATGTTTTCTGACTTTTGAGATCTGATGATTTGTTCTTCTCCCCTTTTTTTCCCGAGAATTAAAGCAAAAAGACGTCACTTGATCAGAAAAGCTCCGAACTTGGCAAAAATGATATTCATGAATTCTATTATAGAATATATATGCAGTCAAACCTTTTTTTTAAAGCGCGGAAAGTGAGAACTTTGGAAAAGTCTCAGCAATTTTTTTTACCTACGTACCGTACCTTTCAAGTAAGCAACGTTTAGAGCTTTGATTGATCCACGTACCGTACCTTATGAGCGGTACCTTCAGAGCGTACCATCCGAAATGAAAAGTAAGCAGGTACTTTACTTATGCAAATTTTTTTTTTTGGTACGCTACGTTAGTACGGTATGGTAAATTTTAGAAGAACGCCGTGTTTAAATTTTGAACGTACCGTACCGTACTGACATCCTTGGTTACCGGTACTTTGTTAGTGATCATGAATTGAAATAATATCTGAAAACAGTTTTTAAAAGACCAGCTGTTATTGTTTTTTAGAGCACACTCAAGATTTTTTTTGCATCGCAGTCATTTGCGCAACCAAGGGAAGGAGCTATGGAATTCAACCCCCTTTAGCTAAGTAATTTAAAAACTTTAACCCCAAAATACAGTACAAGCGCTTAAACGTGTTTTTGGATTTGACCTTAAGCAGTACTTAAATTGTAGGGGACACGCCGGGGGACGCGTCCCCCATCGAGAGTTAGCGTCCCCCCATCGAGATTTAGCTTCCCCCATCGAAATTTGGACGCTGGATGATGAAACGATCAAGAGCCAGCCAGCACGAATAAATCCAACAAATTCCGGCCGAGTATAGTCCCAAATTGTGGTGAAGACCTTTTTTTAATTTTTTGTTGGTCTTCACCTGATTTCGGGGAAAAAACACTTTACATGAAGACCTTTTTTTTGTCTTCATTCAATTGCGGGGACGGAATTACATAATTTTTACTGAAGTTTGATCAACGCTGAAAAAGCGTCCCCCCATGCAAAATTTTACAATTTACGTACTGACCTTAGGTATAAGGAAGGCTGAAGAGGTTAGGGAAAATAATTCTTTCAATGACTTTTGAATTTTAGAAATTTACTGTAGTCATTTATATGGCTTCAAAAATGAGGAAAAAATGATTAAAATGGCGTTAAAATTGCAATTTTTTGTCGCAAAATCACAAAAGCCACAGAGCAGCTCGAGGCTCTGCCCCACAGGCCCCCTCTGTGATACAACTGAATTGCATCAGTTTGTTCAGCACGGGGACAAAATCAGACAATCTTTGTGTAAAAAAAAAAAAAAAAAAAAACTTTTGGTTCAAGAGAATCAAAACCTTCCCTCTTAGCAAAATTTTAATTGTGCCTCTGGTTCCATTTACTGCTTGACAGATTTTTAAGCGATTAAATGGACCGCGTACAAAACGAACAAAAAAACAATGTCGGCCTTATGCGTCTTTTTTTTCCGACATGAATACAAAAATTTTAAATAGCGCATAATTTGTAGCCGTAAAAATCAGTTTTGTGTGCAAGAGTTCAGCCTGTTTTAGTGCCCCCTAACTTTGGCTAGGGCCCCCTCACTTCGTTTGCTCTGACGACGGCACTGACTACAATGTTGAGGCTTATAAAAAGAAGTTTAAAGATGTTACATAATGATAAGTTACGTTGATCTCTACGAGACCAGTATCGATTAATGATTGATAGCAACTACAGCTACCTTTTAGCACTGATTGCTCTATTCCATCATCGAATATAGTGTTTGTCGACTGTTATTATCTCCGTTTGGTGGCTTCGAGCAAGCAGTAATTCACTGGAGAAAAAGTGAAAAAATGTCGATTGGAAAACTTAAAAGTATGGTAAGCGGGTGCGGATTGGTTCAAAGTATTGCGCCAACGTCTCTTTCTCGTGACAGAGGATGAAGAAACATAAATTAATCAATTTTTCGTAAAATTTTGACTTTTACCCAAAAAAATTTCAATCATTAACCAAAGCTAACGGCCAGTTGACCTTTATGCATTGAATAGGGTGACTGCTGCTGAATCGGGTTCAATTCCGAATCATGTCATGCCAAAATCCAAATATTTTAATTTTTTTTTGGCTTCCCTTGCTTGTATAGTTCAACTTAAAATCAAATCAAATCTATCATTGTGTTTGCTGTAATACGTTTACACCTATGCGTGTAACGAGTTGGCGGGGCCCATCTCTGCGTCATTGCGCCTCTCAACAACACAGCTCCTTTCAAACAAATGTTGCTGCGGTCACAAACAATTGGCAACTCTAAATCTAATTTAACCGGCCCCAGATTTGAACCTCAGACTAACCGTTCCAGAGACGAACGCGCAATCGCTTGACCAGTGGTCTAGTGGATAATAGCGTCTGCTACTGAAATGGTAGATTCGGAAACGATTACCGGTCGGGTCAAACCTAAAACCATAAAAATTGGTAATCGCAGCTTCCCTGCTTGACGCAATTAAAGGGACAGTGTGAACCCACCACCATTGTAGTAGACAGGTGGGCAGGTGGCAGCTTGACTCGAAAACCATAAGGTCCCTTCGCTGTATCCTGGCCAAGGCAACTTGGTGAATAAAATGTAATAGCAGTTTGAAGGTGGACCAA
Source organism: Trididemnum nubilum (assembly GCA_963965965.1). Taxonomy (NCBI): domain Eukaryota; kingdom Metazoa; phylum Chordata; class Ascidiacea; order Aplousobranchia; family Didemnidae; genus Trididemnum; species Trididemnum nubilum. The sequence continues at coordinate 13,102,729 of OZ014480.1, forward strand.
CTGGCCGGTCTGCTGTAGTTTTGCTGCGAAATGAAGCTGCAGTGTCAAGGTTTAAACTAAGTGTGTTTGCAGATGTGATGGTGGACATGACAGCTGCTTGACTTGGAAATAAAAGGCCAAGTTGCCATTTTGGTGCAAGGCGAATGCTTGGCTGCAACAAAATAACCTAAATATACTTACTCCTAAGCAGAAAGATATTAAGAAACTAGTGTTTGCTGTTATCTACTGAAAAATAAAAAAGTGAAAAATGCCATCATTAATTGTTTAAACTTTTCTATTCTTATTGAATTGCTAAAGTGAACTAAACGGATGGAGTTGTTTGTTTGGCAGACAGTTTTTATTTTGACACAAAGATTGTAAAAGTCCAAAAGGTTTCAGTGCTTTGTATCACGCTCAGCTTCCGAACCAAATTTACAAACAACCCATTGGTAGTGTGGTAGAGGTTATTGTTTCAGAATAAGGTGAGCAGAAGATCGATTACAATCTTCCTGGCATTGTTTATGGAAGGTCTTTGCCAAGCTATAGTTCCATATTGCACTTGGTTATTTTAACCAAACTTTGCTGATCATTTTTCTGTAGAAAATAATAAGTTTTGCGTGCAAAAAAAACAAAACAAAAACAAACTATAACCTAAGCAAAACATCTGCTTTGCATGAAGGTGCAATTGTGACGTTTATACTTTTTCACTTTGTATACGTTTGATGTCAAAAGCAACCATATTAAGACTCACAGGATGTGAGAAACTTCACGGTAATTTTTACATCTTTTATATTTCGCATAAATTTTGCTTCAACATTTGTTTAGTTGTCTTGAAAAATTTCTGGTAATTCGGTAGAAAAAAAAAAGTTTGTGGCCGCTATTGGAGCAGCAAGTCTGAGGTTTTAAACAGGACGGATACAAATTCAGAAAGAACACAAGGCAGTGTTTTTCAACACAAGTATATGATACAATTTGGGAAATTTGCAAAAACAGGAAACGAGCCTTTGCCCTAAAAAGTTTGAGTCCAAGTCGTTACCATTACGCCATCTGTAAGACATACTATGAGGCTTAAATCCCGGGCCGGTCAAATCGAACGTAGTGTTGCCAAACTCTGGACTCGGCGCGCGACATTTCTTTGAAAGTAACTCTGTTGCCTACAGATGCTATAACGCGGAAATGGGCCCCAAGACTCACTACATGCTTTGACAAATAACAATTGAGCATAATGAAAATTTTTTTGTAATCAGCATGGGTTGAAACAAAATTTTGTGGGGTCACTTGATGGTGCTGGGTACTGCTCTTGGTTCTCGAACTTCCGGGATTCCACTCTATCAATGAAGTTCAAAGAAAAATTGTGGCATTTTATTATTTTGGTTGGTCGGAGCTGCCGGCTTTTTCTTTGGTGCAACAAAAATGTTACTCCATAGAGCTCCAGCTGGACTGGAGAATCCATGAGAAACAAGTTTTTTTGATCCAGTCAAAAAAACAGTATTAAGCAAATCAATTTGATAATCTATTTGATAGAGCGTCAGCTATTTAAACGATGCATTTGGATTCGATTTTCGGTAGTAAAACCAACGGCTATACCAGAGGTGGAGCCGAGGACACAAGGCTCGAGGCCAAGGACATAAAAAATCCGGGGCCAAGGACCGACTTCTCGAGGACAGACCCTCTCGAGGCCAAGTATAGGAATGCATGGGCCAATGCCAAGGAACAAGGAGACAAGGCGCAAGTGTTTTCTAAAAAAAATGAGACGTTCAAAAACTTTTTCCAGGTGATTTCCCCCCCCCAAAAAAAACAAAAAAAGGTCTTCGCAAAATTTCCGCGAAGTTCCTGGCGTTTTCCTACGAAATTTTAACGATTCAAAAAATATTGCTGTCCTTGGATGAAGACCGGGCATTTTGGAGGACTTGTACGCTTCGAGGCCAAAGCCAATTTGACTCAAGACATGTTGTTATCCTTAATAAATAATTATGTGTCACTAGTTACGATTACAGATGATCGATCTGGTATGTTATGTTAATTGTAATTCCATCTTTATTTACCAACTTGCCTTGCCTGGGAGACAACAAAGAGACCTTTACATCTTCGTTTCAATGTGCTATAGTTATAAGCTGTGTTATAGCCTGGTGCAAGGACGTGGACTCATGAGAAAAATCGTGCTCCAACTCTGTTATAGAGAATATCGGTAGTAGTGTAATTATATAGCTTGATTGTACTGGTGCTGACACCAAAAATTTAATTTCGGATGTCTCATCCGACCGACTAAATTTGATATACGTAGGCCAATAATCGTTATTATTGTATAATACATAGGCGTTCACAGGGCAATTAGGACATCTAGAAAGAAGCTGCAATTCGTGTTAAGAGACAGAAGCTAACATGCGACTTTATTTTTCCTTACCATAAACAAAGAACTACGGATGTGTTTTGTTTCATTTTTGAAAGAAGTGCCGCAAAAACTTTTACTCATGTGCGCATGCTTTACTGTAGTGTATAATTATGTTCAATTGTTAGATTTTGTTACGTTGGATTTTGTAATAATACCTGCCAGTTGATCGGCTGGTGTACCGTGTTCGTCTCTGGAACGGGAGGTCAGAGGTTCAAATCTCGGGCCGATGAGTGTTGCCACCGGCTTGCCATAGCTGCAACTACTTCTTCAAACGGAGCTGTAACGTTCACAGGTGCATTGACGGGGAGACAGGCCCCGCAAAGTCGTTACACGCTTCGGTGTAATACAGGGGTTGGCAACCAACGGTACGCGGGCCGGATGCGGATCGCCAAGGGATTTTACCCGGCCAGCGACCTGTTATTGTCATCCGGATCCACGACCTTTCTTCTTTTTTCAATAATAAATATGCAGCCATAAACCGCCGAAATGATTCTCATTTCCTGGCGAAAACTATTTTTTGTGGACTTCGCCTCCAATTTGGCCAAAAATAGCTCTGAATTTCTGACGAGAGTCTTTCTCTTTTTGACCGCTGGAATGATGGCGGCCCGCTGGAACTTAGTTAGGACTGAATGTGGCCCAATACTTCAAAAGATTGCCACCCCTGGATGTAATACATTAGCTATAATGAAAGAAAATTTTGGATTTTGTGGTATATTTTTCAATACAGGATTATGTTCATCGGTATCGAAGATAGTAACACAATTAATCCGTGGGTTATCGGCTTTTATCTAGTGGATAGGGCCTCTGCTTTTGAATCAGCAGATTCAGGTTCGATTCCGAATCATGGGCGACATGACAGAACGTGCTAACGAGCTCGTAAAGGCCATTCTCGCTCGCTAAAAAGCGCTAACGAGCAAAAAATCTTCGTCGACTATCAGCCATTTCTGAGCCGTCTCGCCCAACACACGTTAAAACGGCTCGCTCGAATTTCTTTGCGAGATGTTTATAACTTGTGTTAGTACGTAATAAATATCTCATTGTGACGTCAGATGCATTTCTACTTCAAAATAATGCGTTCAAGCGTATTGTATGTACTGCATTGTTATGGAAAAAGATACTATAAGCTGTGCGTGATTATTCTACGCAAGCAAATTCTTCAACTGATAACAATTAGTAAATGAACGACAGAATTTAATTATATTTTTGGATCAATGTAAAATAAGAACAACTTTTTCCATACTATATTTTTTTGAATGAAGTAAAGTGCCCTTGAGGTTGTTGGTGGGTAAACTCATATGTTAACGGTAACTTTAGGTCTTAAGGTTTCAAAAATTTTTAAAAGTGAGCAAGTCGAAGTACACTTGCTTTTTAGAACCGGTAAATCTTGAGTTTAGACTTGCTGTTTTTAATTTTTTGCCAATATTCAGTATCATTTGTTCTTGATTTTGTAAAAATTTTTATTTCAGCACAGTCCTTTTTTTACTTGTAGTTACCTGGAATCGAACCTATATCTTTGTTGTGCTTCGTTACAGGGTTATTTTTTTCACCTAGACTCGAATTTTCACCTTCATGCGTTGTTGCGAGCAGCAGGAAATTTCAGCTTGCTGCGTCGCAAAATTACACCTTATTTGCATATAATTTGATCATTCTTTGTTTACGTTACTGTGATTTTTAGTTTTTGCTGATGGCAATCTCTAAAGAAAGAAATGACTGACCCGACACCTGGTTTTAGTTTTCATTCCTAATTTTCAAGCGTACTGTCAACACATGGCAATTTTAGTTTTCTAATTTTAGTTTTCTAATTTGATTCAACGTACCAAACTTCAGTTATTTTTTTTTGCCGTGTGGAAGTCTGTTTTTATTTCTGTTAAATACAATCTCATATTTTAGTTGAAAAGTTTTCTGGTTAATTTTGCAAGCAGACCAAACCGGTGAAGGCCTTAGAGCTCCTCTGGGCCACGCAATTGTTTCTTAACAATTTTGAGAGCATTGATGTCAATTTCAGCGGGCATGTTTGAAATACTTTTTAATTCCTATAGCTCTGTCTGCTTAAGACTTAAGTGAAGGCTTTTTTCTTGCTTTTGCAGCATCGTAAAAATTGCATAAGCAAAAAAGCAAGCTTTTTTCAAGTTGAACAACTGCCGAAAATTTCTCAATTGCTTGCGCAGAGCAACAGAGCTTTATAACCTTGAACAGTTGCAATTTTGCTTGCCAACACAAGAAAATCACTGAAATTTCATCGTTTTGAATCAGCGCGAATTTTAGTTTCTTTGATTAGTTTGATTTTTTTTTGTTTGTTTTTGGTTTGTTTTGCTGCCGAGGCTGGCAGTGTTTTTAATTTGTTCTTAAATTTTGAGCAAAAATGAGCCTCGTGTTTTAGAAAATCGTTCTTATAAAAGGAGTGTGTTACTATTTTTGTCAACTTGCACTACTTAGCATTTCTTTATCAATCGAAACAGCAAATGGTTCTCAATGCAATTCCCTTTTTTTAGCAGTCCAATAGTAAACATGGCGACAATTTGAATTAATTTTCAGCAAAAATTCGCATGAGTTAAGAAGTTTTCAACATTTCACCATTAAATTTCTAAATCAAAAAGATTTCTCGCACGCTTAAAGAGTGCTTCAAGATCCTCTTTAAGTTGACGAGGAAAATGTGACGATTTTTACTCGAACTGCTTCCGCAATCGCTCGAAGAAATTTAGCGAGAAAGAATGACGTAACGGATTTTGCAAGGCTTTACATACACGTGCAAAAATGACCTCTTAAGTTTAGCGAGTACTTCGTTCGTTAGCGCCTCTTAAAAAAAAACTCGTTATTAAAGCGAACGAGGAAATTTCTGTCATGTGCCCCCATGTCATGCTATATTCTCAGCTTCACTGCTTACAGTTCCGCAGTGAAATAAAGCAGTTTGAAGGTTTCAATTTACATTGTCTTTGCAGATAGACTGGTGGACAGAGCAGCGTTACTCAAAGATCAAAGGCCAATTTGCTTCTTTTTAGTGCAAGACACGTGACTGCAACAAAATAACCTAAATCGACTACTTTGTAAGCGGAAAGTTAATAAGACATTAGTTTTTGTTGTCACGTACTAAAAAAGTAAAAAAATCCATCATTAATTGTTTAAATGTTCCTAATCTGATTGAACTGGATAAACTGAACAAAACTGATGGAGTAATTTGTTCAGCTGACAGTTTTCGTTTTGATACAAAGATTGTAAAAATCCCAAAAGTTTCAGTGCTTTGTATCACGTTCAGCTTCCAAACCAAATTGACAAATAATCCATTCATTGGTAGCGTGGTAAAGCTTTTGTTTTAAAATGAGATAAAGAGAAAAGCGATTGTAATCTTCCTGGCATTCTTTATAGAAAGTCTTTGCAAAGTCATTGTTTTATATAGTTGGTTATTTTAACCAAACTTTGTTGATCATTTTTTCTGAAGAAAACAAAAGGTTTCACTTGCAAAAAAAACAACAACAACAAACAACGAACAAAAAAGCATAAATCATACAAAACGTCTGCTTTGTACGGGATTGTTATGAAGTATATATTTATTCATCTTATTCCTCCGTTTGTTGTAAACAGCAACTATGTTAAGACGCACAGGATACGGTAATTTTTAAAGTAGGTAAAAGTGCGTTCTCATTAGGCTGGGATAGAATGAACAAAACCATTCATTATTATTGACCCTTTAAATACTGATAATTGTGGAATTTCTTTGAAATTGGATTCTTTTCAAATAAAGAAAAACTGGTGCGTAAGCTATTTTTTTAAGCCATTTATGGTTTTATTTTCCTTATATTTAAATTTCTTATTGCAGATGGTAAAGGAGAACTGGCGATTATATTTACATCGACATAAAAAATCCAATTAAAAAATAACAGAATCAATCATTCACAGACAGTGGCGTACGCAGGATTTTTCAATGAGGGAGGTTTTTAAACGTGACACCAAAAATTTGTTCGCAATCTATACTTTGGCAAAGAAATAACTTCGTAAAATGTTGCAAGATGGTATCAAAGTCACACAGTAAGTAATGCAAATAAAACTTTTCAAACACAAAACAATTAAGCATTAGACATACATCTATAATTAACACCATAAGGTTTGCAACTGAACGATCAACAAAAAATTGCTCAAAACAAAAGTTACAAAAACGCATATAATTAGAAACAGTGCAAAGTTGCCAGGTGTGTCGCCAAAAATTCGCAATGGGGGGTCTGGGGGCAGAGCCCCCAGCGCTTGAAAATTTTGCTAATATTTTTTTCAAAAATAACTTATTTTTAGGGCTAGTTTGACACAAATAATGCTTAAACGTGGCATAGAAAGCGGTAGTGCAAACCTGATCAAACTGTTTGCATAATGGGGGCGGTGGCTAATGAAACATTTCAGTCCTCTAATTTACAAACCGGTAAATCACAAAATCATAAGTTGAAAAAACTCACAAGCATTTATAATCTGTAGGTTATAGAGTGAGACAGTTGGGGATGGGGGGGGGGGGGAGGGGCTAATGGAACAAGATTTGAATGGATTAATAATTAACTGACTCTGATTAGTTAACAATGACTGAAACCCCATCACTATCTTTTTGATGAATCCAATGCTAAACATTTCTAGCGGTTAAATTTGTTAATTTTGGCAATTTTTTAAAATTGTTACTGATTTATAAGTTCTATCTTCAACAAATTAACCCCCCCCCATCCCCCAAGAAACTTTAAACGTTTCAAAAGTGGCTTTAAATCATGTTGGAGTCAATGTCATTGCAAAAAAAAGGCTCAGAAGTACTAAAAACGTGATATTTTCATTATTGTGCATTTTAATCGACAGACCAATGGGGGGATTGAACCCCCAAACCCCCCTATGCGTACGCCCTGGTTCACAGACCATAGAATTTGAAATCTAAACACAAGAAACTCAAGCTCTTTTCAGCCTGTTGCGTATTTCGACTCGTCAGGAGTTTTTTTGATATATTCAGTTTACTTCAAAAAAACAGCCATTAAGATCAATGATTTTTCTTGTTACTAGTAGCATCATGAGTATGCTTAATGAAATGTAATTCCAAGAGATTCATTTTGAATGGCTTATTCATAAAGACTTGATTAGAGTAAATGTGAGGTGAAAATCTTATCAAATGGCCTAATGCAGTAATATTGTATGATGAACACCCTCCAAACAATCTCTTCTAAGTTTCACAAAAAAGTTATTATCATTTGCACTGCGAGACATAGCTTTGCTTTGTCGTTTTACGTTTTTAGTCAACTTTGTATGACAACAGCATAAAGCATACTTTTATAAATGTTTCTTTTTCCTAATCATACGCCGAAATTGCTCGAATTTGAACATCACTGCAAACAATTAGTGCAATAAAATAGTAAAACATCGACATTTCTATTTCGCGTTTGCTTTAACAAAATACATGGAAGGATTTTCTTTTATGCTATCTTTCCAAAGTAAGATTGTACTAACCTATTGACAAAAATCAGTGTTCGTATGACGCAGTTCTTCTTTATTGTCTGAAGTTTGCAAAAATGTGGAAGGCAATAGAACCACCAAAACAATTATATCACCAAAACAACGTTCATGAACAAATTTTAATCAACTTTTTTACTAATTTTTTTGAACCCAATATTATATCCCCAAATTTTACACTAATTCTTACTTTAAATTTAAACCCGAATCTAATCCTAACGCAACCCTCAACTGAAACCCTATATTCTCAACCCTTAAAAAAGCAAATGAGAAACCTGAGGATGAAGTTTCCTCATTTTCGTTTTATTTTCTTTGGAATAAAATTTTTCAATGAAGAACTATTAACTACTCTCAAAATTAAATTGGTTTATAGTAACAGTAAAATGAAACAATGCATTTACCAAGCCTTTAGTAGATGGCTTTATATTATGGTAGACCACATCATAACCAGCTGCACGTCGAAATGTATTTCACGTACATACATCAGTACGAAAGCGATCCTTTTAATCCTAAAACAATTGCGGCATGGGATAAGGTTATCAGTGTCATATCACAAGAGCTTCAATCCACCTGGCAAACCACTGTGGAAGGCACGATTAAGGCTAGAAATAGTCGAAAAGCATGGACTCTGAAGTTGCTTTTGAACAGCAAAACACCACACTCTGTTGTACAGCTGGAGCCGAATCACGAAACCGATGACTTTAATCACTTTACCAAGCCTTTCTCTCTTCAGGAATTAAAAATGTTGCATCAGTACTCTCAAGAACGGTAAAGCAACTGGGTTGGATAATATACTAACAAAAGAATTGAAACATTTTGGTCCCAAAGCTTAAAATTGGTTGCTCCAGCTTTATATAACTGTATGGCTATGATGAAAATGCCTAAAATATGGTTGAGATCAAGAGTAATTGCCTTACTGAAGCTAGGCAAAGACCCTGCACTTGCTGAGAGTTATCGCCCAATATCGCTTGGTAGCCACTCATTCAAACTGATTGAACGTCTTCTTCTAAACCATCTCTCTCCATTGGTTGAAGAGCATCTCATCGACCAGCAAGCTGGATTTTGTCCAGGCAAATCAACAACCGGTCAGCTTTTAAATCTAACTTATAATACAGAAGATGGATTCCGGAAAAAAAAGTCACCGCAGCAGTCTTTGTAGATTTAACAGCCGCCTATAACAGAGTTAATCATCGCCTATTTAACCATCGCCTATCATCGGGTCAATGTGCTATAGTTACAAGCTGCGCTATAGCCTGGTGCAAGGACATGGACTCATGAAAAATATAGGTACTCCAGCTCTGATGTAGAGATTACCGGTAGTACTGTAAATATAGCTAGATACTGCAGCTTGATTTTATAGGCGCTGACTCCAAAAATTTAATTTTAGATGTTTCATCTGAACGACTAAATTTGATCTACGCAGTCCAATCATAGACACGCGTTCACAGGGCGATTATGACATCGAGCAAAAAGCTGCATCTTCAGACAGAAGCTAAATAGCAACTTTATTTTTCCTTACCAAAAATAAAAAACTGCGGATGTGTTTTGTTTGATTTTTGAGAAAAGTGCCGCTAAAACTTTTTCTCATAACATTAGTCATTGTACGCATTCTACATACTGTATAATTATGTTGGATTTTTAGATTTTGTTATATTTAATTTTGTGGCAATAACGGCCAGTTAATTGAGCGGTGTAACGAGTTCGTCTCTGAAGTGGGAGGTTTGAGGTTTAAATCTCGGGCCGATGAGTGTTGCCAACGGCTTGCCATCGCTGCAACAATTTCTTCAAAAGGAGTTGTAATGGCCGCAGGTGCATTGACGCGGAGATGGGCCCCGCAAACTCGTTACAGGCTTTTTCGTAATACACCAACTATAAAGAAAGAAAAATTTGAATTTTGTGGTATAATTTTCTATACAGTAATATGTTCATCGGTTTGGAATATCGTGAAACAATTAATCCATGGATTATCTTTGCCATCGTTAGTGCATTTCACCCTTAAAAATTTAATGTGGCAGATTGGTTTTGATTGAAAGAAAAACAAAAATGTTTCAATAGGATCACTTTTACTCGCTTACTAATCAAATAACGCATTTTGTAAGCAAATTGTTTCTTTTGGAAGTTTCCAGTTGAGACTTGCTTACAAAGAAGATTGATCACAATCTTCTTAGCAGTGTGTCAAAAGGTCTTTCGCAAAGTTAAAAAGTTTCACTCAATTGATTTTTAAATCAAACGCGTTGATCATTTTTCGTAACAAGACAACAATTATAGTGTGTGACACAATAACCGAATACTTTTGCTTGAAATTTTTAATTTTGAACGTGCGTTTACGTTTAGGTGACAAAAAAGTGTCATGATTCACAGGATGTAAGAAATTTGTTCTTTACGATTTTTTTTCCGTATTCTTTGGCTGAACTTAATATTTTGTGGCATACGATACATATTAAAAGAAAATAGTACTATAGAGCGTCAACCGAGATAGAACTGCGCGACAAAAGGAAAAAGTTGTTTTTTTTTTTGTTTTTTTTGTTTTAAATTGTCTTTATCGATTCAAACTTCACAGCCACGCTGGAACCAATTTTAAATGATACTTAATTGTGCCTACAGTAAGTTATGGAGAAATTTTATCAAGCACCATATAATATTTAACACTCTTTATATGACTAATACTTAACCCTATTTTACACTGGGAGGGGGAAGGGCATTTTTGCCAGCACCTTCTCATTTATTTTGTGATAAATCATTAAAAAAAAATTTTATCTTTTCAATCATCTTGACTTTAAGTCAAAATTCAATATAAATAACTCCTGAAGATATAAAGTTGCTTTTAGTAACGGGAAGTTTCCCAACTTTTGTGGTTTTCTGTAGTCACTTTCCGAAATCTGAGAATTTTTCTGAATCTGAGCATTGCCAAAAATACGCGATTTTTAAAAAAATTGGCTTTGAAGTCACACTAATGCGGATGTCATCAACTCAAAGCTAATTTCATAAAAAGTTTGGTGAACACCAATCAGCATGCCATATTTGGTGTTCCCCTTACTTTTTGGTTTAGGAGTTAGATAAGGGACATCTTTATGTCCCTCCCCTGTAAAATACGCCGATTAAGGTTGAGTTAATAGTTTCTATACCTCTACAGTAAGTATATATTGCTGCCAAAGTACACAGGCTGTCACATATTAAACTCGTACTCTCAAAAGCTTTTTTCGTTCCACAAAAAAAATATATATGAGAGACGTAATCGAGTAACCCGACTTTGGTTTGAGATCACCTGTTTTGTATTGACCACCAATTACGTAAATGAACCTATCGAAACCTTTCAATATAATCAATCATTAATACGGTCCGCTAACGTCAACAAAATCAATTTTTTTCTGGGATTTGTTTCATAATCAAACATTAATGCTAAAATTGATTTTGGTTGCTCAGGAGTTGCTTTTGATTGGGTATATAGGTCAAAATAAAGTCAAAATTTTCAATGAAGTCAAAATTTGTCAAAATCGTCTGTCATCAAAAACTTCTAGAAAAAACAACAAACAAATTAATTCTTTCGTGATTTTTTTGAATTTTTGAGCATCTATCAATATTTCATATTCCTAGTGTGTTGTTTGATACATTTGAAAAAAAAAGTTTTCAACTCAAAGTTACGTAGAATTTCATAAATGTCATAAATGTGTTGCAATCAAGTTCGTAATATATAGTTGCGTACGTAAATACACGTGAAAAAATTCGAATTCTCAGTTCTCATTGTCAAAACAAAATGCATCATTGCAACAAAATTACGTAGTCCTATATAACCGTTACGCTCTCTACACATGCCCTTTTTTTTTGAAACGGTAAAGCTAGGAAAATATGGTTGGATGGAAATGCCTAAACAAGCAAAATCGACAACAGCGAAAGTTAGGGAAATATGACGCCAATCTCCAAATAAGCTTGGGAAAGCTCCAGCTGGCGATTTACGATGGAATTTTTGCGACGTATTAATCAAACCGAAAAAGTAAGCTTCACCAAGCTAAATTGGTAACGACAAGCAGCTCTCAAGGTAAGCAAACCTATATACAACTCGATCGAGCAAAGTTCAAGGAAAAAGTAGTCTCTTTATTTCTAGCAGCAGATATCCCACTCCATAAACTAAAACATCCTGCTTTAAAATATTTGTTTGTTGTAATGGGAAAACTTTTACCTTCTGAAACTGCAGCATGCGCACGCGTTGTTCGATTAGCGTACCAAAAAAAAGAAAATATCGAGAACTACTTTGGGACCAAAAACTAGTCTTCATTGTGGATGAAGGAGGAGTGGATAAGCAAAAATACATTAACGTGCTAGTAGGCAGCTTGGATATCCCAAATGAAACATTTTTGTCTGAGTGCCTTTCGCTTGAAAGCAATAGCAATGTTAATAGCATTATTATTCTGCGCATTGTGAATAACGTATTGCGACAACTTGGGACCAAACGAGAAAATTTTGCATTGCTCTTAAGAGATGCTGCTTGGTACATGTCTTGGGCTGGCAAAACATTAAAGAACTTATACCTTACTTTGATGCATGTCACTTGCATTGCACACTTACTGCATAACTTCGCGATGCGAGTTTGTGCTTTCTTGAAAAATATTGATGACGTAGTGGCCACAATAAAAGCATCAACAATCAAAAACAAAGATTGCAAAAATGATTTTCGTGAAGCTGGTCTGTCATCATCTCCGGTCCCTGTGATTACACGATGCGCACCTTGGGTGAGAGCTGCATAATACTGCAACGAAAACCTTTCGTCTGTTCGTACCAATGTCACCAATTGGACAGGTAAAGGTCTCTTAGTCAGCCGAGCAAAAGAAGCTATCAATATGGATGGTTTGGTGCCAGACTTGGTTCGTATTAATTAGTATCAGACTCTAGCAACTACCGTCGAGCTATTAAAAGCAAGTGACTGCACAATGACAGAAGCATAAGAACTATACTGAAAAGTATGCGTTTTCTTGATGACCCGTGCTGGGCTCAAGCATACATCAAAAAACGACTATCCAACTCTGATTTAGAAGCAATAATAAACTGTACCAACTTGGCTATTGCTCCAACCAACCACGAATTGTTGCAAAAAGCTCAACCTACTTCTGCTGCTGCTGAGCGATCATTCTCAAAGCTGAGCAAACTCCTGTACAGAGAAAAAACAGAAAACTTGATATTAACAATGTCAAAAATACATGCTAAAATATTTCAAAAGCAAACTCTGGCAAATGTATTGTTTTATGTTTATCAAAAAATTGCAGAGACAGTGTCATGTATAAGCTGTATTTGGCAGTTTTTTTACGCGCAACCGGTAGTCAGAGCTCTGTTTTTTTACGTTGTGTTGTCATGTACCGCTTGGTTGCATATATCCTTACATTAAAACGTCATTCTAGGCCAAAATACGTTAAGACAAAATAAAGTGAAAATTTTAGCAATAATAAAGTTAAAAAATTCCTGTTTTAGTTCAAAAGAAAAATGGCCCTACTCATTACTATCAGCTTTTGGTGATGAGAACTTTACAATTGCAGGAATGTTTTATTCATCTGTCAAATTATGTTGTAATAATTTTAAATGCGGTAGGAAAACAACAAAGTGACACACAGAGTCAAGCTGCGGTTTATGACGACGAGTCAATAACCTTACAACTTCCTGGAAGTTGATGATAGGATCCAAATCGCATTAAGCAATAAATTGTTTTTGTTGATTTCATGGCTTCAAGATCACGACTATAACATGAAATATTATTTTGATCAACTTCTGCAAGTCCATACTATACCGTAACAAGATCGCCTTACTGTTATGTTAAAAAATGTAGAGCTGTAACATAATGGTTCATAAATCTTAATACAATCCTTAATGAGACCTGTATTAAATGGTTAGCAGCAATAACTGTTAATGCTGTTATCTACCTTTGGATAAGACGCTTTACGATGATTATCTCTACTTGGTGGCTTTGAAAAAGCAGCAAATTTGCGACGTCAAAACTTAACTCAAAAACTCAGAAAAATGTTCAGCTCTGAGAAAATGCGAATGTCCAAAGTATAGCAACATAGTCGCTTTCTCTTGAGAGGAAGATGAAGATGCATAAACCAATCAATTCTTAATTTTTTTTTCCTTATCTACAGTACAAACTGTTCATGGAAACTTTCCAGCCATTAACCAAAACTAACGGTCCAGTCGGCTTTTATCTAGTGGATAGGGCGTCTGCTTCTGAATCGGCAGATTCAGGTTCGATTCCGAATCATGTCATATCAAATGCTTTAATAGGCATTCTCAGCTTCAGTGTTTGTAGTTCCGTAGTGAAAAAATCAGTTTGAAGGTTTCAACTAATAGTGTGTTTTGTAGATGGGCTGGTGGGTATGGCAGCTTTACTCAAAGATCAAAGGCCAATTTGCTTCTTTTTAGTATAAGACACGTGGCTGCAGCAAATAACTAAATTTACTACTTTGTAAGAAAAACGTTATTAAGACATTAGTTTTTGCTGCTATGCAAACTGAAAAAGTGGAAAATTCCATCATTAATTTTTTTAACTTTCCTGTTATGAACTGGATAAACTGAACTAAACGGATGGAGTAGTTTGTTTAGCAGACAGGTTTTGTTTTGACACAAACATTTGTAAAAGTTCAAAAAGTTTCAGTGTTTTCTATCACGCTCAGCTTCCGAACTAAATTGACAAATAACTCATTTGTAGTGTAGTAGAGATATTATTTTAGAACAAGGTAAGCAGAAGAGCGATTATAATCTTCCTGGCATTGTTTACGGAAGGTCTTTGCAAAGTCATAGTTTCATATTGCAGTTTGCTATTTTAACCAAACTCTGTTGATCATTGTTCTAAGAAAAGCAATAAGTTTTGCGCGCAAAAAAAATAAAAACAAAAACAAACTATAAACCACACAAAACATCTGGCAAGTGTGAGGGTATGATTGTGAACTGTATAATTTTTCACTTTGCATACGTTTGCTTTCTAAAGCAACCACATTGAGACTCGCGGGAGGTGAGAAACTTCACGGTAATTTTTACATTTTTTAAATTCTAAATTAAATTTTGCTTCGACATACGTTCAATTGTCATTAGAAAATTTGTCGTACTTCAGTGAAAAAAAAAGAAAAAATACATACTGTGGTCGCTTTGGGAGCAGCAAGTCTGGATCCAAATGTGTTTTTTAACAAGACGGACATAAATTCAGGAAGAACACAAGACAATGTTCTTCAACACAAGTATTTCAGAATTTGGAAGTTTGCAACAATAGGGTACCGCACCTTCGCTTTTGGGAATTTGAGTCATATTCGTTATCATTGCGGATTCTGCAAAACAGTCTATCTTGGGCCGGTCAAATCGAACACAATATTGCCAAAGTCTGACTTCGGCTCGTGACACTTTCTCGAAAATAACTCTGTTGCCAGCAGATGCTATAACGTGGAAAAGGGCCCACAACTTACTACTTGCTTTGACAAATAACAGTTAAGTATAATAAAAATTTTTTTGTAAGCAGCATGGGTTGAAATAAAAATTTGATCTGCCACTTAGTGGTGCAAGTTATTCCGTTGCTTCTCGAGCTTTCGGAATTCCACTCAATTAATAAAGTTTAAAAAAAAATTGTAACTTTTAATTGTTTTGGTTGGTCGGAGCTGCCCGGCTTTTTCCCGAAAAGCAACAGAAATGTTTCTCCTTAGAACTCCAGCTGGGTTGGAGAATCCAGGTGAAACAAGTTGTTTCGATCAAGTCAAAAAAATAGTATTAAGAAAATCAATACTGTCTATTCGATAGAGCACCTGCTATCAAAACAAAACATTTGGATTCGATTCTCGGCGATAAAACCAATAAATGGTCAGCTGGTATTTACAACTGTTCTGTTTGAGTTTTAACACTAAAAGAGCTACTGGAAATTCTAGATTTGTGGGTAAGCAGCTTGACTTAAGACGTACTGCTGTTCTTAATCAATAATTATGCATCAGTCGTTACAATTACACCGGCCAGTTGGTCGAGAGGTCTAAGTTTCATATCTCAGGCCGATCAAATTAAACACGGTGTTGCCAGCGGCTCGCCACCGCTGCAACAATTTCTTCAAAAAGACCTATGCTACCGGGTGCAAGGACGCGGAAATATGCCCCACCAACTTGTTACACGCATAGGCGTAATACAGCGAGTATAATGAAAGATTTGATTTGAGTAGTTGCAATTACAGATAATTGCTCTGGTTTGCAATTGCAATTACATCTTTTTTGACCTAGACGGGAAGACAGCGAAAGGACCTTTTGGTCTTCAAGTCAATGTGCCATTTATAGTTATAAGGTGTGTTATAGCCTGGTGTAAGGACATGACTCATGAGAAATATGACTCATGATTCCAACTCTGTTATAAAAAATATCGGTAGCACTGTAAAAGTACTGCTTGATTTATTGGTGCTGACTCCAAAAAATTAAGTTTGGATGTTGCATCCGACCGACTAAATTTGATCTACGCAGTCCAATTATATATACGCTTTCATTGGGCAATTACTACACTTTAGAAAAAAGCTGCATCTTGTGTTAAGAGACAGAGGCTAAAATGCAACTTTATTTTTCCTTGCCATGACTAACAAATTGCAGATATGTTTTGCTTGGTTTTTGAGAGAAGTTCCGCTGAAACTTTTACTCACGACACTAATCATTATACGCATTCTATGCATATAGCTGAAAGTTTAAGTTTTAGATTTTGTTACGTTGGATTTTGTAGTAATACCGGCCAGTTGATTAACCGGTGTAACGAGTTCGTTTCTGGAGTGGGAAGTCAGAGGTTCAAATCTCGGCTGATGGGTGTTGTCAAAAGCTTGCCATCGATGCAACAATTTCTTCGAAAGGAGCTGTAAAGCACGCAAGTGCATTGACGCGGAGATGAGCCCCGCAAAATTTATTACACGCTTCGGCGTGATACACCAGATATATCATAAAAAATTTGATTTGATTTGAATTTTGGTGTGTATAACACTTTAATTATTTTGTTCTTTCTTCAATGATTTTAACGCTTTGTTCGAATTTGTCCCATGCTGTATGCAATAATACACGTCTAATATACTTTTCTAAAATATTTACTTTACACTTTGAAATCAAACCAATCCGGAAAATGATAGAAACATAAATCAGTCACAAATTTTGTTGTGAGAGAAACTAGAATGTTCCAATGGCAAAAAACAATTTAAAATTCTCCTTATTCTAAAAGCAACATGACTTAACCATATTCCGCGTATTCACGAAACTTTAGAAAAAAAAAAAACTGGAGACAAGATAAATGCAATACGCAAAACAAACCAGTTGGTCGAGCGGTAATGCATTCCTATCTGGAGCGGGAAATATGAGATTCAAATCTCGGCCGGTCAAATCCGACACGGTGTTGCCAACTGCTCGCCACCGCTGCGACATTTCTTCGAAAGATGCTGTGTTTCACGGAGTAATGATGCGGAGATGGGCCCCACCAACTCGTTACACGCTTCAGCGTAAAGTAGCAAGTACAAGAAAAGATTTGATAAAACCGTTAAGGACTGTTTTTCTGAGGTTAAAAGTTAATATAATTTTTCTATACAGTAGTGTGTTCGTTGGTGTGGAATATAGTCAAACAGCTAATCCGTGGACAATCGTTGCAGTCGTTAGTACATTTTACCCCTTCTTCTTCTTCTTCTTTTTCTTCTTCTTTCTTCATTGCCCGCTTTTCCGTGAGGATTGCGGGGGCAGTAGCTCAAGATTGAGCCGCCACACCTCACGGTCTTCCATCACCTCCATCATTTCGCTTGGGCGAAGTCCCAAGCGATTCCATCCAAAATCCTCAATGTAATCGGTCCATCTAGTTCAAGGTCGTCCAACTGGTCTTCTCCAATTTGCTTTGGCATGTAAAGGTTGTTTGGGGAGTCTTTCCTGAGGCATTCTGCTTACATGGCCAAACCATCTAAGCTGTGATCTTTCAATTCGTAGAAGTAACGGCTCGATGTTAAGAGATTTTCGAATTTCAGAGCTACGCACTTTGTTAAACAGTGTAACTCCTTCGATTCTTCGTAAAAACCTCATTTCGGACGCTTGCACTTGTGATCGCATTCTTTCCGTCATTACCCACGATTCATGACCATAAGTGAGAATGGGGACAAAAACTGCTTTGAAAATTGAGAGTTTTGCCTTTTTCGACAATTCTCGTTTCATGACAACCGAGTAGTGCAAAGCTCGCATTACTGCACTAGCCTTGCCTATTCGGGTATCCAGTTCTTCGTCTTGCCTTCCTTCACTCGTAAATGCAACCCCAAGATACTTGAACTTCTCTACCTGCTTCAGTGTCGCTCCATTCAATTGTAATACGCACTGACCAGGGTTTTTTGAAAGATGACGTACTTCAGTTTTGGCCGTGCTTATTTTCATTCCGGCGGTGTTGCATGCATCTGCAAAGCTATTTAATGCGCGCTGGAGGCCAGATTCTTTGGAAGAAAGCAGAACCAAATCATCAGCGAATAGCAGACGACTAATTTTGCAATTTCCAATCGTGGCACACTCATCAGCTCGGCTGCGTTTGTCGATTCAATTCATGTAAACAATGAAAAGGAGAGGTGACAAAACGCACCCTTGCCGGAGTCCAACGCCCACATGGAACGGCTTTGATTGCTTGCCATTTACCCAAACACAAACCTCCGGTCTGCAGTAGAATGACTTAATAGCGCGTAACAATTGACCATCAACGCCATACTCCTGCAAAACCTTCCAAAGTTTATCCCGAGGAACTCGGTCATATGCTTTTTCAAGATCGACAAAGCATGCAAAAAGATCTTTCCCATACTCCCAAGATTTCTCGAAGATTTGCTTCAGAGTGAAGATTTGGTCCGTGGTGCTGCGACCCGGACAAAAACCGCACTGACCATCTTCCAGTTTTGATTCCACTATTTCTCGGCATTTCCTTTCAAGGCATTTGGCAAATACTTTCCCTGGCAAACTAAGGAGTGATATCCCTCTGTAGTTTGTACATTGCTTGCGATCTCCTTTCTTGAATATCGGAATAATCACACCTGTTTGCCAATCTCTGGGAGTTTTGCCAAGCTTCCACGCAACTTGACACACTCGCGTTAACCAGAGAATTCCTTCTCCAGTCAGCGCTTTCAACATCTCGGGTCTGATTTCATTTTCACCAGCAGCTCTTCCAGATTTTATCCCTTTAATTGCAGTTGCCACTTCTGCTGCAGTGCAAACTTCGTCCTCCCTTAGATGTGTCACTTCGTGTGTGTCACGAGTCGATACCTTTACAGGATTCAAAAGATCTTCAAAGTATTCTCTCCATCGTGAAAGGATATCATTCTCATCCGTTAGAATGTTACCGTCAGAATCGTTGATGGAGTACGTGATACTCGATCTTTTGCCACGTAAACGGCGGATGGTCTGCCAAAATACTTTGTTTGCCGAAAAATAGTTGGAATCCAAACGACGACCAAACTCTTCCCATGACTTTTCCTTGGATTTCTTTACTGCCGAAGTTGCCGCTTTTCGCGCCTCAGTGTACCGGGATTGCAAATTAGATGACGATCTGTCCTGTAGCCAGGCCTTGAACGCATCTTTCTTTGATCGAATAGCTTCTTTAACCTCTTGGTTCCACCAAGGTGCTCTTTTCTCACTATCAGAGGTGGAGTCCTCGAGGACGTCCTTGGCCTCGAGGACGTCCTCGAGGACAGATTTTGAAGTCCTTGGCCTTGGCCTCGAAGGTCAAGTCCTTGGCCTTGGCCTCGAGGCCTCAAGTCCTCGAAAATTGGCCTGTCCTCGGCTCGAGGACAGCACTATTTTTTGGAAAGTTAAAATTTTGTGGAGCGGTTGAAAAATTTTTTGGAAAGCGTTTTTTCGTGGAGATCGCTTGAAAAATTTTTGTGAAGACCTTTTTTTTTTTTTTTTGGAGAGCACTTGCGCTTTGTGTCCTTGGTCCTTGGCCTTGGCCTCGAGCATTCCTGTCCTTGGCCTCGAGAGTGTCTGTCCTCGGAAAGGCTGTCCTTGGCCTTGGCCTTGGCCTCGGATTTTTTTTGTGTCCTTGGCCTTGGCCTTGGCCTCGAGCCTTGTGTCCTCGACTCCACCTCTGCTCACTATCGCCCGCCACTCTAAGCCGTTTTTGCCCACTACTTTCAGCAGCTGATGAAATGATTGCTGATCTGAACAGCAGCCATTCCCTCTCAATGTCCTCGGATACATTAGGAAGTTGTCTGAACTTAGATGATATACTGGATGCAAACTGTTTTCTTACTTCTTTGTCCTTCAAAGCCTCCCATTTGATCTGGTAGGTCACAGACGATCTGTTGGATCTCTTGTTTGGCCAAGGTTTCGAAAGTCGTAGGAAACATACTACCAGATAGTGATCAGTTGATAATTCAGCACCTCGCTTCACTCGAACTTCCAGCACATCAGAAAACAAATCTGACGAAACTATGCAAAAATCTATCAAAGATTTTTGATCCATACTAGGTCGATACCATGTATACTTGTGAATCTCTCTGTGCTGGAAAAAGGTATTCATGATGCGGAGTCCGTTGCTACAACAGAGCTGCAATAAATACCTTCCGTTCTCATTCAGTCCAGTGACTCCATGTTTTCCGATCACACCCTTCCACGTATCTGTGTCTGTTCCAACATGTGCGTTAAAATCCCCCATAAGGACTGTAGATTCAGTGGCTGATACTCGTAGAAGAGCATCATTTACTTCATCCACAAAAATCTGATATTCACTCAGGCGCGTAGCCAGAAATTCGTAATGGGGGGGGGGCTGTTTGGGGGGTCTGGGGGCGGAGCCCCCAGCCGCCGGAGGCCAATGGAGTCTGGGGGCAAAGCTCCCAGCTGGCGGAGGCTTGGGGTTTGGGGGCAAAGCCCCCAGCCGCCGGAGGCACAAAAATTTTGCATTTTTTTGCAAAAATAACTTCATTTTAGGGCTATTTTGATTAAAAAATAATGATTTTAAAACGTGGCTTAGAAATTGGCAGTGCAAACAAGATTAAACTGGTAGCATAAATGGGCTATTTGGGAGGTGGCTAATTCTAAAATGTAGTTCTCTTGTTTAGATGCTGGTAAATTATAAAATCGAATAGTGCAATAAAACTCACACGGAGTAATCTATTTCGTATACAGTTTATAGAGAAAAATAATTGGGAGGGGGGCTAATGAAAAAAGATTTGAGAGAAATGATTGTTAATTAACAAATACTGAATAGCCCCCCCCCCTTCCTATTCCTTAGTTTATAGTATATTTGTTGATGACACCTATGTTCAGCATTTTTACACTTGAGCAAATTTGATTGCTTATTTCTAACCATTTCTCAAAGGTTTCATTTATTTGTTGGTTTTTATTTTTGACAAATTGGCCCCCCCCCTGAACATATGTTTTAAATCACTATTTAGTCCACTCCAGTGTATAAAACAGTCTCGAAGTGCTAAAAATGTAGTGTTTTTCCCATTCTGCATTTTGGTTGACATGTCAATGTGGGGGGGGCTATAGCCCCCCTGCCCCCCCCCTGGCTACGCTACTGGATAAAAACGTGGTATTTTCCTAATTCTGCATTTTGGTCGGCAGTTCATTAGCCCCCCCCCCTACATAAACATTTCAAACTATGCTTTAAAGCATTTTTTAGTCTAATTCAGTGCATAAAACAGTCTTAGAAATGCTAAAAGCGTGGTATTTTTCTTATTCTGCATTTTGGTCGGCAGTTCATTAGCCCCCTCCTAAATAAACGTTTCAAACTATGCTTTAAATCATTTTTTAGTCCAACCCAGTGCAAAAAAGAGTCTTAGAAGTGCTAAAAACGTGGTATTTTTCTTATTCAGCATTTTGGTCGGCAGGCCAATGGGGGGGGCTGTAGCCCCCCCCGCCCCCCCCCCCTGGCTACGCTACTGTATTCACTCGAGGCATTGGGGGCATATATCTGCAAAAGGCACAATAACCGATCCAATACCTTGAGCTTCAACATACAGACCCGTGATCCCAAAGGAATCCAATCTGACACACAGTCTGACAAACGGGGGCTTGTGAGAATCCCCACACCCGCTTGTGCAGACATACTAGGATCAGCACCAGAATAGAAGAGTTTCCATCCGCCATCCAGATCCACAGTTTCAGAGCCACGTCGTTTGGTTGAAGAAACTCCGATAATATCGAGATGATACCGCTTTGCTTCCTCAACCAATTCTAGCTCTTTTTCTGTTAGGGTGAGGATATTCCAATTGCCCAACAGCAGTTGGTGATGGTTGACCCGTGAGTGTGCGACATTATCTCGAGTACGAATACTCTGCACTGCCTCCATTCGCCTCTCCAAACGTGTAGCGGGCACATTGGTGGAGCTGCCACTAGGGTTGGCTGGTGGAGATTGTCGCTTATTTTTCAAAAGAGCCCCTCTGCCTAAGACTCGAACGCCATAGGGGTTTCGCTGAATGACGACCTGGGAGTCCCAAGGCGCTCCCCTGCCGGACGAGGTTCCACTTGTGAAGGTGGCCCCATTAACGTCGTTCACGTAATTTTCATTATTTGTAAAAGAAATTATTTCAATAGTATTACTTTTGCGCGCTTGGTGAACAAAGGATTTCATTGTGATTGTTTGTTTGGGAGTTTCCAATTTGAACTTGCCCACAAAGAGGTTTGATCATAATCTCCTTCCCATTCTGTCCAAAGGTCTTTTGCAAAGTTAGGAAGTTTCACACTATTGGTTTTTAAATCGAAGGCGTTGATCATGTTTCTTAACAAGACAACAAGTATTGAGTGTGAAATTATAAAGGAAAACTTTTGCTCCGTAATAGGAAGTTCTGCAGTTTGTAATTTTTCACCTTGATCGTGCATTTGCTGTTATTTAAAAAAGACGTGTCATGCTTCATAGGATGAAAAAACTTTGTAGTTTACAGATTTTTCCGTATCCTTTTGCTGAATTTAATGCTATATGGCATACAATACGTATCAAAATAAAACAGTGCTATACAGCATCAACCGTAATAGAATTGAGTCACAAAACCAAAAAGTTGTTTTTTTTAATTGTCTTTATCAATTCAAACTTCGCAGCCATCCTTTAATTAATTTAAAACTGATACGTAATTGTGTCTGCACACAGGGAAGGACATTTTTGCCATCTTCTAGTTTTTTTGTGATAACTGCCTTCAGAACAAAGATTTTTATTTCAAATCAACTTGACTATAAGTCAAAATTTATTACAAATAACTCCTGAAAATTTAAAGTTGCTTAGGTAACGGGAAGTTTCCCAATTTTTGAGGTTATCCGAAGTCACTTTCCAAAATCTGAGCATTTTTTTGAAATCTGAGCATCACCAAAAGTAGGCCGTTTTTCAAAAATATGGCTTTGAAGTCACAATAATGCTGACGTCATCAACTTAAAACTAATTTCATAAAAGATTTTGGTGAACACCAATCAGCATGCCAAATTTGGTGTTGCCAATACTTTTTGGTTTAGGAGTTAGATAGGGGATATTTTTACCTACCCCGCGGTGTAAAATACCTCGTGTAAAATAGAGTTAATAGTTTCTATACCTGTACAGTAAGTATTTATATTGCTGCCAAAGTATAGGCTGTTAGATATTAAACTCGAACGATAAATATCTTCTTCCTTCCACGAAAAAAAAACAAAAAAAAATTAAAACTTGAAACCAAGAAACCCGACTTTGATTTGAGAGGACCTGATTTGTATTGGAGGCCAACTACGTGATTGAACCTATCCAAACCTTTCAATATAATCACTCATTACTATCAGCTTTGGTGATGATAACTTCGCAATTGCAGGAATATTTTATTCATCTGTCGAATAATACTCTAATAGTTACAACCGCGGTATAGGAAGACAGCAAAGTGACGCATAGAGTCAAGCTGTCGTTTATGACAACGATTCAATAACCTTATAACTTGCTGGGAGCTGATAATGGGATCCAAATCGCATTAAGCAACAAATAGTTTTTTTTTTGTTTCATGGCTTGAAGGTCACGACTATGAAATATTACGATCAATGTTCGCAAGTACGTACAAAATGTAACACACTCGCGTTCCTGCTATACTAAACAACTCAAAGCTGTTATAACATATTGATGGTTTATTGGTCTTAAAATAACTCTATGATGATTATTAAAATAAGATATTATATTGAAATTATAAAAATTATAAAAATACGATATCATATTGATGATTATTAAAATAAGAGGCCTGTATTATATGGCTATAGCAGCAATTATTGCTAATGCTGTACTCTATCTTTGGATGAAGACGCTTTACAATGATTATCTCTGCTTGGTGAGTTAGAGAAAGCAGCAAATTTACAAAGTCAAATCTCAACACGGAAAAATGGTCAGCTCTGAGCAAGTGCGCATTTGTCTTAAGTGTTGCAACATCATCATTTTCTCTTTAAACGAGGATGGAAGATGCATAAATCAGTCAATTCTCAGAATTTTTTAAAATTTATCTATAAGCTGTTCATCAAAACTTTGCAGTTCTTAACTAAAACTAACGGTCCAGTTGGCTCTTATCTAGTGGATAGGGCCTCTGCTTTTGAATTGGCAGATCCAGGTTCGATTCCAAATCATGTCAAGCCAAATAGTTTAATTGGCATTCTCAGCTTCAGAGCTTTGTGCCACGTTTAGCTTCCGAACCAAATTGACAAATAATCCATTCATTGGTTGCGTGGTAAAGCTTTTGCCTTAGAATAAGAAAAACAAGAAAAACAGGAGAGCGATTATAATCTTCCTGGCATTTTTTATAGAAAATCTTTGCAAAGTCATAGTTTTATATAGTTTGTTATTTTAACCAAACTTTGCTCATCATTTTTTCTGAAGAAAGCAATAAGTTTCACTTGCAAAAAAAACAACAACAACAAACAACGAACAAAAAAGCATAAATTATACAAAACGTCTGCTTTGTACGGGATTGTTATGAAGTATATAATTTTTCATCTTATTCCTCCGTTTGTTGTAAACAGCAACTATGTTGGGACGCATAGGATGCGATAATATTTAAAGTAGGTAAAAATATGTTCTCATTACGCGTAAATAAAATGATCACAACCATTCAACATTATCGACCTTTTAAATACTGATAATTGTGGAATTTCTTTGAAATTGGATTCTTTTCAAATGAAGAAAAACTGATGTGTAAGCTATTTTGTAAGCCATTTAAGATTTAATTTTGCTTACATGTATTTCTAAATTTCTTATTGCAGATGGTTATAAGGACAACTGGCGATTACATTTACATCGACATTAAAAATCCAACCTAAAATAACAACATCAATCATTCACAGACAATAAAGTTTGAACTCTAAAAACAAGACACTAAAACCCTTTACAGCCTGTTGCATATTTCGACTCGTCAGGAGTTTTTTTAATATATTCAGTTTATTTTTAAAAAAGCAACCTTTAAACTCGGAGATATTTCTTATTATATGCAGCATCATGAGTATGCTTAATGAAATAATATAATTCAGAGGGATACAATTTTAATAGCTTATTCATAAAGACTTGATTACACTAAATGTGAGGTGGAAATCTTACCAAGTGGTCTAATGCAGTAATATTGTATGATGAACACCCTCCAAGTAGTCTCTTCTAAGTTTCACAAAAAAGTTATTATCATTTGCACAGCAAGACATAACTTTGCTTTGTCGTTTTACGTTTTTAGTCAACTTTGTATGACAACAGCATCAAACGTAATTTCATAAATGTTTCTTTTTCCGAATCATACGCTGAAACTGCTTGAATTTGAACATTATAGCCAAGGATCAGTGCGACAAAATGGTAAAACATCGACATTTCTATTTCGCGTTTGCTTTGACAAAATACATGGAAGGATTTTCTTTTATGCTATCTTTCCAAAGTAAGGTTGTACTAACCTATTACCAAAAATCAGTGTTTGTATGACGCAGTTCTTCTTTCTTCTCTGAAGTTTGCAAAAACGTGGAAGGCATTAGAAAAATACCACCAAAACAATTATATCACCAAAACAACGTTCATGAACAAATTTTAATCAACTTTTTTACTAATTTTTTTGAACCCAATATTATATCCGCAAATTAAACACTTACTTTAAATTTAAACCCGAATCTAATCCTAACGCAACCCTCAACTGAAACCCTATATTCTCAACCCTTAAAAAAGCAAATGAGAAACCTGAGGATGAAGTTTCCTCATTTTCGTTTTATTTTCTTTGGAATAAAATTTTTCAATGAAGAACTATTAACTACTCTCAAAATTAAATTGGTTTGTAGTAACAGTAAAATAAAACAATGCATTTCCCAAGCCTATGATAGATGGCTTTATATTATGGTAGACCACATCATAACCAGCTGCACGTCGAAATGTATTTCACGTACATACATCAGTACGAAAGCGATCCTTTTAATCCTTAAACAATTGCGGCATGGGATAAGGTTATCAGTGTCATATCACAAGAGCTTCAATCCACCTGGCAAACCACTGTGGGAGGCATGAATAAGACTAGAAACAGTCGAAAAGCATGGACTCTGAAGTTGCTTTTGAATGGCAAAACACCACACTCTGTTGTACAACTGGAGCCGAATCACGAAACCGATGACTTTAATCACTTTACCAAGCCTTTCTCTCTTCAGGAATTAAAATGTTGCATCAGTACTCTCAAGAACGGTAAAGCAACTGGGTTGGATAATATACTAACAAAAGAATTGAAACATTTTGGTCCCAAAGCCTAAAATTAATTGCTCCAGTTTTAGATAACTGTATGGCTACGATGAAAATGCCTAAAATATGGTTGAGATCAAGAGTAATTGCCTTATTGAAGCTCGGCAAAGACCCTGCACTTACTGAGAGTTATCGCCCAATATCGCTTGTGAGCCACTCATTCAAACTGATTGAACGTCTTCTGCTAAATCGTCTCGCTCCATTGGTTGAAGAGCATCTCATCGACCAGCAAGCTGGATTTTGTCCAGGCAAATCAACAACTGGTCAGCTTTTAAATCTAACTTAATATACCGAGGATGGATTCCGGAAAAAAAATCAGCGGAGCAGCCTTTGTAGATTTAACAGCCGCCTATAACAGAGTTAACCACCGCCATCCTCTTACGAAGATCCTACAAATGAAAAACGACCCTCTACTTAATAAGTTTGTGGGTGTTATGCTTAGAAACCGAAGTTTCTTTGTTGAATTTAGCAATAAGAAAAGTAGTGTTTGGTTGCAGAGAAATGGTTTACCTCAAGGAAGAGTGCTTGCTCCGCTTTTGTATAACATAATTTAGGCAAAGAGGTGGATTTGCAAAACCATATCAAAGCAATAAGCAGCAACTTTTTTGGATTTAACATTTTTATTAACAGCAAAACATGTCGAACGTTTTCGGATTAAAACAATTAAACCCTCCTCAGGATATTATAAACAATAATACATAAACATCTGTAAAAGATATAGAAGCGTTACGGCAACGTAAATTACGTATAGCTGAGTAATAACGTACATTATATGAGGAAATACTTAAAATTATTATCTAGCAAAATAAAAATGCCTTTCCAGTTTTGGAGCAAATCAATCATATTAAAATTAAAGTCAAACAAGCAACAGCATAAAGTTTTTAGCGTGAAATAAACCAATTTAGTTAGAATAACTATTAATGTGATAGTCAAAGTGAATTGAATTAAAGAGAAAATCAAGTCAAATCAAGATAAGAACTAACTTATGATATTATGACGTGACAGAAAATTTGACAAATTAGAAAATACTTAGCAAAAAAGAGGCACCTTTAGCATAAAGTTGCTTATTTAATTTAGGATTTAGTTTTTTAATCAAAAGAGCTTCTAGGATTTTAGTTTCATACTCAGTATGGCAACTTTTTAAAATCTGAAAAGAGTTTACGGTGCACTTTTCCTCACGGCAAATGGCACATGCGCGTACATGTTCTTTTATAGCGCTCTTTTGCAGTCCAGCAAAAAAAACAAATGTTCGCAAGCTCTTTCAGCCAAATGTCGGGTAGTCATGCCTACGTAGGCAAGGTTTGTATCACACGAACATCGAAACTGGTACACGACATTGGAGCAGAGAGCATGCGGTGTTTTTGTTTTCAGCTGGAAGTAGCGATTGATCTTAAATGTATCGTAAACTACCCTTAACTTTAAACCAAATTCCCGATAAACAAGTTCAGGCAGACTTTTTGTAAATTGTTTGGATGCAGAACTTATATAGGGAACTTTAAAAAAGCAAGTCTCGCATTCATCGCTGTTTTCGTTTTCTTGAGTATGATGGGATGAAAGCGCAAGAAATTTGCGCAATATATTATCAAAGAACTGTGAGGGGTAATTGTTAGCTAAAAATAACGATTTAAGAATTTCAACTTCTTTGAAAAATAACGAATCACTTGAACAAATTAACTTGGCACGGTGGAGCATACAAAACACTAAACCAGATTTCCATTTAATGGGACATGTAGCAGCAAAGTTAAGGTATAAAACCGTATTAGTAGGCTTTCTCCAGACCCATGTATCAACAGTGTTCTCACTAATTTTGATATCAACATCCTGAAATTGCAAAGTGTTTGTGGACTTTTCAATATAGTAAATTTAATATTATCATGTTGGCTGTTTAGAATATTCAAAAAAGACGAACACGCGTTAACATCATCAAAAACAGCAAACACATCATCAATATAGCGGACATATAATTTAGGGTGACAAGACATTTGATCTTTGAAAATTAACGTTTCTAGGTGTCCCAAAAAGAAATTAGCCATAGTGCAACCAAGTGGGGATCCCATACCAATACCATCTACTTGCATGTACAGTTCATCCTTGAACAGAAACATACATTCAGTAGCCAGGGGCATCAGTTTCACAAATACCTCTTTAGTAATGGGAGGATGATCATTACGGTCAGAAGAAAAAATGTAATTAGCAATGATATGAATAGTTTGGCTTAAAGAAACGTAAGTAAATAGCGATTTTACATCAAAACTGACCAGAAGTTGATTAGATGAGTTAAAATTGAAAGTATTAATTTTGTTTAGAAATTCTTCACTTGACTGAATAATGTACGAATCAGGAATGTAGGGTTTGATGATGGAGTCCAAAAATTTTGCTAGTATATATTCAGGAGTACTGATCATGGAAACCACAGGTCGAGCTGGATTGCCATCTTTGTGAACTTTTATTAAACCATTCAATTTTCCAGGATTGCTTTCTGATGGAATTAAGCTTTTGATGATTGTCATCATCATAACCTTTCAAATATTTGCAAACATAGTAACGAATTGAATTTTCTTTTGCGATTATTGGATGAATTTCTTGTTCTGTATTAATTTTGATGAATTTAGATTTATCTGCAATAATATTGTCTAGTTTAGCGCAATAATCATCTGAGTTCAGTATTGCCAGTACACCACGACCTTTGTCCAATTTGCAAACTTTGATATCGGTAGCCTATTATTGGAAAGTGACTGTAATGTTCTGTGGAGAAATTGATTGCGCTTCGATGCACATTGGTGTTCAGCATTTAAAGCAAATTTTTGAAACAATTATTTAATTTGGTCTTTTGTATCTTCATAGAAAAATGGAATTTTTAGTTTTCTTTAAATGTTTGAAAATAACCGTTCTGCATAGATTTTTAGAGAAGCCAAATTCAATTTCCGAGGTAATATATGATGATCCAAACCAAATCGTAAAACTTCTTCTTCTTGTAAAGTTAACTTCTTGGAATTTAGATTGATAATACATTTTGGACTGCGGATTCTTTGTTCACGCCAAAGATTGTAAAGCTTCTTTTGGTGGTTTTTAAGTGCGTTATTGATTAGATTTTGAAAATGCTTTTCCAGTAAATACACCAAACATTGTTTTTCAAAAAATGATAATTGCTGAGAAATGATCTGTTTTGAGTTGACGTATTTAGTTTGAGAAAGTTTAAGGGATGATCTGGTTTCTTTAATTTTTTTTTTTTTAATTTTGTATAACATCTGCACTAGGGTGGCCCTTAAAATCAAAGTTTTAAAATTTTATGCTCCAAACCCCTAAATCTTTTCCTATGTTATAGAAAATACTACTGTACAGTTTTGAGTCAATTTGAATAAGATTTAGCACTTGCACATTGACTTTAAAATTTTGAAGGGTATTGGTGCCTACAGCGAGGGGGGAAAACGCAAAAACAAACACAACTCTTGACTGCTAATGCTAATAATTATAAACAACCCCTTAAAATTTGCAGAATGGCCACGGCAATACAATTGGAACATACAAAAAAGATTGATTTTATTCTAATAAATTATTTTGCAAAAATAGCTTGAAAATTAATTAAAATAATCTTTAATCAGTTTCTTACAATTTTGTTATTTTTTCAAATAGAGCGGGGTAGCAATTTACTGCTTGCAAAATTTTCGTAAGCTATTCGAGGGATACTACTTACAGTACAGCTGGCAAAAGGAACTGATTTCAAAAGTAAAAGTTTTGTGCTGTCCCTATTGTTATTACCGCAAGAATTTAATACAAGCCTCATTCTCATCCTTTGTGTTTTTCCTTAGTTTAAATTGCCCAAGACTACTGAATTTCTTGAAATCTTATAACCTTGCAGAATTCCTTTGTTGTATACTACGCTATATTGCCCCCGAGGCTTTAACTCTTGGAATCTTACTGTAAATGCAGTAGTAATATTGCTCTAATTGCGTAAGATAGTTTGAAGCACAATCACAATAGTGCATGTGGCATGTTATACTTGCAATTTAACAAGTTGGGCACACAGTAAATTATTAATCGGTATGTAAATGCTAGGTATGTGTCCTGATCGAACAAGAGCTGCAAAAAGATATTTTGTACTTAGCATGCCGGCATCATATTTTTGAACTTCTAGCACAAACAGCTTTCTCAACATTTATGGGCAGCACAGCTGCACCAGAAGTGGTGCTGTTCAAAAGATTTCAAGCACAATGGAAGTTTATAGATAAGACATTGTTTGCCACAATAGTGACTAATAAAGATTTTGCTGATATTATTATTGACGAAAGCCTAATTGCTTGGGCTGAAAATTCTCTGAAGGAAAGTAAAGATCTTCGAGGCGACCATGGAGAATTTATTGAACTTTCTCTAATTTATGGGAGCTACCCCTCCATGAAGAATTCATTTTTTGGCTCCTGGAGCAATGCACCATGCAAGGTGGATATCCAAACTAATATACTCATTAAAAATTTGGATTTTTCATGAGCAGGTTAAGCTCACAGACAGAGAAAAGAATGGACTTCTATAAATGTGTATTTTTGCAGTAAAGATATATCTAAAAGCATGGATAGAAGCTTTGCTGGCAGCGGCTGCTCCAAGCAACGACCTAAAGCTTTTCAAATCAATTCAGGAATATGCCAGCATTAACCATGCACTGTCAAAAGCTGTTTTATCTAAGTTTTGTTCACATTTGTGGTATCTATCTGAAGAACTTGTAGCATTAGCATTTTTTGATCAATCTTAATCAGTTGACACTAAAAGACTTGAGGTAAAGCAAATAAGCAACGTAATGAAACAGAAGATGCACTTCAGCGACAGATAATTAATTCCGCAGTATGTTATCAATTGGAGCTGCCAGATCTTGTCACTAAAGGGTCCCTTTCTTCGTTTAAAAAGCTTGGATTATCAACTGCATTTCTAGATGAAGATCCTGCAACGTGGCCTCTTTGCAAGAACTATTGCATGGCAGTAAACACAGTTAATACTCTGACTGTGACAAATGATCACGCAGAGAGAGGAGTAGCATTGATAGAGGAATTCAACCGTGCACTCACTCATACTGAAGAGCAAGCACAATATCTGTTACAAGTGGTTTCAGAGCATCACAAAAAATTTCCCAACTGCAAAAAATCTACCCTTAACTGAGCATTGTGAATGAAAAGTACATTTAGATTTAGTGAACTTAAGTTGCATTTTAGCTGCATCCTTTTCAGTACTTTTTAGTGTTCAGTGAATTTAAATGGCGTTGTTTTCAGGGTTTTAATGTAGCAATAATAGTGCACGACAGATTTACCATTTTTAGTACATAATTATGGTGAATTAAAGTTGCATAATTAAGTGCTTTAATTTAGTAAAGGTACCTCAAAACATTGCTGTACTTTTCTTAATTGAAGCACAAAAACTGAAATGTATTGAAAGAGAAACATTCTTCAAAAATTGATTATATTCTGCTTAGAAAATTTTCATACTGAAGAATTTTGACATTTTGTTTTGTTTAATTGCTTATACTGAATAACCATGACTATTCTGCAAATTTTAAGAGGTAATTTGTTATTCTAGGCTTTGGGATGTAGGAGTTATGTTTCTTTTAGTGTTTTTGCGCCCTCGCGATAAAAGCCCATACTCCCTCAAAATTTCAAGTTTGATGTGCAAGTGCTAAATTTTTTCCAAATTGCTTCATATTTTTACAGTGTCCTTTTTTTATGCATTGGAAAACATTTAGGGGTTTGGAGCAAAGAAATTGCAAAAAAATGTTTTCGGTACATGTAAGGGCCACACTAATTTGCACAAATGATCAACCGCAAGACTTCCAGACCAAACGATTTATTAATGCTGATAAGTTATGCATCAATTGCCGAGATACTTGGTTTGACAACGTAGGGCAGACTTTAAGCAATGCACTCAACCAGCTGAAGGAGTACTATAAAATCAATAACCTAAAAGACAATCCTTCAAAAACCCAGGTTTGTGCCTTTCATCTGAAAAAATAGGAATGCCAGCAAAAAGCTTAACATCATTTGGGATGGTCAGCAGCTCCAGCATTGTGACAATCCAGAGTATCTTGGCTTTACTCTTGACATCAGCTTAACATTTAAACAGCATGCCACCAAAACCAAAGCTAAAATGAGTAGTAGGTAAGGGCTGATTCTAGACAACTGAGGATTGCGGAGGCGCGGAATTGCGAAGTGATTCGACTGCGTCGGGGGATTCACAAAATGCGGACCGCTACTCTAGCGGAGGAATGCGGCAAAAACCCTACCCCAAACTTAACCCCAAAGTTTAAAATACTTGAGAACCGAACCACCAAAGGTGGTGAGTCTAAAGATTGCCTGGAACCAAAGGTGGTGAGTCTAATATTTGGACTAAAATGTAAAGGCATGGGCCATCTGATTCATCGCAAAATCACCTTCAAGAACCCTTTTCATCTGCTCACACTAATGAGATTAAAGTTAAGACTTTGATTGGAATCGCTGACTGCAAGTGATCTTCCGTGAGTTTCGGGAATCTCCTCTTTGGGAAAATTAATGTTAATTTAAGAGCGAATTTTTTCACATAGTTTTCAAAGGGCGCTCTAAAATAGGTCTGTCAACTTCAGGTCATGGACTGAATCTCTAGTGAAAAAATGCGGCAAAAACTCTAAAGTTTAGAACACTTGCCTGAGAACCGCTGGGAACCAACTTCGGTGGTGAGTCTAAAGTTTAAAATTGGTAAAACTTTTTGGAAACTGAACCACCGCAGGTGGTGAGTCCAAAGTTTAAAATTTGTAAGGCTTCCCTGGAAATCAAACTACCGCAGGTGGTGAGTCCAAAGTTTAAAATTTGCAAGGCTTCCCTGGAAATCAAACTACCGCAGGCCGTTATTAAAGTCTAATATTTGTAAGGCTTCCCTGGGAATTGAACTACCGAAGGTGGTTGGTCAAAGTCTAAAAGTTTAAAAGTTAAACTAAAGTTTAAATGTCATGGACCGTTTTTTGGACTGGCGGCTAGCTGTTGCAAAATCGCTTTGAAGTTTGCAGGTTCCAACAATTCGATACTTTCAATCTAAAAAAATTAAAAATTATGAAAACAAAATAAAATTTTTAATCATTTAGTCGATAATGCAGAACTATGTTTGAAATATGGTTGCGTATTAATTCTGGAGTCCGAATAACTGCGGTATTATGTTTCAGCAAGATGGTGGCGAACTTGAATACAAGAAGATCAACATTATTCTTTAACTTTTGCGGTAAAATATTGCAACAGTGACTGTTAAAATGTTATTTAAGAAAATATAGAAAGATGATACTATCTATTGACTTTTGCATTAAAATAACGAGAGGATGGTCATTAGCTGTTGCAGACACATCTGCAAACCTCAGACGGTCTGTCGCAAATTTGCCTTCAAAAATTTTTTTCAACTGTTTTCACTGGCCAGATTAAAGTTTGCTAACGCTGTTTTGCTTGCACGAGGTAATAAAATCCAATTTGTTTATTTTCTGATCGCCTTTGTATGAAAAGTACTAGCAAGTTTGCTTGCTGCGATGCATACTCGAGAATTTTAACGCTCTATAGTCATTTTATCAAAATGAATGTATGTACATATGATCAGAAAACCTTTGCTCGAAATGGTGATATACTACGTCACAAAAGAGAAGTTCATGTACGGTTTTGAAATAATTAGAAAGCAAAAAATGTTACACAAAATTTAAAAGAAAACCAGCCCCTGACCAATATAACGCACCTGCCGCTATTACCACCACTATCATGTTCAATTTCACTCTATTGAGGAGAAAAATAATCATTTATGCAAACCCCAATCTAAAAAATTGCGAATCATAAACTTAAACAAACACGCAGTACTCGTTTAATGTCCAGGGCAAGCGGTTCAATCCCCAGCAGAACAACAGCCTCCAAACACTCAACCGACCAAAATTAAAAGTCTGGAACACCTTTTTTGATATTGCTCCGAATGGGAACCCTAAGTTAAAAAAAAAAGTTTATAAATTTATTTGACCAAAATTAAAAACATGGAACGCCTTTTTTGATATTGCTCTCAATGGGAACCCAAGTTTTAAAAAAGTTTATAAATTTATTTGACCAAGAATAAAAGTCTGCAACGCCGCAGGCAGTTTTTAAAAAGTTTGGTCGTAAATGTATTTAACCAAGAATAAAAGTGTGCAACGCCGCAACTTTAAAGCGAAAGAAATTAACATTGTTTACAAAAAAGGCTTGCATTGAAACATGTAAAGCAATAAAAAATTTAACATGTTAAACAATTTTAGCAATATTTAAGCTAAAAAAAACTTCATATTTAAACTAAAAAAACTTTAAGTTAAAAAAAATCTATTGGCTGAGATTGACAGCTGAAATCGCCACAAATATTCACCATTCAACGCAAAGGGGCTATGCAACCATTTGACCGAGGGTTAAAACATGCATCGCCGCAAGTATCTTTTAATTGTTTCCTCAAAAAAAAAAAACCTACGAAAAAAAAAATTAATTTATCAAGTAAAACTAAAATTCTTATCAATTTCGTGGAGCTGTTTGACTTGAAGACTCCTCAAAGGTTACTTTACGGCTCCTTTGTTCCCAAAAAAACAAAACCTAAGGCTGTTTTTACAGAAGTTTGACTGATATGACTTTATATCACTCCAAAAAGAAGTCCCTTGCTCGAACGCAAAGACAAAGTTTATAAAAAGTTCAAGTTTCAGACAGGTTTTTGTATTATTGTTTGTTGCAATTTTCACTCAAGACAAAGAAATTGTAAGATTTCATTATATTTTATTAAATTTATCCCTAAAAATAAAATATACCGTAAAACTTCAATTTGAGCGCCATGGCGTTCTCTTTTTCAACCTTTCCCTTATAGCAGCGTTCTATTAGAGGCGGTGTTCAATTAGAGGATGGCGCTCTATTTTTCGACTATCTGGTCAGCAGTTTGGAAAAAAAATTTAATTAATGAAAGGAAAAAAGCACTTACCGTAACACAGTTACTGGTAAGCAATCAAAAATTCACTGGTGAAAATCACGTGACACGTCGCTGTTGTAGACGTCCTCGACATTTTTGTGCAGGGGTTGGTACACCGGTATATGGGCAATTATTATTTTGTGATGTAGAAAACCATTTGATTACTACTGTAATTAGCGTAATGAATTTCAAAGTGGTGTTCTATCAAAGGTGGTGTTCAATTAAAGGGTGGCGCTCTATTTTTGAAACTCCTGTAGTGGCGTTCTATATTTTCTTTCTATATTTTCTTAAATAACATTCTAACAGTCACTGTTGCAATATTTTACCGCAAAAGTTAAAGAATAATGTTGATCTTCTTGTATTCAAGTTCGCCACCATCTTGCTGAAACATAATACCGCAGTTATTCGGACTCCAGAATTAATACGCAACCATATTTCAAACATAGTTCTGCATTATCGACTAAATGATTAAAAATTTTATTTTGTTTTCATAATTTTTAATTTTTTTGGATTGAAAGTATCGAATTGTTGGAACCTGCAAACTTCAAAGCGATTTTGCAACAGCTAGCCGCCAGTCCAAAAAACGGTCCATGACATTTAAACTTTAGTTTAACTTTTAAACTTTTAGACTTTGACCAACCACCTTCGGTAGTTCAATTCCCAGGGAAGCCTTACAAATATTAGACTTTAATAACGGCCTGCGGTAGTTTGATTTCCAGGGAAGCCTTGCAAATTTTAAACTTTGGACTCACCACCTGCGGTAGTTTGATTTCCAGGGAAGCCTTACAAATTTTAAACTTTGGACTCACCACCTGCGGTGGTTCAGTTTCCAAAAAGTTTTACCAATTTTAAACTTTAGACTCACCACCTTCGGTGGCTCGGTTTCCAGAAAATCTTACCAATTTTAAACTTTAGACTCACCACCTTCGTTGGTTTAGTTCCCAGCGGTTCTCAGGCAAGTGTTCTAAACTTTAGAGTTTTTGCCGCATTCTTCCACTAAAGATTCAGTTCATGACCTTGACATAGACAAAACTACCCCTTTGAAAAGCTTGTGAAAAAATTCGCTCTTAAATTAACAGTAATTTTCCCAAAGTGGGGATTCCCCAACATCTTGGTTACGATCAGACGCAGTCAGCGATTCCAGTTAAAATCTTAATCCTAATCTCATTAGTGTGAGCGGATGAAAAGAGTTTTTAAAGTTGAATTCACAGCAGACCAGATGGTCGCTGGCCCATGCCTTCACACTTTAGCCCAAACTTTAGACTCACCATCTTCCGTGGTTCGGTCCTTAGGTAAGCCTTAATAATTTCAAACTCACAGCCTTCGATGGTTCGGTTCTTAGGCAAGCCTAGTCAATTTTAAACTTTAACTCACCACCTTCGGTGGTTTGGTTCTTAGGTACGTCTTACTAATTTTACACTCACCACCTTCGGTGGTTCGGTTTTTAGACAAACTTTTGACCCATAATCTTTGGTGGTTCAGTTCTCAGACAAGCCTAGTCAAATTTTTAAACTTTAGACTTACCACCTTTGGTGGTTCGGTTCCCAGTCAAACTTTTTGGTTCATCCGCATTTTGTGGTTCTGCCGCATTTTGTGAATCCCCCGCAGCATTTGAATCAATCCGCAATCCTCCCCCTCCGCAATCCTCATTGTCTAGAATCAGCCCTTACCTACTACCTAAAATGTCAACACGTAATAACAGTATAAAAAAGCTGAAAATGTCGAAATGGGGTGCATCACTACATGTTCTACGCACTACTGCATTGACACTGTTTTTCTCAGCAGCCGAGTATGCTTGCCCTGGCTGGAAGCGTTAAGCCCATGCAAGTCACATGGATCCAGTCTTAAATAAAAGTTGCCGCTTGATTACTGGCTGTCTCAAACCAACCAACACTAGCAATCTCCATCTGTTTGCTGGTATTATAGCAAGAGATGGAGTCGAGGAAACAAGGCTCGAGACCAAGGCCAAGGACACCAAAAATTTTCGAGGCCAAGGACAGGCCCTCTCGAGGTCAAGGCCAAGTACCAAGGACACAGACGCTAGTGTTCACAAAAAAAAAAAAGTTCTTCAAAAATTTTTTTAGGCGAAAAAGGTCTTCAAAATTTTTTTTCAGGCAATTTCTACTTGAGGAAACCAAAAAAAAGGTCTTCACAGATTTTCCGCAAGGTTTCTGGCGTTTTCCAACGAAATTTCAACGATTCAAAAAAACTGCTGTCCTCGAGCCAAGGACAGGACATTTTCAAAGACTTGAGGCTTCGAGGCCAAGGCCAAGAACTTCAAAATATGTCCTCGAGGCCAAGGACGTCCTCGAGGCCAAGGACGTCTTCGAGGACTCCATCTCTGATTATAGCTGCCGCTGTTAAGCTATACTGCTTTGGTGAACTTGGTGTTCAAATTCTTTACAGGGCAAACTCAGTCGCGATATCAGCAATCCATAGAAATGTTGAGTTGAAATTTACTGAAAGTTATAATCGAAAATTTGCTTGTGATTCCGCGACAGGTTTTCAAAAACAAAAGTACACAATAAGCAAATAGTTGATCATGCATTAATAAAAGCCAATACGCTACTGTAACATTAGACCCACAGCTAATTACACTGATGTAAGGTACTCTCGCAATAAACAGATTCTAGGTAATTTCTTTAGATCGAGTTATGCTAAATATGGTTTCAAAAACTTTCAATAAGCGAGTATAGATAAGTTACGAATAACAGTAAGAAAATATACAAGACGTAACAAGAATCACTAAAAATTAATATCATAAATTTTACAGTAACAAACCCTACGTTACGGTAATCTGTAGTTTTACTTCAACGATGTCGTTGGTTTAACGTTAGCACATAATACGACATATTTTACGTTATTTTCATCCCTAGAAACACATTAACGCTTGCACCAATATTTAAGAGTTAAACTGTTATTACAATGAACGTAGGGTTGTTCCGTTGCATTTCAACAAATGCCAAATACCCTAGGTTGGAAAATTTATATAAAATGCTTATAGATCATCTGCCTAAAATAGCACAAGCTATATTAAAAAAATGTTTTGAAATCGGACTGACCGTTAATGAAATATCGAAAATCACCACTTGATGTTAGACGAGAGTATGTAAAAATGCAAAAATCAATTTTGAGACTCTCAACTACGGCAGAAAGTTGATTTTTGTGTCAAAATTTAATGTTTCTGGGGAATCTAAATTTGGGGTTTAATCAAGGCAAATTTTGCTGTAAAATTTTGTTTTAATATTTTTTTAGGTTTTTGGGAAGTAAATTGGGGTTAAAAATGGGGATGAAAAATTGAATAAAATTTTGAAACAAAAATATTTTTGGTAGTATAAAGGTTGTTGTTTATTTTTGACGAAGCATTTAAGGTTACAGTTGATTAGCAATGTGGGCAAACAGAACAATTTGTTTTGTTGTTATATCACAACCTGACTATTCATCTGCCAAGATAATGCAACAAAAACAGCACATAAAAATTTCTTCATTTACATGAAATAAAAGTATGGATATGTAAAGAGACAAATTTTGATTGCTTTACAATAGTTTTACCATACAATGCAGCTGAGCAAATAACTATACAGCTGCATGTAACATGTAATGAACATTAATAGCAGACGTTTTGGCCACAAATTATACGTAGCATTACAGTATACTGGTCTTGCTGACTAATATAATAAATGCTATTCAATCGCAAGATTGGTATCATTGTTGCAATGATTTTTAAAGCATTTTTGCAATAAAATCCAATTTCAATCATTGCAAAAGCTTTGTACAGGGTGTTTCCAAAGTAACATACCAATATACTAGTATTATTTTAATAACATACCGGTATGTTTCTTTTAAAACACCCTGCATATTTTTTAAAACTAATTTAGCTCAAAAATATCATGAGCAAATATGTTGATGCAAATAGTAAAATATTATACACGTGGTTCATCTCCAAAGCATTGCCACTGTATGTCATGTAAAATAATAAAAAACTAGCATTGCAAATTTATTATTGTACAATTGCGCTTTCACTTGGAATAAAGTTAAGTGACGGGTCAGTTGGTCAAGCGGTAACGCGTTCGTCTGAAGCGAAAGGTCAAATCTCGGGCCAGTCAAATCAGTTAGTGTTGCAAAAGGCTCGCCACTGTCGCGACATTTCTTAAAAATCAGCAGTGCTGCTCGGGCGCAATCACGCGGAGATGGGTCCCGCAAACTCGTTACATGCTTCAGCATAATACAACTAGTATTGATGGATTGCAGCTACGTCATAGCTTTTTCCCGCCAAAACGATTGGACGTGTAAACGCCATTACAAAGCATTGGATGTTACCGCAAATCAATGTATAATTCCTTCAGTGGGCATGTTTAAAAAATTTGATTGTAAAGTAATGCTTTTATAGATAGCATGGCCTTAAATAAAAGCTACCAGGAGCAATTTATGCAGCTTGCATGCCTCAGCAGGTCTTGAAAGTTTCGCCTTTCGTGAATTTTCATCGTCCATTGTCTGATATTGTCCACTTTTACCCATAGGTGGGCACAAGTCCGTTAATCGTTAATCCGTTAATAACGAAGCTAACTTTTTCATTAACTCGTTAATCCGTTAAAAAGTTTTTTCATGTTAACGGACTAAATTAACTTCCGTTAAGTTCTGTTAACGAACTAAAGTAACTTCCGTTAAGTTCTGTTAACTTCCGTTAAGGTTTTCATCGTTAATATCTAGCACCATTCATTTATCGGACTGGTACAAACCAGTTTGCACTGGTGGTAACACCTGTTGCGTATTAGGACGTGTTTTATAGAAGAAAGCGAAGAAAGGAGCGCTTTTTTGAGGCAAATGATAAACCTGCAGCCTCATACGTCTATTAATTATCGATGTTCACAATTTCCTAAGATTTTCCGATCGCAGCTGCGTTGTGCATTTGAACTTATTTTTATATTAAAATTAGATTAGACTATAAAAATGTTACTTCCATAACACAAAAAGACCACCATAGCAATAAATATTTCCCTACAATCAGCTCAACAGCTTCAATACGTGTTCTAGAAGCGAGTGAATAAAAAGAAATGTTAACTACACGCAAAATGTTGACGGATTAACGGACTTTATTAACTTCTGTTAATTAAAGCTAAAAATAACGGATTAACGTTAACGGAGGTATGAAGTTTGTTAACGTACTAGTGGTTAACAAAGCTAACGTTTTGCATTAACTTGCCCACGTATGCTTTTACCGGCTTTTAGCTTTGGCTCACATCGTAATTTCGGCCATATCCTAAAATAGTTAAAATTCTACGTCACAGCAGTAACGCATGGCAGATTAATGTTTAGTTTAAGCACAACTAATGAATAATATTTAACATCACTACCCCAAGTCGAAATAAATGCAAATTTAAGGCTGGTTCAAAGGTACACTGAGACCAGTGAAATATAATTAGTTTAAAATTTAAATGACATCTCTACGAAATATTTCAATGAAAACAACTGCTTTTGCGTTTTAACTACTTGCAACCAACAACCATAGCGGTAAGCCGCTAATGACAACACGAAACGCAAAAATTACCAAGATCATCCAAAATAAACCTATGAAATTACAAAAGTTTGAAAGTAAGGTAATTTTGTCACACAGTTGTTTTAAAAGTGCACTAATTTTGTCACAAATAAGTCAATAGTAAGCCTTGAATTTGGTTACCGAAGCTAGCTACCACCATCTGTATAACATGATTCTTAACAGCAAGCCGATTTCAGGCCACTGAAAAAAGCATACCAAAACTGAATTTAAACTAATTAAGATCTTTTTCAGTTTTTGCAGGCTTTTATTTAGCATTTAACTTTAATGTTACAAAGATTCAACTCATTTAGAGCCTGAAAATACTCTCTATAATCTTCGCTATCACTGTTTTTGCATGTACTGTATTTACATAGCGTCGATCTACGATTTTGACGTCCAGCGGTTTGTCTGGCAGTGCGATGACGTCACATGCAATCCATCAATAAAGAAAAATTTGCTTTTGATTTGATAAACTTAAATGACCATTAAAACCACATGTACAAAAGAATATCAAGATCTTGGGAGAAAATAGCACAACTAAGCACACTCAATATTACTTGATACATGAGTATTGACCTAAGTGAGTAAGCTATTCAGAAGTTTGATAATATGGTATTTTTTAATAATTTCTTTGTTGTAGCCCACATCTTTTTC
This sequence comes from Trididemnum nubilum, assembly GCA_963965965.1. Lineage (NCBI taxonomy): Eukaryota > Metazoa > Chordata > Ascidiacea > Aplousobranchia > Didemnidae > Trididemnum > Trididemnum nubilum. The sequence goes on from OZ014480.1 coordinate 13,144,362, forward strand.
ATACTGAGCACAATTTAAGAAATTAATCCTTATAACATTGAGATGCAAATTTTAATTGACCTTATTTAATAAATCAATACCATTAACAGTCTAGGTTTATTAATTTTTTTCAGTTAAATGATAATTGTTGCGTAAATTTTTAATGAATGGCCAAAAATTTGAACATTTTGCTCTAAAAATAACTAAGCAAACTAAAATATTTTGCATACAAGCTCTAACATGATGCATGCGTAATTGGTGAGAATGATTAAAATAACTTTGATTAATTTTAGTTAGTACATTATATAACCTTATTTGCGCAAACAATCACTAATTGACATCATTTGGTGAAATCAGGTGAAATACATTCAAATGAAAATTATTCCTGGCAACTAAACTCAGAATGAAGCACTGCAGAGAATGATCTCTGATTATTGCTCAATAAGGTAAATCCCTTGACTCTGATACATAGCCAAGCCATTATTTTGTTAAATAATTATGAAACAACTATATTTGTTTTGAAACAATCAATATTTGTTTTCATACAAAGCAAGCTATAAATTCAAAATTTGAAAAAACTACGAAGGAATTATTGAAAGTTTGTTTCAAAAAATACAACATAGGTGATGAAGACTGCAATGGTCATGAAAAAACGAAAAAGCAATAAAAAGTTTTTATTGTCAAAGCTTTATGGCATGTTTGTTTTTTTTTTGTTTTTTGTGCAGTCCTTCATTTCCATTTTCGTGCCTTAACTTAGCCCCCAAAATTAAAAAAAAAACTTTAAATAACAGACTTTCCTGAGAAATTATCATAAAAATAACCTGAAAATAGATTCTTTGTTCCCCAAAACATGCATTTAGACTCAAAAACCAAGTCGATACCTTTATTAAAACTCGTAAAATCTAAATTATAACTTTTTCATACTAGCATCTGTCATCTAGTAGTGACTGTCAATATCTCAGCAAACCCTGGGCCGATTTTAAAAAAATTGTTTAGAAGTTGATCAGTACACCAGCCCATATCTATAAAATGGTTAATTATCTGTCTTCCAGAGGTTGGGTATAAAAATGCTCAAGTTTTTTTTAAGTGTAATGGAATGACCCCATAGTAAACTTCACTTACTGACTGTTTGTGTCTCCCAACTTTACATTTTCTATCGTTTTACAGCAGCAAGTATAAACGCTTTACTACAATCTGGAGATTTTAAATGAAAAATAATATAAAAAGTGCAACATTTAGTTTTATATTGCAAGAAGTCTTCTACATTCAAGCGGTGAGAAAATTTAAGGAATAACTTAGGTTCTTTGTGACAAACAGAATACAATTATCTGGTTCTGGGAAATATCTTTTGTGTCTACTGTTTCTCAGATAAACATAATTGATAAGCAGTCGCGTAGCCAGAAATTCGTAATGGGGGGGCTGCTTGGGGGGTCTGGGGGCGAAGCCCCCAGCCTCCGGAAGCCAAAAGGGGTCTGGGGGCGAAGCCCCCAGCTGCCGGAGGCTGGGGGTTTGGGGGCAAAGCCCCCAGCCGCCGGAAGCACGGGGGTCTGGGGGCGGAGCCCCCCGGCTCGAAAATTTTGCATTTTTTTGCAAAAATAACTTCATTTTAGGGCTATTTTGATTAAAAAATAGTGATTTTAAAACGTGGCTTAGAATTTGGCAGTGCAAACAAGATTAAACTGGTAGCATAAATGGGCTATTTGGGAGGTGGCTAATGGTAAATTGCTAATGGTAAATAGTTCTCTTGTTTAGATGCTGGTAAATTATAAAATCTAATAGTTCAATAAAACTCACACGGAGTAATCTATTTCGTGTACAGTTTATAGAGAAAAATAATGGGGGGGGCTAATGAAAAGAGATTTGAGAGAAATGATTGGTAATTAACAAATACTAAATAGCCCCTCCCCCCTATTCTTTAGTTTATAGTGTATTTGTTGATGACACCTATGTTCAGTATTTTTACACTTGATCAAATTTGATTGCTTATTACTTACAATTTATCAAAGTTTTCATTTATTTGTTGGTTTTATTTTTGACAAATTAGCCCCCCCTGAACATATGTATCAAAAGATGTTTTAAATCACTATTTAGTCCACTCCAGTGCATAAAACAGTCTCGAAGTGCTAAAAATGTAGTGTTTTTCCCATTCTGCATTTTAGTTGAAATGTTAATGGGGGGGGGATATAGCCCCCCCGCTCCCCCCCTGGCTACGCTATTGGATAAAAACGTGGTATTTTCCTTATTCTGCATTTTGGTCGGCAGTTTATTAGCCCCCCCCCCCCCCTAAATAAACGTTTCAAACTATGCTTTAAATCATTTTTTAGTCCAATCCAGTGCAAAAAAGAGTCTTAAAAGTGCTAAAAACGTGGTATTTTACTTATTCTGCATTTTGGTCGGCAGGCCAATAGGGGGGGCTGTAGCCCCCCCCCCCGCCCCCCCCTGGCTACGCTACTGTTGATAAGTTTGAAACGCTTATAGGAGGCGGGTATTAGAAATGCTCTTGCAAATTCTATAAGAAGCATTTTCCAGAATACATTAAAAGCACGTGGAAGCTATCAGAGGTGAAGTCGAGGACACAAAGCTCGAGGCCAAGGCCAAGGACACAAAAAAAATCCGAGGCCAAGGCCAAGGACAGCCTTTTCGAGGACAGACCCTCTCGAGGCCAAGGACAAGAATGCTCGAGGCCTAGGACCAAGGACACAGCCGCAGGTGTTCTCCTAAAAAAAGGTCTTCAAAAATTTTTTCAGGCAATCTCCAATTAATTTGCGTGGCCAGAATTTTTGATTGGTACGGAGTCCCAAACCACAAATCACATGCAATGACGTCATCAAAATTTTTCAAAAGAGGAACTTTTTGTGGGACAAAGATATCATAGGATGGAAAATCTGAGATTGTTGCCGGTTGGCATTTAAGCAGGATTTTGCAAAAAGAGAGGGCTTTAAGTGATAGTTGAAAAGTGCAAACATCTAACTTTGGAGACGTGTTGAGAAATGTAGTGTATCTCAAACGTAGCACAGTCGGGGGTCTGGGGGCGGAGCCCCAGCCGTCAAAGGCTTTGGGGGTCTGGGGGCGCAGTTCCCAGTCGTTGGACGATTTTTTGTAAAATTTTTGGAAAAAACAGCTATTTTAATGCCATTGAATCACATTTTGCACGTGTTCAGAGCCATTTGAAAGCCCTAAATTTTTGAAATATGAAAGCCAATTGAAAAGATGAAATTACTTGATGCTCCTTTTACTTGCAATTTAAGTCCAAAATGTGTTTAACATCTTGCATTCTTTTGTTAAATTTTAATGGTAAGTGATTTGGTCCAGGTAGGGGAAGTAAGGTGCATTGTTTCTTGCTACATTTTAACAGTAAATAATAATCCACTCGCAGATTTTTTTAGAGATTTTTGTCTTGTCATGAAAATAACCAGTTATGGGAGTATTTGTGCGGCCAGGGGGCCCAGGCCCCCTCAATTGAAGTTCAGTGCTTTGCTCAATCAGCATTTTCCATGGCTAATTTTTTAAAAAGTATTTTGTGGGTAAATACTGGTGAGGTGGAGGTGAATTATTGAATTGTTATTGAAAATGGTACAATAGATGGTTACGCCTTTTAACCATGTTATTGCCGGGCCGGATTTACATCGCACTGGGCCCCTGGCACTTTGGGGATTTTCGCAAGATCTTCCTGCGAAATATAGGTGAAGAAAGAAAAAAGTCTCACCATCTGAGCGCGATGCCCTGGCACTGTGCCATGGAATAAATCCGGCTCTGGTTGTTGCAATACGTTTATAAAAAGGTTACATGAAGGCCTAAGTAGCAATTTTTGAGACAAAAACCCTTAATTTTACCCGAGTTACATATTTAAATTAGTTGGAAAAAATTGAACTGAGGAGGGCCCGGGTCCCTTGGTCTTCAATATTGTTGTTAGTTACTGTTGTAAGCGAAAAATGCTAAAAAGAAACTGAAACTGAAGAAACAATAATAGGCTTTTTTGTCACATTTTATCATCGGTGAAATTTCGATTGGGGAGGGGCCCTGGCCCCCCGCCTCCCCCTGGCTACGCCAATGCTCCAATTGAGAAAAACAAAAAAGGTGTTCGCAAATTTTCCGCCAGGTTTCTTGTGTTTTACAACAAAATTTCAATGGTTAAAAAAATGGTGCTGTCTTCGAGCCGAGGACAGGGCAATTTTCGAGGACCTAAGGCTTCGAGGCCAAAGCCAAGAACTGGAGGCTTCGAGGCCAAAGCCAAGGCCTTAAAAATGTGTTCTCGAGGACGTACTCAAGGCCAAGGACGTCCTCGAGGACTCCACCTCTGGTAGCTATACACATGGAGAAAAATTTACGTCAATAACAGGTATTGCTCCCCCAGAATTAAGCAGAGAAGCTGCTAGCAAGCAAGAACGCTTAGCCCTTTATTACTCAACGGTAGAGCTTCTGAAGCCCACACTTGTTACAAACAGTAATTACTTAAATTTTGTTTGCAATAAAAATTTGAAGTTTTCTAACTTTTGCTGTTTGTTTTTTCCAATTACAATGAAACTGTTTTTGTTTATACAACATAAGGGGTTCAAACGTAAAATGTTTTTTTTTTACAAATCTTTTAAAGTTTTGCCAATTTCTAGCTTTTGGTGTAAAATTTTAATTTCACACTTAATATTTCTGGTAGAGTTTAAGAGGATTAGAATAAATTGGTGTCCCAGATTAGATGGATTACAATAATTAGTGCGACTACGTTGCGAACGAAAAGCTACTACGCCCGAGGCAGCAAACGAAAATTAGCTTCCTTTGTCTTTGTTTTTGTGTTGATTTTGATTGAATAGAGTTACAATTGGCTTGTAATGCAATGACTCCTAGCAAACTACAATCAAACAAAACAATATATTACAGCAGAAAACGAATCATGATTCAATGCATTCACAGGTTGTGTTAGCTATTCGCCAATACAAAAAATCAAAACCAATTCCTCATTGAGCAGTACTAGCAACATCATGTCGAAACGCGTGACAAGATTTGCGGTGCCCAGCTCCGAGTCATAGCCACTGGACAGCACAGTTCCTTTTGAATAAATTTAGCAGTGGTTGCGAGCCGTAACAAAATTGTATCGGATTTAACTTGCCCGGCAATTGACTTTTAACTTCCCGTTCCATTAGCAATTGCGTAACTGTTCAACCAACTGGCCAATGCAAAATATAAACTAATGCTCAATATAGTCTAGCTTTATTTTTAATGCCCTACATCCAATTTACAAAATTGAAAATGAAAAGCTTTGTTTTTAATTTTACCTACACATAAAGCCGTCAACTAGTTCATTCACACGCCCCTAAGTTGATGTTTCTTTTATTATTTATTGATTTTTGCAAATACAATGTTTCTGTAATTAGTTTTAGGTGACAAATAGTTCAAATTAAATCAATTAAACCTTCATTAAACTTGCTGTATTACGTAGAAGAGTGTAGCGAGTTTGTGGGGCTTATCTTCTCGTCATTGCGCCAGGACATCACAGTTTCTTCCAAAGAAATGTCGCAGCGGTGGCGAGCCGTTCACAAAACTGTGCCCAATTTGACCGACCAGAGATTTGAACCTCAGACCTCCCTCTCTAGAGACCAAAACGTTATTGCTAGTTGATAATAATAATCAAAGGATATTGCAACTCAAGCGTAAATAATCATCACAGAAGTTTTCAGTTTCTAAATTTTTGCATTTCGTATTGCAGTAATACTTATAAACCTTCTAAACTGCTTCGAAACTTGCTTTTATTAGCCCTTGCAAGGTGACCAGATCCTCAAAGAGAAATTTTATCAGGGCACGAAAATTGATATTGAGATCTTTTGCCAAGACCATGGCTGGAACTAAGGAGGAAGAACAACAGCTTTTTATTTGGGTAAAGACAAAAAAAAGCTCTTCACCGCAAACTCGCCCAGCTTTGTTAAAAATTGCGTGAAGATCAAAAAAAAGATCTCTATCGGAAATCCGGCCAGCATTTACATGCATGCTCACCGAACTACTACTAATTTAGTGCACGTGAACTTATAGACCCTCCCCAGATTCCTAGACCAAGGCCTGGGTACGATATACCCCCTAGCCCCCTCTCGCAGACCCTGCTTGGTGTCTACCCATACCTTAGGATATTTAAAAACTAAGCTTCAAGAACGATCAAAAGTTTTTTTACGTTTTTGGCGTATTTTTACATTGTACAGAAAGTGTTTCACTTGACTAGAAAATCATAAAAAATAATAAGAATGTCGATAATTTTGTAACGCATTCTACTTTTTATTGAACAAACACCCAGTTTTTTTTTGCAAGCTATAGCAAATACTGTACATCACGTAATTATTGTTATATTGCAATTTTGTAAAACAAATTAGAAATCGTTAACAAGACAATACTCATATTATTCATTAGTGTAATGCACCATGCTTTATACAGATAGATAAGCAATACTGAAAAATACTCACTTGAGTTTAAAAACCAACGCCTGATTGCTATTCCGCATTGTTTATTTAGCGCTTATTCTAATCATTGTTCTTGTCTGTGGTTTGACTTTAATTAGTATCTCTATTGTTAAAATCATTATCTGAGAACTTTGTCAACGATTACTACCTGTTTCGCATGAAAATGAATTTATTTGTTTGATTACGCTTGGGAGTAATTTCGTGGTTGATTCCAAAAACGGAGATCACAATAAATTTACGATTTTAGGATCCAAAACAATCATTCATTTATATAATATGAGCAATTCCGCAGCATTTAATCGGAATAAATGATAGAATAAATCCTTTATTAGTATAAATTGTTTTGCAAATTTTTAAAAAATAAGTAAAAAACTTGATTTTTCCAACTTATTGCAAAAAAAAAACTTTAACTGCAATAACTGTATTAATTTTTTTACTGAGTAAAAGCACAGTAAAATACTGTAAATTAAACCGCAATAGCCGTTATTATCCAAATAACATGTTAGTTTGTTGTTGCAAACATTTTGCTTCAAAAGTTTCAAATCTTAACAAATTGCGTTCATTTCTGGAACGGGAGGACTGAAGTTTAAATCTTGGGCCGGTCAAATTGGACACAATGTTGCCAACGGCTCACCACCTTCGCGGCATTTCTTCGAATGAAGCAGGGTTGTCTGGGCGCAATGACGCAAAGATGGGCCCCGTCAACTCGTAACACGCTTCGGCGTAATGCAGCAAGTGTAATGAGAGATTTGATTTGAATTAAATGCAATATGACAACACGCCAAAATTGAAGTAAACGAGGTCAGCTTGCAACTTATCGCCGTATTTTATGAAAAAGTAGTGCATTTGGTTTTGCAACAACTTTTTTGTACGTACGTCAGAGTTGTAAACGGGCCGGCTAATTCAGGTCCGAACCCGGCTCGAACCCGAAAATATAAGCCCGAACCCAAAAACTAATTTAAAGTCCAAATCATGCCCAAAGAAAACCGAAAGTTTAGTTAGGTCTGAAAAATTTAGCAATGTTGCCATGTTATTTTGATTATATTTTGGTACACTGAAAAAAAAAAAGCAGTACGCCTTAGGCCGGACTTAAGCCCGAAATTTTCGTCAACTTTAGGTCCCAAACCCGACTCAAAAAGCCCGGCCCGGTTTCGACTCTGACGTACGTTGTCTTCACGTTTACAGGGCTATCATTGTATGAACAGTATTTTACCCAAAAAGTAATTCAATTAATTTATCATACTGTGGGGTTTTAATTTACGGTACAGTTTTGTCCACACTCATGAAGAATTTAATGCAATTTTGCAATGTATATCCATTCATACAACGTATGAACAAAGCGAATCATATTTCATCTAACTATGTCACATCATTAGATCCGCAGCAATTAATCGGAATGAATGATAGAATAAATCCTTTATTTGTATGAATTGATTTTTCCAACTTATAGTAAAAAAAACTTTAACCGCATTAATTGTATTAATTTTTTTTACTGAGTAAAAACACAGTAAAACATTGTAAATTAAACCGCAATAGCCGTTATTATTCAAATAATATGTTAGTTTGTTGTAGCAAAAATTTTGCTCCAAAAGTTTGAAATCTTAAAAAATCGCGTTCATTTCTGAAACAGTAGGACTGAAGTTTAAATCTTGGGCCTGTTAAATTGGACACAATGTTGCCAACGGCTCACCACCGTTGCTGCATTTCTTCGAATGAATCTGTGTTGTCTAGGCGCAATGACGCGAAGATAGGCCCCGTCAACTCGTAACACGCTTCGGCGTAATGCAGCAAGTGTGATGAGAGATTTGATTTGAATCAAATGCAATATGACAACAAGCCAAAATTGAAGTAAACGAGGTCAGCTTGCAGTTTATCGTTGTATTTTAGTAGTGCATTTGGTTTTGCAACAACTCTTTTGTAGGTACGTCAGAGTTGCAAACAGGCCGACTAATTCAGGCCCAAACCCGGCCAGAATCCGAAGATATAAGCCCGAACCCAAAAACTAATTTGAAGTCCAAATCATGCTCAAAAAAACGCGAAAGTTTAATTGGTCTGAAAAATTTAGCAATGTTGCCATGTTATTTTGATTATATTTTGGTACACCGAAAAAAAAAAAAAAAACAGTGCGCCTTAGGCCGGACTTAAGCCCGAAATTTTTGTCAACTTTAGGTCCCAAACCCGGCGCAAAAAGTCCGGGCCGATTTCTACTCTGACGTACATTGTCTTCAAGTTTACAGGGCTAGCATTGTATGTGCAGTATTTTACCCAAAAAATAATTCAAATAATTTATTATACTGTGGGGTTTTAATTTACGGTACAGTTTTGTCCACAATCACGAAGAAATTGATGCAATTTTGTATATCAATTCTGTATATAATGTATATCAATTCATACAACGCATGAATAAAGCTTATCATATGTCATCAAACTATGTCACATCATTAGATCAGTTCAAACAATTAAAATTGTCCAAAATTTTTGTGATGCTTGAACAATTTTGTCGACCTGCAATAAGCGCATTGTGTACGTCATTATCTTAATTACTAACATTGCCGCTTCTCACGGCGAAGCAATTATAATCTCATTTTACGCTCAACTATAATTGCGCACAACCATTATAATCCCTTTTAACGCTTATTAAGTAAGCGCTTAAAATCAGAAACTTGACGACCTTAAATAAAATGCATATTTCATTAACTTTCGGGAATAAATTCCAAAATTGTTTTTGCAATATTGAAAGATGAATAAATGCTCTACCATGCAGTGAAATTTTGAAATTTCTAGCTGGGGTAGTTTTCAAGTTATTATTGAAAAACCATGGTGGGCTTCAGAGGCCCTGCCGTTGAGGAGTCAATGCCCTGAAAAACGTTGAGGAACTCAGGGTTAAGACAAATATGTGATCACCGCCACATGTTGTTCAATTTCATGCCTGCCTCACCAAGGTTAAAATCAAGAAAAAGCTTTCTGCACTTCGTAGATCCTCTAGAAGGGAAGATTACAACTTGGAGAGAGGAAGCATGGGAAAGAAATTTGGAAGAGTTGTCATCAAGCAATCATTTAAGTATCAAATCCGATGAAAGTCTGCAACCTGAATCACAATTAGAGTGGAAAAAGTGGGGGCGCTGCCTTAACCGCCTTCACTCTGGCGTGGCTGGAACAAAAACAGAACCTGAATATAAGAAGCTTAAATGCAAATTTTGATAAATTGGAATGAACTTTTAACAAATTATGATATCTTACCTGATATCGTTGCTATGAGTGAAACCAAACTTAAACATTGCAAAGTTAAGTAGGTACCATTTTTACCACAAAGGCACAACTACAAGATGGGAAGGAGTAGGATTGTTTATTAAGGAGTCTTTATCAATTTCAATTTGCAAGGAGTTTGATTTAAACATTCTTAACTGTGAAGATATGTGGATTCAACTAGATTTAGAGAATAACAAAAAATGTATAGTGGGATTAATTTACAGACACCCTAAACAGAAATTATCAGAGTTTTGCAAGAGTTTTGAATCAACCATTGAAAAAATGAATAGTAGAAAATTGATGATCGGAGGAGACTTCAACGCAGATTTGTTGAAAAGTAACTCTGATATCAATATTAAAGATTTTATGAATTTAACATATAGCTTAGGCTGCATTCCCTTAATTACACACCCAAAAAGAATAACCACTACAAGCTCAACTCTTTTAGATCATATTTATACAAACAATGTAGTGAGTGAACACAAAAGTTTTATTCTCGTGGAAGATGTAAGTGATCACCTGCCAGTAATGGTGTGTTCTAATTTAAGCCTGCCCAAGAGTGAAAAATCAACTGTCACCCTAATTCGTGATACAAAAAATTTTGAAGTAGAAAAATTTCTAGACAAATTAACTGAAGGAATGGAGCTATTAGGTGATATGAAAGAGGAATGCGTTGACAACTACACTGAAAAGTTTATTGACATTTTTCATAAGACATTAAACATTCATGCACCATTACGAAAACAAAGTAGAAAGGAAACAAAACTAAAAAACAAACCATGGTTATCCAAAGGAATTCTTATATCAATCCAGCAAAAAAATTTGTTGTACAAAAGAGCCCTTAAATTAAATGATAGTAATACATGGGCACAATACAAAGTCTATAGAAATAAACTGACTCATTTTAAGGAATATGCAAAACGACTTTACATTAATAATTTAGTGAATGAAAATAAGCATGACAACTCGTCGCTTTGGAAAAATATAAATAAAATTATTTACTTGAATAATGTGAAGAAAAATAACATTCCTAATAAAATGTATGTTTTCAAAAGTGAAAGTGCACAAGGTCCACAGGTCATCAGTCAGTTGTTCAATAAATATTTCATAGAGATAGGAGTTAACCTAGCATCTACAATCGAAACATCAGCTATAATTGATGGCAAATTTAATGCCACGTCTTTGATTCAGAGTAGTTGCAATCGTTTTTTCTAGAACCAATAGTTGAAGAAGAAGTAATAAATTACATCAGAGCTATGAATCCATCAAAAAGTACAGGAAGACATGGAATTCCTGCAAAGTATATAAAAATGTCAGGCTCTGTTATAACTCCAGTTCTAACTAATATTTTTAATGCATGCATATCAACAGGATATTTTCCAAAATTGTTAACAACCGCCGAAGTCGTTCCAATTTTCAAAAAAGGCGAAAGAGAATTATGCAGTAATTATCGCCCTATTTCTATTTTAAATCCTTTTGCCAAACTATTCGAAAAGTTTCTGCTTGATCAACTAAACAAATTATTTTGTGAGCAATAATTTGATTAGTCCAAACCAGTATGGTTTTAAGAAAAATTGCTTAACAAATGAAGCCGTTTTAGATATTTACAATAAGCTACTTGACAATATGGACAAAAAGCTCATTACACGTTTTTTTTTTAGATTTAAGAAAAGCATATGATACCATCAATCACACAATACTGATCAAAAAACTAGAAAAGTATGAAATTAGAGGATTACCATTACAGTTACTAGCAAGTTACCTGACTGACCGTCAACAGTATACAATTGTAAATCAATATAAATCCAAGTCAAGAGATGTTATTTGCGGTATTCCTCAGGGCTCAACTCTAGGTCCGTTGTTATTTAATATTTATATCTATGATCTTCCACTTGCCTCAAATTCCACATTTATTCATCTTTTTGCAGATGATACAAACCTTGCTCTCTCCCATTCTAATGTTTCAACACTGCAACATAATATTAATGATGAATTAGTCAATGTAAGCAATTGGTTCAAGGTGAATAAATTATCAATTAACTTTAATAAAACTGAGTTTATGGTAGTAACAGCAAAACAAAATAAACCTGAACTCAAAGTATCAATAGATAATAATCCAATCAAGCAATCACATCACATAAAGTATCTAGGTGTTCTCATAGATGACAATCTAAACTGGAAACAACAAATCAAGGAACAATGCTCAAAGGCAGCAAGGAAATCTTGGGCCCTTAATCAATTAAAACACTTTGTAGATGAGCAAACACTAAGATCTGTTTACCACTGCCCCATATACTCTCATCTACAATACTGCATAAGTACTTGGGAAACTGCTTCAAAATCATCATTAGCACCTCTCTTCATTCTGCAAAAAAGAAGCATCAGATTGTTAACTGGAAGTGAATATCGTGAGCATACAAATCCTTTGTTCTATCGAGCTAAATGCTTAAAACTCAAGGATTTTTACTCTCTGGAAACTGCAAAGCTAATGTACAAAATTCACAATAATGTATTATCTTTTGCAAATTCAGATAAGTTTAACCTAATAAAAAACTGTTATACACATAAGACAAGATTGAGCCACAAAAACAACTTCTTTCTTCCAAGAACTAGAATAAGATTAGGGCAAAAGTCTCTATCATTTGCAGGAATTAAAATTTGGAATAAAATTCCAAGCAGTTAAAAGAAGTTTCATTCTACACATTTAACAAAGCTGTTAAAGCTCATTTGTTATCAACCTATGAAACCAATAAAAGCTAGAATAACAGCTTTTTATGAGCAATGCATTAGTAATTACAGAAAACATAGTTGCATATTTATGCTTGAGTTCAACAATAACCTATTCTATTGCTTGAATGGCATGAGATGGTGCATTTCATCTATCACACATTTATACAATACGTCATCTCTCATTTTGATGTGCCCTTGAATTGTAAGTAACTTTGCAGTAACTGACTGAGGTTGATATATACTGGTATTTGAATTGTACCAGTACTAATGACATATTGGCAAACAATACAAAACAAAGCAAGGAGTTTTTTTTTCACTCCAATTGCCCACTGTAAATTTTGAGTAGCAGACTGAGAAAATCAAGAAGCTGCTTTTTTAACCTTAAATTGATGAGGTGGTAGTAGACTTACATGACCTTTCGGTCCTTCGCTGTCTCCTCACCAAGTGACAAAATATCGCTTTGACTCTGCAAGTTTGCGTGTTGGTTTTGAAGGAATTGCATATTTCGATGATTTGGTGATAGACCTAGAGAAAGTTGCAGTTTTTTTCTTGTGATATGACGTCACTTGGTAAATAAATAAATGCGATGATGATGATGATGAAGAACCGAAAAAGTGGGGCTTCACTGACTCTTCCACAAGCATAATCTGCAGGTGTGGAGAAGAAGATGACACAATCCAGCATCGTTTAACGTGCTCTCTACTTTACGAACCTTGCTTTATACCTGATTTCTGCGAATTCAACGAGAGAGCAATACGGTGCGTGAAACGGTGGCAAACATCTTAACACCGGAAAAATCCACAGCATACATATGTGGTAGATGACATACCATTATACAGCAGTTTCGTTATGAGGAACTGCGAAAAACAAATTCCGTTAGTTATAATCGTAAAGGACCCCATTATTTTGAATATGAACCGCCCGTGATTAGAAACTGCCCTTGAATAAAAACCGATAAAAATTAATAAATTCTCAGCGGTCATTTGGTCGAACAGTAACGCGTTTGTTCTTGAGGCGGGAGGTCTGAGGTTCAAATTTTGGGCCAGTCAAATTGGGTACAGCGTTGCTGACGGCTTGCCAACGCTGCAACATTTCGCCGAAAGAAGTTGTCTTGCCCACAGTCACAATGATGCGGAAATGGGTCCCGTCAACTCATTACCACGCATTGGCGTAATAAAGCAACTACAATGAAAGTTTTGATTTGAAAAAATAGAAACTGCCAGTATTTAAAACTTGTAGAGAAAGCATAATATTACAAAGCATACTGTATTTTTATAATTTTGTGTTGCAGTAGCATCGTATTTATACTATTTAATTGCTGGTTACTGGTTCCATTACATCATCTTCATCTTCTTCAATGATATGATTTATGTCATTGGTACCGTACTTTTTTGGTATATGGCCATCCAGGAGTAGATTTGCTATACTGTACATGCAGAATTTTTTTTGACGTTATAAGATGTATTTCCGAACAAACTTTAATAAAATTTTATGAGCTCTATTACACAGTAATAATGATGGCAAAAAAATGTTAAATGCTGCCCTCAGGGAAAACGCCTTGAATAGCAATGGCACAAAAAGACCACAAAAATAAACAAAAGCTACAGCTTTTATTCAAAAAAATAAGGCATGCATTTTTTCATACAACTACTTAAGGTACTACTGATTTTGATAAAAAAAATTCCAGCATTTTAGTGCTTTTGTAAATGGCAACTAGCAAGAACTAACTCGAAAAGTGATATACAGGTATATAATCTCACATTGTATACTTTTTAACAATAGGTTTGGGTAGTTAATAGTTAATTTACACGCGATCTACAGCTGTTGCTTTTTGTTACAAAAATCATGAACAATTTGTTGGTTTAAAAAAGAAAACTCCCTAAAACTTTATAACTTTGCTAAGCCATTTAGACAGAATGCCAGGAAAAAGGAAAACAGCAATCGCTCTTTTCTTCACCTTATTTTGTGCGATAAACGTCCGCTACCCATAATAACAATGGGGCCATTCGTTAATCAGTTTAGTTTGCTGATCGTGATACAAGGCATTGAAAAAGCATTTACAGTGCTTGCCTGGGGACTAGTTTGTTTGAAATTAATGATGAAATTTTCCGGTTTACATAACAAGATTTATCATGAACACCCGCGTTGATGCATATATAAGGGGATACTTTGTGCCTGATTTGGCATAGGCTTGGTTTACTTCGAAACTTTCAGAAAACAAAAAAAGTTATTTATTATTCTGATTCTAATTATACTGCTAAATCATTTTATATAGCTGGTGAAGTTTGCTTATGAAACAGGAGTTTAGAAGTTGAATTATTAGACCTCTAAAAATACCAGCCAGTTGGTCGAGTGGTAACGCGTTCGTCTTTGGAGCGGGAGGTCTGATGTTTGATGCCAGTATTTTGCTGCTTATTGCTGTAGAATTAGTACCTCTGTTGAGTATTAATTTTATTTCTGTAAAGCTATTTGAATGTTACTTTGGCCCCTTAGTCAGATGCATTGACACTTGTTGGTGTTATCTCAAGGGGGATATAAATTGCAATTATTATTATTATTATTATTATGTTCAAATCTCGGCCCGTCAAATTGGTCACAGTGTTGCCAACGGCTCGTCAACTTCGCGACATTTCTTTGAACTCAGCTGTGCTGACCGGGTGCAATGAGGTGGAGATGTCCTCGTTAACTCGTTAGACGCATAGGCGATTTACAGCAAGTACAGTATGATGAATGATTTGATTTTAATAATATGCTCAGTCAGCGTTACCATTGCCTTGTTAATGTTGCTACTTTGTCAAGGTGTAATGTGGCTCAGAAGCAGTGTCGCAAATATGCGCCAACTTGTTCCATATGTCAACGTATTGAGCACGAGAAGCTAGTCATTCAAAACTCACGCAAGCAAC
Source organism: Trididemnum nubilum (assembly GCA_963965965.1). Classification (NCBI taxonomy): domain Eukaryota; kingdom Metazoa; phylum Chordata; class Ascidiacea; order Aplousobranchia; family Didemnidae; genus Trididemnum; species Trididemnum nubilum. Next base: position 13,159,660 of record OZ014480.1, read on the forward strand.
CGCAATCAAGCGTAACGGTACGTCGCTTTCGTAACCAAAAACGCTGCTGCCACGTAATTGCTATCTCTCAGGCTGGCATCGCTGCCCCAACCCTAACTGAAATACAAAGTTTTTAAGCAAAAAAAGGATGCTCCATACATCTCCTTTCCCATTTGTTAGTACTCTGTGAAAACTTTGTGTATTTCCATTCAGTGTTTTTGGAACCCAAATGTGATTCAAACCCGATCGCAATGATTGGAAGGCAGAAGCACTAACCACTAGACTACGCCAGTCACAATGTTGAATGATCAAAATGCCATATTTAAACCAAATGTATGAAAAAAAAAGCAATAGAGAGTTACGCTTGATTGCGGTTGCTCTCGTGAAGTTTAAATGACTAGCTTCTAGTTGTATTGAGCGAGTGGAATAGATGAAATCATATTTTTTGGATTTTTGGTTGAATACTCTACACTTTGGGTATTGCAAAACTGGTAATTTCAGAAACACTGGAAAAATGCTAAAACAAAAAACTAACCAACAAAGCAACAAGTATTCGTTTTTGCTTAACCAAGTAGTTTTTTTCTGCACAGCGGGTCGTTTGTGTTTTCTATGTTCAGAGTTGTGCGTAGTATTTCATCACTTTAATTACCAGTTGAAAGAAAACGTATATAGTTTGTTGAATGTGATTATATTTTGAAGTCATACACTTTAACGGTGCCACAAACATTTCAAAATATCAAAAAAATTACAAAAATCTTGCGGTGGTTGGGGCTGCGCCCCCAAACCTCAGTCTGTGATGCGCTTAGTTGCACCAGCTTGCTCACTACCAATTTAACGAATACATTTTTTGAATAAAAAATCTTAACTTTAGGGCCAAGTCCCTCACGCCTTGGCAAAATCCTGGTTGGGCACCTATAAGTAGGATATCAAATTTTCGGCCATCTTGGGCCTTGGATGTTTAAAACTGGTAACACAGACATTAGAAGATTAAAGCATCAAAGAAGATAAAGAATAACTACTTAGCTAAGAGGTGGCGATGGTTATTTATGGAGGGTCAGGGGTACAATGGAACTCTTTCGAGACTTAACAATCTGAACTCACCCCACGGTCTTAGCTACAGATCAAAGTTATGATCGAAAGTAAGAGTAAGTGAAAGAAAGAAGGGCTCAACAACAGACAATGGGTTGCGTGTGAAGTTGCTACCCTGGCCAATAACATTTTTTGTGCCACACTGCCTAAATATTTAGCTTTTGTCCCTAGCTTAGCCTATACTGAAGACAAAAAATAAATGAACCACTCCATGAGTTACACCACATGTCTGTTATGACAGCCCATAGGCGTATCCAGAATTTTTGATTGGGTGGGGGGGCCCAAACCACAATTACATGCAATGACGTCATCAGAAATTTTCAAAAAAGGAACTTTTTGTAGGGTAAAGATATCGTAGAATGGATGATCTGAAGCTGTAGCCCGTTGGCACTTAACCAGGATTTTGGTAAAGGGAAAGGGCGAAAATTAATAGTTGGAAAGTGCAAATCTAATATAGGAGATGTATTGAGTAAGCTAGGATACTCAAACGTATCACAGACGGGGGTATAGGGGCATAGCACCCATCCGCTGAAAACTATGGGGGTCTGGGGGCAAAGACCCCAGCGGCGGGGCGATTTTTGTAAGTTTTTGGAAAAAAAGCTATTTTAATCCTATTGGATCACATTTCGCACGTGTTCAAAGCCATTTCAAAAAACTAGATTTTTAACAAGCCAATTGAAAAAATTTAGTTGTTTAATTCTTCTTTACTTTCAATTAAAGTCCAAAACACGTTTAGAATCTTGCATTATAGTGTAAAATTTTAATTGCAGGTGGTTTGATCCATGTAGAGGGAAGTAAAGCACATTACCTTCTGCAATATTTTAGCAGTAAATAGTAATCCACTCGAAGACTTTTCTTCTAGATTTTTGTTTTGTCATGAAGTTAACCAGTTGTAGTACATGTACAGCCAGGGGGTCCAGGCCCCCTCAATTCAAATTCAATAATTTGTTTAATGAGCATATTCCCTAGCTATTTTTTTAAAAGTATTTTGTGCATAAAAACTGGCGAGGTGGAGTTGATCGGGTATTGAAAAATGGTACAATAGATGGTTACGCTTACTAAACGTGTTATTTCTGGGCCAGATTTACATTGCGCGAGGCCCCTGGCACTTAAGGGATTTTTGCAACATCTTCCTGCCAAATGTAAGCGAAGACCAAAAAAAGTCCTACTATCTAAGCGCTGGGCCTTGGCACTGTGCCATATGGCAAAAACGGCACTGGTTAATTACTGCATTACGTTCATAAAAAGTTTAGAAGAGGGCCTGTGATAGCATCTCTTTGGGCAAAAACTCTTGATTTTACCCTAGTTATACCTTTAAATTGGTTGGAAAAATTGAATTTAGGGGGTGCGCCGGGCCCCCTGGTCGTCAATATTATTTATTGTTAATTACTGTTGTACGCGTGTACTTTTGCACGCACAGATGCTAAAAAAAATTGAAAATGAAGAAACAAGGTTTTTTTTGTCAAATTTTTGTCGCTGGTGGCATTTCAATTGAGGGGGGCAGGACCTTGGGTCCCCCCCTGACTACGCCTATGATTTTGAGATAAGATCGCGCCCTTAAGTTCTTGCATAAAAAAAAAACATTTAAAGCGAAATTAAAATAACTTTTTTTCTAATCGTGGAGGACTCGAGTCAAGTCATTTGACAGGTTTTTGAAATTGCAATTGCAATATAAGGTTTTTGAAACCTAAAGGAATTGCATGACATTATTATGACGTGGACAGGTGGTCATCATTATTATTGTTACTTACTTTTGTACGCGTAAATCCTAATCTAAAGAAACTGCAATTTCGGACAAGGACAACATACTGGCTATCCTCTCCTTATATTCATCATTGGTAGTGTTTCAGTAGGGGGTTTGCATTACCACCTGTGTTATAGCATAAAGTTTATAATAACGTTAAACGAGGGCCTGGGATTGCAACTTTTAGCACAAAACTTTAGGATTTTTTACAGGTTTTGCATACAGATTGTTCAAAATTTGAATTACGGGGCCCCTGTCCCGGGACCCTTCGTCATCAGTTAAGGGCCCCCTGGTCGTCAGTTGTTCGGGGCTCTGGGGTCTCCTGGTTGTCGGCTAGGGGCTGCGGGGCTTCCTGGTTGTTAGTTAGGGGCCCCTGGTTGTCAGTTTGGGGCTCCATTGCCCCCTGGTTGTTGGTTAGGGGTTCCGGAGCCCCCTGGTTGTTAGTTAGAGGCCCGTGGTTGTCAATTCGGGGTCCAAGAGCCTCCTGTTCATCAGTTAGAGGCCCTGGGGCCCCCATTTGTCAGTTAGGGGCCCCAGGGCCCCCTGTTCATCAGTTAGAGACCCCGGGGCCCCCGTTTGTCAGTTAGAGGCCATGGGGCCCCCTGGTTGTTAGCTAGGAGCCTCCTGGTTGTTGATTAGGGGCCCCATGGCTTCCTCGTCGTCCGTAACTGCAGCTAAACATCGCTAGCCTATGTTGTCATAATTTTTTATCATTAGTGTTATTTTAATTGAGGGGGGGCCGGGCCCCCTGGGCTCCCCCTGGCTACGCTTATGTGACAGCCTAACCACAAAATATAACAGCCATGTACAAATGTTTTTTCAAGGAGTATCACCTCTGGTTAGCATATACTGTATCTGATCACAGTCAATTAATATTTTGTGACTATGACTTAGTGACTTATACTTCGTAACTATGATCTGATGCCACTAACAGATGCAAGGCTACAGGCTACTTAGCTTTGCTAAAAAGTCACTGCTGGGATAATATAACACATTTGTAGGAGGGCCACTACCAGTATTACAAGTGTCCGGCAATATGTCAAGAAATTTGAATTAGCATTGAACAATATACAGCATGCAATAACTTTTAAACTAAAATAATTACTGTATAGCTTGTTAAAATTTTCAATTTCAAATGCGTTTAAAAACTCAAAATCGGAAAAACCGATTCATGGAAGAAAAATTGTTCATTTTATGCGGTACCGCTGGACAAAAAGGAAATTATTAAAATTTAAAATTTCAAATCAAATGTTCTATTATACTTGCTGCGTTGCTGTATTAGGTAACGTTTAGTGTGAGAAACTTCTAACGATTTTGCGAGATCCATCTCCGAGCCATTGCACCTGCTGGAAACAAAACTTTTTTTGGAGAAGGTTCGCAACCGTGTCAAACCGTTGGCAACACTGTGTCCGATTTGATCAGCCCGAGATTTGAATCTAAGACCTCCGCTCCAGAGACGAAGTAAAGTACCCAAGAATGTAATGTGAATGTTACAACCTTAGCCGGTAAATTTTCCACTTTTATTTAAACTAAATGAATAAATTTTCTGCTTTATTCTGAGCATGCTGAAACATACAACAAACTTAGATGTAATTTCATCAAATGTGGAAGCGGAAGCGTTTCGACACAATAAACTAGAAGCAGAAGAGCACTCGGCAGCGATAAATTTTATTTAAAGCCGGAAGTAGACGCGAAAAATCCTTAAAGTGAGAAAGCGAACTCGAAAGCGTGATACTTCAAGAGAAGCCTGGAAGCGGAAGCATTAATCCTTTAAGGTATCGTGGTACATCCGTGTACCATGAGTTTATTGTGCAGTTCCTCGTATGTTTTTGATATTTTTCAATCGCTTTGCGGATTTTTAGAATCCATTTAGTTTGAAACAACACTTTAAAAAAAAAGTTGGCAACTTATAAATATTTCTTTGTTTTTGAGTTCAGCAAAAATTGACACTTGAAGTGGTCCATAGGTAACAGTTTTGGAATGCAAGCAATAGTGGTATGGCAATTACATTTTTGCGCTTTTCAAGTTAATTCATTTAAAAAGAGCATGTAGTTTATCCCCATGAACGCTGCGCTTGAAATATTAGGTTTTAGTAAGTTTTTGAAAGCCTTATTTCCTTATGGTATACATATGTAGTATTGTGCTTCAAAGGATAAAAAAGAAAAAAAAGTTACGGCTTCAAAAGTTTTTATTCTTCATCAACAGCAAGCGTTAAACTCTTTTTGGCAAATGTTTTTGGTTGACAGGCTTACCAAAGAGTAATAAACTGCTAGTTTCAGCCTGTCTTGGTTACAGGTGTCAGCTTTTAGGCTAGCCTAGCCAGCATTTACAATACCGGTACAATTTCACATTACGATGATAACAACGGCCTATCGGTACATGAGCTCTATTTTACAAACTGCATTGGTGTACTGGGACCTATATTGGTTTTGGTAGTCTAGTACAGTGTACAGTAGCCTACAGCTGTAGATCTGGTATCACAGAAATCAAGTTCCTGCAGTACTATTCCATGTGTGGCACTTAAGTTGTGAATGGAGCCTGTCGTTTGAAGCCCACTGGACTACTCAAGCATTGATCCGAGTGATTTAATCTGCTGTCTGTTACATATTTTTGAACTAGCAGACAGTGGCTAAGTAATGAGTGTACACTACAGTAGGCCTAGTTATTTTATACAGCTAATTAGTTTTACTGGTAATACACTATTGCCAAATGCAGAAGAGTGTTTTTTCTAGGGTTTCACAAAGCGATTATGTGTTTTAGCTGGTTTGCAATAAAAATAGTTTTTGGCGATCAAATATTATTATATTTATGCTATAATCAAGTTGTGTACCTTAAGTTACTTCAATGTACTTGATACTGGTAGGCTACCGGTATGTCTAATAAAGCAAATAAAGCGTTTGAAGTCACTGATAAAGAGGTGAATCGAATTTTATTTGGTGATGACAGCGATGATAAAGAACAACTGCTTCTTGATGCTGAAGATTTAGAATTTCTTGAAAATGATCCTGATTGCGTTGGAAGCAATAATAATGTGGACAAAATTGAGGTTGTAATTGAACCTCCAGCTGGGAATGATATGAACACTGAGAAAACCAATGATCTTCAAAAAGCTTCTTTTTCAGTTTCAATACCTTCTCAAGAAGAACCTTCTTTTGAGTGGACAAAAACCCTTCCACAATCTTCAACTATTGATTCTAGTAATCACAATGCACCCGATACCAGGTCAAAATCGGAGGGGAGGGGGGCTAAAGCATCAAAAGTAATAATTTTTGCCAAAATTGTTAAGTATTAATGAGAAAATAAATTGGGTGGGGGCTTAGGTCCCTGACCCCCCCCGGGAACGCCAATGAGCACAAGAATTTTTATTAGGCAAATTTTGCAGTTGGTTATGACCGAAAAGCACTTTTGTTTACATCCTTTTGTGCTAATTCAAATTAATAGTGCAAATAATGCCGTATTCGTATGAAATGACAAAATTAACCTTTGAGGTATCGTGGTACACGGGTGTACCATGCCATATTATAAAAAATAAACAAAAAAATTAATTTTTTTTACCAAAAAAATTTTTTTTGAATCAATGTTAGTTAAAAAGCTCAATTTCCAACATGATAATCTGTCTGCAACTCATATGTACTTTAATGGGTTAAAAAACTAACCGCTTCCACATCCCTGGTCATAGGAAAAACAAACACACTAATATATTGCAATTGGGAAGGTATAAAAATGGTTTAACATAAATTTCAAAAATTAAAAACTATTTTTGAAAAAAACAAAAGAAAAAAGAGTTCAAAACTATTTGTATGCTTTTTTGATATTCGGCAGCAATGCCAGCCTGATGAGAAGTAACAAATAGATGTGGTAAAAGAAAGGGTCCGGTACATTTTGGAAATATGCCTGCAAGGACTGTAACGATTGTTTACACAGGATCTTAAGTCTGTATCATTGTTTAAATATCCGTTATCCTTTAAGATACACAGTTTTTTTTCAGTTTTTTGTGAAACATATCAAAGCGCTCTCAAACTGCTGACAGATCGACCCGAGAATTGAACACTATACCTCCAGTATCAAAAAAAGCAGGCAAAAACACTCAATTTTCAAATAGGGGTTGAAATCATTACCCATTAAAGACGTGAATAGAACATTGCGATGCTGCCAAACGAAGTAAAACTGTACGACGTGATGTCTCTGTGAACATATAACTAGTTTTAAGTAATTTGCTTCAAGAATAACTTTACTTTTTTAAGTTTCAAAAAACATCAAGTTAATGTAAAAGTTTTTCTTATTCTTTTCCAGTATGACAAATATCTGTGAAACCACAAACCTGCTTAGCTTATATGTTTGAAAATAAAGTATGCTTAAACTACAATCATTACTTCATATAATGACGAAATTGAAGTTTATCACTTGACAAATAAAAGCATATCGCGTATTGTATTACAACGAATTGTAAACATTGCAATGACAAAGAACTGTGCTGATCAACAAAGATGCTATAAAACGCATCCCCACAAAAGTGCAGTAAACAAACCTGGCAAAGTCATCATATTCGGGTCAGCTACATTGCTTGTGTAAATACTTTGTGTTGTCATTTTTAGACATTTTGAATAACTCAAAGATGTAATAATGCATCGCATGTTTTATGTAAGCTTCAAAAGCAGAGCAGCATTTCATTAATCATCTTGTTAAATGACATTTTAAAACTTATTCGGCTCTTTTCCAATGGAAGAAAAAGGACGTCAGGAGGAACTGAAACTTGCTCAACAATTAAAGGATAATTATTGCGAAGCTTTAAAAAATCAAAAATTTAAAGAATCAGAACCTAAGAAAGCTGCTGAAGTTTTGCACAAACTTGGACTCATCTATCGACAGCGAAGTCCGGACAAGATTTCCTTAATCCAAAGTTTTGGTTTGATCAATGCTGCGATTTTTAGAAATCCTTCTAATTGTCATATTAAATATGACCTTTCTGAATTGATTAAACATATTTTGATTCAAGCCAAAGCCAAAATACAAAATGCTGACTTAGTCACAAAATCTTGCAATTTAAAAAAATCAATAATCGATATAAGAAAGCAAATTGCACACCATTTGAAATGGAGTAAAACTTCTTTTAGTGAAAAAAGTTGGCACATTCAACTTCAAAAAACTAAAAAGATATTCGATATAATGCGAATAAATAGAACGATTGCCAACGAATACAAATCAATTATGGCTGACCTGAGCCAATTTTGTGAGAATGTCATGGGACCACCCCCTTGTGAATATGCCATTGTTGGAATGGGATCTTTGGCTCGCAATGAAATTACTCCGTACTCAGATTTCGAACATATTATACTTTTGAGTGACCACGCAAACTATGAATCACACTTGGAATACTTTCGCTGGTTTTCTGTTATTTTTCATGCAGTAATTTTGAATTTGCAAGAAACTATTATTCCAAGTTTAAACATTTACAGTTTAAACGACAAAGATTCTGAGTTGGGTGATTGGTATTTTGATGCGTATACACCACGAGGAGTCTCGTTTGATGGCATGATGCCACATGCTTGTAAGTTTCCGCTGGGAAGAACAAAACACACTGCAGCCAAACCATTTGAAACAGAACTTATCAAATCGGTAAGTCAAATGCTAAAATATCTGAGTTTTGAGGCAGATTTGAAAAATGGATATCATTTAGCACACATTCTGACAGAAACATGTTTTGTGTTTGGCAATGAGAAACTTTTCAATCAATTCGAAAAAGACGTTAAAATATATCTGGGCAGCAAATCAAAACAAGAAAGAATTGAAGAAGTCACTAAACAAGTGAAAGAAGATTTGGACAAATTTTCGGCAAGGTTTCGATTGGCTAAATTGAAAACATACAACTCAATCAACATTAAGCAGCTTGGATATCGGAGCAGCACAATATTCATTTCGGCATTAGCAAGACTTCATAATATTTCAGGCAAATCATGTTTCGATATTATCAAAAAAATGGCAAAACTTAAAGTAATCACAAAGAACGTCAAAGACAAAATGTCATACGCAATAGCAATTGCGTGCGAAATGCGACTGCAATTCTATATGGAAAAGAAATCACAATGTGACACACTCATCCAATTGAAACAAGAAGACAATATAATTGCAAAATTTTTGAAGATTGTAGGAGCTGCCAGCACAATCAGCTATTTTCAAATTGCGTATTGTTTGCAATGTGAGGTAGCAAAACAACTCAACCTCACCAAACTTCACTTTTATTCGGATCCCCAATTAATCAATTTCACAATAGGTGTCGCGTTTAAAATGACTAGTTTGCTTACAAACTTCACCACTGATCATTTGAAAATCTCCTGGAATTTGAAACAGTTTGATTTTGAAACTTGTATTGAGCAGCTGGAAAAAAACACTTGTTTTACTGTAAACACAAACGAGGAAGTTTCTACAATGAATACAAATTTAATGCAATGCTTAGCTGATCGTTTATATTCAACAAACATTATTGATGAAGCTTTGGAATTTTATCAACAACTGCTAGAAGAATACACAAACAAATCAAGCAATAAAAACAGAGACGAAAAAATTGCTCAGACCAACATTCAAATCGGTAACTGCTTGCATAAACTCGGACAAATAAAAGAAGCAACTAAAAATCATGAAAATGCACTTGAAATATTTCGAAACACAGCGCCAAATCAAGACCAAGATCGAAACATTTCTATGGCGTTAAACAGCCTTGGATTGTGTTTGATGGACATGCACCAATATGACGATGCTTTGACTCATTTGAAACAATCGCTTGAAATCTACAAAAATATATCACTCGATGTGCGGAAAGAAAATAATATTGCAGGGACACTGAATAACATCGGATCGTGTTTTAAGTACATGCACCAATATGATGATGATTTGATTCATTTCAAACAATCACTTGAAATCTACAAAAACATGTCGCCCTCCGTGCGCAAGGGCGATAATGTTGCAACGCCACTTAGTAACATTGGATTGTGTTTGATGGACATGCACCAACATGACGATGCTTTGATTCATTTCAAACAATCACTTGAAATCTACAAAAATATATCGCTCGATGAGCGTAATGACGGTAATGTTGCAGGGACACTTAATAGCATTGGAGTGTGTTTGATGAACATGCACCAATATGATGATGCTTTGATTTGTTTCAAACAATCAATTGAAATCTACAAAAATATATCACTCGATGTGCATAATGATGGTAATGTTGCAAGGATACTTAATGACAATGGAGTGTGTTTGAGGAACATGCACCAATATGACGATGCTTTGATTCATTTCAAACAATCACTTGAAATGTACAAAAATATATCACTCGATGTGCGTAATGACGGTAATGTTGCAAGGATACTTAATTACATTGGATCGTGTTTGATGAACATGCACCAATATGACGATGCTTTGATTCGTTTCAAACAATCACTTGAAATGTACAAAAATATATCACTCGATGTGTGTAATGACGATAATGTTGTCAACACACTTAATAACATTGGATTTTGCTTGACTGACATGCACAAACATGACGATGCTTTGATTCATTTCAAACAATCACTTGAAATCTACAAAAATATATCGCTAGATGTGCATGAAGACGGTAATGTTGCAGCGACACTTAGTAACATTGGATTGTGTTTGAAGGACATGCACCAACATGACGATGCTTTGATTCACTTCAAACAATCACTTGACATCTTCAAAAATGTATCATTTGACAAAAGTAATTTGGATAATGTTGCAAAAACATTTAATAACACTGGAATGTGTTTGATGAACATGCACCAATATGACGATGCTTTGATTCATTTCAAACAATCACTTGAAATGTACAAAAACAAATCACTCGATGTGCGAAATGACGATAATGTTGCAAGGACACTTCATAACATTGGATCGTGTTTGATGAACATGCACCAATATGACGATGCTTTGATTCATTTCAAACAATCACTTGAAATGTACAAAAACATGTCGCTCGATGTGCATAATGACGGTAATGTTGCAAGGATACTTAATAACATTGGAGTGTGTTTGAGGGACATGCACAAGCATGACGATGCTATGATTCATTTCAAACAATCACTTGAAATCGACAAAAACATATCGCTAGATGTGGGTAATGATGGTAATGTTGCAGCGGCACTTCGTAACATTGGATTGTGTTTAAAGGACATGCACCAATATGACGATGCTTTGATTCATTTCAAACAATCACTTGAAATGTACAAAAACATATCACTCGATGTGCATAATGACGGTAATGTTGCAAGGACACTTCATAACATTGGATCGTGTTTGATGAACATGCACAAACATGAAGATGCTTTGATTCGATTCAAACAATCACTTGAAATCTACAAGACTATATCGCCTGATGTGCGTAATGACGATAATGTTGCAAGGACACTTCATAACATTGGAGTGTGTTTGATTAACATGCACCAATATGACGATGCTTTAATTCATTTCAAACAATCACTTGAAATCTACAAAAAAATGTCGCTCGATGTGCATAATGACAGTAATATTGCAAGCATACTTAATGACATTGGAGTGTGTTTGATGAACATGCACAAACATGACGATGCTTTGATTCACTTCAAACAATCACTTGAAATCGACAAAAATATATCGCTCGATGAGCGTAATGGCGATAATGCTGCAGCAACATTTTTTAATATTGGATTGTGTTTGATGAACATGCATCAATATGACGATGCTTTGATTCATTTCAAACAATCACTTGAAATCGACAAAAATGTATCACTCGATGAGCATAATGACAGTAATGTTGCAAGGATACGTAATAACATTGGATCGTGTTTGATGAACATGCACAAACATGACGATGCTTTGATTCATTTCAAACAATCACTTGAAATCGACAAAAACGTATCACTCGATGTGCGGAATGACGGTAATGTTGCAGCGACACTTAATAACATTGGATCGTGTTTGATGAATATGCACCAATATGATGATGCTTTGATTCATTTCAAACAATCACTTCAAATCTACAAAAATATATCGCCTGATGTGCGTAATAACGATAATGTTGCAAGGACACTTAATAACATTGGATGTTGCTTGACTGGCATGCACAAACATGACGATGCTTTGATTCATTTCAAACAATCACTTGGAATCGACAAAAATGTATCACTCGATGTGCGTAATGACGGTAATGTTGCAAGGACACTTAATAACATTGGATCGTGTTTGATGAAGATGCACCAATATGACGATACTTTGATTCATTTCAAACAATCACTTGGAATCGACAAAACTATATCGCTTGATGTGCGAAATGACGGTAATGTTGCAAGAACACTTTATAACATGGGAGTGTGTTTGATGAACATGCACCAAAATGACGATGCTTTGATTCATTTCAAACAATCACTTGAAATCTACAAAAATTTATCACTCAATGTGCGAAATGACGGTAATGTTGCAAGGACACTTAATAACATTGGATCGTGTTTGATGAAGATGCACCAATATGACGTTACTTTGATTCATTTCAAACAATCACTTGGAATCGACAAAAATATATCGCTTGATGTGCGAAATGACGGTAATGTTGCAAGGACACTTAATAACATTGGATCGTGTTTGATGAACATGCAAAAACATGAAGATGCTTTGATTCATTTTAAACAATCACCTAAAAGCTACAAAAATCCATCGCCAGATGTGCGCAATGACGGTAATGTTGCAGCGACACTTAATAACATTGGATTTTGCTTGACTGACATGCACAAACATGACGATGCTTTGATTCATTTCAAACAATCACTTGAAATCTGCAAAAATATATTGCTCGATGTGCGTAATGTTGCAGGAACACTGAATAACATTGGATCGTGTTTGATGAATATGCACCAATGTGACGATGCTTTGATTCGATTCAAACAATCACTTGAAATCTACAAAAATATATCGCCTGATGTGCGGAATGACGGCAATGTTGCAAGGACACTTCATAACATTGGATCGTGTTTGAGAAACATGCACCAATATGACAATGCTTTGATTCATTTCAAACAATCACTTGAAATGTACAAAAACAAATCACTCGATGTGCGAAATGACGATAATGTTGCAAGGACACTTCATAACATTGGATTGTGTTTGATGAACATGCACAAACATGAAGATGCTTTGATTCGTTTCAAACAATCACTTGAAATCAACAAGACTATATTGCCTAATGTGCATAATGACGATAATGTTGCAAGGACACTTCATAACATTGGAGTGTGTTTGATGAACATGCACCAATATGACGATGCTTTGATTCATTTCAAACAATCACTTGAAATCGACAAAAACATGTCGCTCGATGTGCATAATGACAGTAATGTTGCAAGCATACTTAATGACATTGGAGTGTGTTTGATGAACATGCACAAACATGACGATGCTTTGATTCACTTCAAACAATCACTTGAAATCGACAAAAATATATCGCTCGATGAGCGTAATGGCGATAATGCTGCAGCAACATTTACTAATATTGGATTGTGTTTGATGAACATGCATCAATATGACGATGCTTTGATTCATTTCAAACAATCACTTGAAATCTACAAAAATATATCGCTCGATGAGCGTAATAACAGTAATGTTGCAAGGACATTTAATAACACTGGATTGTGCTTGATGAACATGCACCAATATGACAATGCTTTGATTCATTTCAAACAATCACTTGACATCTACAAAAATGTATCGCTTGATGAGCGTAATAACGGTAATGTTGCAAGGACATTTAATAACACTGGATTGTGTTTGATGGACATGCACCAAAATGACGATGCTTTAATTCATTTCAAACAATCACTTGAAATGTACAAAAACATATCATTCAATGTGTGTAATGACGGTAATGTTGTCAACACACTTAATAACATTGGATTTTGCTTGACTGGCATGCAGAAACATGACGATGCTTTGATTCATTTCAAACAATCACTTGAAATCTACAAAAATATATCGCTAGATGTGCATAATGACGGTAATGTTGCAGCGACACTTAGTAACATTGGATTGTGTTTGATGGACATGCACCAATATGACGATGCTATGATTCATTTTAAACAATCACTTGAAATCTACAAAACTGTATCGTTTGACAAAAGTAATTTGGACAATTTTGCAAAAACACTTAATAACACTGGATTGTGTTTGACTGACATGCACCAAAATGACGATGCTTTGATTCATTTCAAACAATCACTTGAAATGTACAAAAACAAATCACTCGATGTGTGTAATGACGGTAATGTTGCAAGGACACTTCATCATATTTGATCGTGTTTGATAAACATGCACCAATATGATGATGCTTTGATTCATTTCAAGCAATCACTTGAAATCGACAAAAATATATCGCTAGATGTGCGTAATGAGTGTAATGTTGCAGCAACACTTCGTAACATTGGATCGTGTTTGATGAACATGCACCAATATGACGATGCTTTAATTCATTTCAAACAATCACTTGAAATCGACAAAAATATTTCGCTCGATGAGCGTAATGACGATAATGTTACAAGGATACTTAATAACATTGGAGTGTGTTTGAAGAACATGCACAAACATGATGATGCTTAGATTCATTTTAAACAATCACTTGAAATCAACAAAAATCCATCGCTAGATTGCACAATGGCAATAATGTTGCAGCGACACTTAATAACATTGGATCGTGTTTGATGTACATGCACCAATATGACGGTGCTTTGATTCGTTTCAAACAATCACTTGAAATCGACAAAAATATATTGCTCGATGTGCATAATGACGGTAATGTTGCAAGGACACTTCATAACACTGGATCGTGTTTGATGAATATGCACCAATGTGACAATGCTTTAATTCATTTCAAACAATCACTTGAAATCGACAAAAACATGTCGTTCGATGTGCATAATGACGGTAATGTTGCAAGAACACTTTATAACATTGGATCGTGTTTGATGAACATGCACAAACATGACAATGCTTTGATTCATTTCAAACAATCACTTGAAATCGACAAAAATATATCGCTCGATGTGCGTAATGACAATAATGTTGCATCGACACTTAATAACATTGGATTGTGTTTGAGGAACATGCACCAATATGACGATGCTTTGATTCATTTCAAACAATCACTTGAAATCGACATAAATGTATCACTCGATAAGCGTACAGACGGTAATGTTGCAGCGACACTGATTAACATTGGATTATGTGTGATGAACATGCAGCAATACGACGATGCTTTGATTCTTTGAAACAATCACTTGAAATCGACAAAAATAAATCGTTTGGTGAGTGGAATGGCAGTAATGTTGCAGGGACACTTCGTAACATTGAATTGTGTTGGATGAACATGCACCAATATGACGATGCTTTGATTCATTTTAAACAATCACTTGAAATGTACAAAAATATATCGCTCGATGAGTGTAATGACAGTAATGTTGCAAGGACACTTCATAACATTGAATTGTGTTTGGGGGACATGCACAAACATGACGATGCTTTAATTTATTTCAAACAATCACTTGAAATCCAAAAAGATCTATTGCTCGATGAGCGTAATGAGATTAATGTTACAACGACACTCAATATCATTGGTAAATTTTCGATTGAATCGCAGCCGCACAATGAAGCTCTGTTTTATTTCAAGCAGGAGCTTAGCATTTATGAAAACTTAGCTTCAACTGATTAAACCTTGTTCAACATTGCAAATGTTTGAGATAGGATTAATGATTGTTACTCAGCGATTCGATGCAGAGTTAAAGCTTCTATTACGTTATACCCTAAATTTTTGCTTCATCTTTAAAAAAGTTCATTCATACGAAACATTTAACTCAACATAATGATCAGAATTTAGGCAATTTTGAAAAAAATTGCAACATGTTATAGTATTAAGATTGCAGAAACGCATGTAGAAACGAAATTCTGCTATCTTCCGTTTTTCTTGAAAAAAGTACCAAAAGACGTTTAGTTTTTGTCAATTGAAGTTTGTATGAGTTTTATTCGTTTAAAAGTTAACGATTAAATTGGTCTTTCCATTTTGAAGTTTAACTCTTTTAGGTTTATATTGCAGTGGGGACGGAGAGCAATATCGATCTTGTTTTGTCGTGTTTTTGTTTTTGTTTTTTTGGGAGAAAGAGCAAAACAATTTTGAACAACAATATAATTTAGATCTAGTTTACATTAAACCAAACTTATTTACCAATAATCCCTGAAATTTTGAAGTTTCTACAGCAAAAGAAAATGTTTCAATTTGCTGTAATGTTCACTCAACATGGCGTCAAAAGACGTTTTTGCAATCAAATGTTGAGGAAAAGTTTTGTAATAGTCGTCTTGTGGCTTTGCTGCATTTGATGAAATGAACTGTTTTGTTGGAATCATTGTTGCATCCTCATTTGGCTCATACCGTTTCTCGTATTCAAGTATTGCTGTGTACTTTTGGGAAGTAAATTGTTCAAGTATTCAATGATGTTTGATCTGTTCAAATGTGACTTCTATGTCATCACCATTTCAAACAAGTTAGAGCCTAAGATGCCATTCCCCAACACAATTGCCCTTATCGTTACGTTAAGCGTTGGTGCTGTTAAAAATACATAGCTGTAGGTACAATAGTTACAGTTCAGACAACGTACGTATTAGAACATCAAAATGCTTAATCTAATACTATCTGTTTTAACTTTAAGAATTTTTTTAGAATATTCTGATATGCTTGGGACTTATATACTTGCAGGAGTAGTTGTTTTTAGGCAAAACAAGCGCTGTTGTGATTTTAATTAAGGATTTTACTGCGTAATAGTTATAGTTCCATACGTTTTTTTAGCAGTTGAATGATTAGTTTTGTTGAAAATTATTGGAATTCGTGCAAAACTTTGATAAATGATTAGTCTGTGTCATGACATCATTGCTTTTGTCTTTCGAAAGATAGTCAAACGGTGTTATAACTGACCCTACAAAGCCCAAATGTGCATCGAAACGATCCCCCTCCCCCTTTCACACATTTTGCAGTTTCGTTGTGAAGCAGCTACGCTACGATCATGAAATTTTCTTTTTTTTCCAAAAATTTACTGCTTCCACTATTATTTGCAAAACCATTACTGTATGACAAAAAATAGTCTCAGAGTTATTACACGATTGTGAAGGTCGACTTTGTGACTTGGCGTTTTTAGCAAAATTTTTAGCAATTTAGCGAAATCCTGTATATTCTGATTAATTTCACGCTATTTTTTGAACAGTATTAATTTTTTGCGATTTCCAAATGTCACACGATTTCTAGAAGAACGTCTCGTGAGAGATTTACTTTAAATATTAGCCAAAGAATGTTCAGGTTAATTTTTTGGAGTAGTTTGTTATTAAGTTTGACTTAAAGTTAATTTCATCCGAATTAAAAGATATTTTCTTTGAAGGGATTCATCACAAAAAAACCAAGAAGGGGACCAAAAATGCCCCCCCCTCATGCAAAATAGGGTTAAAACTTAAAAAAACTTGAAAATTAACCAATTTCATTCAAACTTGCAGTTTAGTTTTTATGAAAAAAAAACAATACCATTTGTGTAATTGCATGCCAGTCACTTTTAGTAAAATGGTTTGATAACAATGCCATATATACCAAAATTTAATGTTTGTGAAAACTTGGAAACCAATACTTTGATAAAATTCCAAACTATAACGTCTTTAAATATTTGCTGATGTCAATTGCTGTAAATTGTAATGTTTTTTTATACTCAATTTGTAATTTGACTGTTCACTTTTTGATTTATCCTTCATCTTTGCTTCAATAAAAAAATGTTTTGTAGCTGTGATTTTGTAATATTTAAACTGCAAGTTTTCAGAAAGCATAATATTTTTTTATCCGTTAGCAATTATTCTGAAATAGTAAATTTTTGTCCGAGACAACTCTTTTATTTGGCACATTTGAAATTGCCCTAAATCACGGCCATTTAATGCTTCATCACGGCTTAATATCTTCAACTCCAAACAAGAGTATTCTCCAGCCAGCTTTTTTCAGCAAAATCAGACTGCAACGCTACTAATAAAATTAATTAACCTATATTTTTCGAGCTATTTTTACAACATTGTGATTTTTAACTATAGCTTTAAATAAAACCAGGTTCATCTTTTATTGATTGGGTAGCCTTGAAAAAGCTGTTTTAAGGTTTAAACGCTTTCGTCTAGCTCTCTTCAGAAACCATCGCTATAAAAAGATAAAATGAAAAAAAAAACAATGCGGATTCATTTATAAAAGCAGAGAAAATCGCTGATTGGTCAAATAATCATCGCTGATTGGTTGATTTGTGTCGTTTCGTTTGCGTACAGAAGTAGTGCTTGTGTGTTGATAAGAAAAACTAACTTTTATCAAGATAGATGCTGATTGGATCAGATCGTTGTGTTTCGTTTGCGTAAGAAAAATAGATGACCTTGTGATAAATCTAAAATAAAACCTAAAACAGAATTTGGTTTGTTAAATTGTTAAGTTTCGTATGCGTTCGAATTATCAATGAATTAATTGAAGGGAATAAACAAATTCCTTTTGCCTGCACAATTCTGGTTTTAAAATCCGAATGAGTGTTGCTTCCAGTGTACATAGGTAAAATTGCGTTCTTGCTTTAGCCAGAATAGAAAACTGGTTGGTGTTGAAGTTGTTGGCACAGGTTTGGTTTTGCAGAAGATGTTGTCCAATGGCGGAATTACAGTTAATTTCTGTTGAAGTCTTTTTGCAATTTCGTTGTGGTTGGAATTTCTGTTGTTGGTGTCCGGTTCTAATACTTTTAGGGATATGTTGATTGATTCTATCCTGCAGTCTTTGGGTTGTACGACCCACGTACCGACAATCACAGTGGCACACGTATTGATACACGATCATACTTTGTTGCGTGGTGGGCAGGACATCCTTATGGACAGCACAAAGAATCTTCTTAGTAGAAAAAATGACGCGTGGATCTACTGCTCCATAACATTGATTAACTGCTGATTTGGAAAGCTTTTCAAATTTTTGAGACACTTTGCCAATCCATGGGAGCCGAAGGTAGACGGGGCATTTTTGAGGTCCTTCTTTCTTTGCTGAATTAAATTTAGAGATTTTCTTTGAAATGCTGGTGTTGATTATGTATTCAGGATAACCATTATTGAGCAGAATGGCACGAATTTGATCAAGCTTTTGTTGAAGTTTTGATTTAGAACAGATTTTTAAAGCTTGATGTACGAGAGTGCCAATTAAATTAGTTTTCCGTTTCGTCGGTCCAAAAGAATCCCAGCGTAAATATTGTCCGGTGAAAGTTGGTTTCCTGTAAATAGAAGTAAAAAATTGTTACCACTCTTTTCAATAAAAACATCTAGAAATGGCAAAGATTGATTCGCTTCTTTTTCAAAAGTGAAGTGTAATGCTGGATGTAAAGAGTTTATACTGGAGAGAAATTTATCGCAGTCTGATTCCAATTTGGAAAGAACAAAAGTATCATCGACATATCGATAATAAACCGTAGGCTTGTTTGTGGTTTGGAAGAGTTGCTGTTCATAAAATCCAACAAAGATATTGGTAAGTGCAGGTCCCAGAGGGCTTCCCATAGAAATTCCATCTATCTGTTTGTACGTAATGTTATTGAAGTTAAATTCCACTGAGCTGGTAGCAGTGTTCATTAATTCAATAAAAATATCTTTAGAAAAGGGGGGAGAATTTTGCTCATTTTCATATAATTTATTGGCACAAATTTGAATAGTTTCGGTCAAAGGAACGTTAGTAAAGAGACTTGAAATATCAAAAGAACGTAAATAAGAATTTTCAGTTGAAATGGGAAGTTTTTGAATTTCTTCAGCAAAAGTAAAAGAATCTAAAATACAGTAATTAGAATAAAAGTTAAGAACCGGTTGGAGTAATGTAGCAAGAAATTTAGCCAGTTCGTGTTGAGCAGAGTTAATCATGGATAAAATAGGTCGAAGAGTAAAGTTCGGTTTGTGAGTTTTTGGTAGTCCATAGAGCCTCGGTCTTTGCGCGCCAGTGGGACGAATAGCCTTGTAGACGGATTCCGGTAATTCATCGCTGTTGTATAGTTGTAGTAATCGTCTTTGTAGTTTGCTTTCAATTTTTGCTGTGTTGTCGTTTGCGTTACAGGGACCAATACGTTGAAACTTCTTGTTATAATCGAGAATTTTGCCCATTTTCAAAACGTGATCTGATTTGTCCAAAATAACCACACCACTTCCTTTGTCGAACAACACCAACAACAGAAATTCCAACCACAACGAAATTGCAAAAAGACTTCAACAGAAATTAACTGTAATTCCGCCATTGGACAACATCTTCTGCAAAACCAAACCTGTGCCAACAACTTCAACACCAACCAGTTTTCTATTCTGGCTAAAGCAAGAACGCAATTTTACCTATGTACACTGGAAGCAACACTCATTCGGATTTTAAAACCAGAATTGTGCAGGCAAAAGGAATTTGTTTATTCCCTTCAATTAATTCATTAATAATTCGAACGCATACGAAACTTAACAATTTAACAAACCAAATTCTGTTTTAGGTTTTATTTTAGATTTATCACAAGGTCATCTATTTTTCTTACGCAAACGAAACACAACGATCTGATCCAATCAGCATCTATCTTGATAAAAGTTAGTTTTTCTTATCAACACACCAGCGCTACTTCTGTACGCAAACGAAACGACACAAATCAACCAATCAGCGATGATTATTTGACCAATCAGCGATTTTCTCTGCTTTTATAAATGAATCCGCATTGTTTTTTTTTCATTCTATCTTTTTATAGCGATGGTTTCTGAAGAGAGCTAGACGAAAGCGTTTAAACCTTAAAACAGCTTTTTCAAGGCTACCCAATCAATAAAAGATGAACCCGGTTTTATTTAAAGCTATAGTTAAATTCTGTACCACCAATCAATTATTTATTGTGATTTTTGATAGTCAATAGCATCAGCATTATTTTGATATTCGCAGCAAATAAAAAACAAAAACTGGACAATGTGAAAAGCTTTAACAAAAGAAAAGAAAACATAAAATGAAATATACTATATAATACGAGATGTTTCTATGTGAACTTAATCGAATTTTACACGAGTAGGGGGAGTTGGGGCATTTTTCCTCATCTCGGTTTTGTCGTGAATAATCCCCTCAACAAAAAAATATTTTTATTTCAATTGAACTTGACTTTGAGTGATATTGCGTTACAAGTAAGTAACTCATGAAAATTTGAAGTTGTTAAGGTAATAAGAAATTTACAAATTTTGAGGTTTTTCGAAGTCCCTTACCGTAATCTGAGCATTTTTGGCCAATATTCAAGCTAAACGTCATCAGACGTTTTTGCAAAGTAATTAATTTCACTTTTAATATGGCCGTGACGTCATCAACTCAAAACTAGTTTTCCTAAAAAATATGGGTGAAGTCCAACTTGTATACTAAGTTAGATGTACTCGTTTTATTTGATTTAGGAGTTAGAATGAGAGAATTGTTTCCTTCCCTCCCCCCTTAAGTTTGATGTACTCATGACTTCTGGTTTAGGAGTTAGATAGAGGAAATTTTTTCCCTTACCTCCTTCCCGTGTAAAATGCGGTGGTCAAATACCCGTATAAAATAAGGTTAAGTCGTTTACTCTCTATAGAAGAACCATGGTGTTTGGAATATGCGAAAAACGTTAGAAATATTTATAGAGCCTAATTCAGTTTACGAAAATTAAACTTGAAATGTTTTTTACGTAGTTTACTTGCAAAGCTGACTTTAAGGCAGTGCAACATCATGTCTTGATTTTTTACGCATTTTTGTGTCCTTTATACAATGTCAATTGAACTAGTTTTTTTGGTGTGCTGGTGGTTGTATGTTAGATGTTAGCTTCATTGGTGTTTTTTGACGCTATGTTATTTTTCTTGGACGTTTTGTGACACATTTTAGCTGCCTGAAAAGGTTTTATGCCACATTTAAGTGCACTGATGCTTTTATATTCATTCATGGGTAATTTGTATAACCTTTTCGCCTACAAGATGTGTACAACTGTACACATTCAACTTTGTTGTCTTTTTACGTACTGTAGTCCATAAACGTATCAGTTTGGTACGCTATTTATTCATTTATTAGGTTTATCAGCATTTATAATAAACTGAGAAATTTTGATTTGAATTCAAAATTTTGAAAAAAATTTTTGAGGTTCTTTTGGGTTATAAAGTAGAAGTGTTTTTGTTGCCCCTTTGCACTCTTGTTGTGAAGTTGCCAAATTTGCAAAATTATGAATAAACGTATAGAAAACATCAAAGTTTTGTTTGAAAGTTCGATTCAAACAAAATTAAACTCTACAGGTGGCAATAATTTTTTGAAATTTACTGTGTATATGGTACACATGGCGTGCCAACTCATATAAATTATAGTTTTTCTGCATATTTTAAACTTCCATAATTGTGATTTACTGTACTTTGTTTTGCTGTAGCACATTACTTTGGAAAATTCGCAATTTTTTTGATGAGTAAAACACGCATGGCGGTTTTTAAAACTTACTGTAATTGGGTTCAGCTTGTGCCTTAAGTACCTTTCTTTGGCGGTCCATGTCCACTATACAGTCATTCTGCTCTAATTCTTGCTTTGCGTTAAGCAACTGCATAAAGACTTGCCATTTTTGTCAGTCATCTTTGTAATGGACTTACATTTTTTCTTCTTTTTTTGCTTTCCTCAGCCCCACATCTCTACTGCCAAAGTTTCTCGGGAACGTCTATGGACTCATGTTTCCTAATTCTCAGACTGTGCCCTTGTCGGTTTGCAATGGGTCCCGGCAGGCCATGCTGGCCTTTTGACAATGAGTTTGCTGATCGTTGGCTAAAGTGGGAGCCTTCCTGCCCGCTTATGATTAATTCTTTGCCTTTTTTTCCTGTGGTTCTACGCAACAGGTGAAAGCCTAATTTGATACTCCCGACTATACTTGGAAAGGCAACCATATGTTTTCTTATCTAAATTGCCAATGCTACGTCTTTTTTCAAAGAAAAACATTCCTGTTTTTCCCCACATACATTAGGAACTTTTTTGCTTTTGCTGCATTGCTATGTTCACAGAATCCTGTTAACTTTGTTGGATTAGCTGTAAGAAGAACACTATTTGAAGTGTCTTTGGGCATAAGCAGAATCTATTCTAAATCATCTTTCTTATTGTCCTATTTCTGAGCTTTTACATAGAGTAATTTTTGGCTCTTCTTCTAATTTTGAACTTCTGTTCAGGCCTTGTGTTGTGGCCCAAATGTTGGGTCTCCGCGGAGTTACTCTCCGTGGCCCCATCCCTCCAAAAAGCTTGAGGAGCACCACCATTACCATGACCCTTCAACGAAAACACTCCAACCAAACTTAGATATATGATTTGATCAGTTTGGTATGTTCCGCTGGCAATTAGTTGATGCTTTGTGCCAATAGAGTAAGATGGAAGGTTTGCTAAGAACAAAGTCGCACAATACGATGTGTTTATGTGTTTAAACTTCGTACAACCGCAGATAAAATTGCTTTACATCTTTTCATGTTAGATATCTTGATAATGGATTTTTCAGCTACTAACTTGAATAATATTTTTGCTAAATGGTTGGTTAACGTTTTAATCTGGGTCTCATCAAATATTCATCTATAAACGATATGGCTGTTTTAAAACCAAGATAGTTTGCCGGGAACAAAATAAAAATAAAAATTGTACGAAATATATGGTTGGCACTCAATGTGTACAATGGTGCACACAATAGTACAATTGGTACACAAATACAATGGTACAGTACAATGGTACACTCAATGTGTACAATGGTACACACGCTTTTGCATATTTGTAACATCTGAGCCAAAATTAAAATTGAATATTGTTTCAGTGAATACACTTATTGCAAAAACACAAAAAATAACTTTTTGAATACATCTTTCACATATCGTGTACGAAAAGAGTATGAACAAATTTCTCTGCGTCTATCTGACCAATCAACGCCTAAAACCGTTTTTTGTGTTTGCTCGCAAGTCAACGATTTGTCTGATTCGTCAGACAACGATTTGTCTGCTTGGTCCGAATGGACAATAAAGGGAAAGTGTCTTTCCCAACGACGCATTGCTAGTTCAGGAATCAAACCGGTAGTTAGTAACTGAGTTGTAAGTCGGCCCGGGCTTTTCGGGTCGGGTTCAGACCGGTTTTGGGTTGTGTTCGGGCCTAAAGTTGAGAAAATTTTGGGCTTACAGTAATTCGGGTCTGAAACGTACTTTTTGTCTTAGGCACAATAAAATATAATCGAAATAACCTAGCAATAACTCTTGCATTTTTTAGACCTTATTTAACTCTCGTTTTTTTTCGGGTATGATTTGGATTCAAATTAGTTTTCGGGTTTGGGTCGGGCTCGGGCTTATATTTTTGGGTTCGGACCGGAACTACTCAGCACGTTTACAACTTTGGTTCGTAACTTTCGATTAAATAGCCCGAAAACCTACAGAAATACTGAGCTTTGCCGCTGTCACTGAGGGTTTCAGGCTCAATATTTACTTACTGATGGCACGTGGAGCGGTTTATCTGCAGAGGTGATTTTGCAGCGCACTTTAACACTAGCAACCCGGAAATTTCTCCCTACCTGGAAGGACGGTAGCGGTCATTTTTGACCGGTTGCCAGTAAATCAGTTTGTAAGCAGTTTTTTTGTTGTTGTTTTAACTAATTCTTCAACATGGTTTATCATACACATTCGTTTTGATGATTGTTAGGTAGCTTAAAGTGTCGGTTTAACGAGGTTTCAAACAATTAGGTAAATTCTGGGTAAAAGAGGTATTTAGAAAATTAAAAAAAAAACTAAAATTTCATCACCAAAACTGCCATAAATGAAAAAACAAAGTTGTTCCTGAGTCACCAATTTCCGGAAAATGATCAGTTTTGCATGATTCGGAATAACAAGGTTCCATTATATGATGATAAAATAACTCAAATTAGCATATTTTTTGAATTTTATGCAGCATTAAATCATTCTATTGAAACACAACAGAACACTTTTTCAATTTTAATGTTTATAATTTTTGCATGTCACGATTGTCAATTTTTCAAATGTGTGTTTGCCGCAATAGACTTTTCCACAATTTCGGTAACTTGATACCGATTTGTTGCCTCATGGTGTAAATCGACATTCTTTGCTTTTTCTGCTTCTTTGAACCTCGACAGGGTTTGAAGTACTGAGTGCTTTAGTTGAAACTTGGCGCGGAGCTGATGAATCCATGCCATCTTTTAACTTGCAAAGCTCTTTTATGAGCTTCAGTAGAAACTGCCTCTTTGTCAACTTTGTTTTTGCAACAAGGGAGTAAATGATGAATGAATTGATGCACGCGCAATCAAGGATAATGAAAAATACTGCAACAGGCCATCGCCTGCTTAAACTCTCGCACGTTAGATATCTAGCCATTTGATCAAGCACATCAACGCCTACCTTAGACTTATTGTAATTCTGCACAGTTTCTGGCAGCTTCTTTTTGTGGCTCTCATCAACTTTTATGTGTTTGTGCGTTGAACTCAAGATGCAAACGATTTTCTTTTTTTTAGCCTTGTACACTGTCAAGCTGCAATCAGATGCAGAAGAAAAGGTCTCAGAATTATGCTATAGTTTGTCTTTCATCAAGGACTCCGTGTTGTTCGGCACCCCTCGTCGTTGTTTTCTAATAGTTCCTAAGATGGTTGTTTTCGTTGTCATCAATTCTTCTGCTAACTTTAAGCTTGTAAAGTAATCATCAGTGGTCACGTTGTAATCTTTTCCAACGTACGGTTACAATAGATTTGAGCAAACATCTACCGGGAGATCTGTACATCTTTTTTGAGTGGGGTCTTTTCCTAAATATGGTTTTCCATTGCATAAGTATTTTGTCAGCGCATCAGCCAATAGCCAAAACTTTATACCAAATTTGTTTGGCTTATTTGCCATGTACTGAATAAACGGGTATCTAGCTTTGCAAAGAAAAAATTGTTCGTCAATAGTCAAATCAAAGTTCGGTATGTAATACTTCTTACAGTTTTCTATAAAACTATATCATACCTCAGAAATTAAGCAAAACTTGTACTGAATAAAGGGGTATCTAGCTTTGCAAAGAAAAAATTGTTCGTCAATAGTCAAATCAAAGTTCGGTATGTAATACTTCTTACAGTTTTCTATAAAACTATATCATACCTCAGAAATTAAGCAAAACTTGTCGGTTTCTCTCGTTTGTCTGCTTCTCTGGAAATCATCAAACCTCAAATGTTTCATAAATTTTGCGTTCCTATCACGACTCATGGTATTTCGGAAAATCGGTTGTCCCCAGTCTTTGCTCCAAAGCTGTTTGATCAGAGTGTTTCTTCCAACCAACACACATCGAGCAAGTTCGAGACCAATGAAACTCTCCAGTTCATCCAAGTGCAAATTGAAATCGCTATCATCAATTTTTCCGTGGTTGATCATGTGCTTTTGAAAACACTTCAGGATGTGTTCGTCAATAAATAAGTGAAAAGCACTGCAATGGCTACCGTGCACAATGTACCTGTGGCAATATGATGTTGGAACAGGACGCTCTGAAAACACAATAGCTGCTCAGGCTTTTCCTACAGCTGTAGCATCTGTTATATTTTTCCAAAGAGTTCCATTTCGTGCTCTCAACTGGCCAGGAATGTCTGGAGAAGCAGAGGCATTATTATTACTTCCAAAAGGGGTGTCTAATGTAGCAGTAGATGATGAAGCCGGGATGTCTTCATCGCTGTCTGTATCACTATCAGATAATTCACATGCAGCAACGTAAGTGGGAATAAAATCTTTATCTTGCAGTTCATTTTTTTTCTCTTCATCACACGAATCATCAAGCTGATCTGTTCGGAGCCGTTGTAGCACTTGATGCACAGAATAGTTGTTTCCGCGAGCCATAACAATGCTTGAAAACAAATGAGCGATAAATGAAAGCTAAAGTAGCTACTAAACTCAGCTACGTACAGATATCTGTATTAACAAAGATATATTGGCTAGGAATAATGATACAGCAGCCTCGTACAGCAAAATGAACATGCTAAATATCTGAGCAGTAAGGTAAATTACTCACTATCTACATTATGTGCAACTGCTAAGCATTGTGCTGCTAAGATAGTCCTTGCAAACTATAAACTACTAAACAGCTAGTAAAATGGAACTGTCTGGAGTTAGACTATATCAAACAATAACAGAAACAAACCTCTTCGCACTTCTCAGAAGTATATCAGGTCAACTATTGACGTTTTGTTGCTTGAGACCATGGAGTTAGAATTTATCCAGCAATAACAGCATCAAACCTTTTCGTACTTCTCAGTCGTAAATCGTAAATCAGGTCAACTGCTATTGCATTGTTGCTTGAGACCATTGTTACTATTTTTCTCACGCTTTCGTTCGTACTTGCGAGACAGATAAATTCTTAGGTAAAGGACCGGTCATTTTTGACCGGTCCGGGCTTCTAGGTAGGTGTACAAATTACTCCGTCTACAAAAGGGATAAACAAAAATATCTTGAAGCTGCTAAAAGTTCATTCAATGTTTGGAAAAGTCAAGGAGTATGAGTGTGCAAATCGCAACAGCGCGAAAAATATTGAACGTCAAACTTCAAAACCGGTCAAAAATGATCGGTTCGGGCTTTTAGTGTTAATGGCGCTGCTAGTTTATGGAGTCGGGAAAAGCAGCAGATAACATAATTCAAGTTACTAAGTTTGTTACGGGTTAATAACGATTAATTTGATGCTTGATTTTAAAGTTTTTTGTGTTTTGCCTGAGAATCGAAACTATATTTTATTAGATTGTGACATGGTATTTTTGTTTATTGCTTGGTGTTTATTCAAATATATTGACATCATACTGTAGTAATTCGAAACTTGAAGTTTACTCCTGTTTACAGTATCTTGAGTTTACAGTAGAAGCTAAGATCAAATTTGAAAAAATATATGCTATATATTGTTGAAAATTTTATTAAAATATTTTGACTTTTGCAAGATGAAGGACCTGAGTTCGGTTTTAAATGAATTTTAACTCCTGTGCTATTGCTGCTATAACAACCGAACTGCAGTAAATAGTCAAAGGTGCAAACAGGTACAATTCTATGCTGTGCAGTATGCACTACACAATACAAACAGGCAGATTAAGACACACTAGGCTGCCTAGAAGTTACAGCTTCGGATTAGACCGCGTAATCGTAGACTATTATGAAGTACTGTAGATGACCGTATCGAAAAAACACAGACACATTCTCCTTGTTCAGCTCTAATTTGCGCAAACGAAAAGCATCAACGAAGACATGCAACATCTCAGTTGTTGTCACCAGGAATATAAGTTAAATTAAGTTTAATAGCTCAACTGGTGGGGCAGAAAACTTTGTTGCCAACGTTTCGATAGGCTATGCTCATGGCATTAACTACTTATCATTGTCAAGGTTCGAATGCAAAGTTAAAAACAAACGTACGATAGATGCAAAAATTACGTCACAAAATGAATCATACGTTAACGTAAAAATTATAACGAATTGGAAGTGAAAAAGTAATAGATTAGCTGAGCGTGAAAAACAATAATATTACGTCATGGGGTCTGAAGTAGAGTAGCCAAGTAACTGCCAAGGAATTTGTCATTTTGCTTATCATTCATAATAGTGTTGGGGTTTTGGTTAATGAAATACGAATCGATAAACCGGCGTTTTGTAAAGTCAAGCACGAAATTTAAAATTTTAGCATTGGTCCAATCTATGGAATGTTTGCTGTCAAAAACACAGAGCTGGGCACCTGCTACTTTTTTGCCAAAAGCGGCAGCCGCGCTCATTTGTACGCAAGTAGCGGTAGCGGAAGCGACGCTACTTTTTTGCCAAAAGCAGAAAAATATCCAGCAAAAGGAACGATGGCATTTAAATGCGGTATCCAATGGCGAAATTTCAACTTTATTTACGACATTTACGATTCAAGCTTTTAAAGTATTGGTACAGGGTACGACCGGCATTAGAAGGCTTAAACGGTAAATAAGTAAGCATATCACAATTTAGTTGGTTTGTTGGCATGCTCCTTTCAAAAAAACAAGCGTTTTAAAATGCTGATTGGTCAAACCATCGCTTTAGAGACTATTTAGAAAGTTACCTTTGGAAGCTACACTAGGAAGCTAAACTCCTTGCCGCAATTTCTACACAAATCAAAGGCAATGAGAAATAGTTTAAATAACTATGGACTTAAACATTAAAACATTTAAGGTAAGATTTTAACATGAAAGAACGATGGCATACAATATTCAGCTCTGTACGCTTCTGTTCCGGCTCTTATAGCTTTGAAGTAGTCAATGTTTTTAACACACGCTCGACCCTCAACCACTAAAACAATTCTTGGTGTAGAGATACGATAGGAAAATTTATCAATCGACTGAGTTACAAAACATTTCTGGAAATTTTGTAGAAATAGCAGGTGATTCACATCCTTGCGATGATTTCATTCAACTTTGATAGAAAAGAAGATCGATCTGTTATGAACTGGTGTTTATGAACTCGGAGGAGATACGTTCTAGGGTTGTTCAAAAAAACTTTTTTTCAAATTTAACCCATCACTCCCACAAATTGTTAGGTTGGTGATAGAAACCCCACAAACCAAATTTCAGCTCATTCGGACCACAGATAGAGGATTCAGTGGGCATAAGACGTCTAAAAGACGTCTAAAACGCTTTGATCTAAGGCTAGACCTAAAATATCGTTTAGAAATATAAAGTTTAAATTTAAGCTACGTTATAGCTCTAAGTGTATGTGCTGATTATATCTATAATAGACGGCTAAAAGTGAACGCATGCAAATCGTTTACAAAAAGTCGTTTATTATTCGTCTAAAATCAGTATGATAAAATACGGTGCGCTTTTTCAATCATCGATTTGGTGTTTTCGTTTATTAGAGGTTTAATAAACTTCTAATAAAAATTGTATATTTTAAGCAAAATAAAGACGTTTAATGCGAGTTTAAATTTAGTTTTAGACTAACTTTTTATTTTTAGATAAACACTCATTGTTAACCGTTTAGATACTGCGCCTAGTATTTAAATAGATAATTATCTAATTATATACTTACAGCAGTATCTAAACAGTTAACAATGGGTTTAAATAGCATATATTCAGTTGGAATAATGATTCGAAAAATTGTTTTAAAAAGTACAGTCTATAGTACCGGTATATCAATAAACAAAAACTGCTTTAACTAACCATGAGCTAACGAAGAAAGAGTTACTACAGTATATATTGTGAATAACTTTTTGATGCTGTTTGCCATCTTACGTTCAAAACGTTTATTCCCTGGCAAATAAAGATTGTTTGGGAACTTATTTCACTTGAGACCATTTGCGTACGTCAAACCATCTAACTTGAGATCTTACCACTGAAAGAATTTGCGCCTTACCGATGTTTAAAAATTTTCTGATATTAAAATTACTCTTTGGTAATGCGATTTTTCGACTTTTTTTGAAAACCTCTTTTCGAAAGCTTGCATATTTAACTCTTTCAGCCCCAAGTTTACAACCCAAAAATTGTGCTCAAACTCAAACTGGACAGTGAACATGAGTGGTGCGTGACGAAAATTGGAACAAAGATTGTTTTGAACATTGATCGTTCAATATTAGTTTTAAGATAAACGCAGGCTTGCAATTATTATCTTCTTTATTGCCTGCTTTTCCGTGAGGATTGTCGGAATAGCAGCTCGAAATAAAGTCACAACACTTCACGGTTTTCCATTGCATCTTTCATTTTGGTAGGGTAAAGTCCCAAGCGATTCTATCGAAGACGCTCAATGTAATTGGCCCATCTCGTTTTAGATCGTCCAACTGATCTTCTCCCATTTGCTTTGGCAAGTAAAACTTGTTTTGGGAGTCTTTCCTGAGACATTGTAAAGGCTTGGAATTATAATTAACACAATTTTATTCGTTAGGCCCGGTCTACGCTGTGCGTAAGATTGTGAGCGTACGAGCGTATTTCTAATTTATTTTTAAACAAAAATTCGGGAGACAGGCGTATCGCCTTACCAGCATATACAAGCTGCCAGTTGGATAAAATAAACTAAGGTTACGCTCGTGGGATCACGATTTGACGCTCTGAGTAGACCGGGCCTTAAACGGGTCTTTACTGTACTCTCACGTAAAAATCATTTTGCCTGAGTAAGTTTCAAAATTTTTTAATTCAAAGTTTACACAAACCGCTAGGTGTCACACCAATGCATCTTTAGCTTCAAAATAAAAAAAAGTGGCGAGGTGCACAAGAACAAATCGAATTTTGATACAATTAAGTTTCGTGAAACGATGTAATTTAGGCTTTTGCAAGAAACAATTTTGTTTTAGAATTATTTTGCTTTTCTGGCTTTGTTTCGTCTTTTGTGTTTGTAATTCAAAAATGCTTTAAATTTTTGACTGATGCAATTTGAAATTGAAGTTTATTTTTTCTCTAATCAGTAATAATGTCGTACGCACAAAATTACAGTTTTTTATGCATCTAACTTCACGTTCGAAACTTGATGAATATGAAGTACAGTTATTTATTTAAATATGCTAAGATAAATTAATTAAGTGATTGAGAAACGATGATAAAAGTTCTATTGCTTAAAACATTCAACCGCAAGATGTCGCGTTTAGGTAAATTTTGCAAAATACGTTGATTTGCCTTGATAACTCATTGTTTTTAACAGTTTTGCGTTTAAATTGTTAATTAACGGATAGGGCTATTCAAAAGTTGGCTGATTTGGGTTGTTTTAATTCTATAAACTTGGAAAGGAAGTTTTTTTTAACTACTATCAGTCACTATGTTGTGGATAAAATAAATACTATATTTTGACAATGTCTAAAATTCCAAAACCTTTTGGAGTCCCAAAAGATATTTCTAGTTAATTACTTAACGCAAAATCAAAAGCTTTTTTTGAGAATTATGTTGTTCAACATGCGTCGGTCGTACCCTGGGCTTGCTTCTCAGCAAGCTTCCATCTAGTTCTTGCTGTTTTCGTTATATTTTTGACGTCTTTTGCATTTTACATGTTTCTGTTTTTCTCTAAACCATTAACAACAAACCGTTTCGTTTAATCTAAGAAACAATTTTACATCATCATCTGTCTATAGCTTATCATTATTAATTGTCTGTTTCCTTTCTTCGTTACACGTAAGCATATCAAACACAAACTCATTGAAAAGAGTATAATTCAGTTCAGTTCAGTTCAATTTATTCAGTTCAGTTCAATTTATTCGCCACATTATGCATCTATGGACACCAGCAAATCAATAAATACTTCATTTGGCAAAGAAAAACAAATAAACAATACAATATTCCAAGTGCACATAAACACACAGCAGCAGGGATGGCTACGAATAGACCTTTCGGTCTTCAAGTCAAGCAGCCACCCTTGAGGTTAAGTAATTACTAACTTACTATTTGTTAATTCAGAAAATCTGAGAATCTAAGCGACGAGAAGTCACAAATGGTGGTGACACTGAGTCATTAATTGTAGTTACCCAAAATATGTTTCTTAAGTTTACTTTTAAATAACCTTGGAGTTTCTGTTTGGATATTTGGAGGGATTGCATTCTAAGGTTAGAAGAACTATTGTCAACCGTTCTTATATCACATGATTAAGCCAATTTTGGTAAAAAACTCCGTTTTTCATTCATTTTGGGTTTGGGGTATGAAATAAAGTTGGGGGGTAAATATACTCAATATGATCTCCCTTACCCTGAAAAAGGGGATTTCTATAAAAAATGGCTTGATCACGTGATGTAACTGGAATGTTTGATAATATTCATTCTAACCTTTTCAATTGAAAAGTGAGACAGAATCGAAACTCGGAATGGGGTTTTTGGGGTCAAGTTGGGTTCGGGCTTAAGATTGACAAAATGTCGGGCTTTATCGGGCTTGACATACGTACATGTGTTTTAGCTTTTTAGGTGCTATAAAGCGTAAATAAAATAAACTATTCAACACTAAATGACGACGACTTTGTTTGAAAAAAGTTTGTTTAAGCATAAATAAGATTATTAGTACGAAATTATAAGTAATGCGCTGCAATTTATCAGCAGGAAAAAAGTAATTTTTAATCACATATGAGCAATACATATTTTTGGACCTAAAAATTTTCCAGCATTTTTGGGTCTGGTTTTGGCTTCAAATCAATTTTCATGTTTGAGTTTATCATTGTTGGCTCCCACCGACTTTCGGCCTGCAAAAATCCACTATTTCACAAATTTGAGGCAAAGTAAACTTACTACCATCGTAACTGATTTAAAAACCAAAGGTTCGATCAACCATCAAACAAAATGAAATCGCACAAAAGGTTAGGTTCGCAGTTGTAACATTTGTTTCAACGTAAAATTAAACGAAAGTAGGAAGGATTTTCGTGCAATTCATGAAAATAAATGAATATGTTTACAGAACAACCCATACTAATTTCTGATCTAGGTGTCAGAAATCTCCTAAAAGAACTTGAAGCTGTAATGTAAACTCAAATTGACCATTCCGACTGCTTTCGTAGGTTTCCCTAAATTGTATGTGTGATAGTGACCTGAAACGTTGGGTTTATAAAAATAAATCGCAAAAAGTCGCTCAAATTGCACAATATGATGAAAAAACGCATAAACAAAACACTGAGGCACGATTTTGCCAGCAACCAATCCAAAACGCATGCGAATACACGCAAGACATGGTTTGCAATCGAAAGATTTGTTTCAACGATGAAACTCAACAAAATTTGGCTGAATTTTGGTATAATTTATGCAAAATCAATGAATGAGTTGCGTATAAGCAAAATTTGAATTTCTCATGTTCATATTTAAGTCAGGATTTTGCTGTGTGTTCGCAAATGTTTTTACTAAACTTGTAAGATGTTCGACGTTATTGATTTGTAAATTGATTTCATTTTTTGTCTGAAATATTTTGAAATACCTTAATAACTTTTTGTCACACTAAGCTGCGTTACGAAGACAAAAAGTATTTCATTTTTAAAAGCACTTATTGTGCAGTATCAGCATAGGCGTAGCCAGGGGGGGGGGGGGGGGGCCAGGGGGCCCGGCCCCCCCAAATAAAATTCCACTAATGATAAAAAAAATTATGATAACATAGCCTAGAGATGTTTCATTGCAGTTTTTTTTTTCAGTAATTACGCACCTAGCAGTAATTCACAATAACATTAATGCCGACGAGAGAGCCCCGAGGCCCCTAACTAACAACCAGGGGGGCCCCCAATCGACAACCATTGTGCCCCAGAATCCCCAACCGATGATCATGGGGCCCCAGGGACCCTAATTGATGATCAAAGAGCCCCAGGGCCCTAACTAACAACTAGGGAGCCACGGAACCCCTAATTGGCAACTGGGAGGTCCCTGGTCTCTAACTGACAACCAGGGGGCCCCTAACTAACAACCAGGGGCCCCGGGTCCCTAATCAACAAATGGGACCCCGGGTCCCCTTACTGACGACCAAGGACCCCTTAATTGAATTTTTTAACAATTTATACGAAAAACCTGTGAGAAATCTAAGAGTTTTGTCCTAAAACTTGCAACCCCAGGCCCTTGTTCAACGTTATTATGAACTTAATGCTATAATATAGGCGGTAATGCAAACCCCCAATTGAAATACTACCAATGATAAAAATGAGAACATAGCTAGTATGTTGTCCTTGACCGGAATTGCAGTTTTTTTAGTTTAGGATTTACGCGTACAATGGCGACCACGTGTCCACGTCATAATAATGTCATGCAATTCTTGGAGGTTTCAAAAAAAAACTGTCAAGTGACTTGACTCGAGTCCTTCAGGTTTTGGAAAAAAAAGTTATTTAAATGTTGCTTTAAATGTTTTTTTTTTCTTTTTTATGCAAGAACGGTACGATCTTATCTCAGAATCATAGGCGTAGCCAGGGGGGTGGCCCAGGGGGCCTGGGTCACTTTAGTCGAAATACCACCAATGACAAGATTTTGACAAAAAAGCCTTGCTTCTTTAGTTTTAGTTTCTTTTAACATCTTTGCGTACAATAGTAGGCCTACTTAACAATAAATAATATTGACGACCAGGGGGCCCGGCGCACCCCCTTAATTCAATTTTCCGACCAATTTAAACGTACAACCTGGGTGAACTTAAGGGTTTTTGTCCTAAAAGTTGCTACCTCAGGCCTCATCTAAACTTTTTATGAACGTAATGCAATAAGCAGCTGCGTATTTGCCATGTGGTACAGTGCCAGAGCCCCTCGCTCAGGTAGTAGGACGTTTTTTGGTCTTTACTTATATTTGGCAGGAATATGTTGCAAAAATTCCTTGCGCGCCAGGGGCCCAGCGCAATGTAAATCCGGACTGCGAATAACATGTTTAGTAAGCGTAACCATTTACTGCACTATTTTTCAATAACGATTCACCTCCACCTCGCCAGTTTTTACGCACAAAATACTTGAAAAAAAAATGTTACGGAAAATGCTCATTGAACGAATTATTGAATTTGAATTCAGGGGGTCCTGGGCCCCCTGGCCGTTCTTGTACTCCAATAATTGATTAACTTCATGGCAAAAGAAAAATCTCCAAGGAAAATCTTCGAGCGGATTATTATTTAGTGCTAAAAATTGCAGGAAGCAATGTGCCTTATTTCCCCCTACAAGGACCAATATCATTTACAATTAAAATTTTACACCATAATGCGAGATTTTAAACGTGCTTTGGACTTTAATTGCAAGTAAACGAAGAATTGAACAATTAAATTTTTCGATTGGTTTCAAATTTTAAAAATCTAGTTCTTTTAAATGGCTGTGAACACGAGCGAAATGTGATATAATGGGATTAAAACAGCTTTTTTTTTCCAAAAACTTACAAAAATCGCCCAGCGGCTGGGGTCTTTGTCCATAGCCCCATAGCCACCGGCGGCTGGGAACTCCGCCCCCAGACTCCCGTCTGTGATACGTTTGAGTACATTAGCTTACTCGACACGTCTTCTAAGTTAGGCATATGCATTTTCTAACTGTTATTTTTTGCCCTCTTCCTTTACCAAAATCCTGGTTAAGTGTTAACAAACTACAGCTTCAGATCTTCCATTCAACGATATCTTTGCCCCTCAAAAAAGTTCCTTTTTTGAAAATTTCTGATGACGTCATTGCATGTGATTTGTGATTTGGGCCCCCCCAATCAAAAATCCTGGCTACGCTTATAACTATCAGTATCTGGTATATCGATTTTAGCCTGTAGTGTCCTCTCACCAAAATTAAACAAATTTTACGCATCTTTTTTATATTTTTAATCAGTTTACTGATACCGTTCCGCAACTTTTCATTTATTATGGTAACGCAAACTATTGCATGTAGTTCTTATTATTCTAGTTTTGCAATTATCCTTCTTAGTCGCTGAAAAGAAATTATGACCAAAACAGTAACTTAAACACATGATTGACAAATCAATCATGACCCATAAGGTTTGGTTTCATCAAAGCTCCTTTTTACCAATTTTTGTATTTTCTTCTCCTATCAAAGCATCATAGTATTCAAATTTTAATACAAATCTTTTGTTACCCATTTTTAATATGGCTTTCTATGAATGGTGTTACTGGTAGTAGCCACTATTATGTCCAAATTTGAATGAACAAAAAACAACCGCCTGATCTGAAAATAATGATAAACTAGAAATACATGTACTGTACTATTACAAAATATAAACATAAACAAAATAAATTTAAAATTTGATGTGTTATTTTTTTTGCGTTGATAAAATAAAATTTATGAAAACAAATGTATTTCCGTACGGTACGTACAGTAATTGAGACTTCGCTTGAGCGTATAGTACCTTTGTTTTTGTTCGCGAATTTTAGCAGATGAGGATCGACTTGCTCATAACTAGCAAACGGTAAAACCTAGAAAGTTGAAATTTGGACTCAACATGGGAATTAATGAATGCGTCATGTGTGCCCATTTTTGGGATCCTAGGTCATGTGATCGTGAATTGACACACAAAAAAACATTAAAAAATACGATTTTTTGCTTGAAAATTTATTATTTTGCCTACAACTCAAAAACTACTTGGCGTGCATTACTGAAATTTGTACACAATAAGGGTGACTATAAATGCTTCAGGCAAACCGAGTTTCGGAAAATGGGCAGAAAGTGGACGATTTTAGATTGATATATCTCGGTAAATACCGATTTTGATGGAAAATGATTTGTGCTTTTTGAGCACACTATCAACCGCTTTTCTTTTGGTTATGTTCATTTACCCCACTGAATACTATTTTTCTGTTTTTGTCTTTTTTCTTACTGTTTTTTTTCTTTTTT
This sequence comes from Trididemnum nubilum, assembly GCA_963965965.1. Classification (NCBI taxonomy): domain Eukaryota; kingdom Metazoa; phylum Chordata; class Ascidiacea; order Aplousobranchia; family Didemnidae; genus Trididemnum; species Trididemnum nubilum. Next base: position 13,196,756 of record OZ014480.1, read on the forward strand.
ATTTTTCTTTTACGGCTATCTACTTTTAAACCGCTAAATGCTCTGTATTCAAAGTTTGAGCGATTGAAGATATCAGGGAGGACTAGTGCGGGAATGAAATTGGGGGTGCCAGGTTAGGGGGATCCCCCTCAATCGGGCCTTCCAAAATTTTGAACTTTTAAACCGTTAAAGCTAGATAGGTCAAAATTTCGAAATAGGTAGATTTTAAAAACAAACAAAAACAAAGGGGTGCCACAATGGGGATTTTTCCCCTAAACGTGCCCTCCAAAATTCAAATTTTTTAACCTTTCAAGCTAGGCCCCCAAAATTTTTAGATAAGTAAACACAAAGGAAAGCTAAAATTTGACAAAAATTGGGGTACCAAAATGGGGTCGCCAAAATTGTAACCTTTTAACTACTCACGTTAGAGACATGAAATTTTCAGAGTAGGCAAATATGAAGAAAAGATCAAATCTGACAAAATTTGGTAGTACAAAAGTCACATTTTTATCCCCCTTAAACATGGCCGCCAAAATTTTGAACTTTTAAATCGTTGGAGCTAGATAGATCAAATTTTCGGAATGGGTAGACATTAAAAAAATTACTGTAAACATAACAAAATTTGGGGGTTCCAAAATGAGGGTTCTCTCCAAACGAGCCCCCCAAAATTCGAACTTTTTAACCTTTAAGCAGGACACACGAAATTTTTTGGTAACTAAACATAAAAGAAAGATAAAATTTGACAAAATTTGTGAGTACCAAAATGGGGGATCCTCCTCAAAAGAGGCCACCAAAATTTTAAACATTTAAACCGTTGGAGCTAGATAGATCAAATTTTCGGAATAGATAGATATCAAAATAAAACTAAACCTAAAAAAAATTGCGGTTCCAAAATGGGGGTTTCCCCCAAACAAGGCCCTCCAAATTTCAAACCTTTTTACCTTTTAAGCTGGACACACAAACTTTTTAAGGTAAGTAAATATTGAAGAAAAATAAAATTTGAACAAATTTAGGGTTCCAAAATGGGAGATACCCCCAAACGAGGCCGCCAAAATATAAAACTTTTTAACCATACACGTTAGACACATGAAATTTTCAGGATTGACAATTATGAAGACAAAATAATATTTGACAAAGTTTGAGTACACCAAAATAAGGGGATCTCTGTAAAATGGGGCTGCCAAAATTCAAACTTTTTAAGCACTCATGCTAAACAGATGAAAATTTCAAAATAGATGAATATAAGTTAAAGATAAAATATGACAAAATTTGGGGATACCACAATGAGGGTGTCCTTCCCAAGCGGGGCCACCGAAATTCAAACTTTTTAATCACTCACGCTAGACGCATGAAATTTTCAGGACAGGCAAGTGCGAAGAAAAGATAAAATTTGACAAAATTTGGGGCACCAAAATGATGAGATCCTTCTCAAACAAGAACGCTAAAATTCAAAATGAAGAAAAGATAAAATTTGCAAAATTTGGGGGGAACACAATGGGGGGTCCCACTCAAACGAGATTGCCAAAGTTCAAACTTTTTAATTGTTTAAGCTAGACACATCAAATTTTCAAAATAGGCAAATATCAAGGAAAGATAAAATTAACAAAGTTTGAGGCACCAAAATCGGGGGTTCCTCAATTTGGTCCTTCAAAATTCGAACTTTTCAACTATTCAAGCTAGACGCATAAAACATTTAGAATAGGTTCATATAAAAGAAAATCAGATTAGGTACGGTAAATAAAATATGACTAGATGCCACAATTTGAAAGTTTTCTTTTAACGGGTCCTTCAAAATTTTTAAGTACTCAATTTAGACAAATAAAAATTCCAAGATAGGTAAAAGTTTAATATAAAAAAATATTGCGGATCTCATACTGTAGGGGTTCTCCAATTATGTTGACACCTACCCCATTAACTACAAAGTCTAAACGATTTAAATCTATGGGATAGGTAAATATAAATCATAAATAGATAACAAAATTTGGTGGGCCGCATTGAGGAGATCATGCCAAATGGGCCCCTTAAAATTTTTAAATCTTAAATACGAAGTACTCCAGCTACACAAATCAAATTTTAAGGGCACCTTTAGGCTAATATTAGAAAAAGATAAAACATGTCAAACTTGGTAATGCCATGTTGGACAATAATTAGCCCGAAGGATTGTGTTAATTAAAGGGTGTACAGAAAACTGGAATAGTTCACCAAGTTATTCTTATCGACCTGTGACAACTTGTGAGTGAAGCTTTAACCAGTGAAAATAAATTTTGATTCTCCTTCTTTTTTTGCAATTTGTCAAACTATATCACTTGAGAATGAAGTCTATGTGGCAAAAACATAAATGATTTAACAAAAACTTAAATAAATGCCTGTTCTAAATTTGCATGATTTTAGCCCTTTTTTATTTTGGTTTATGCTGTTAAGGAAGGAGCTTTGATTTTGAAACAACCGGTGTACCAATCATAGGCGTAGCCAGGATTTTTGATTGGGGGGGGAGAGGGGGCAAACCACAAATCACCTGCAATAACGTCATCAAAATTTTTCAGAAAAGGAACTTTTTATGGGGAAAAATATTGTAGAATGGAAGATGAGAAGCGATGGCCTAGTATGGTATTTAAGCAGAATTTTGCTAAAGGGAGATGACTTCAACCAATAGCAGAAAGTGCAAATGTCTAACTTGGGAGACGTGTTGAGTAAACTAGTGTAACTCAAACTCATCACAGACCCCAGCTGCCGTAGGCTATGTGGTCTGTGGGCGAAACCCACAACCGCTGGGCGATTGTTTGTAACTTTTTGAAAAAACTAGCCATTTTAATGCAATTGGATCACATTTTGCACGTGTTCAAAGTTATTTGAAATAACCAGATTTTTAACATTTGAAAGCCAATTGGAAAGAATTTAATAGGAAAAAATTGAATCTTTCTTTTACTTGCAATTTAAGTCCAAAGCACGTTTAAAATCTTGCATTTTGGTGTTAAATTTTATAAGTGATTTGACTCAGTTTGGATGAAGTAAGGTGCACTGCCTCCTGCAATATTTTTTCAGTAAATAATAATCCTTTCAAAGTTTCCTTAAAAATTCTTGTTTTGTCATAAAAATAACCACTTGTAGATGTACGTGTACAACAAGGGGGGACAGGTCCCTTCAATTAAAATTTAATAAATTGTTCAACGAACATTTCTTCTAGCTAATTTTTTTTTCAAAAGTATTTTTTCGCGTAAAAAGTGGCAAGGTGGAAAAGAATCGTAATTAAAAAATGGTGCAATAGATGGTTACGCCTACTAGCCATGTTATTACCGGGCCGGATTTTAATTTTGCGGGGCCCCTGGTACTTAAAGGTTTATCGCAACATCTTCCTGCCAAATCTAGGTGAAGACCAAAAAAAATTCTAACCATTTAAGCGCGGGGCCCCCGGCACTCCTGATGGTAAATCCTACCCTGGTTATTGCGTTACGTTTATAAAAACTTTAGATGAGGGCTTGAGGTAGCAACTTTTAAGACAAAAACTCAATTTCACCAGGATTATACATTTAAATTGGTTGGCAAACATTGACTCAAAAGGGCCCGTACCCCTGGTTATCAATATTATTGTTAATTATTGTTGTACGCGTGTACTGTCGTACGCGAAGTTGCTTAAAGAAATTGAAACTGAAAAAAACAAGGCTTTTTTGTCACATTTTTGTCATTGGTGGCATTTCGATTGGGAGGGGGGCAGGCCCCCTGACCCCCTCCTGGCTACGCCTATGATACTATTACTATAATATGTTGAATTGCTATGCGAAAGAGCGTTTTCAGAATCATGCATGACTGTAAGTTTTGTTGATGTAACAAAATTTGATTGTGGGTCGCTGGAATTTTAAAGAAAGCTTTATGTTATTTCAAATGAAGTAAAAAACTGTTTAAGAACTCGTGAAAAGTGCTAAGATTTGACGTTGTATTGTAAACTGTTATGCGAGCTTTTTGAGGGACGTTACTCGAGTATTTTTGATAACTTTGAGAGATTGGATTGGTGTGAAATTTAGGGCACATAAACGTCTTTTTCGGAGCATTGGGAACAATTGTTTAAAGAAAATTTGGGCACTCGCCGATTAGCCATAAAGTTAGAGGGAACACAGAATATATGCAGTCGCTAGTTGAAAAAGATTACTCCCTTTGAGTTTGATTGAACTATATATATATTTGATTTTATGATTTTTTTACCGGAGCGTAACTGAACTTTTACCATTAACCACTTCCAACAGAGCCTGTTTATGCAACCAGTTTAATCATGTTTTTGCTCTGCTAATTTCTTTGCCACATTTTAATAGCATTAATTTTTATCAAAATAGGCCTAAAATTTAGCTATTTTTGCAAAAAAATCCCAAAGTTTAGAATGGCTGGAGCTTTATTCCCCCCAGACCCCTGAAACAACCCCTCACATTACAGATTTCTAGCTACGTGCCTGCAATTGAAATAGTGCACACTACGCATCAGTACTTCGAAAATGTAGCCATACCAGCATTAGCAGTATGTATTATACACTATGGACTTCTTTGATGTGTATGTAACCACGTGCCGGTACCATGCTTTTAGCTTTTGTACTGAAAATGTAACTGCACTGTACCATACGCACACACCATCTACTGTACTTCTAATGTTACATTTTGGTAATATGCCAGCAATAAGTAGCTATGTTCATGTAAACCCATGTCAATTGTCCAATGGCCATCATCAGAACCAAACAGTCTCTTAAGAATAGTCTATACGCAGAGCATTGATTTCTTCACAAAAAATGTAGATCAAAGCACATTAGCTTTGTAACTTATTTAGTAATTGCACTACTGGGTGGCCTGTAGTCATATGGTTTACTGTGGTGTTTGTCCAAAGCGATTGCAAGGTTTTCTACACTTCTTTTATTATTTATTGGAGAATTATAGTCATTTTTGATAAAGATTTTCTGTTAGTCAAAGGATCGGGTAACTAATGGGCAATAGCAGTGGTTGACAGTGGACTACATGTTAGCCAGTTGTCGCTTGGTGCAACCATAGGTTACAAACAAGATGTTTAGCAGTTTTTGTTACATTTTGTTGTACTTAATGTGTAGCTGAGGAATGTTCAGTACAATGGAAGACATTATACGATTGCTATGCTAAAGAAAAAAAGCGCTCAAACTTCCAAGTGGTTCTGCTGCACCGAAAAAAAGAAAGAAGATTGTTTCTACTACTTGAGTTTTTAGATGATCATTTGTTACAACCCAGGTATGAACGTTTGTTTAAAAAATTCTTCAGCTAAACGTTGCTAATCGTCTTCCAGGACTATGTTATATGAGTTATATAAGGTACAGCATCTTAATGTATCTAAATCTGTAGCATATACTGTTACATCAACAATACAAAATTATTAATGCAGCATAAACAAGCCATTAACAGAACCAAACTGGGTACCAGTAGTTTAAAAAACATATATTTAGCTTTACAAATGCTTTTAAATTTTCAAAATGTTTGTAATTTTGACTTACGCACTAAACATACTCTTTTAAATATTTTACATGAAGTGTAAGCAAAATTTTTGTGAATGCCGTCTAGATTTTTGCTAAGCGATATGCATTTGAAAGAGCAATGCGGCACCAAACTATTCTGAGTTGATGAACAATTTTGAGGTGGTGCAGAATTTGAATATGACTTTTAGTAAAGTCAATTTCATTTTGCTTTTGCGATAAGCTTTTCGAATAGAGCTCTTCAGTTGCAATCTCTGTCTGGTTTGGTATGTGGGAGCAAGCATCATCCTGCTTACCACATACCAAACCAGACAGAGATCGCAACTGAAGAGTTCTATTCGAAAAGCTTATTGCAAAAGCGAAATGAAATTGACTTTATTGAAAGTCATATTCAAATGTACTGTGTAGCTGGCTGTTTACTGCAGAGGTTACAGTCAGTACCTATGATTGAGCTAAAGTCAGTGATCCAGTCTAGATTGGTTCCAGTTCCAATATTGGTTATATAACATTGATATAAGCATAAACTCATGTAGGAAGTCACTGACTTTCAACAGATGAGTGGCACTAGTGTAAATTATGATATAAATAAGAACGGTATTATATTGTAATTACATTTTATTCACCAACTTTCCTTGGCCAGGAGACTGCGAAGGCACTTTTTGGTCTTTGAGTCAAGATGTTGCCTGCCCACTTGTCTACCAAACATGGCAGAGGCTTCACACAGTCCCTTTAATTGCTGAACGTCAAGCAGGAAAGCTATCAATGCCAATTTTTGTAATATTTGGTTTGACCCAAACAAGAATTGAACCCGAGCCTACAGCTTTAGTAGCAGACGCTTTATCCACTTGACCACTGATCGTTTTAATTATAATACAAGATGATTTTATTAGCACTGCTAGTAATTACCTACTCAATGAAAATACACTTCAAGCTCTTGATTTCACGCAACAGGATGGTGATGAAAACCTTGTTTATTGTACGTACTAATCAGTAGAATGTAGCCAAATGATTTGTAAGCATGGACGAGTGATCTTCTAACTATTCTTAGCTAATAGTTAAGCACCATACTTTTTGTTTGATATAAAAAAGTTCAATCCAAGTTTGCTGCTGCTTAAAACCTTTAATTGAAGGCTTTGGAAGCTGTAATCATGTGATTTGAAACCACTTTTCATGCTGACATCATTGTACGATGCAGCAGCTGTAGCTATTACCTTTGTAGCCTAAAAAAATATCACAGTGGAACAAAAGTACTTCTGCTTTTTAATGTAAGCAGTGAGCACACATTTGCATAATGTTATGTTTTTGTGTAGTCTCAAACCTTCATGTAGCAATAGCTTTTATCGACTTTTATAGCTTTTATTTTATAGCAATAGCTCACTATTACGTTTTTTGTTATTTTCAGTGCAAAGCGAGGTTGCAGTCAGAGCAGCAAGTGTTAATGAAAGTTCTTTAAGCTACAATACCAGTTTAGAAAAAGAGTCAAGTAGCAAGATTTTGAAGAACGATGTGTCACATTTCTCTTGGTTGGTTTAAGTTTGTAACTGGTTAAAATCAACGATTGATAAAGCGAGAATAATCAACTAAGCGAGTGAAGCAAAGTTTTACAACAGTAAGACCTGATTATATATACAAGGAACTCAATAATGATTAGAAACTTTTCAACTGATGTGTAAGCAATTATAGTTTTTAGCTTTCTTAAATTTGAAATGGCCGTTATAAATGTTTATTAAAAAACGATGTCTACTTGGGAAAAGAGTCATTTCTTTTACAAACATTGAGAGAAAAATGACGTCACATCTTCTGGTGGGAACTAAGAGCGGAGTTTATGAGATTCTTTAACTATTTTTAACTTCAGTGCAAAATTACACGTAACATAATTTTCAGGAGAGTGGTACATGCTAAACCAGTACGTATATTAGGTTTCAAAAGTGTTAGTTCTGATATCTTCACTTAGGTGTTCTAATAATATGTTTTAGGAAAAAGTACTGGAGTTGCTGCAACATAACCCCGAAATTGTAGACCAACAATCAAGCTCCGACGATGTCGAATTTTTCTGCAGCGTAGTAGCCGCAAAGTTGCGTAAGCTATCTAGCGGCTTGGCAGGAAGACTGATGAGTGACATTCTCTTGCTGTTGAGAAATGCTCAAAGCTATGCGAGCTAACTTCTTGTTGCTGTTACCAGAACAAAGAACAACAAAAATAATGTCAACTATATTGTAAATAAACTGGTAGTGACAATGACCTATGTTACCTGTTGCTAATAATGCCCGGCAGGTAGTCGTGTAGTCTGACCACTGTGGTCACTACTCTTTTTGTTTTTTTCGTTAAATTAAAATGGGTATTACCCGTTGATAAGAAATGTATACTTGTATTTGTACTGTTTATACACAAAATTTCATTGATTGATGTTGTCGGTACAGTACATTGTTTGAGGCCATGTTTTGGTTGAAAATCACACACAGGAGAAGAAAGAAGAAATTCCGACGACTTCGCATTTAGGGATCAGTAAAGTAATACAGCCACAAGCTTATCGGGCATATACGAAATCAGTCGTAAATATACTACTACTTTATTTATTAAAATCGATTTCACCCCAGCGGGGCATCATCAGTTAGATCTAAAAACAATCAGCGTATACTTTAAAACCAAAATCATCATAAAACCTGTAAATAGACTATAACATCAATCAAATTGAAAAGAACATAAAATGGACTTCAATAACAACGAAATTAAAGAAAAAATGATACTGTATATAGCAAAACCTCTTTCGCAAAGCAAATATATATTGAAAACCTTGTTTTATCTACACCACCACAACATCAGAAAAAGCTATACAAAAAAAGTTGTTTAAAATAATAAACCCCTGCAAAAAAATATAAATATTTTTTCAATTATAAAAAGCGTTGCTAAGCAACCAAAAAGAAAACATATATCCAAACCTTAAAATGTAGAAAACTTAAATCTTTTTTCAAAAAAAGTGGAATTGGAAAAGAAAAAATTACCAAACTCTTACCTTGGTTGGCAAACCCACAAGTAATAAGAAAAGGACCTTGACGTACTAACTTCTCCAAAACATACTGCTACAATTTGAAGAAAAGGCCAGCCAAAGAGAAATAGGCCTAGGCTATTTGAGGTAAAAGATGGAAAACTAGCTCAACTGAACCAAGGACTAGTGTACATGAAAAAGCAAAGACCAAAGCCCGGCCTCACCATTTAACTCCCAAAAAGATAGCCTGACTCTGTCGCACTAGCAAACTATAGGGCGCAAAGTAGGAAGAATCTCGCAAACTACCGTAGTCAATTTCACTGCATCAACCAAATCAGCTGCTGATAAAAATAAAAACAACTCATTATAGTAAAGTGAGAACCTATGACGTAACAAAACCAATATCAGTGTCGTAAAATTAAGCAAAAATTTTTCCAAAAGCATGCCTCGAAGCAAAATATAGAGTATGGAAACAGGCGCGTAGCCAGGATTTGAAAAAGGGGGGGGCTATTTTGAAAGAGTGAGAAGTGTGCATACGACGTTGACTCGAATTTTCATTGACCTTGAATCAGTTTCAGACGGTTTGTCCGAAATTTGAGACGAAATGTCTCGGAACATTCGGAAATTCAAAGGTTTTTTCCGCCCAAAATTAGGTGATCTCCAAAAAAAAAAAAAAAAAAAAAAAAAAAAGGTCTTCGCCAAAATTCAGAGTGATTTTTCGGCCGAAATCCGAAATTCAAACGTTTTTTCCGCCCAAAATTAGGTGCTCTCCAAAAAAAAAAAAAAAAAGGTCTTCGCCAAAATTCAGAGTGATTTTTCTTCCAAGTTTCGCAAGTTCAAACGTCTGAGGGGGGCTCTTTTCGTATGGGGGGGGCTATTTTCCATTTTTCACAGAAAATCGGCCTCAAAAGCACAAAATACATGCGTTTTTGCATACTTCACAAGCCAATGGGGGGGGCTCGAGCCCCCCCCGCCCCCCCCCCTGGCTACGCTACTGTATGGAAATTATACATATGGAATACAGAAATATGGAATGTGGAAAATATATGGAAATAGAAACAATATTGAAATTATTTTGAAGCAGAATACGTTGAAGCAAAATACATCTGGTTTGCGTGATTAGCCTATTGCAACAGATTATAATGAAAGCAAACCAGAAAAACAGTAGGCCAATGCAGCAAAGTTAGTGATATTTCGGTAAAATTGTTTTATTGATGTTAATTTCAGCAACAAGTTTATTTATCCACGTACTTTCCAACACATCCAGCTTTTGTTGGTTTCTAGGTTCTTGGAGAAAAGTTACTTCAAAGCAATCTGAAATATCCGGCAGAGAATTCATTAGTTCTTTGTGCCAAGTTTGAAAATGAATCAGTAGGGATGCTCTATCGTTGTGTTCTTTTTTAGCGTTGTTGTTGTTCCAAAATGCTCTATGTCCAGACCAACGAGTAGAAAAGTGATTTATCGTTTGACCTACGTAGATTTTTTGACAAATTTTGCATTGGGCTGCGTAAATTCCGTAGTTGGAGCATGTGAGATTTTGTTTCAAAAAGAAAAGTTTTCCTTGAGCAGTTTTGATGTGATTGACTGTAGGAACCATTGATTTGCCATTGTAGTATCTAAAATTTCCACACAATGCACATTTGTTGCAGGGATGGGACAAACCGGCCCTAACATCACGTTGAAAAGACTCATTATGTGCAATATTGCGGTAATTGGTGAGCATGTTTAGGAGTGTTGGAGGCTTTTTATAAACTACAGCAGCATCCGGAACAAGAAATTTTTCTGTGGAATTGAGTTTTAACAAATTTACAAAAGAAGATGCCCAAATAATCCGTGGTTTAGTTTTTTGTTGTCCAGAGTCTTGTTTTGGTCCAAAACGATCATTCCATTTAGATGCTAAATCAAGAATTCTGCTAACTAATTTAATATTGAATTGAGAACGAATGCACTTCTGCTTTAATCTTTCTAGACTTGCCAAATAATCAGATTGGGTTTCATTGAGTCGTCGTAGGCGAACTGCTTCACTAAAGACAATGGATTTGAATTTTAATGACGTCGGTACAGTACAATTTTAATGTTTACAATTTTACAGTACAATTTTACAGTACAATTTTACAGTTCGGTACAGTACAATTTTAATGACGTCAAATGCAAGCTTTTATTATATTGATCATTGGCCCATACGATGCCAAAACAGAATTTTATCTTATTGGCATGGCGTTGGATGGAACAAAATGGAAGACGTTATTCAATCGTGACATTTTCTTCCACGACCTTTAATTAAATTTTAAATTTAACCTTCGGCTACGAGCCACTTTATGTTATGTTTCATGATATGTTGTTGTAGGAAATGTGATAGAAGACCAGCTTCCTTTCCATCATCCTAATATTTAATTCTATGCTTTAAAACTTTCTATCCCAAAATTTACTTTTTATTGCTTGCCCTGCTTATTACTTGCTATGTATCTCATCTAAATACAGCCTGGGACCAAAGTTAGAGTAGAGGTGGAGACTGAACTTTAATGCTATTTTGGAAAAAGATAGAGCGTAGTAAAATCCACTCGCGTTGATTTAAACTTTCTTGTTGATTGCCGTTTTATTTCATTTCTTCTACGATTTTATACGACTGAATAGCATTTAAACTTGTAAGGATACAAAACCAAAAGTGCAAATATCTTGGAAACGGCAACAACTAGAATGTGTAGATCAACGCGAATAATTTTACTGTGCTGTACCTTTTGTCCACGTAGCATTGAAAATCAGTCTCCATTTCCTTTCAAAGGCACTTTAGAAAAACTAAATGTTTGCCCAAAATTGTTTTGATAATTACTTGTTGGTTTGGGTGTTTTTTTGATAAGCAACTTTGCCGTTCTTAATGGCGGTAAGCTTGTTCGCATTGAGATGATCTTATGTGTTAATTTTCTTCACTGTTCAAATTACTATTGGGCTCGAATCCTAAGCGCTGTACTTCATGATATTCCAGGAAATGTACGAATGAAAGTAGTGCTTGCAGAGGCGTCGCTAAGGAAGGTGGCACGCTGGGCGGGATTTCGTGGTGGTACTCCTTTTTGGTCCAAAAATAGGTGCAGACCAAAAAAAAAAAAAATCTAAAAGGTCTTCGCTGCAAAATGAGTGGGTTTTCAGTCCAAAAGTATGTAAAGACCAAAAAAAAAAGGTCTTCGCCTAACAATCACTGGGTTTTCGGCCTAAATGAAGATGTGGACTAAACAAAAAGAAAGGTATTTGCCACAAATCGGTGGAGTTATGGTTTCACATCATAATATGGTGACACCCGGGGCGGGCCGCCCGCCTACCCCCTAGCGACCCCACTGAGTGCTTGATCGTAAAGCAGCATTGCTAGTGAGCTAGCAAAATATTACCGCTTTTAAGCGATCTACCTGTAGGCTTATATGTTATATCTACTTTCCCACTACAGTAACAACTGTGTTCACGATACTTGCAATAAAATCAATCTTCGCTTCGATAATTTCTGCCATTGGATAGTTTCACATTAAAGCAAGTATAGTCTGTATTGGAGTCATTGAGACGCATTAGCTTGAGTCAGTTGTTTGTAAACCTTTCATCCGCATCTCCCTATTCACAGGTGTAACTGGGGGGAACAGGCTCTTCAAAGTGGGCCTTGTTAAGTCAAATCAGCACAGTCCTCGCTTGGGGGGCACAATTTTCGTTTGGGGGGCACAAGCAGTCATTTGGAGGGAGCACGGCCCGGTATGCCCCCGTGGCGCCGGGTCTGCTACTCTGTATCATAGACATCAAATGATGTATTGTTCCTGCTCCTCTTGTATTGGTTGTATAATATACACAATAATCAATCATTCAGCACATCATAATGAAGTTTACTACGAAGCAAGACTGTAAAAAGACTTGACATTAATGCAAGTGCAAGTTGCAACATCCAAGGGACAAAAGAGAACCGGTAAAGTTTTCAGGTTTTTTTCTTGGCCGCAAGGTGTTTTTCGTGGCCGAGGCAACAAACAAAGTAAGCAACTGCACTGAAACTGGCTGTAATCCAACAGCTACGCCATGCGGTCTAATCCTCCATTCTCTTCGCTACTCCTGCACAATCAAACATGAGACAGTGCATAGAGTAGACTTATTTGGCATTTACCTGCTAAACAGTTTTGCTTAATTGACAGCTTGAAGTTTTCTCACTTTATCACAAATTTGTACACACACAGTCATTAACTTGGCGAAGTGGTTTTTATCACATTATCTCTCGTTGCAAAACAGCTTTTTTGACTTTGGCAATTGCTACCATGGATGACAGCCTTTCACGTTGCGCTTGTATTAGTGTGAACATCAGCGCGCAAAAATTGCTGCTGTCCGACGCGGAAATTACGTTTTCCGTTCTCCGCTTTCCGCTTTTCCGTCTAGTGTGAACCGCCCATAACGATTTTGCGGGACCCACCTCCGCGTCTTTGCGCCCGAGCAACACCTTATATTAAACCTAATAGTGCAGTGAAAAAAATCGTGAAATAAAAAGATCGTAGTTTATTTTTCCTATAAAATACTCGACTGCGTAAAAGTCTAGTTTCAAAAACAAAAACATTCTTAATAACTTCGCGTAATTTTATGCAACGTTGTTTTGTCTCGTTATTTTATTGCTTTTCATGCAAATTTTTTGTTCGCAGAAAAGATGCTTTCTTTTGCGCAGCGAAGAGCAAAATCATTCTCTGACTAAAAAGTCTATAATAACTCAGCGGGTCTGTGTGTTAACCTTAAATTCCAAGGATTGTGAGGTCTATAATCTAATTCTGCCGTCGAGGGATAGACTCGGCCTGTATCAACTTCTTTGGCACGGCAGGCTCAGTAGGCTCTCAACAGTTTAGCTTTGCTATTATTCTCACTTAGGTTCAATTTTGGTTGGTTTCTATCGTAGAAATGAAAAACATGTTACAAAATTTTTGCGAAAAAAATTTTTGAGTCTACGCCTAAAATTGACTGAAAAATGCAATGCAACTTTTGCAAAGACGCAGAATGGTGGTAAAAAATTGGCAGAAAAGTGCACAGCAGTTATTGTCTTTTATTTTGTTGGTTTTCACCTAAATTTGACAGAAAAATGCAACGAAAATTTTGGAAAAAACCGTTTCACTTTGGACGCTATACAAAACCAATTTTTGTCGTTACTATTGGTTAGACCTACACCAACAACTTATTTGCTTAAGACGGCAACACTGTTATAATTCCCAGCGTTTGGGTAGGTTAACTGTAATTTTTAGTACTTTCTTACGAATTAATGTCAGTTTTCAAAGCAACGCATCTGCTCAAAATAAAGAATATTTTGGTCTGTTTTTGTTTAAATATTATTTGAAAATGTTGGAAACTATAGCGCTACCAACCGCAACCAAGTCATTTTGAGAAAAAAAGCTGTAGTTTCTTAAAAAACTGTTAAGTACCTAAAATTAAAATAGGTTAGCAGACTAGCATAGTGGCTTATACATTTCAAATCTTTTTAATAATTGTTTCTATTTGAATAAGATTACAACAGCATCTGACGAGTCCTTAGGACGAAACAGACTGTAGTGCTTTTAACCTTTTACAGTGATTTTATAGTTATATTTTGCTCTGATTTTACTTTGCATATCATCGAGCTCTGTTTCAGAAGATTGACTCTCAACAATTTTCTAATTGTTTACAGTAGTTAATCTATGCTGGAGATGTTTCGCAAATTCTTGCAGTTTTAAAAAATATTTAATGGCATTTTAATGAATAGCCTACTTTACGAACCCAACGCAATAATAGTTCGATGAATAAATTAAATAGTACTAGTTTATATTATAATGTATTGCTTATAATTACTTATAGCACTATCAAACATTGCAGATAAATTATGAGGTAATGCTATAAGAGTCGATTTTGATTAAAATTCTATGAAACAACGCTATGGGTGTTTTGGATACCCTACAATCATAAAACACCCTGACTACCCATATTTTTTTTCTTAATTATTATATTTGATGAATATATTTTAAATTAAATACCTTTAAACAGGAAATTTTTCATGTCGTGCTGGTATTTTAGCTTGGTACGTAAAACGTCGCGGAGACATAGTACCGGTAATCGAAAGGTTGCTGGCTTCACGTTTGATTATTGAACGGATGATTTGTCGTTGTATTCATGGAAAAACACATAAAACTTATTTTCCATGGGACCAAATATTATGTCTGCCTTGCAGCCTCACTGTACAAATTATTAAACATTAAAAAGATTTTTGTTGGTAATGTTGGACAGAGGTAAACATTGAGTGCATGTTTTACAGCATAGTGTTAATCCCTATTGATCACTAATTTTTAATCAGTTAAATTATAATAATTTTGAAAATTTAATTGAGCAACAAAGTTTAATGAATTGGATTGGGATGATGGCCGTGCTATTTGACCGCTTCCCGATTTATGGAAGTGCAGAGAAAGTCAGCGGAAACCGAACAGTCGGACCGCACCCCCAACCAATGCCTGGGTCAAAAGTTGAAGATAAAAGTTGAAGAGTATGGGGTTTGATAGGACCAATTCTTCAGAAGAAACTCAAGGAAATTTAAAGACAAGATGTGACGTCCCCACTAGAGATACTTGGTATATTGGATTTTGCAAATGGCAGGAGATAAAGAGCCAGGAACCAGTGCGGTGGGCAACAGCTTTGGCCAGGAAATCAGCATGCGCGTTTTCAGGATACTTGTGTAACTAGGAAGAGACCCATTAAAAGTTTAAAATGACGTTGCTGGAGAGTAAAAATGAAACGTGGGACTAGAAACCTGGTGACCATACGTCCTCTTTTTGGAGAAGATGTCCTCCATTTCAAAAAAAAGTGCTTATTCTTCCATTTTTTGGTCTGTATCCAAATTTAAAAAAACAAACAAACAAAGAAATCTTGATAAAATCTCTTTTTGTTCTTCACCTAAATTTAAAGGCGTAATTAAGTTAACTTAGGCTAAATTCGCACGTTGATTATAATACTTGAAAAATAATGTCCTTTTTATTGATAAAAATATGGTTACCCTACCAGAGGTAAACAAAAATAATAATATATCAAAAGCGCATCGCAACAAAACGCAACGATCTTTTCAACCGGTAAAAGCGCAGCGCAAAATGCGCAATTTAATTTTTTTAATTTGTGAAGCGCAGCGCAACTCAGGGCCGCAACTAGGGGGCAAAAGGGAGCGCCCTCCCTAAACAAAAATTTTGCCCTCCCCACCAAACTGCTCAGCATGCCCACCCAAACTCCCCTTTCTCTTGCGGCAGTTTCAAGATGATGGCTTTTTTACTGGAGATCAACAGAGAAATAGGAGAAAAGCAGACCAATTTAGCGTGATGACCCTTTTTCGACCAATTTGGCGCGATGACTTTTTTTTGTGAGATCAACAGAGAACTCGGAGAAAAGTAGACCAACCCAAAAATTTTGGCCCCCCAAGAAGGAAATTTTGCGTCGCCTAGAACAGGGTTCTAGTTGCGGCACTGTCACAACTTCGCAATAAACTTTTTGATTCAGCTTAAGCGCAATGGAATTCCACAATTGCGGAATAGCATTTTTGTACCAAGTCAAAATGAAACCTAACTTTGGCAATTGAAATTTCACAACACAATTCAAACATCGCGTTTTTTGCGATTTTAGACAGAAAAGAGTAAGCAATTTGCTAAAGAAGGCCAATATTTATCAATATTAACCAATCAAAACGGAACTAAGCTAAGTTCAATGTATAGAATTGCGCTAGAATCCGAAAAAAAATTGAAAGCGCAGCGTAATTAAAGCGCAACAAATTTTAAAGACTTTAGTCCGCAACGTAACTTCCACAATGTTTCAAAATAAAAATTTAAAGTGTAACGCAACTTCTGCAATTGCGAACGTTGCAAAAATTGCGCGTTGCGATTCTATTCGCGCTTTGAAGGCTTTTGCCTTATGAAGGCTTTTACCTTATGAAGGATTTTATGAAGGCTTTTACCTTAACCATCAAACCCTCCTAGGGGAATCGGGCAGAAGATTAGAAGGGGTCCGATAAAAGTAAAAAAAGAACGAGTGGGAGACCAAGAGAAAGAGAACTGACTTGTAGTGACAGAATATCATTTGATTGTTACACCAGACGCGTTCCAGTCTAGTCTAGAGGTGGATATCCTGCTGTGAAACTGGAAGCAATTGGTCTTATGGTCCAGCAGCAATGGTAAAGGAGTCAGAGGTATTGCATATGGAGTATAATTACGGCGTACCCTCCAGTACCATCCGGTCTAAAGATGGAAGAGACAAATTCATCAGTCTTATACGTGAACCTTGGGGTGAAGGAAGAAGGAAGGACAACTCCAACTGGGGGATGCAAGGCCGAATTATCTGAGGCCAGTGCAGTAAGCATGAACGATGATTTTACAAACTTGATTGGCCTTCAGGATGGAGCCGATTCCGCTGATTTGCAAAATGTTTTTGTAATGGTTTCTTATATAACCGGCTAATCATCAATTTTAAAGCAAACCCATTGAGACTAGAATGATGATGCTGGAAAAAGACGCAGAACACGTTCAAACGTATAAGTGCTTAGTTATTTTCAAAAAGAAAATGGATTAAAGAAAAAGCAATAAAGTGGGGTGGAGGAGAGGCATCCAGTAATGACCCTGTGCAGCTCAGAGGAGAATTTCTAATTGGTTAATCAGTGTGTTGTATAGGAAGGGGAACCAGTATCCGAGAAAAGCATGCTCTTTATAACACAGGCATTACAAAAGCTTGTAGAGAAGGAAGATGATTCTTTGGAAGGACCCCGAAGAGCGATAGCAATGGAGCACAAGACTTTATGTCTTGGGTAAAACTTGGAGCACAATGATTGGTCATGAGACCCAGAGAAAAAAGTTTGGTCTTAGTTGCTAAAGTATGACCGTAGGCAGCTATTTTAGCGTCATTTAAATTTAAAAAAAGTACCAAGCATATATTTTGCAAACATTTTGTAAACATCAAACTTGGCTATCAAGCGTAGAACAGCGTTCTCTATCTAGACCAGGGTTCGACAAGTTTACGTAGTAGTAAGCCAAAACCCTAATCAGTAAGGTCTCAGTGGGCCGTAGTCCATAACATATTTTTACTAAAAATTTGATCCTTCAAAAGTCTGATTTTAGATAATATTAAGACAAATTGACGTATTTTAAGTGAGCGCAGATTCAGCAGAAACTTCGCTGCTTTGGATAAATAAATCTTTCGCACAAAATGATGAAAATATGTTTGGTTCAAGCGCAACCAGGATTTTGCTGAGAGGGAATATAGGGGCTTGAACACAAAACTAAATTTTTTGTCAAAAAAAATGTTTTTTTTTGAGCTGGGTTCAGAGCAAACTTGTGCAACTTAAGGGTATCACAGACGAAAGTCTGGGACAGAGCTCCCACTTACCGGAAACTATCGGGGTCGTGGGAGTCAAACCCCTAACCGCTGGGCAATTTTTGTAATTAAAAAAATAATTGCCAATTTAACGTCATTCAGATCAAATTTCGCACATTTTTAGTGCCTCTTAAAAAAACTATACATTGCATGGCTTCTTAAGCCAGTTGAAGAATTAAACTGCTCAGCCCCTTCAACTTCCCGTTCACTTACAGGTAAGGTCCTAAACACGTTTTAAACGTTTGCGTTTTTGGGTTAAATTTTTTAAAGATCTTAGTTAAGAGACTGAAGCTCCATAACCCCCCTCCCCACCGCCCGGTTGTGCGACTATTTCTTGTTTTTTCGTTTCAAAAGCATACGAAGTTGTTTAAAAATTAATAAAGCAATCGCATTAGCTGTAATTTTGGTCTCTCAAAGCGTATCATTCGGCTTTCAAATCTCTTTTCCTACACCACGCGAAAGCTGGGGCAAAGTTTCCGTAAACAATTTTAGAATTTTTGAGAAGACTGAATAATTTTTAACCCTATTGTATACACTTCTATAACGTCATTTTTCCAAAATATGGAAATGATGTCATTACGGTGACGTCATTAACTCAAAATCAGATTTTTCTAAAAAAAGTTAGTGAACAACAACCTGCATGCCGAAATTGGTGTTCACGCGATTTCCGGTTTAGAAATTAGGTAGACTGGCATTTTCGCCCCCTTCATCATATAAAATTGATTGGTCCAATAGCCTGTGCAAACTAGCGTTATTGATCTTTTACTTTTTGTGATTGAGATCCCATTGGTGGTAGCCCTTTTGCGAGTTCCAATGCCCTTTATTATGAGAAACTTGATACTGCCATGCTCTCAATAATGTCACAACTTAAAAATAAATATTTGATGTTATTTTGGGCTTAAAAGTTTACGTACAGTAAGCCCAGGGGTAATTTGGAAGCAGTAGAAGCAAGACATTTTGCAAATTACTAATAATTTAATTGTTATGTTTTGACGTTTGTGGGGCACGAGTTTCAATGTTTAAGCGTTTACGTGCTATCTGACCTGCAGGCTACCAGCCCGGAATCCTTTAGGCGAGATAGCACATAAACGATTAAAAATTTTGCAAATTGCTATAGGTTGGTGACTTTCAGTGATTAAAATCTTGCACGCTAAATAAATACTGCCAAGCATTGACACCATGGCAAGCTTGCTTTCATTCAAAATATTTTTATGATTATATCGAGCTCCAATATTTCGCTTTTATCGCGAACTCCACTCGCAATACAACTCACTATTGTTTCAAATTGCCGCAAACGCAGAGGTCGCAAGCCGGATAATTTTTTTTGGCTCGCCGGATTAGGCCCGTGGGCTATAGATTGCAGACCATATGATCTGATGTTCACCTAGGTATTGACTCTGTCGTACAGCTATATTTCAAGCCTACCTATTTTATGGGTAAGCTGGTAGGCTATTTGATTTAACCAGCTCAGTTCTCCACTGCTCAACACTAAATGATTTAAGGCCAAAATTTTGCATTTTTTTTTTAATTTCGCAAAATTTTTTCAAAAAATTAAGCTTACGTTTTTTGCTCTGTCACTTAATCTGCCAAAATGTCACAACGATATGACTTGAAGTCTCAGTTACAATTTGTCATCTTGTCGCATGAACATTGAAAAAATTGATTTTTCAATTGTAGTAAAGTTTTTTTGTGACGTAATAAAGATTCAAGTTCGATATTTTCAAACTACTTTCAAGTTCGATATCTTCAGATTTTTTCTATCTCCGAAACTGCAACACTTAGAAACTTTGTTCTTTGAGCAAAAGATAGAGAAAATTATGAGAGAAAAAATGATGAAAAAAAAAATTTGTGACCAAAATTCTCGAAGTTCGATATTTTCAAATCACGGCAGAGTCGCGTGTCCTAAGGAGCTTTCAGAGTATTTGATTGAGAGGAGCCCAAAAACTTTAGATGAATTGGCGACATGGGCGGACCAATACTTAATGGCCCACAACAAAAAGTTGTCTGGCAAAAATTCGATAGGAAAGGGTGAAAATTTAAGTGTTGATGAGAACGAAAGGAGTCCGGAAAGACCCAGGGAACTTTTAAATTGGTGTCGGTGCGGAGGTGAAGGACATCGTGCAGTGGATTGCATGTCAAAAATACCACATGGACGTCGTAGAAGTGGAGACCGAAGGATCTCGTGCAACAGATGTGGTGGACTTGGACACGAAGTGAGAGACTGCAGGTCCAGGCTACCCAGTCAGCCTGCTCCACGATCTGGACCCAGCGGAGCCAAGTCTCCAGCGCAAGTTCATCGAGTGGGATGCGCCATTCAGCTTCCCGAAGCGCCACCACAGCAGCCAACAGGAGACGGTCAAATCTTGGAACTGAAATCCGGAGGGTCAATCAAAGTGATACATGCTACTACGTGCGAGATAGCGAATTCGAAAGACAAATTGCCTTTGGTAACTGGAAAGGTTGATGGGAAGAGCGCAGAAGTGTTGTGCGATACTGCATGCACCGGAGTAATCGTAAAGAAAGATTTGGTGAGCCAGGATCAGTTGTGTGGGACGTATGGGTATGCAATGGCGTTTGATCGGTCTGTAATAAGAGCACTCATTGCGAAAATCAGAGTTGATACCCTGTATTACGTGGGAGAAGTAATACTTTGTGTTTCCGTGAACCAATCTGTGAATTGTTCATTGGAAAATAATATTCCTGGTGCTAGAGAGCCAAATGATCCAAATCCAACATGGGGATATGTTGCCCGCACAAAAGAACAAGAAACACAGACGATGGGGAAGGACATAACTTAGGATTTGGTAGCCGAAGAGGAGTGGTGCGAGTTGCCGGGAGAAGGAGAACAGCGTAACGCTGAGGTGAATGTCGATGAAGATCATGTTGTGGATTGTTCAGAGGATGAGGAGAAGGATTCCTGTTCCGAGGCTGAGAGAACCGTTGATGAAAGGCGTCTGGAAGAGATAAAGATGGCACCAAGACCAACGACTAAAAGAAAAATTAGATCGTTTTTAAAGCTTTTCACTTCTTACCAGGTGAGATTCCGTCGTTTGCTGCCATTTCAGCGCCGCTGAGGGACTTGATCAGCAAAGAGCAGCCTAATAAAATCAAATGGGAAGAGGCTCAGGAGAGAGCTTTTCGAACTTTGCAGGAGCGCCTGTTAAAGAACTGTGTTTCACATTTGCCAACTATCTAAGTCGAATGATGGACTGAAGTGTTTATTGTATATATTTTGTGTACTTTTACTTGTGTTGCGTGACTACGATTTTTAAGGGTGATTTAGATTTGATAGCTTTGAAGTAAGACTGAGTTTTACGAATGTGATTTTTCTTGAAGTGACGATCATAAATGGGATAGAAGCATAAATTGGGTTTGCATTCATTCTGCAATTATTATTTGTGATGTTGTTGAATATCATTTGCAATAATACAGGGTGATCATAAAGTCTCTTTACAATTAAAAAAAATTACTACAGCGTCAAATGATGAGATATCGCAATGAGGGTTGTTTTATGTTCATCAGTATTTCATAAAGTTTTTGTTGACACTAAAATTTATTGCTTTAGATAAAATTTTCACGTGTTTTATGACTGAGTTATATGAACCCCCAAAAAATGACTACTCCTGAAGAAAAACCCCATCAAAACAACCTGTTCAAACAGCTTGTGATGCAAACAGCAACAGCGACGCGAAGTATCACAAGCTGGTTAAACCAAATTAGCATCACAACCTTATTCCGTTCAACGAGCTTGTGATGCTGATCAAGCAACTTCATGTTGCTGTTGACGTCTGCATCATGAGCTGGTTGAAAAGAAAAAAAGGCTTCGATTTTTAGTGAGGTGACAGCCGTCACGTCCCTGTCTCCATAAATTTCTTGTACCATAAACGAATTGAAGGAGGTGGTGGTGGGTCTCTTCCACACTTAGTTTCGTGGTCTCGATGGGTCTAAACATCTGATTTTCTCAATAAACCAGGAAACACATTGCGCTTTTTCTTGAGGAGTAGTCATTTCAGATTTTAAGGGGGTTCATGTAACTCAATCATTACACTTGTAGAAATTTTATCTAAAACACATAAAAATTTTATCTGAAACAATAAATTTTGGTGTCAATGAAAACTTTATGAAATACTGATTAACATAAAACAACCCTCATTGTGTTATCTCATCATTTGAAGTTATAGTAATTTTTTTGAATTGTAAAGAGACTTTATGGACACCCTGTATTATTAAGGTGGGGCGTATGTCACGAATAATAATTTTGAATGCCTGAGATATGGTTGTTTGCTGTATTTTAACGTGTACGTGACTGATTTACTACTTTTGCCACTTTTTTTGATTTGGAATATTTGGATATTTGAGTCAACTCCTTTCTAGTATATTCTACTCTCTTCTGCAGTTATCGATTGTAACTTGTTTACATGTCTTAATTGCTATATTTAGACTTGAAGTCTGTGACGTTATATTTATGCTAACATAAGCTCGTACATTTTTTCTATTGTGACGTTTATTGACTTTTCTGGGATATTGGATAGCTTTTGCCGTGGTATGAATAGGAAGGTTGTTTTTCATTCAGGATTCTAATATTCTAAGAGTGGGTGATTTTTAGATATTAGTTTTGTAGGCAATTAAGCCGAGTTTGTGTATCAGTAGTTGGCTTGTGTAGCCGTATAGTTGGCGATCTGAATCTGGTCGATCGTGGTTAAGTCTTTTACGATCTGAATTGGGCGATCGTAAGAAGTTTTAGTGGAGCGATTTTGCTCAGTGAGAGTGGTGTGTGTTTCAATCTTAAATAGAAGTTTTAATTTAAGATTGCTGAGCTGCTTTCTGAGATTCAAGAAGCTAAAGGAACTATCAACTGCCATTTTTGATTCGTCAATTAACATCTCAGTCGTTCTCTAATTTTAGTCGACGTGGACGATTCTAGAGATTAAAGGTTGTACTTTAGCCAAGTATCAACAATCGCAACAGCTGCTCTCACTGCTGCTGGTTGAATCTCTTCGTGACACGGTATGCGTTTGAATTTTATGCTTTTTGCTTTTCTGTTGTAAAAGGAGTTCATTCTTTTTTTTGCTTGTTTGTTTTTGATCGTTTCGTCGCGGGGCCGGCATTAGCCTTTGGATATGATTGGATATCTTCAAGTAAACTGATCTCATAATTACAGCAGGTTTGGGGTTGAAGTAATGAAGTTAAAGCATCCAGACTCGCAGATGATATGTCTGAGCCAGGCTCGTCAGCAGCGTTTTCCGGTTAAGGGACGTCACACATTTATCTTCCGAAAACATGTGAGAGTTAAATGGATAAATTCCTGTTGTTTTAAATCGAGCTGTTATTTTTTTATAGTAAATGCGCTGTCGCAAACCTTTCCAGAGGTTTTTGCATTTTCATAACTTGAAATTGTACTCCTTGGATACGATGTTAACGAAGCATCGCAAAAGGAAGCTTGAAACCGCTTGAAAGGGCCATAAACAGCTACGTCTAAAGGCTGCATTTTGTGACTGCATTTTGGTGGAAAAGTAATCATGTAGACTCCTTTTTTTCTTGCCTCTGCAACTACTTCAATGGAAAGATGACTGATGTGTTTGTCTAGGAAAAAAACGAAAAAATTTTCTGGAGTCGCATTCATAAATTTGAAAAAAATGCGCAAGAGCTTGTATGGGAAAATGTCGCTATTCATCCATCTACTACGACAGCCAATCCCAAAACTTTGCGGTAGTGCTTCTTTTATTACTGGTTGAAACGCGGGGACCTTTGGACCACGGGTTCAATGGCCCCTGCCTAAGCCGGTCCATTGGTCTCTTATTCCGCCAGTTTTTAATAAAGCTGAAAGCGAAGTTAGATAAGGCATTTTGTAAATAACTTGCACTGCATCAAAATTACGCTGCTACCTGCTATCGCAAAACTCATTTATTGTTCTCTGATGTCGCCACACTTTCTAGCAATTAAAAAACTAAACAATTTTTTATAGGTTACTTTTAGTGCATCAAAAGCAACTTGCAAAACTGCTGCCTTAACCTGCTTCACTTTGCCATTTTTTATCAACTCAATGTTGCCATGTTTGAAAAAAAATATTCTAATTCAAACCCGGATCTTCTATTGTTCTTAGTTTTTGAGGCAAGCGTTATGGTCTAAAGGTCTCGGTGATCCAAAAGTACCACATCTTCTTCTGTGATATAGCTCTTGTAAATCAATCTTGGAAGGCACAATTTTTTTAAACAAACGACAAGACGATATTTTAGCGTTCTCCATTCGTCAGAGAGTGATGCTGGTTGCTCCAGAAGCACAAAGATTGTATCAAATCTTGTAAAACAGGGCTGCCCAACCCGTGGCCCGCGGGCTACCTTTAGCCTGTGAAGCTGTTTTGTGTGGCCTGCAAGGACTTTTTACGAGGTTAAATTCCTCATGAAAAGGCTTACCATTTTGTTTCAAATAAAAACCGGGACGTTCTAAACCTAAGCCTTCTTCTGTTTGGTTTTCCGAAATCAGTTCGGATTCGTGGTAAAGACCTTTTTTTTTTGAGGTCTTCACCTACATTTGGGGACAGATTCCTGAAATACTGGCCAAAGTGAGCACCGATTTTGCACATAAAACTTGCAATTAATTGGAATTTAACCTCGGTAAAAATGCAAATGGCCCGCAATAAGTTTTCTCCCGTAAATGTGGCTCTTACCAACAAAAAGATTGGGTAGGGATGTTGTAAAGGATTTCCTTGACGAGTCATTAGAAAAAAACTGTGACTTCGAACTCCGATGTCGTTCGCTTACCACCACATGATGACGTTATTAGTGGATTTTTTAACACCGCGGTATCTTTAAGTGCTGGTGTTAAGAATATTTTTTCGTTAGGTATAAAAACGTTCTTCGCCTAAAGAGGTTAAGCGATGCATATTTTTAAATTCTTGTGTTTTTTAAAAGAAATCAATAATTTTTTGTTTACTGATTTGGTAGCGTACATAATTGGTTTTGAATATTGATTTTGTTCTGTTTGCCTAACCTAGCGCAGTTTCAACAGGGAGTCAATTGGAATTATAGTTTTCAAAACGTCACACTTGCCCATGCGGTTGCGCTTTACGGCGCAATTATTTTTTTTGAGCTTGCGGAAACGCTGGCGGCGCAAGATTTTTACAGCAGTTGCGAGTGCGCTTGCGGCGCAACTTTTATGATGTTCGCTGCCCATCTCTGATGGCATATTAACTAGAGCCCTATCTTAACTAGCTTTCGTTCCACCCTCAACCTTACCTCAAGCAATTGCTTTTACTTGCGGGCCTGACTTTGACTCGTGTGCTCTTGATTATATTATTTTGTATGTGGCTTTTTTGGCAGCATTTAACCCTACTTTGGAAGGTTTAAAGCCAGTGGCACTGCGGTCACAATTTAATTTGCAATTTAAAAGCGCGCACACAGTGCCATTGTGCAAACTGGTTTTGTTTTCAATTACAATCTTCCGCATCATTTGTAAGGGTTCTTTCGCAAGATGCGTTTGAGTGAGGTATGCACAGGAGCGATTTCATTAATGCTGCAAGATTGCTGAATATTCGTTCTCCGGCTATTTTCTTCCACCCCATATAGCCCCAAAACTTGTCCACTTGCAGATCTTTGGGTATTTCAGCGTTATCCTGCAATTGGTACTCTAAAAACTCATTACAAGGGGTATCTTCGTCCAAGCCAAGTTGAGGGAATGGTTGGGACAATCTTACAACTGTCATGTAGATATTTATGTCATTAGTAAGAAATAAACTGAAGGCATAATTTTTCTATCCATGTAAAGTTTTGGGTTGACTGCTCCAATTTAAAAAAATTTTAATTTTTACAGCAATCCCAATCTTTGTAGACTAGACCACAACAATATTAGTTCAACAAATTTTAAGTTGCCCTGTTTTCTGCTGGTAGGTCTACAATTTTAATTTTTTAAATTGTCTCTCCCCTTACGATTTATGATTTGTGAAGTTTTTGTCTTTTCACTTCCACATTTGTTGCCAGCTCGCTGTCTGGAAACTTGTCCCTGACGGTTTTTGAAAATTTATCGCAAATGCTAAACGGCAAGTTGTTCTTCACCACAAACATTGCAAATTTTGTTTCTGCATAAATAAGTTTATCGCTCTCTTCAGGTCCCTTTACCATAAAGCTGGTTAACCTTTGATTTCTTTTTCCGCTGCAATGCTCTGTTTATGATTTTTGGAAGTTACGCGTTTCGTTACGTCATTTTTCGCTCCTCAAGCTACGCTAATATCTATTCTGCAAGAATTACATTTAGCGTATTCATCTCCTTTATGGTTTCTACATATAAAAGGATAATCTTTAGTTGATTTGTTTTTCCAGTTGTAGCAGACAAGCGGCTACACAAGTGCAAAGTACTACTCGTGTATTAAAGTGCAAAAATGGTTGACTGAAGCACACAGAACTGGTAGCAATTAGGCTAAAGAGCGCTTGAAATCCAAAATTTGACTTTAGGTGAACCAGAGTCAAAGATCAAAATTAATTTGGTTTACTAGTATCCAAAAACAACATTTTTCCAAACTGACAAAAATTTTTAAAAGGGTCAAGGAAAATGAGCCACCATAGCGGAGATGGGCCCCATAAACTCGTCACACGCTTCGGCTTATTACAGCGAGTATAATGAAAGATTTGATTTGACTGATTTGTTTTTTGTTAAAAGCGAAAAAGCTGACTTAAGTGCTTTTTTCAGAATCACTTTTCTTGAGCGTATAAATTCAATTAATGTGCATCAATGTGATAGTAAAATAATCAATCTGTGATTGTCTTTATCGTGTTCAGAGTATTTCACTTTTGCAACTGTAGTTTAGCAGATTGATTTTAATTGAAAGAAAAAAAAGAATAAATAAATAGATACACAATTCAAAGGTTCGCAACTCGTTGATCACTTTAAAGTGATAGGTAACTTAGAGAATTAAGCGCAGTTTTTTTTGTATTTTGTCCCAAGTCCTTTTTAAAATCATGAAGCTTCACAAAAGAGCTTGTTATAAACCAAGCAGTGCCTTGATCCTTGTTCGTAACAAGCAAACATTAAGTTTCGCATGTGAAATAACCATTAAACGATAACTTCTGGTTTTTACTGCATGTGGAAATTTTTTGGGTTATAATTTTACACTTTGATCTTCCGCTTTCTCTCAGGCAGCAAAAACACGTCAAGATCCATTGCACGCAAAATAACGGATTAGTTTTACAGATTTTTCATAAACTATATTGGCAAAAAATTGTTAGCAGTTTCCGACAAAACGTTGCTAAAGTAAAAATGGAGTGGCTTAGATGTATAATGTAAATGTGGAAAACGAGGAAACTGTGGTGCTTTTTGATCAATGCTTGTGCGTTGATGATCACAGCGCTTAAGAAAGCGCACTTGCGAATGTGAAAAGCTTTAAATTTATGTGTGAGCAGCAAGGATACTCGCAAACATGGTAATGGGGAGTTTAGGTGCATAGCACCCAGCAGACGTTGTCTGTAGCTGTCGACCGGTTTTTGCCACTAATCAAAACTATTTGAAAGGGTAAGACGAAAGTTTTTTTGCTCAGTTTTCTCGCATAAATTTTTATTGATCTAAAAACTAACTTCACTAAACTAAAGCTTTCTATGACCTTTCGTTTCGAGATAAAATAACTTAGATTTCCGCTTAAAAGAGCTTTTTCCATTTAGTAATTTTGCCAGGGTTGCCAATTCGAAACGAAATTTCGAAAAGCTGCTGCATATTTCCAATTCTCAGACAAAGTAAGAGTCAGAATTGTAAATTAGCTGCTTATCAAGTAAATATTAGCCAGCTATCCAATAGTTGATGTTATTGTGTCGTTACAATAGAGACAAAATGGCAACACTGAAGTGAAACAAAACTTGTTAGTTTTGAACTGTAAAATTTCGACAACTTCAAGACAAGACATGTTCAAATTTGGTGAGAACACATTTCAGGCTTTTCCCAATATTTCGGTAAAGAGTGAAAAACTTGAGTTGAATGTCCCTTTAGGAGCAATCAGTGGTTGAGTGGAGAGAGCGTTTGATACAGAAACGTAGACTTGGGTTCGACCCCGCGTCTGGTCAATCCAAAGACGATAAAACTTGATACTCACAGTTTCCCTGCTTGATGATTAGCATTAAAAAAAGACAGTATAAAGCCTCTACCGCGTGTGGTAAACAGGTGGGCAGCTTGAATTGAAGACTGAAAGTTCCCTTCGCTTTCTCCTGGCCATGGCAACTCGATGAATAAAATGTAATAACAATTATCATCGTTCTTTTTTTTTAGAAAACTTTCTATAAAAAGCAATAGCAGTCTTTTAAAAGTACTGTGGAAATAAAGCAAAGACCCCGACCGCTTATAGACAATTTTTGAATAGTCGCGAGGAAAACGACTATTTTTGAATTGTTTCGAAAAAATGTACGTGTTATCAAAGTTAGCAAGAAAAGTTTACTTTTTTAGTCCTTAATTAAATCCAAAATATGTTGAAAATGCATAATTAAGCTGCGGGCCTTTTCCTTCAATGATTGCACTCCTGGGCTACAACTCAAAACACCCTGCACATTAAATGAAACAATTACTTCAATCAATCAAATCTTTCATGATATTCGCTGTACTACGCAGAAGCGAGTAACGATTGGGTGGCTCATCTCTGCGCCATTGTGTCTGCTGGCAACAAAAGCTTCTTACGAAGAAATGTCGCAGAGGTGGCGAGCCATAGGTAACTCTGTGTCCATTTTGACCAGCTCGATATTTAAACCTCAGACTTCCCGTTCCAAAAACGAACGCTTTAGCTTTACAACTTTACCGACTGGACGGTAAATAATTACTTTTATGGAAGTAATTGACAAATTTTACTATTGTAGCGTCACACTCCAAAAAGCCACAAGTAGAAGTAAAATTGGATACATTGGTGTTCCATAAATTGGGCCTTTATTATTGAAAATATTTGAAGTCGAGATGAGAACCGCTCATCGTGCGTGCTAAATATTGACGCTCAATTTTGCTTGCTTACTGTTTGTGTGACCGACTTAGCATCATGTAGACAAATAAGTGACATTCTAGAAACCGGAAAATAACGGGCTCTGCGTTTGGGTTACTTGTAATTATAATATTATTTAAGAAGCGTACAAAATCAAAACACAGACCTTTTTCAAGACGTATTTGCTGAAATTGCTAGAAGCAATATGCTTATAAAACATGACCAACCCTTGAGAGAAAAAAATATTTTTTGGACTGTAAAAAGAATAGTTCTACGTGGGTGATGACATAAGCCTGCATTAATTTGATTGGATTGTTCGATTCTCTTTAACCCCCTTGTTTTTCATAACAAATAACTGCCCCCGCATCGGAAATTAAGTGACCAGCTATTCGGTAAACAACCTGATGACTAATTTGTTTTTTGCTGTCGCTATGCTTTTTCAACTTGGCTTTATATTTAATATCGGAGACCCACATGTCCAAATCATTGTAGTGTTTTGTGCGGACAGCGAGCGGCTGACTTTAACCCCAGAGCGATTTCGCTTTTTATTCCAAGCCATATCTACTTTGGAAGTGACCTACCATGGGCGCTGTGTTCCGGAGCTGATGCAGTTTAGTCTACGAAGTTAGTTTCTTACGAGAGCTTAGGGATGTGTTATACGGTTATAACGCAGCCAGTTCAAGACACGGCGGTCTTGAACTCTTGAACAAGACACGTTCTTATAGAGGTTCTCCTCGAAATCGGTTTTATTGAAGAAATGAGAACTACTTGAGGTAATAAAGAGTTATCCCAAATATTTCTCCCCAATTCCCCTTATTCGCGAAAACACTACTTACTCCGCTTGACTCTGTACCAATTTGCTACGTCACAACAGGCACAAGTTTGCAAAATTTTTTTGCTGACTAAAGAATGCGATGTTCGATGAAGAAGGTAAAAAGATTTTGGTTTAGATAGCGTTTCTCATTCAAACAAATTTGTCGGTGGCATTATACGAGTGACATAATCTGTTGTATCTAAATTAGACCAGCTTTAGGGATGTTTTTAGCCTATGAAAGATATAAAATTTGAAGCCAAATCCGATCATACTGTAGATCAGTTCTGGAAGCCTATGTCTGCAGTTACCAATACCAGAAGCCAAGCTTTCAGATTTGGTTAGGCTACGTAATTGTACTAGTTAGTAAGTTGTGGGTAGTTAGATTAGGTCTACTGCATTATTGCGCTGGTTTGTGATTACAGCTCTGAGAATAGCCTACGCAGAGTACACATGTAATGTACCGGTACCCATAGGTGGGCACAAGTCCGTTAATCGTTAATCCGTTTATAACGAAGCTAACTTTTTCATTAACTCGTTAATCCGTTAAAAAGTTTTTTCATGTTAACGGACTAAATTAACTTCCGTTAAGTGCTGTTAACGGACTAAAGTAACTTCCGTTAAGTGCTGTTAACGGACTAAAGTAACTTCCGTTAAGTTCTGTTAACTTCCGTTAAGGTTTTTATCGTTAATATCATGCAGCTTCGTTGTGCATTTGGACTTGTTTTTATCTTGAAATTAGATTAGACTGTAAAATGTAACTTTCAAAACACAAAAAGACTACCATAGCAATAAATATTTCCTTACAATCAGCTCAACAACGTCAATACGTGTTCTAGAAGCGCGTGAATAAAACGAAATGTAAATTACACGCAAAATGTTAATGGATAAACGGACTTTATAAACTTCCTTTAATTAAAGCTGAAAATAACGGATTAACGTTAACGGAGGTGTGAAGTTTGTTAACGGACTAGTGGTTAACGAAGCTATCGTTTTGCGTTAAGATGCACAGAGCTGGACAGCGCTGTTTCGAGCTTTTAGCTCTCATCGGCAGCCCTCAGCTTCTCTAACAAAGTTATTCCCCAGCTGGACAAGTCTCTTGGCCGAACTGGACAAGCTGTCCAGCTCTGTGCATCTTATGACTCGAGCTGCTTTGTAGCTGCAGGGTTGGTGGTTGATCTGGCCACCTATCTGCCAGTGGAAGTCGTTATGATTTCCCAGGAGTCGACCACGAAGGACGTCAAACTTGTCGGTTTTGCGTTAACTTGCCCACCTATGCCGGTACCTATTTTGTTATTTTATAAAATTGATTTGTTGCTAGTTGTACAATACCGGTAACGAAAGTTCCATAGCTTACATTAAAAAACTGTTGGCCAGAATAGGACTGGTGGTAGACGTGGTTGGCGTTGTTTAGGGCTGTTGTAGTAGGCAGTAGTTTACAGTGGGCCTATTTAATCTGGACTTTCTGCAGACATAGGCTACCAGAACTGATCTACAATATTATCGTTTTTGGATTCAAATTTGATATCATTTGTAGGCTAAAAACATCACCAAGCTGGTCTAACTTTGATGCAACAAAGTTTATCACTTGTATAATGCCACCTATGAATTGATTTTGAATTAGAATCGCTGTCTAAAGCAGAATCCTTTTACCTTTCTCATCGAACATCGCATTCCTTAGACAGCAAAAAATTTTTGCAAACTTGTGCCTGTTGTGACGTCGCAAATTAATACGGAGTCAGGCGGAGTAAATAGCGTTTTCTCGAATAAAGGGAATTCGGGAGAAATAGTTGGGTCATCTCTTTATTACCTCAAGTAGTTCTCATTTCTTCACAAAAAAAGACTTCGAGAGGTATCTCTTTCAGGCAAGCTGTAAAGTAGCCAGTAGATTGTTCAGACGAGCTAATCGACCGCATTAGAACGCGTCATTTTGACCTAGGTGTTACAATAGCTAGCAGCCGAGCGCGACAGGGCGTTGGAGTGGTGAACGCTCTTCCTTGCTCGGATTGGAGACGTTGAAAAGCCGTCGCCAGCGTAAAGGAATGGAGATAAATGTAGCGTCAGACTCCTAAGTAGCCACAAGTAGAAGTGCAAGCGGATACGTTGGTTATTAACTCAAGGTGGAGAGTTGCTCATAAGTTGTTCTACCTAGCCTTTCGACCACATTGTGACGTGTCCTTTTGACCCGGATGTTACTCTATGAAATGCAATTCATTAGGGCATCTTGGGGATCAACAACTCATCAGTTGCCTTTCCGATGCATTTTATTGCTTGTACTGGTGGTAATCACTGTCTTATTGGCACGGTTGGAAATAGCGGCTGGAAATCGATAATCGATATAGTTATTTGTTATTTTTTGGTCATCGAATGCAAAAAAATCTTTACTTGTTTAGTTTCATCATAGGTTTCATTATCAAATGTGCCTTTTTTCTACTTTTTTGCCTGGTAAATTGATGATATTTAATTAATATTTTTTTCAAGTTAACAGAATTTTTTTGGAAACGCGTTAATCATTTTTTCGTGTACTGCGGTTTTATCGACTATGGTTTTATTGTGGAAGTAGGCTAATTATAATTTTACTTGAACTAATGTATGCATTAATTCAAAATTTTGCATCGCAATCATTTTTTACTCCATTCCAAGTTACACAAACACAAGGAGCTAGTCGTGCAAAACTTACGCAATGAGCCGCACTCAAGCGTAATGGTACGTCGCTTTCGTAAAAAAAAAGCTGCTGCCACATAATTGCTATCCCCCCAGGCTGGCATCGTTGCCCCAACCCTAACTGTAATGGAAGGTTTTGAACCAAAAGAAGGTGCAAAGGGTTGGAAGCTGAGCATGATAACCGCTACACTGCGCAGCTTGCTTCATTACAGGGACAAAATGTCGTATTTAAACCAAATGTATGAGGAAAAGGCAATGGCACGTGCGTGAGCTTAGCATGACTAGCTTCTACTTATACAAACACAATAATGCACTTGTAGCCACTGGTAGCAGTACAAAGAGTTTCAGTAAGCCTAGTCAAGTAGTAATGTTAGGTGTCAGTTTCTAAAATCTTGGCAATGTGCCGTCGTGCCAAATAGGACTAGGTCAGATGATATTGTTAGGCACACATTGGAAAAGCAAAAAGCTCTAGTAATTATCATTACTTTTGTTATTTGCAGTTGTCTTATAGTACAGTCAAGGTGCAGTGGCAGCTGGTAGGCTAGGGACTGCTTCAAGCGGTGTGGTGGCTTAGGCCTAGTGGTTAGAGTATTGGTCTGACAGTCGATAGACCAGGATTTGATTCCCTTGTTGAGCCATACCAAAACACTTTTAAAAAATGGTATTCACAGCTTCCCTGCTTGGCGCTCAGCACTCGAAGAGATAGTGTAAAGCTTTACTGGTGTACTAGACACTAAACTGGTGGCAACGAAACTACTCTAAAGGTGCGTTTAGACTGGACGCGAAGCAACGCGAAGCGAAGGTTGGCGACCTTCGCCAACCTTCGCAAGAGGTCGCTTACGTCACTCGCGAAGTTGCCAACTTTCGTAAGTGGTTGCTAATCTTCGCGACTGGTCGCTTCATTGGCTAATTTTAATAACTTACTTTTAAAATGTATTCAATAAGCAGAAAGCTTTGTGTACTTTATTATTGAAGCGCTATTATAACACAGTAATCACAGGTTCTGTTTTGTCGTAGCGCGCTGGAATTAAAACGAAGATTGAGTTTGTATTATGCTATAACGCAATAACCGTGAAGAAGAGTCTAGACTAATAGCATAGGTATCAAAACAATCTTGAGAAAAAAGTTTGTAATGCATAAGGGAAAAACGAAGTACATTAGATCGAATTTGGAAATGAAAAGACAAGTCATTTTTTCAAAAACGTAATAGTACTTAGCCTATTTACTAGCTATTAATGCTTTGTTTAGATCCTTCCACTGAAAACTTGCGATAATCTGTTTTGACGATGACATTCCTGGGTTTTAATGCAGAAACGCAAAAAGCTGGAAGCAGATGTCAAAAGTTCTCTTTCTGTGTTTACTCAGTTAACAAATCCTTAACCCTTTCACCATCCATGTCTCTTTATGGTACTGGTAGATCTATCTTGTAGAGTGTAGACCAATAGGCTAGTCTGCAGGTACATTTAAAGCGTAAACTATGTTGTTTTTTATGTGATTTTTCTTTTTCAGGCTAGCATGTTATGATACCTGTAGTAAGCTTAAACAGTTTTATGTGTTTGCTATTTAGCGCTGTTTATGAAGACTCCCAATGTTAACGCTATGAGTGAATCTGAAAGCTGGATTTGTCATTAGTTATGTAGTGGTTTTTTGCTTATTATGCAATGGATTGCTGTGTTGATTTGCTGAAGAAAGCAAAAAAACATTGCAGTTTTTGCATGATTTGACACTATCATCGAAGGACAAGAATTTAGCGCAGTTATACCAGCAGTTGCTTTGAGGAAAAGTCAGCCTCTGAAACTGCGTTTGGTTTTTTATTCGCTAGCGGAGCGCTTATCGATGTTTAGTGTGAAGTTAAATGCTTTCGAGAGCATTTTATTAATTTGCATTTTCTTGCGGTACCAGTACGTTGCGACGGTCGCGTTTACCTCAAAGGGCTTTGCTCCAAACCACCGTTTGTAAGATACTGGCAAATTTATAGCTGGAAGGCCAAGCCCCTTTTTCTTAGCAAGTTTTTGGTTATGCTCCTGAGAAAAAAAATATTTAGATTGTTTTATGTGAAAATTGTTGCTCAAGCATCTGAATACAAGTGTTGTTAGTTCTCACAATTTCATGTAACTGATGCTTCCTTCCCAAGTCCAATTATTATTATTATTATTAATGCTGTATCAAGTTTTTGTTTAGTGGTGACTAATGAGAATGGAACAATGTTAATGGACTTGCTTGGCAGCTACTTCTCTTCCAATAACAGTAACCCCAGCAAAAAATAGAACTCACTTTCTGCTGGTTAGATATATATTGGCTTTCTGGTTCTATCTGATTACACTGACGGTAATTGTAATGATTGAATTTCATACTTAAAATTGTTTACTTTGTCACTATATTCACCATGTAAAGCAGTTAAAATTTTATGAGACAGTAAAAATCATTTAAAATTCACAAACAACTAAATTCAGATAATAGACAAAGACACAGTAAATGAATATTTAACACACTTGACACTTCTATTTTCATCACATAGGACTGGAGTGAAAAATCGCTACCAGATTACAATATTCATGATTATAAAACTTGGGGGAGTCCAAAACCATTGCTTCCAGTTCAACTTGATCACTGTCTCAAACCTTTAGAAACAAGAAGACTTTTAAGAGGACATTCGGGAGAAAAAATTCCACGTTTGTAGCTCGGCTATCCAAAAAAGTGATTTCTAATTAGGCCAATTCTAAAGTTCATAAAAATTTTTCGATTTTTTGTATCTATCTAGCTCTTGTATGTTGTTTGAAACCAATTCTAGATACAGTTTATTCACCAAGTTGGCTTGGTCAAGCAGACAGCGAAAAAACTTTTGCGAATTTTCCAGTATTCAAGCAATTGTTCAATTGTGGTTACTTTTAAAACAACAAGCCTACAAACAATGGGTAAAACACTATCAACACATTCAAAACTAACCTGTTGGTGGGTTATTTTATATTCTGAAAAAAGAACAACACCATGTTAGTTTAAGACAAAAAAAAGCAAAGCTGCTTAGCCAAAAGAACCACTGGACTGATACAATAGCTTCTGCTATGCTGCACAGAATAAATAGTTTTGTTTTAAAAGCTAGATGTCGAGGGGCTAGGCCTACTGCTTTGGTGTATTCATTATAATGAAGCTCTGAGATCCAGCATAGCTATGAAAAATCACTCTAGGATTTACAGCCTTAGCTGTCTAGATCCAAATTAACTTGGCTAGCCTAGGGCTATCCCGAATCTAACTTTGCCAACACCCTATTCTTTGGACTGATAAATAGGCGCTAAACCATACAAATATACTATTTACATTATTTTCAAGCAAACTGCGATCGTAAAAATCCGATCAGTGATTTAGTAGGTTATCTTACTACAGCCTGCAAGCAAGCGATGTTGCGCAACTGCTCGCGAAGGTTGCGACCGGTGGCAAACTTTCGCGAGCTGTCGATGACGTCAAATTTTGGTTGCTTCGCGTTGCTTCGCGTCCAGTCTAAACGCACCTTAAGACCCTACAGTCATTTTGCTGTTTCCTAGCCGAGGCAACTCTGTAAATAAATATGCAGAAATTGCAAGGCAATGGCACCTAGCAGCTTACGGTTAGGCCTGGAATGTCAAGGAGGAAAGCTATGAATACCAATTTTTGAACTTTTTCTTGACTCTCTACCAGGTAGTCTGGTAGCCTACTGAGGTAGTAATGGCATAGTCGTTGGTAGTAGTGAACCCAGATCTGCAGACTGATGACTGCGAGGCAGATGCTACAACCACTGCTTATCTCAACATCAACGTGGTAGAGGTTGCACGCACATGTGTAGGCTATCTCAGTTGTACTCATTTGGCGGAGGCCTACTGGTTTTTTACAAGCCATTATTAAATGCTATTGTTCGCCGAGTAGCCTACTTGTACGCTTAACATTCACATTTTCTCTAAACCCTTTATGTTCTAATACAAAGTTCTAATGCTAACCCTGCAGTATATGATATAAAGTTAGTAGCAATCGAAGTAGGCTATATAGCCAACTGCAGGTGAAACAAAATTTAAGAAAAAAGCTTTTTGATGACTTTGTGATATTTTTCACAAAAGGAAAAGTTGGAATTAATGGATTAAACTGTCAGTAGTATATAGGCCGCTAACTTGCCACCTGTTTTGAGGAACCCTTGAGGGAATTTTGTAGGGAGGGGACAGACAGTAGCTCATGTTGAGGAACCTTAGAGTGAATGTTGCAGGTACATAAAAACGCCACTTGTTTTTTAGGGGTAGAGGACAGTGATGTAGTCGAGACCCTGATGGTCGAAATCGAGACTTGGAAAAAATTCGAGTCCAAGACCCGAGACCAAGACTTGAAAAAATTTTCGAGACTGAGATCGAGACTCGCTGAGTTTTTCGAGACCGAGACGAGACTTCGAGACCCGAGATTTTAGAAGCAAAACTTATTTGTATTGACTATTGACAACCCTTTTCATAGTTTTTCTTTAAACAAACGGCTAATCGCAATACAGTAGAACGACCATAAACCAAAAACCGAACTTGGGCCACGTGCTATTCACAAGGACATGAAGAGGTGACGGCGTACCTCTACTGTCAAGCGCCCGACCTTAAAGTAGAAAAATTACCGTTCGATGCCAACTGAAACTGGGCAATGCGTTCCTGTGTTCAAACTATCGCAGTGGTCCAGCTTGCAGTAACTACAGATTAGTAACACAGCCAAAAAATCTTGAATGGCATATTATTGCAAGCAAAA
Source organism: Trididemnum nubilum (assembly GCA_963965965.1). NCBI lineage: Eukaryota > Metazoa > Chordata > Ascidiacea > Aplousobranchia > Didemnidae > Trididemnum > Trididemnum nubilum. The sequence continues at coordinate 13,233,714 of OZ014480.1, forward strand.
ATAATCACAAACACAACGGAAAAAATTAATGCAACCGTAAAAAGTAAGCCTATACCAAAATCAAAAAATAAAATTGTGATTGCATTTTAATGCAACCAGCATTTCTAGATTAACTGAAGAAAGCTGAGATCGATGAGGTCTCATGATCAAACCTCCGGTACTAAAAATACGCTCCACAGGAGCCGATGACGCTGGCACAAAAAGAACTTGCATCGCGAGTTTGTATAAGGCATGTAGTTGGTTTTCCATGGTTTCCCGAAATTCGAAAATATTTTCGTTAAAATGTTCACTATTGTTGGTGATTTCGAGATACTTTAGCAACTGGCACCGAACGCTTGTTGATCTTTTGGAAGTTGCTTTATTTGGAATTTTCGAATATTTGCTGAAAAGACGTGAAATGTTTCTTAGCTGTGCCGTTTCTTCCTCCGAGCGTCCACGATTCGCCAACTCAGATGTGCTTCCTCCACGTCCATATCATCTATTAAATTTTCGGCCGCTCGGATAATCTTTTCTGCAAAAAATATATAGCCTTTTTACAATTCAATTTCAATAATGACATAAAATGCGTCGATTTAACTGTTATCTTGTTGCATTCTATACACAGACGGACGTAAGCTGAGGAAGACCACTTGCAGCCGTTATGGATTTCGAGTCGCTTAGCATGCACAAGCCCACAGCTCGAAGCCTCTACTTAGTGCTTTCGATCTATATCAAATTTCACTTGCCATTTCTTATTCATTGGGCTTCGAATCACATTAGTTTCCGGCTTTTTATTTTTGTGTTTGAGCCTGAACTACAGTTGTTGACCCGTTTGCAACTTTTGGCCGAGAGCAAAGTTGTAAAAATTGATATAAAAGTTTACTCGCAAATAAAAAACCTTACAACCTGGGTCGATGCAATATATATAGCTGTACATTGTAAGTTGTTGTTGAGTTACACGTCGCTGATGGGGGTTACGGGTATTTGTTATCTTCTAGAATTTTTTACAACAGCAAAAGACACTGAAGTGGTGATACTTTAAATAGCACCCTCCAGTGCCGGGAGGGTGCTATTTATTGTAATTTGCTAAATCAATTTAAAATAAGCTTACCGTGACTTGTGGCATTCAAGAACTTGGAATGCAAAATGCCATCAGGTTGAGACGTGCAGTACATTAATTTAGCTTCGATTTGGAGAGCGTTTCATAATTAATCTTGTTCACTTCGGCACACAAGCGTTAAAAACATCAATAAATAACATACAAAAGCACACAATTATTATCCACTATTACAACCTAACAAAGTTAGTGTATTAAATCATTCTTTCAAAAATAATGCTATAGCTTACCGTGACTTGTGGCATTTCTTCATGTGCCGAACAAACGAAGAGGTTGTTTCTGAACGATCAGAGATTGTTGTCGATGTTGGGCAAAACTTGCATTTTGCAGAATGTTTTTTATTTCCTGCTTTTTCATCATCGTACTCTTAATGATGACTATACCCAAATTTTATTAAGGCCGAATTACGAGACATATTACAAATTGTTTCAACTGTGGTGATACCCGATTTTATATACTTTTCTGAATTTGTCTGTTGCCAAGTTTTGAGAGCATGGATATTTTCGAACTTGGTTTTCATATTACACCGAATTTTCCTATGCTCTATTTTCACCGTTATTGAGGCCAATTTAGTTAACTTTCACACAGAAAGCTCAATAACGTCATCATCCGCTTCCTGCGCCCTATTTCAGTTATGTTCATTATAATATCAAAAACTTGATACTTTATTCAGAGGATGATAGGACGTGTTTGACTTGTGATAATATACAAATTATGCGATATTATACGAAGTGATATTACACGAAGATTACAACACTTCACAACGTAAAAAATGAAATAATACTTTATAACGAATTAACTCAAACTAAACACAACTGTCACTCGTATTACAAAGATATTCTTACAATATGTATTACAAAGATATTTCTTATGAAATGCATCCTAAATTTGCTTAAGTTTCATTACCAAACTGATCGTGGACCAATCTAGAGGAATTCGATTTCGAAGCGAGTTGCTAAATCAAATTAAAATAAAAGCTTTCATAAACTCGCGGCTTAGTGCACGGGCATTGAGCAAATGAACAACATTGCACCAAAGAAACATCGTAGCGGGGCGAGACGTTAGCGACACTGCGTCCGATTTTGACCGGACCAAGAATCAAAACGCAGACCTCACGCTCCGATGGCGGTGTGTTTAACTACTAACGCTGACAGGTTGTTTAAATCTAAAAAAAGCGGGCTTGCTAAAGCAGTTGCATTCAGATAGTTATTTTAATGACCAGAAGGCTATGGTGGAATGCGCAATTGTGTTTTCATAAACAAGACATTAAGATGAATAATTCAGTAACCTAGTGGTCCTAGTACACGGCAAACACCTTAATGTATAACAAATATCAGAGTTACGGTATTATTTTTTATCAAGACTTTATTTCTCCGATACCGCTCTGAAAATCTTTTGGGGTCACGCGTCTTCCCCATTCGGTGGCCCATGTTTATACCTCAGGTTTATACCTCAAGCTATTTTAATCTTCACTGGACCTAATTGTTACTTCTAACGTTTGATATTTACAAAAAAGCAGTGATAAAGTAGACTTAAGTTCATCATTCTGAGTCTGCAATCTTAACTGTATCATACTACGAAAAATCTGTTCAACAGAATGAGACTGAAAACAATCACTTTGAGGTCTGAGCTGTTCTGATTAACCTTCCTTGACCAAACCTCGTCGCATTGCCATGCTACCACATCAAACTCAGTCCACGTGCAAGGAACCTGAACGAGAAAGAGGTTTAGAGCGTTTACTACCAGAAAGCAAAAATGTAGACAGCGGCAATTAGCACCTTCAACAAAGATCAACATCAAATAATACCGCTAAAGCGGCTTCTTCCCCTACAGACTGTTTTACATCACACCTTTCATAAGTAAATAACAAAGATAATAATGAATAACAGGTCGAGCAGTTTTCTCCCACAGCTCTACCTGAGTTTTTTCGAACCTCAAGTATCTCCCACTGAGTAGCCAATTACCAAAAATTGAGCTTTTATTGCAAAACTTTGTTTCTCACGATCTCAGTATAAAAACATTGACGGAAATAAATGAAAATTGACCAAAATGAATAAATAAAAGAGATTGCTTAAAAGCAATTAAAAAGGTGTTAAGACCTAGAAAGTCAATCGAATCTTTGTTTGCGTTGCTTGCATTAAATAATTAAATTCAAAATTTTACTCCTACGCCTAACCAAGATTTTGAGTCTCGAGACTTCTCATATTTCGAGACCATGACTTTTCGAGACCAAGACTCGAGATCGAGACTTGAAGTTCAAGTCCGAGGCGAGACCGAGACAAGACTTTCAAAAATGTGTCTCGAGACAGTCTCGAGAACCGAGACTGGTCTCGAGAACTATATCACTAGTAGAGGATATCTTTACTATTTATGAGGAACCCGAGGTTGGGTTTTGTAGGGAATAAATAATTTGTTAGGGAATAGTTTGGTGGTTTCTAGTGCAACCCTGGTGTGAGGGTTTGGAAATGATCTTAAAAGAAATAATAATCATGATGAGGAGAGCTGTGATCTGTTAAGAGTTTACGCCTCCAAATTTGAAAGAAAAAAAGGTTAATAAAAGTATTATCAGCAGTTTTTCCAAATTTGCTCATATTTTTCGCATACGTATTCAGTTGAGATTACGCGCAAATGTTTAAACCAGGGGGCACATGACAGATATTTCCTCGTTCGCTTTAATAACGAGTTTTTTAGAGGCGCTAACGAACGAAATACTCGCTAAACGTAAGAGGTCATTTTTGCACGTGTATGTAAAGCCTTGCAAAATCCGTTACGTCATTCTTTCTCGCTAAATTTCTTCGAGCGATTACGGAAAGCAGTTCGAGTAAAAAAACGTCACATTTTCCTCGCCAACTTAAAGAGGGTCTTGAAGCACTCTTTAAGCGTGCGAGAAACCTTTTTGGTTTAGAAATTTAATGGCGAAATGTTGAAAACTTCTAACTCATGCGAATTTTTGCTGAAAATTAATTCAAATCGTCACCATGTTTGCTATTAGACTGCTAAAAAAAGCGAATTGCATTGAGAACCATTTGCTGTTTCGATTGATAAAGAAATGCTGGGCAGTGCAAGTTGACAAAAATAGTACCACACTTCTTTTATTAGAACGATTTTTTAAAACACAATGCTCACTTTAGCTCAAAATTTAAGAACAAATTAAAAAGACTGCCAGCCTCAGCAGCAAAACAAACCAAAAAAAAAAAGTTCAAACTAATCAAAGAAACTAAAATTCGTTCTGATTCAAAACGATAAAATTTCAGTGATTTGCTTGTGTGCTAGCAAAATTGCAACTATTCAAGGTTATAAAGCTCTGTTGCTCTGCGCAAGCGATTGAGAAATTTTTTCGGCAGTTGTTCAACTTGAAAAAGCTTGCTTTTTTGCTTTTGCAATTTTACGATGCTGCAAAAGCAAGAAAAGAGCCTTCACTTAAGTCTTAAGCAGACAGAGCTGTAGGAATTAAACAGTGTTTCAAACATGCCCGCTGAAATTGACATCGATGCTCTCAAAATTTTTACAAAATCAAGAACAAATGAGACTGAATATTGGCAAAAAATTAAAAACAGCCAGTCTAAACTCAAGATTTACCGGTTCTAAAAAGGAAGTGCACTTCGACTTGCTCACTTTTGAAAAATTTTGAAACCTTAAGACCTAAAGTTACTGTTACCATATGAGTTTACCTACCAACAACCTCAAGGGCGCTTTACTTCATCTAAAAAATTATAGTATGGAAAAAGTTGATTCAAAAATATAATTAAATTCTGTCGTTCATTTACTAATTGTTATCAGTTGAAGAATTTGCTTGCGTAGAATAATCACGCATGGCTTAAGTATCTTTTTCCATAACAATGCAGTACATACAATACGCTTGAACGCATTATTTTGAAGTAGAAATGCATCTGACGTCACAATGAGATATTTATTACGTACTAACACAAGTTACAAACATCTCGCAAAGAAATTCAAGCGAGCCGTTTTAACGTGTGTTGGGAGAAACGGCTCAGAAATGGCAGTTAGTCTACGAAGATTTTTTGCTCGTTAGCGCTTTTTAGCGAGCGAGAATGGCCTTGACGAGCTCGCTAGCACGTTCTGTCATGTCGCCCCAGGTCGCGTAAAATGTTTTAAAATTGGTAAAAATATGTTTAAAAGATTCTTTATACTTTTAGTCCTATTTTTAGCTGGATGCTTAGCCTCTTTTAATGTGAAAAAAAATCTATATACGACATGGTTTCAAACATGTATTCTTTAGCTTTCAATTTTTTTAAAGTCACTAGTTTTACTCGAAACAAAGTGAAAAATATGAGTTCTAAAATGCTCTTTACAACATGAGAAATCCATCACTTCGCTCTTGCGTAAACGTTTATTTAATCTCATGCGTAAAACTCCTGCAAAGAATGCGTTTTAAATTTCGCAATAGTTTTTACACGCATGCGCAAAAAAACAAGCGTTTGGCAAAAGCAGCTTTAGGTCCTTTTTACCAATCATGTAGTTTCGAGGGCACTTGTTCGGTACCTAACAATACTGGCTTCATTAAGCATGCATTGTATGGGCTTTAAGGCGGGTTTGGATTCTCGCGTTGCGTTGCGTTGCCTTTCGCACGTAGTTTTGAAGAAAATAAAACTTACAAAAGGGGTTTACATTCTTGCGAAAGCGTTAACGCAGGGGGTGTGACGTGTAGCGACCACGCGTGCTGATGAAATGGATTTCATCATGTTGCATTGCGACGCGTGTACGTCGGAGCAGTTCTTGGTCGTGATTGGTCAAAAAAAAAAGTTGATCATTCTTAAACACAGCAATTTGAGAAAATTGATACCATTTGCACACGACGTCGTGGAGAGCAGAGCAGTGAGCTATTAATGCAAATCTGAAGTTGCTGTTAGAACAGGCGATTAGGTGTTTGTGGAATATTAGTTTGCTTTTCATCGGCTATTGAAAAGAAAAAAGGATAGTTTACACAATGATCAATAGAAGAATTAGTGACAAAACAAGACAGGCTATGCTCTTTTCAAGAATAGAAAATATATCAGGAGGGCAAAAATGTTAAAGATTAGCAAATCTATTTGCAGATTAGTCTGGCCTATTTAATTGTTTAGCCAAACCAATCGGTCACTCTCTTGTTTCAGCTTGCACTGTTTATGGCAACAGCATTTGTAAGCCTAACAGTATTTACTTAAGTTGTTGACAACCTGTTTGGGCAATATTATTGGATGTCTTTTCCAGTTTCCAAAAGGTGATTAATTTTGTCCTAGGTCTCAATGGCCTAGTCAATTACTTAATTGTTTATTGTAGACTATATTGTTGGAATTAATTTGAATTATCTTCTCTAAGTGGCTGATCTCATAATTTATTTAATTTGATTTGAAATTTACGGCCTATACTACTAATCTACTGGTGCTGCAGTAGTGTTGACCATTACAGATTTTTCAACGAAGCTCAGCGTATCCAAATTTTTGATGTTTTGTGCTTAAAATTTTTATCATCCCCCCCACCAAAATTTTCTGGATCCGCCACTGGTGAGCAACTATCAATATGAACAAGAATTAAACATGCATTGGTTATTATCACCGCTTCAAACTTTTTTCACTGAATTAGCTTTGTTGGTAACCAACAACAACGAACCTAATGCAACGCGAGAATGTAAACCTCACAAGCGCAAGCGTTGACGTGTTGCGCTGCAACGGAACGGAACGCAACGCGAGAATGTAAACACAGCTTTATGCGTGGAACCGCCACTGAACGTTTAATCCACTGGACCACTGATTGCTTCAGTTGGTTTTGTAAGATTTTAATTTTGATTTTCCAAAAGTTATAACTAAAAATCAGACTACGTTTTTGTTATAAATGTAATTTTATCAAACGTGATTTTAAAATTTTATTGTTTTAATTTTAAGAACACCGCTCCTCTTCCATTTTTAAGCTTGGTCTGCACAAACCGGAAAATCGTTACTGTAGGAGCGAATCCTTAGTTTATTTCAAGTTAGTGGCAGCTTGCTGAGCATAACAAATTATTTGTGTTTCGAGTGAACTAAATTTACACGCGAACGCTCACGACTTCGCGCACAACCTCAAGCGGGCTAAAAGTGGAAGCACGATGTACTTAAAAACAATTAGGTTTATAATAACTGTAATGAGAATTGAAAATTATCGGATTGATGGGCTTTATTTAGCTGAAAACCTACTACTGACTTTGATAAATTAACGACTTGAAAAGCAGTGATGGGCACAGCGTGGCTGTTCACCATCGGCGCTACAAGCGCCGCTACTTTTTCAGTAGCGGTAGCGCCGCTGCTTTTTTTCGCCACCAGCGAAAAGCGGTAGCGCCGCTGTTTTTTCAATCAAAAAAGCGGCAAGCGCTTTAGTGCTGTTTTTTAAACAAATTTTCAGCCGCTGCCGTTACTGCTAAAAGAACTCCTACCAAGACCTTTTTCAATTTAAATTTTTACACGTTACTGTTTGGAGTCTTCACAATTTATTTTTTCATTATTCTCTTGCTACCTCATTATTAAATAGTTGAACAAACAATGCTACCTTTGTGACGTTTTGTCGTTCATATGATATATACATAATAAAAGCGAGTTTTGCCTTACGTGGTCCTATTTTTTCTGAACAAATTTCAACAAATAATGTGGTCTGGTAGCGGGCCAAATTGAAGTCTGTGTGTAAATTAACATGCAAATCAATGCATTGGTAAAGTTTATCAGTTGCCATCGTTTTGAGAAAATTGCAAGCAACTGAAACTTCACATAGAACAAGACCAATCATTTTTTTATGAAAGCAAGTAGTAAGTACTAATGCTACTTAACAGTCGGTTTCTGACACTCCCTTCTTTTTCGTACAGAATGCACAAACTCTAGACCATTGATTTTAATGCAGGCGTTCTTCGTTATTGTCAAGAGATACTGTTTGAAATCGGTTTTATTGAAGAATTGAGAACTACTTGTAATAATAAAAAAGTGCCCCAAACCTTTTTCCACAATTCCAAATTCCTCTTATTTGCGACAATCATATGTGGGCAAGTTAATCCAAAACGTTTGCTTCGTTATCCACTAGCCCGTTAACAAACTTCACTCCTCCGTTAACGATAATCCGTTATTTTCAGCTTTAATTAACGGAAGTTTATAAAGCCCGTTATTTCGTTAATATTTTGCGTGTAATTTTTTACATTTGTTTTTATTCACTCGCTTCTACAACACGCATTGACGCTGTTGAGCTGATTGTAAGAAAAAATTTATTACTATGGTGGTCTTCGTGTTTTGGAAGTTACACTTTACAGTCTAATCTAATTTCAAGATAACAGTAAGTTCAAATGCACTAGCAAAGCTGCGATTGGTAAATCTTTGGAAATTGCGAAAAGCAATAATTGGTGGACCTATGAGGCTGCAGCTTATTATTTGCCACAAAAAAAGCGCTCCTTTCTTCGCTTTCTTCTATAAAACTCGAGAGCTAATACGCAACAAGTGTTACCAGTGCAAACTGGTTTATACCGGAACGATGAATAAATGGTGCAAGATATTAACGATAAAAACCTTAACGGAAGTTAACAAACTTAGTTTAGTCCGTTAGCATGAAAAAACTTTTTAACGGATTAACGAGTCAATGAAAAAGTTAGCTTTGTTATTACCGGATTAACGATTAACCGACTTGTGCCCACCTATGGCGACCATACGTTTTAATCCGTTTTACTTATACCATAGGTGGGCAAGTTAATCCAAAACGTTTGCTTCGTTAACCACTAGTCCGTTAACAAACTTCACACCTCCGTTAATGTTAATCCGTTATTTTCAGCTTTAATTAACGGAAGTTAATAAAGTCCGTTAATTTGTTAATATTTTGCGTGTAATTTACTTTTGTTTTTATTCACTCGCTTCTAGAACACGTAATGACATCGTTGAGATGATTGCTAGAAAAATTTATTGCTCTGGTGGTCTTTTTGTGTTTTGAAAGTAACATTTTACAGTGTAATCCAACTTTAAGATAAAAATAAGTTCAAATGCACTAATGAAGCGGCGATCAGAAAATCTTTGGAAATCGAGTTTCTTAGTTTGCAAGAATTTTTGCAAAATTATGCCTTATGTAATGTCACAAAATTGCGAATGCAAGGTTGACAATGGTACGGAGTCAAACGAATTAAATTGCATTTTCGCAAATAAAGGAAATTGTGGAAAAAGGTTTGGGACACCTCTTTGCTACCTCAAATAGTTCTCATTTCTTCAATAAAACCGACTTCGAGCAGTGTTTCTTTGACGAAAACGCGATAGTTATGGTTCGATGAATTGCTGTAAACTTGTAGCAAGCCCAACGGCGCGGGGGGCATTTCGGGGCCGTGCCCCAAGCAAGAATTGTTCCCCCCCAAGCGAGGATTGTGTCCCAAAAAAAGTAGGAGGCTCAGTGCCACTGAAGTGCAGTTTGAGGCCTGAGATTCCCAAGATACAGGTTATCACCCCAGAATTCGTGAGCAAGAACTGTTTTTTTGCAGATTTTATAATAAAGACCTTTTCTTTTGTGGTTTTACCCCGGAATTTGTAAAAATTCGCGCACTTTTTGAAATGAAAAGCTTTTTTTTGTCTTCACCCCAGAATTTGTGAAAATCCGCGCATATTTCGAGATGAAGATCTTTTTTTTTTTGATCCACAATCTCGGATTTAAAGTATTGAACGTTTTGTGCTCCCCCCAAAAAAAATTGTTTGTGCCCACTTCCCCCCCCAGTCACGCTATTCTGGCGCCCGGCATGACTTGCAGATCGCAAAGACGATTTGTTTTGGTATTCCCCAAAATGCTGGCTTTGAGTACGACAAATCATTTGGTGGCTATCTGGTAATAGACCACAATAGGCTATACTTCGCGCAATGCAAGAAGGAGAGTAAATACAACCATGCATAGCAAAATAAATTTCGCTACGTTAGTGAACAGTAATACTAAAAATTAAATTTATAGTGCGCTGAAAATTGAAGTAACAAATCGAACCAGGTAATAAATAAGTTTGAAAGATAATTTAGTTATGGAGTTAAACTCGTCGAAAAAATACATGTAACGCAAATCGCATTGTGAATTATTTACTTAACATGTACAGTATCTGCATAGCAGTGAGTACTATGTTTCCCGCGCTATAGAATATGTCGTTACTGCGTACGTATCTCCTCCGAGTTCATAAACACCAGTTATTAACCGCTCGATCTTCCTTTTTATCAAAGTTGGATAAAATCACCGCAGGGATGTTAATCACCTACCATTTCTACAAAATTCCTAGAAATGTTTATAATTCGGTCGATTGATAAATTTTCTTATCGTATCTCTACAAACAGAATCTCTACAAATTGAAATATCTCTACAAATAGTGGTTGAGGGCCGAACGTGTGATAAAAACATTGACTGCTTCAGAGCCAATTTCAGATGTTTATTTGGGCACCTGAAAGTAATCGTTACGGAATGAAAAAAATTTTTTGCAAATAAAAATCGTTGAAAAGGCTTAATGATTGCTTGCGAAAACTGCGCGAGGCAAGTGCGTTTATTTCCATTCACGTTAAAGCAAAAATTTTAAAATATCAGCAAAAAATCAACTTTTTTACAGTTTTTAAAGCATCGCTGTGAAGCAAGTTTTTATTACTATTGTGTTCTAAAAGAAAAACAAAAACTCGTTTCACTCCGCTCTACTGTGCACTGAAATACTGACCAGTAACAAAAACAAAACCAGGGTCTTAAGATGAACAAAGTTGCGCTTTAACGCTTTATAAGAGTCGGCGGCCTTTTTGTAGTCGCGAGCCAAAATCAAACTAAGTGAGGTCTCGGCGGGCCAGAATAAATTTTTTCTATCAACTTAGTCCTTAAAGAACCGGAAAAATGGTAATGTGGAAATTAGTTTAGGATTTGAACTACATTTTTAATTGCAAGCGTGCAATTTCTTCTTACAAAAAAACTTTAGCCACAATACGCAATTAACAGCTCGCTCATCAAACAATCTCAAACACAAGTCAAATTAAATTTTAGGCAAAATACTGCTCATACAGTGGCAACCCCGTAACCTTGAAGACAAATAACGTACAACTTTGTACATAATCTGCAATTACAATTTCATTATTTCAAGCAAACCATGCTCCGCACTTTTTAGCCCGGTCTACACTAGACATAAAATCGTAAGCGTACTAGCAAATTTGTAGTTTATTTCAAGTAACTGGCAGCATGCTGGGCACAACAAAATTTTGTTTCGAATGAACTGAACCAACACTCAAACGCTCACGACTTCACGCACAGCCTCTACCCAAGCTGAAAGTAGAAGCACAAACCACTCAATAGCAATACAGTCTATAATAACTGTAATGAGAATTGAAAATTATTGGATCAATGGGCTTTAGTCAGCTTAAAACGTGTCACTAACTTTGATTAATTAACGAACTCAAAAGCCAAAAAAATGCTTGTAGATGAAACGTACTCAAAAACTGCACTCTAAAATACTGACCAAGTAACAACTATACGGGAGCTTAGTGAAAAGCATGCCCAATGAATGACCGAAGCATATTAATAAAGGTGGATTGGTTTTTGGAGGGTCCATAGGGGGTCTCCGAGGGGCTGGTACCCTTAAACTATGTCAAAAAATTTGTCTCTCAGTTATCTACTGATATAAAAAAAACTAGCACCCTAGCTTTAGTCACTCAAAGAATTGTTTTTTTGGGGCCCCATTTTATGAGGTTTCTGGGAAAGCGGCCCAAAAAAATTTCAGGAGAGAAATTTGCCTTTGCAGTTCAACAACTTTACACAAAAATTTGATTTCGGTATTTTGTGGTTGAGGAGAAGAAAAGCGTACAAGATTTAGGAAGAAAAAAAGTTAAAAAAAAGGAAAAAAGCCTCATCGCTACGAAACGAGGGTTGAAGGGATGAAAAGATGCCTTAAGACAAAAAACCGTGAGAAAAATTTTTTGCCGTACTTAAGCCGTTTTTGAATGAAATCGCTTTTTACGCCAAACTTTCGGTACGGTTTCCGGGATTAAAACCAAAGTCCCAAAACTAATTGCCTTGAAATTTGGTACAAACATACAACTTTTTAACATCAAACTGATGTCAAAATTTTGTGTTGCTGGACTAAATCGTTTTGTAGTTATAAGCAGAAGTCTTAAACTTCGCACTCGTAAGTTTGAAAAGGGCCAAGTAAAAACAGATAAACAAGCAAGTTGAGCGTCGGTCGTTCCAATAACAAAAAAACAGGGGGCTTAAATGCTATGCTCTTTGTACCAACAAAAATCTTTGCAAAAAAGACAAAGAAAAAAGTCTGCAGCGATTTGATAAGTTATGCTTTCTTCATGCGAATAAATTCAGAAATATTTGCACGAACACGTTTTGTTTTTTGCAAATCTTTGTCAATTTTAGCCAAATCTTCATGATATTCTTCAAGTGGTCAGAACCACTGGCAAAAATTTACGAAGATATTTTAAAGGTCAATTTACGTTTGAAAAGTCAAGAAATTTGTAAAGATATGAATGCGCCTTTGTGTTTTTGCAGCAAAACGACGCCTAAAATCGTTTCACGCTGTGTTTTTATTTAATTCTGGCATGTGTGTTTAGCAGAGTTATATTAAAGAAGGTTTCGAGGGCGCGGGGGCACAAATTTATTTAAAGGCCCTAGCGTGATGCTGTTAAATTTGTAAATTTCAACTGTGGTTGGTTCAAAGAATGATGTATGTGTTTTTAGTCAAAATCAAACAAGTGTATAAGGAATGTTCACATTTTTTTTTTGCAACACACGGAGGAATAAGGCTGCTTGTGTACATAACAGGCAGAAATCTGAGACATAAATCTCATTTATAAATAATTTTTTGTAATTTTCAAAAAATGATTGGACATTTTGACATTATTGCAAAAAAAAATAATGAATCTTTTTTTACTTGATCCAAAATAGTGAAACTCGTTTGGTTTGTTATTATTATACAGTATTTCAAAATTTTTTAAAATTGTTTGAAAATTGGCGTTATTCTAACCACCGACATAACTAAAAAACTTCCAAAAAAAAAAGTTACAGCAACAAATTGTATTAGAAGTAAAGAAAAAACGGAATATAAATTACATGGCCCTCAAGTAGGAAAAAATTTATTTCATAGATTTACTGTTTATAGTACTACAGACTATAGATAATATAACTCAGCAGTATTGCGCTGTTGCTCTAACGCTTCATAGTGTAGTGCTGTGCGTTAACTTGTATCGCATCGAACTGTTGTGCAATAAATGGTATGTAGCAAGTTACCTTTTCCAAAAACATTGCCCCCTTAATACAACCATAGTATGTACAAAGTAATTACGATGTAAATCAATTGTGAATAACTTTGTGAAAGTTAAAAGTTATTGCAAGGCGGCACAAGTAATGTAGTAAGATTATGAAAAAATACTCATAAACAAAGGAACTTACAAAAAAAAATTTAAACGCTGTTGCTGCAATGTTTAATTAAGATTATAAAATTTTATAGTACCGACCAAGTTATCGTACAAAAAAATAATATTTCAAAGCGATTGATGAGAATACAGTATTTTAATTTTCTATAAACACGATATAATAACTGTATTTTTGTGCGGATTCCTTCAGCCACGAAGTAGCGGCAGTCATTGCAATGAAAAGTGCGCGGATCGTCCAATATTTAGCGTGTGACGCTGTCCGGTGGCGGAAGAAAAAATATACCCTACAACAGCAAAATTTCTTTGATCAAAATTGTTACTAGCAAGAATTTCAATATTTATCGTTCGTAATCTATATACTACGTTGCAATGTCTAGCGATAGTTTTAATTAACTTTTATATATTTTTAATGCTTAAGCAAACACGCACAGTATTAAAAAGCTTAAAATCTTGATAAGTTTTTTGTGTTGGATAAAAGTCTTCAAGTAGTGCATTAAACGCATTATTACATCGCTATCATTTTGCTCAACTTTTTTGAAATTATGCAAATACGAACGGAGCATAGCTTACGAATATTCGCTTTTGCATTCGAATTCATCGATTTGCGAAGATTTTTGAAAATTTCACGAAAAAAACGGAATGCGAACGAACAAAAAACTATCCAAAATCTGTGCAAATACTTCAGCGCAGCAAAAGAAACAGTGGAATTTTATAAGGACTTTGTGTACTGTAGAGACTCGATCATAATCATCACCAACAATTATCTAATACAGGCAAAACAATATATACGTAACAACTTTGCAATATTCAAAAACGGTGATATCTTTTTTATTTAGGTCTTTTTATGTCACGTCACTATCAACATTAAACGACCATTTATTTGCAAGCCTTTTTTTAATGTAAGCTACCTAAGCAGTTTACTGCATGCCTCCAATTGGGAATAAATTTAAAAGGATTATCCACGAACACAATTACCCCTTGCCAATTAGGGAATCGAACCAGGAGCCAGCCTACTTTGAATCAACGATTAGACGTCAACCAACGCAGACATCGACTCCGCATTCTACACGAAATTGTTGCTACAAAATTGCAATTTTGTAATCAAGTATAGATAGTCATAATTGGTGATGTGTGTTTTCAGTCTTGATACAAATCGTCTTTCATTATCAAGTAAGAGGCTTGATAAGTAGTGGTGGTCTGCCATTACTCAAGAGAGGTTGCAAATCAAAATCAAATTTCTTATTATACTCGCTATAATACGCCGAAGCGTGTAACTAGTTAGAGGGGCCCATCTTCGCGTAATTGCGCCAGGGCAATTGACAGTTATTTTTCTTTAGAAAGATATTCTGCAAAATAAATAAGCATACAAAGTCAAGCAGCAAAATGAGGCAATGAATAAATTACAGAATAATCATTTCTGATGAGAGGTTTCGAAAAGACCATTGGCTATTTCCTGGGAAAAGCTCGAGGCTCTTTACAGGAAAGGTGAGGTCGTCGAGTCTGCAACCTATCATCTTCAGTATAAAATATTGATAGCACACAAACAAGTTCTACTCAGTATATACTAATGAAAAATAGTGCAGCAAATTTAGAAGAAATGCCAATAAATAAACAAGTACAAAAATACACGCCGTTCTATACACACAGTTCCTTTCAAACAAATGTTGCAGGGGCAGTGAGCCGTCGACAACACTGTGTCCAATTTGACCAGCCCGAGATTTGAACCCCAGACCTTTCACTCCAAAGAGGAACTGGTTACCCCTCGACCAACTGGCCGATAAGAGCTATTGCAATTTCACAAATTGTTTCGGTTATACAAAATTGGTTTTTGCTAATAGTTCCTTTCTGCATGATTTTGCAATTTTTCCATGATGTTTCATAATTCAAACTGGGTCGCGTTATAGGTCTCATAGCGTAACTGTAAATGTACTTCTTATACATCTTTAGCCTACTTTGAAATTAAAACAATTTTAAAATAATGTGATTTAGTGTCTGCAATTCATCAACGACAATAGATATATGTTATGGGCGTCAAAGTGTTCATTACGTTGATGAATGATGACCAATAATCACTTCACGCAAATCGCTAAGTAATAGTTCAGCAAACCAAGTAAAAGAAATCCTTCATTATGCTTTTACTGCGTTATCATTATGCCGAAGAGTCTAACCAGTTGGCGGAGTTTATTTTCGCGCCATTGTGCCTACAGGCAAAATAGCTGATTTTTTTGACAAAATTTCACAGCTCTGGAGAGCAGTTGGCAACTCCAGGTTATATTTGATTGGCCGGGAATTTGAAACCCAATCCTTTTGTTCCAGCAAAAATTGTGTTACCCCTCGACCAGCCCGCTGGTCTAACACAAACAACAAATACAATATTTTGTTTTTATGAAAAAAACTTTGATATATTTGGCAGTTCTGAAAATTTTTTATGAGTTTGGTTTAATAGCAAAAATGCCATTGCAGCGTTTAAGGTTAATTGAGGTTGTTACATTGATCTTTTAATTTTAACTCGTTTAATGCGTAAAACGCATTTATCGTCCAAGCCAATTGCCGTGTCAGTGCGTGAACCGCATAAAAGCAGCTTTCAAAATTAAATCTATCCTCGTGCGCCACAAAATTTCCGACCGCGGACAGCACAGATTACAGACATCCGGGAAATGAACAAGTTAAAATGAAATATAACCTCAAAATTGTAAGTTTCAAAAACTTCATAAAACAAAAAGTAGCAGTACAAAATTACAATAAAAACAATTTATAGTTAAATGCATAAAACATAATCTCAAAAAAATTATTATGCATAAGCAAAATTAAAGAAAAATGTAAGGAAATGAAAACGTAGGATATAATTATAATGCAAAAATTAGAAAAACATTTTTGTTCGGAAATTTTTCAAAAATTAAAAACTTAACTTTAGTGCTTAATAGTCTTAACAAACAGCGGCATAATTAGAACACCAAGTGGTTGTTAAAAAGTTTTGCTGTAAATGCCTTCATTTTGTGAGACACTTTAAGCGTTTTAAATGGGTTGCACGTAAAATTGTAAATGGGTTGCAGATAAAATACGCGATATAAGAACAGACTTAAAGTACTAGCGACTTAAATGCGTGCAAGTTGAAGAAAAGCGTGCAATCGTTTTTTTGCCTTTGCATAGATTAAAACGTGACACAGCTTTTAATCGCTCTTTTCTGCAAAGTACGTAACAAGCCAAGCTCGACTGGTACCAATCAAGTACGTAACAAGTACTGCAAAGTACGTAACAAGCCAAGCCAAGTTCTGTGCTAAACCATTTAGAGACTGTGAAAAAAGAGATGGCAGTTGATAGAGTGGAAGTAAGAATTGATGTCGATGTGGTTTTCTCTCCCTCACGATATGCTTAGGTGGGCATGGGCAAGTTAATGCAAAACGTTAGGTTCGTTAACCACTAGTCCGTTAACCAACTTCACTCTTCCGTTAACATTAATGCGTTATTTCCAGCTTCAGTTACCTGAAGTTAATGCAGTCCGTTATTTCGCTAATATTTTGCTTGTAATTTACATTTTTTTTATTCGCTTGCTTCAAGAACACGTATTGATTCTGTTAAGCGGATTGTAAGAAAAAATTTATTGCTGTGGTGGTCTTTTTGTGTTTTAGAGGTTACATTTTACAGTCTAATCTAATTTCAAGATAAAAATAAGTTCAAATGCACTAACGAAGCTGCAATCGGAAAATCTTTGGAAATTGTGATCAGCGATAATTAATGGACCTACGAGGCTGCAGAATAGGTCTGTCAACCTCAGGTCATGGACCGGTCTTAGGACCAGCAGCCACCTGGTCTGTCGCAAATTCATCAAACAAATTAAAATTTGTTTGCATGGCGCAACAGCGGTTATATAAAGCGATCGGGGCGCTGCGGTTTCATTCAAAATGTTTCAGTGAGATATATGCGCGCAAGAATTTTTACCCAAAGAAAATTTATTAAGTCATATCCAAAGTGTGCATAGAGAAAAACAGTTTGAATGTAGTTTATGCAGCAAAAAATTTTCTAGACACGATAATTAAAAAAGACACGAGAGGACACTTTACCCCAAGGACGGTTTTCTTTGCAACATATGCAATACCAAATTCCGAGATAAGGTAGTATTTCAAAGTCGTATTAAAGCGGCACACTCTTTAAAATGTTGGAATAGTCAAAAAACGTATTCTAACCAAAGCAGTTTTAACTGACACAAAGCGACTTGCTGCAGATGTTCAAAGTGTAGAAATCGGTTTGATTCCCTTCTAGAACTCGAAAATCATTCCTGTGAACCTCCTCCAAAGAAAGCTAGACTAGACGCAGAGTCCAACCGTCAGAAGGCTGTACCTATTGTATGCCCTGCAGTTTGCTACTCCCCACCGTCACAACCTCAAATAATGCAGCGCACAAGTGCCCAGCCATCAAGTGCCGTAGCACAGTGGTCCCCAAACTTTTTAAAAAGCAACCCCAATTTCAAGAAATTTTTTTTTTGAAAAACATTGCAACCCCAATTATGTACAAACAGTTTGCAAAGAAATACATTTTACAACAAAAACAACACGTTCTATAGCAATTGAGTATTTGCACTTAGTGTGAACAATGCGCCTGCTTGGTTTCCACAAGTTTTTGAAATCTTGGCGTGGTTTTGCTTAAACACAGGCGCAAGTCGTGTTCGACCTCCAATCGATTGCGATGTTTTTTTTTCAACTCACTCATTGCCCTCAATCCTGCTTCGCAGAGCCAGGTAGTAGCAAACGGAATCAATTGTTGAACTACATATTCTGACAGAGTCGGATAAGTTGAATGCATTGAAACCCAAAAGAAAATATTCGCAGATACTTTTGGGTGTTTTTCTTTAAAAGAATTGAAAGAAATTTGGTTTGTAGGTTCAGCCGTCATTTCCGTACATTCTTCCGCAACACGGAGAGGTAGTTCTGGCAAATTGGTCACTGCAAACGGATCGATTATCCAGTCGAGTTCATTGCTTGGTGTCAAGACGTCACCATAGTAATGCTCCATTTTTTTGCTCAGCTTCTCAAGGTGTCCGATTATTGTGTCTTTGACATTAATGCTTTTTCCGGCAATATAGTTTCGCAATTCAGGAAACATTCCAAAGTCGTCTCGCTTCACATAAGTTTGCCATAGTATAAGTTTGTTATAGTAAGCGGTAATTTTGGCAGCGTGATCAATCACAGTAAAGCCAGGGCCCTGCATAGATTGATTCAGAATATTCAATGAGTTGAATATGTCCGCCAAGTACGCAACGTTTGCGATAAACTTTTCGGCTAAGGACAAATGGTTCTGCTTGCTCAAAAATGTAATTATTTCTTCATGCAGTTCATAAACTCGTTTGAGAACCTGGCCACGTGACAACCAACGCACTTCTGTGTGCAATAACAGTCCTGTATGATCAGCACCCATCTCATCGCACAAACATGAAAACAAATGCTGGTTAAGTGGCCTTGCTTTGATATAATTGACACATTTTATAACAGAGTTCAGTGTATCATGCAGTTTCTCAGATAAACCTTTTGCTACGAGTGCTTGTCTATGAATAAAACAATGAGTCCATTTTACATTTGGTGCTTTGTCTTTGACTCGTTTAACAACTCCCGAATTGATACCGGTACATGCCGCTGCACCATCGGTACAAATTCCGGCACATTTATCCCATGATATTGAATTTTTGTTAAAGAATCCATCAATACTCTTAAAAATGTCTTCGCCTCTAATATGCAAATGCAGGGGTTTGCAAAACAAAAGCTCTTCTAATACTTTCCCATCGCTGATGTATCGAATAAATAGAGAAAGCTGCGGTAGGCCTGCAATGTCAGTGGATTCATCTAGTTGAATTGCATAAAACGGAGAAGCGTTCACTTGACTAACAATTTGTTCAAGAACGTCATGAGACATGTCTACAATTCTTCGTTTCACTCTAGTGGCCGATATTGAGACTGAATCTAATTTTTTATTTTCCTTTTCTCCAACCATTATTTTTACAAAGTTCTTCATTACAGGCATTAATAAATTTTCGCCAATATCATGCGGTTTCTTTTGCTTCGCAATTTGATAGGCTGCGATATACGAAGCATAGACAGCAGATTTATTTACTCTTGTAAATGCTGTCATAACACTTTTCTGTGATGCAATTGATTGCAATTTACGCTCAAAAAACTCAACTGGTTTATCGATACAGCCTGGGTGATTTGTAATCAAATGGCGCTGTAGTTTGTTTTTCTTCATCGATTCTTCTGACAGTGTTTTTAAACATATAACGCATTTTGGCTTGCCATTTTGTTCAGTAAAACCAAATTTTAAAAAAGATTCATCATACGATCTTTTTCTTGTGTTTTTAGAAGTCATTTTTATATATTTAGCACACAAACCTATATTATAATGTATCATCATATTAAGAAGTCAAGAAAACCAAAGGGTAAGGGTCATTCATGAGTAAGCTGGGTTACACAGAAATATATTATGAATCCTGTGTCAATAGTGTTCATAGTCAGGCTACTTGTTAGTATTGTAATCAAAATTTCAAGATAATAAACTTCACTTACTCTCGCAAAACAATTCCATGAAAAATCGCTTGGTTAACTTGCTACTGATACAAAATTCTTCTTATACGGGATAATAATCTACCAAACACTGTACACACAGTACACACTTCTCTAAAAACTTTCTTCTAAAAACTTCGCTCTTAACAATTGCACGCTACTGACTGAAGCATGAGAACTTACTAAAATAAAAACCACAACACGTAGAAAATGTAGCGTTGTAGAGAATTAGATTGATGAAAGATAGAAATCAATGAACCATAAAAATGTAGAATGGAAAATTGCTGAACGCGTTACAAAAAGCTGATATAATAATTTATAGACAAAAGTTAGAAATTTTTTTTCATAATTTTACCGAAACTGTAGGCGACCCCACAAAAACTTCAGGCGACCCCACTCGGGGTCGCGATCCATAGTTTGGGGAACACTGCCGTAGCAGAAAACCAGTCAGCAGCACGACGTAGTCCTCCTCTCTCAGTTGCAGTGGAAGACCAAACGCCAGCCGAGAAAAAGATTCCAGCGAGTGAAGTCGAAGAATGCCAACCGATTCCTGTAAGGAAAAAATAAAGTCTGAAAATAAAACGACCTCAAACAACCAAACGTAATTGGCGTGAGCTTGAAGTACAAGAAAACGAACAATAAAT
The DNA here is from genome assembly GCA_963965965.1 of Trididemnum nubilum. Taxonomy (NCBI): domain Eukaryota; kingdom Metazoa; phylum Chordata; class Ascidiacea; order Aplousobranchia; family Didemnidae; genus Trididemnum; species Trididemnum nubilum. Next base: position 13,254,367 of record OZ014480.1, read on the forward strand.
GGAAGGCGATGTAGAATTAGCGACCTTTACGCGATTGTATTGGAGTTCAATTTGCACTTTCATACGTCGAAGTACAGTGCAAAATGAGTTTAATTTTTATTTTGATTGCGACTTACAAGATTTGATTGAAAACATTGCAGCTTCTATCATGAGATATCGAAAAAACCGGTTTAAAATTAATTTCGGTTTTGGGTACGTGTTGAGAGATGTCGACACAAAAGAGTTTCGTTATTATGACGTCTCAAACAATAATTTATTGCTAGACACTGCGATGCTGATTTCCACTGAGTCAGAACTCATAAGCTGGCTAAAAAATCTTGCGGAACAAGATTTCCTCGCAAATATTACTCGACCTGATACAAAATGGCGAATTGTGCGAATCACAAACGTTACATTTTTTGTAAACAAACTCCAAAACGCACCACTTGGCGCGCAGTGTCAATTACCAGATTTTATTACGTATAATCGTGGTTTAGTCAACGTATACGGTAATGAAAATTTGTGCTTTTTTCGTTGTCTCGCAATTTTTAAAGGTGCTAGCCTACGATCTTGTGAAAGAGCTGTTCACGAGTTATTTACTGTATACCAATCGCATTTTGGTAATAGATTTAATGGTGTTTGTTTGGAGCATCTCCCCAAAATTGAAGACTTTTTTAGCCTCAATATTGTTGAGTATACATTAAAGGATCACGTAGCGAGTTTGGTACAGCGATCTCGTATGATATATGGTGAAACGTTAAAACTAAACATGTATCAAAATCACCTTAGTTTCATCAAGGACTTTGACCTGTATTGTGCAGTATTCCAATGCAAAACTTGTACAAAACTATAGTATGGTAGGAGCAATTATTTACGCCAATGTAAGCAGTGCACTGCAGGGGTCCGCGAATCGTATCCTGGTGGAATTTACAAGGCCACTCCGACAATTTTTCAAAAGCTGGAGGAAATTAGTGTTTTTGTTCTCCAAAAAGATCGCTATTACCATTTTTTTATCTTCTACGATTTTGAATCTTTTTTTTGATCGCAATAACCTCCCTAAAAGCAGTGAAATGCTGTCGTTTGAGGCACGCCACGTTCCCCTTAGCGAGGCGATTGCGAGTAACGTATCTGGACATGAAGAGGCGGTTTTTTTTGTTTCTAATGGCGATTCCGAGACTCTGGTTCAAGACATGCTTCGGGGTATGGAGGCGATATCAGAATCGGCCTACGAAATTCTAAAAAAGAAATTTAGTTACGTTTATGATGCTTTAAAAGACCACCCAAATTCTAGAAGCGAAAAGCTGTTAAAACAACTTGACCAGCATAACAAAGAGTTGATCATACTTGGTTTTAACAGCGGGCGATACGATTTGAACTTAATCAAACTTCTTATTGCTATACAATTGCACAACAAAATAGATTTCGTGATCAAGAAAGCTAACACCTACTTGTGTTTGAAAACAGAAAAGCTGCGCTTTCTTGACATCAAGAACTATTTAGCCCCGGGTTATGCTTACAAAAAATTCTTGTCAGCCTTTGGTTGCAAGGCATGGTACGGATTGGAAGACGATTTTTCCATATTTCATAGTGGCAATTTTCTTCCATTCCATTTCCATTCCATACCAAAAATCTTCCATTCCATATTCCATTCCATACTAAAATTTTTTTCCATATTCCATTCCATACTTCCACACCAAACAAATTTTAGACTGGAAACAATGCAACGTACATACATTTTGTTGCTTTTTACCTTCACAATGTTGTAAGCAACCGCTCGTGAAGGTGTGCCAACAATACTAAGATGCAACGACCGTTATCTGGTATCCATTTTGCACGTGGTTCAATGCATAGGCGTAGCCTGGATTTTGAATTGGGAGGAGGGCTTAACCGCAAATCATGCAATGACGTCATCAGAAGATTTTGAAAAGAAGGACTTTTCATGAGGCTAAGAATAATAGATTAAAAGCTGGGCATTTGATTTGGCTCGTAACCTGGATTTGCTATAGAGGAAGGACTAAAACCGCAAGTTAAAAATTTTTTTATTCTATCGAAATTGGGAGACGTGGTGATCAAATTAATGCAACTCAAGCATGTCACAAAGGGGGCAAGGGGGCAGAGCCCCCAGCCGCTGGGCGATTTTTTGTAAGTTTTTGGAAAAAAATGGCTATTTTAATTCGATTCGGATCACTTTTCGCACGTTTTCAGAGCCATTTGAAAGAACAAAATTTTTGATGTTTGAAAGCCAATTGAAAAAATCACTCCCGTAACTTCAGCTCAAGTCCAAAACACATTTAAAATCTTGCATTTTGGGGTTAAATTTTGTGACTTGGCCCAAGTCAAGGAAATCAAGGTACATTGCTTTCTGCAACATTTTTAGCATTAAATAATGCGCTCGAAGATTTGCCTTTGAAGATTTTTTCTTTGTCATGAAAATAACAAGTTTAAGGAATATATGTACGACCAGGGGCCCAGGCATCCTCGATTCAAATTCAATAATTTGTTCAATAAGCACTTCCCCTGACTAGGTTTTTTCAAAAGCATTTTGTTGCATAAAAACTGACGAGATGGAGGTGGATTGTTATTTAAAGTTGGTAATTTAAAGTTATTTAAAGTTGGTACATTAGATGCCATTGGTACATTAGCTGGGAGCCTAAAACACATTATTGCATAAGCAAGTTAGATGAGTGCATGAGATTGCACCTTTTAGAACAAAAACGCTGAATTTCTCCCGGCTTGTACATTTAAATTGGTTGGTAAAAATTTGAATTGAGAGGGCATGGGCCCCCTGGTTGTCAATATTAATATTAAGTTATTGCTAATTGCCGTTGTACGCATGTACTGTTGCACTCCAAAAATGCTAAAAGAAACTAATAAATGGGCGTTGTGTCATCATTTTTATCATCAGTAGCTTTTTAATTGGGGGGAAGGCAGAGTGCCCAGTCCTTCTGGCTATGCCTATGGTTTAATGATTACCGTACAAGTCTGCCCCTACATCAGCTAGAACATTTACCGTAATAGAAATACCAAGCTTTAACAACAAAAAAAATTACTATAACCTTAAAAACTAAGAACATAAATAAAATTAAGCTGAAACGGGGATGAAATGGCAAATACGAGTTTTCGTGGCGATGTAGGAAAACAAAATTAACGACTGGGCAAATTGTCAGCCTCAAAATAAAAAAAAACAACAACAAGTCAAATCTTTCAAGATCGTCAACTGTAACATCAATGCTGCAATTAAACTGCAATGTATTTACTGTAACGTACGTGTCAAAAGGACGCGTCCCAATGTGGTCGATCGGCTCATCCACGTCTCCAACCAGCGCAAGGGAGTGCGTCCACCACTCCAACGTCCTGGTGTGCTCGCCATTGTAACGTACGTGTCAAAAAGACGCGTCCCAATGTGGTCGACCGGCTCGGTTGAACAACCTATCGAGCTACTCTCTGGGTTGACTTATTAATCCATATGTCCAATTTCACTTTTACTTGTGGATACGTTGGAGCTGACGCTACATTACAATGATGCAATACGTACACTGTTTGCGCAATGTACACAACCAAAGTACCGCGATTCGTCGACAAATAATATGCGTAGATATCGAAGTTGAATACTTCTGTGACAATATTATTTATCACTATCCGACATCGGTACGAATTTTTCTGTAAATGCAATGCACAAAATCTAGAATAGAATTGGTATGGAAGTGTGAAAGCTTGTCTTCCATTTCATTCTTGAAATCTTCCATTCCATTCCATTTTGGCATCTTCCATATTCCATACCGAAATATCCATTCCATTCCGTACCATGCCTTGTTCGATTGTAAAGAACACAAATTTTTTTTTCTTTACGAGTTTGTAGATAGTATTGAAAAGTTAAGACTATCCCGCTGTCCCTCCCCATGAATGCTATTATTCTACACTTCAAAAATCTATAATCTCTGCACAAGACTACAACCTAGTGGTTCGAACCTGGGAAAGGGAAGGCTGGAGGACTTTGAAAGATTTGTTAATCTTCTACAATAAGCAAGATGTGGGCCCGTTTGTTGAAGCCGTTTTAAAACTGCGCAGACCGTACCTAAATGACAAACTTGATATTTTTAAAAACAGCTTCTCTGTCAGCGACGCTGCCAGGTTAAAAATGTTAAAAGAAATGGAGCCAGATTCGTTCTTTCGTCTTTTCCCAAAGAAGCATGCCGATTTGTATCAAGCTTTACAATCTCAGTTAACGGGCGGTCTTTCTATCGTGTTTTCGAGATTAGTCATTGCAGGCAAAACTAAAATTAGACCCCACCAAATCAAAGACCCAGAGACCTGTCAAATATGTTTAGGAGTCAATGCTAACGCATTATACTTGTTTGCCATCCACCAAGAAAACCCCGCAGAATATTTTGTGCGCTACAAGGAATCGGAAAATATCAAGCCCGACACGTGCTCAAGATATGGACTTGCTGCGTACAAATGGCTGAGCTGGATTTCTCACAAAGAAAACAAATTTATTCATCTTAAGTTTAACAAAGGGGAAAAGACACTCGCGGATCAAAGCATTCCAATTGACAGCTTCATAAAAGAAACCAACGAGGTCCGCAGTTTGATGGTTGTTTTTTTCATTCCTGTGATATATGCTCCATAAATTGTAATGCTGACGGTAGTTTGGAAAAATTTCATCCTTTGAACTGGAAAAGGCACGAGGATATCTACAAAGCTACTCTAGAAAACACAAAAAAATTATGAGATGCCGGATATTCAGTCAGGCGAATCCGAGGATGCGAGTGGGATAAAATAAAAAAGGATCCGCAAGTAGCGGCTTACATTAAAACCTTGAAAGCAGTGCAACCCCGTTACCAATTAAGTTATCAAAAAATTTTGGATGAATTTAAGATGGCTCCCTGTACGGTTTCCTTTTTGTCGACATTGAAACTCCCTTGAAACCCCTTGAAATCCTTGAAACCCCCAACATTGAAACCCCCTTGAAACCCCTCGACATTGAAACCCACGACCATCTCAAAGAAAAACTTGCTAATTTTACACCAATCATCAAAAACACAGATGTATCAAGAGCTGACATTGGTCCTTATATGGCAAAAATTGTGCCGGAGCATGGCTACCTTAAAAAACCACAGGGATACCTCAACAGCAGTTACTTAGGCAAAAACATTCTCATCAACTCAGAAATGGCTAAATTTTATTTGGACCTGGGTCTCAAAATCACATGCATTTACGAATTCGTCCAATTTTACCCCAGCAATTGTTTTGAGACCTTGGCTCTTCAAATAGCACAGGACAGGAGGACGGCTGACTCGGATTCTTCGAAAGCGATTTTGGCCGTAACTAGTAAATTAATTGGAAACAGTCTGTACAGTGTTTCCCTTCTCAACAAACATGCCCATCGCGATGTGACGAATCACGAAGACAGCACAATCAATGACGTCATCAACTCACCCTATTTCAATCACTTGGACGTCATTTCAGAGAATTTTTATGAGGTGAAGTGCTTTAAAAAAACTCGTCCTTAACGATCTACCAATCCAAATCGATCTAAACGTATACATGAACGCCAAATTGCACATGCTAAAATTCTACTATTTATTTATCAAAAAATACATCCCAGACTGCCATATCGAAATCGTCGAGTCCGAAACCGATTCCGTGTATTGCGCAATCAGCAGAGACTCTTTTGATGAATGTGTTCCAGAGGAATTAGAAAGGGCTTATTTTACAGAAAAACGCGAATGGGTTCCACCGAAGTGTGCGACCATCACCTAAACGAATATGTTGAAACCAAAGTTTCTGGAGATATGTGGAGCCCTCCTCCTTGCTGTCTAGAATATTTTGTTTTTCAAAAGAGAGTTGGTGAAAATTTAAGCTTGATTGGGAGGGGGAGAAAATTGTAGCTTTAACCTGCAAAAGTTACTTGGCATCCGATCCTCAGGTGAAGCAAGTATTCAAAGGAGTGTCGATTAAGCAAAATCCTTCAACCTTCGATCACTATTTGCATGTGTTAGAGATCGATCAACCGCACTTCATCAGCAATCAAGGCTTTCAAACCCAAAATCACAACGTGTTTACCTATAAACAAGAAAAACAAGGTTTATCTTCATTTTATTGCAAACGCAAGGTTTTGGGCGACTATGTTCACACCGCTCCTCTAGATAAATGAATTGTTTTGAGTATTGTTGTGCAGTGCTTTATTCTATTTCTTTATTCTAGTTTTGAGTATTTTTCTTTATTCTGTGCATGTAGTTTTTTAACAATCAAAAACACTCTTTTCACTATGCTGACGTCACTCGCTTCATTTGTTGAGCAATTTTGCAACGTCTTTCACTACAGCTGTTGTTTTTGTATGCAAGCGATTTTACCAACGAGTTTTGGTCGGGTTTTAGGAAAAGGCAACTGATTATATTCACACTGTTTATCCGCAATTTATTAACACCTTTAATCTGTTTTTGTTTTTTCTATATCCGTTGCAAATTTGTGTCGCAAATGAAGGTAGCTTGAAAGTTTTCAAACGGAAACATGCCAGTTGCTTTAGTTGGCGCTATGCGTCGTCTTGAAGCGTGTAAAAGTTGTATAATAAACAAACTTAAAAACTACCTAGTGTGGTCTAAAGGGAGGGAGGGCTAGAAAAAAAAAAGACCCGACTTGTACTAAAACGCTCGAATTCGTTTTCAATCACCTCACTTTTGAGAGAACACACTGTCGAGACACGTTGAAGACAAGAACCAATTTTGAGTTAAAAACGAGTCACAATGGAACAACGAAAGTAAGTTTGTAATTGACGCTCTGAAAACTTTTAAAATAGTTAATCAATATAGTACTAAATGTCTTTATCTTTTAGCAAAAACATAAAAAGCGCTTGCGAGAAAGCTTTTGGTGAAAGGAGTACAAAGATAAACGCTGTCTAACTCAGCTCTTTATTGTTGTCTAGCGGCTACAAACCAAGTATTTTCGGTAACAAATTCTGGATTAGGAAGCGACTGGTTTTAAAATATAAAGTTCAAACGAGATTAATGGCTTTTTTTTCGAGTTTCTTTCAGAGTGTGGGTTAGCTTTGGGTTGCTTTGTAGAGAAGCTAGGAGTAGAATTAATGAAAAAAAAAAAGAGACCTTGCTAGCTCCCACAGCTTACAGTATGAACCTTTATTTTGAAACGTTTGTTAGGTCAGCTCAAAAATCCGCATCAGAAAAATTAAATTAACGGTACAACGATAAACTGCTATAGAATATTTACTCTCAAGCAATGCGTTGGGGGTCTACAAACGCTTTACCAACAAGAACTTTCTACATCTTGTCGTTTTCAAAATATTGCAGTTCAAAATCGACAGTCTTAATGTAAGCATCGCCATGTTATCAGTATTGAAAATGAAGACTCGCTTTGGAAAAGCTGATTTATATTTATTGAAAAGCATCCAATAGCACAGTTTTAAACCTGCGCTTTGTTTTACAACAACTCTATCGCAAAATAGCGTAGTTATGAAACACTAAGAACATGCAGTCCATCTTTAAAATTACGATTCTGATTGGCAATCGAGCGAAAAATACTTTCTACTTGAACACTCTTTTAAAGCTTTAATTTCGAAGTTCAGTTTTAGTGAATCGTTTTATGAACGACTTATCGTGTTGTTCCAATGTTGAGAAGATTGATTCCGACATGAAATGGAAAAACACCCCGAGAATAAAATCCGATTATAGCAAAACTCTTCACTGTTAGAATAGGTGTAAAAAATTCAGCAAGACCTCTATTCCTTCCTAGCTGTAAAACTGTGTAGAAAAACATACTCCACTCATAAAAGGTTTATGGTTAGAATTTTTAAAGTGGGTGTAAAAACTAAAGCAAATAGTGAACTGTCTTTCAGAATAGTAATACTATTTTACATTTTCAGATCTTCGATGAGGTATTACAAGTATTAGAACCCGGATTTTTGTATATGGTTATGGTAGCGGACAACGAACTGCCAAACTCCCCAGCACAAGAACTGCTCCCAGCGCTGCAGGAGCTGAACCCCCCACCCGCGGCACAACAAGAACCTGAAGCGGGGCAAGTGGAGGAACATGCAGAGAAGAATGTTGAAGAACCTCTCCATCCTTGTGTCATATGCCTCGAGGAGGAGGCGAATCAAGCAGCGGCATTCTGCAATCATATTGCGACCTGCAAAAACTGCACAAGCCAGCTAATGGACATAAGTAGAAATAATTGCTTGATTTGCCACAGTGTCGTGATATTTTATTTGAAAGTTTTTTTTTCGTAATTTTTTTGCTTAGTGTAAAATGAAAAAGTGTTTTTCATTGTGTTCATGCATGCTTAACAAAAGATGAACAAGTGCATCATTCCACACCTGACCTTGGAATCAAATCCTGTGCACACGAATGAAAACCGCATCTTCAGTGAATTGTTTCATGTAAAATCGTATGAATTATGCAACGCGATTATCACCTAACGGGTTCTAGGAGCAGTCTGAAGCCAACACGTGTGGCTTAACTCAATACAGCTGTATTTTATAAACTTTTTTAAGCTTTGCAAAAATCTGTCTTGCAAACTGTTTTAGACTTTTCCTACACTCAACAAAAACTACATTTTATAGTCTTTTCTATCCTTAGCAAAAACCTGTGTTTTTTGACTTTTTTAAGATTCGCAAAAATCTAATTTGCAAACTGTTTTAAACTTTTCCTACACCCAACAAAAACTACATTTTATAGTCTTTTCTATCCTCAGCAAAAACCTGTGTTTTTTGACTTTTTTTAAGATTCGCAAATATCTGTTTTGCAAACTGTTTTAGACTTTTCTTACACCCAACAAAAACTACATTTTATGGACTTTTCTACCCTCAGCAAAAACCTGTGTTTATGAACTTATCTAAGCTTTGCAAAAATCTGTTGTACAGACTATTTTAGACTTTTCCTACACCCAACAAAAACTACATTTTATAGACTTTTCTACCCTCAGCAAAAACCTGTTTTTATAGACTTTTCTAAGCTCAGCTAAACAATGTCTTGTAGCGAATCACGCCTTGTGATCTAAATCTCTAAATGTCACGGGATGGCGTTGCACGTGTGTTCTTAAGACGGAGACTCGCATTTTTTCGATCCATTCCAACGTCTACAAAATTGAAAAATACCAAAACTAGCAAAACTGCTTGTGCCCCACACATTCCCTATTTAAAAGACGCGCAGGCTTAGAGCTCCACCAGTTGTAAAAGAAGCACTACGGCATTGAAACTATCCCACCCTGCTACATTTTTTCTTTGTGGGCCGTCATTTTGTGGAAAAACACATTGGATGTTCCGTTTTATTGAAAATCGCAATAAGATTTTTACAGAAAAAATCGAAAAGGTGTATTACTTTTATAACACGTATCAAAAAAAGTTCGATGACTATGTGAGCGAAATTGACTTTATCCGTGGGGTGCCTACTCAGGAAATATTGAAAAAAGCTGATCGATGTTTATTAGTTTTAGATGACTTGATGCATCACCCCCAGGATGTGATTACTAAAATTTTCACTGTATACGCTCATCATTATAATTTTTCAGTAATGTTTACGGCACAGAATCTTCTTAATAAAAATATTCGCAAAATATCGTTGAATTACCATTTTGTGATTTTATTTAAAAACTGTTGTAACGCCACTCAAATCCAACATTTCTTACGGCAAGCTTTCACGAACAGAGCTAAGACCGTCTATGAGGCTTATAAAAACGCCGTCGCCATGCCAAGAGGGTATTTGGCACTGAACTTCAGACCAGACACTTAGGACTCCCAGCGCATACGAACAGGAATTTTCCCAAACGAAGTAAATTATCTATATCAGTAGTTTTCTCACACAATGAACCGGTTAAAATGAAACGCTTCCACTCTCAAACTTTTGCATGGCGCGAAAAAGTCTTTGCAAAACGCAGTATTGGAAAACGCCAAAAGTGATTTAATCAAATGTATTTGCAAAATTTCCCTAAATTTTCTGAAAGGCACCGCGCCAATTTCAAGACAGTTTAAAAAACGTCTTACTCAACACAAAACTTCATTACGCAAGCTCGTAGACCGCAAACTGTCTCTTAAAAAGAAAAGAAATATTATTCAAAATGGTGGTTTTCTCCCGGCGTTATTAGGGGCAGTTATTCCAATTTTGAGGAGTTTATTTGGCCTGGCAAAATGAGGAAATTAGTGGTGTTGGAACCGCAGGTTTACGAAAAATTGAAAGCAGGGGCTGGGCAAATTGAGTCACGTGTTCTCAGCGATTTGGACAGACAAATGGAAACAATTTTAAATTCCCAGCGACCAGCTCATGAAAAAATAGCGTTTTATCACGATGCATTGCAAAAATCGGAACAGCTTGAAAAAAGGTTGCAGATGGTAAACCGCAAGCTGTAGAAGATCGAATATTATCAGAATTTGAGCAACAAATGCAAGCTGTTTTGAAATCTCAAAAACCAGCATGCCAAAAGATGCTACAGTACTATATTACGAGATCTTGCGCAAATTCAAAGTATACGAACAAAAGCGGCGCCCTAGACGTGTGCAGAAAAAGGAAAAATTGCCGGAAAAAGAAATATTAAAACATTTTAAAAAGTCTAAAAACAAAAGGCCAAATGAAATCTTGATGAAATTGAAAGCCACCTTGGACTGGAATTCTACAAGAAACTTAGTTCTTGATGGTCGTTTGATTCTTTCCAGCAACATTACATAGCTGCTACATTCAGCTGTAATTAGAAAAGAACCCAACATACCTGGTTGGTCAACATTCGACAAAACACTCAAATGGAAGGCTTTTTAAGTTATTATAATGAAAAAAAACGGTGCATTTTCTGGCGCAATGGCGTTTCAGAAAGCCACACAGAATCATAAGGCAAAAAAGTGGCTTTTGACCCAGGACGCTTACACTCTCCACAAACCGGGTCGAAGGCCGTTTCCAAGACAAAAAATTCTTGTGGCTGGCCCGAAATAACAATTTCAAGCAGACTCGATCGATTTTAGTCGTTTGCAGAAATACAACTAAGGTTTTAAATTTATTCTTGTTTGTGATTGACATTTTTTCGAAATATGCTTATGCGGAATTTTTGAAAAATAAACCTTCTAAGAGTGTGGTAGCTGCGTTTTCTAAAATATTGAAACGAAGTGGACATTTTTCTACCTTGCAAACCGATTTGGGTACAGAACTTACAAATAAAGTGTTTCAAAGCTGGCTCAAAGACCACAACATTCGCTTTTTTCACACGCACAACCACGAAATTAAAGCTAGCATAGCTGAACGTTTTATTCGTACCGTACTATTAAAGAAAAACTTTGGCGTTATTTTACATATGAAAATAAACGAAAATATACCCATGTGATTCAGAAATTAGTACATGCCTACAACCATATCTATTATCGTTCCATTCAACGCTCGCCAGCCGAAGTTAACCCTTCTAATCAGGAGTCGGTCTGGTTGACATTATACGGAAGTCTGCGGTCTAAAAAACCGAAATTAAAAGTAGGGACTAGGGTAAGAATCTCAATAATACGCAGACGATTTGAGAAGAGCTATTATCAAGGGTGGACTGTGGAGGACTTTGAGATTGCCGAGGCATTCACCGACGATCCGCCCTATTATAAAATCAAGTTTAAGGGGCGAGACTTTGGAAGGTACTTTTTACGAGTACAAACTTCAGAAAGTAGTTAAAAACGAAAACGTTTACAAAATAGAGTCCATTCTTAAAATACAAAAACGTAAGAAGCATCAAGAGTATATTTTGAAAAGTGGTTGGGGTATCCAGACTCCTTTAACACCTGGGTACGCGAACGAGATCTTGTACAGTATGCTTAATCTTTCGCCAACACAGCCGATTTACAGTAGCTCTGTTCCTTTGTCAGGTGGTTGGTGTGCACGGCGTGATTATTATAAGTCTGTACAACCTGACACAAGGTGTAAAAAATAAAGAACTTTCGGTTAATCTGCTCTCAAGCAGTGTGGGTTACCTGTTGCCTGCTACCATACTAACAAAAAACCATGTTTCTAGTTCTCCCTAGCAACAGCTCTGTATCTGTTTTCCCTGAAAACCGAACTTCAGACTTTAAAGTACACTTGCTAAAGTCTGTGAATCTTGAAGGTTCTTAGCAATGCGGTTTAGCCGAGATTCAGTACTCGAGATCTTGGTACATGGTATCTCATCCTTCAAAATATTGGGAGTCTTACCGCCAAGGCAAGGTGAAAGCAACGACTCATATACCAATAGAGTACTACCAAGACCCTAGCTACATAATTGACTTGCTTAACCACTGGCTAGAAACATCTTTCAGAACAGCTGCGAAAGAAGCGATCTGCGACCCTACGTCAGGTCTAACATCACCCCCAAGATTGTTGATGAATTTACAGTTCAACACCAAAGCGCATATAGAGACGCTGGAAATCCAAGACAATCAACCTCCGAAGATTAAAGTCAAGTTTTCCAATGATTTAGCAGCTATTTTAGGCTTTGACAATATCCATTACAAACAACCAGATGTGCATGTGGGTTTGCGGGTGGTGAATTTAAACAGCATTGACACTATTTTTGTCTATTCCGATATTATCGAGTCTCAAATTGTCGGGAATGCTCTAACATCACTTCAAGACGTCGTCGCAGTTCAGGGTAGACCTGGAGAGCTGGTTTGTAGTAGATTTGATAAACCACATTACAAACCTGTTTTGAGAAAGCACTTTTCCGACATTCACATTTCTTTACGTGATGATCAAGGCGAACTGATACGATTTGAGAAGGGAAGGTTATCCTGACTCTACATTTGAGAAGAGCAAAACTGCCACTGTAAATTTGACGTCATAGCACAGTCGCGTTCATTTACACGTATAGCAATATGTGTGCAAAGTACTGCTGCGATTCCAAGGCTTACCAGTCTTATTACCTTAATCAAGTAGGAAATGGGGGTCTGTATTTTAGTGGTTTGTCGTTTCAAAGTGGATATGGTCTCGGTAGTATTTTTACCTCTCCAGCGAAATCGATTATGCCGTTGGTCAAGTTAGGGTCGAAGGCTATCAGTAAGCAAGCATGGAAGGGAGATCTTGGTTTTGCCTCAGACGTTTTGACAGGAAAAAATGCAAAGCAAGCAGCTGTCGACCGCGCCCGAGCCGCTAGTTCAACACTCTTGCGACAGGCTGCAAACCGCAAACGCAAAGCTCCAGCGCGCCTACAAAAGAAACGGCGCAAGCGGTCTAGCGACATATTTAGTTAGGATGGCTTTGTTGATACACCCCAGTTCTTCGGAGTCTGTGACGAGCCAATTGGATCTCTTCTCAGTGCCGCCAACTCAGACCAGTTTAGAAGATGGAATTTTTACCGAGTATAGACCCATGTCCATGTTAACTTTGGCAGGACCGGTAGAATTTTGCATTGCTGCTGAGAGTTCAAACTACATCGATTTAGCCAACTCTTTTCTGTGCATAGGAGCGTTGGTGACGCAAGCAGATGGCACCGATCTTGAACAGGGTATTGAAATTGCCCCAATATGTAATTTTTTGCACACATTGTGGTCTCAGTGTGATTTATACTTGAACGATACTTTGGTGACCCAGTCGAGCAATAATTATTGCTATCGCAGCTACATGGAGACATTGCTCTCTTTTGGAAAAGACGCCAAAGATTCTCAACTATCGTCGGTTTTGTGGTACCAAAACACTGCTGGCGCTTTCAACACACGTGATGCAAACAACGACGATTATACAAAACGAAAAGCTTTGACTGCTGCAAGCCATGAAATCGATATGATGGGGCGTTTGCATCTGAACATGGGTTTTCAGTCTCGATACGTTCTAAACGAGATCGAAATCAAATACAGGTTGATAAGATCGAAAGATAGTTTTTGTTTGTATGGAAACCTCAACCAAGCCGAAAACAAGGTCTCGTTGAAAGAGGTCTCTTTATTTTGTCGAAAAGTGAAACCAAACTCGTCAATTCAACTAGCACATGCCAAGACTCATTGGTGGGCACACGTCCGTTAATCCGTTAATAACGAAGCTAACTTTTTCATTAACTCGTTAATGCGTTAAAAAGTTTTTTCATGTTAACGGACTAAATTAACTTCCGTTAAGTTCTGTTCACGGACTAAAGTAATTTCCATTAAGTTCTGCTAACTTCCGTTAAGGGTTTTATCGCTAATGTCTTACACCATTCATTCATCATACCGGTACAAACCAGTTTGCACTGGCAACACTTGTTGAGTATTAGCACGAGTTTTATAGAAGCAAAGAAAGGAGGTCTTTTTTGTGGCAAATAATAAGCTGCAGCCTCATCGGTCTATTAATTATCGCTGTTCGCAATTTCCAAAGATTTTCCGATCGCAGCTTCGTTAGTGCATTTGAACTTATTTTTATCTCGAAATTAGATTAGACTGTAAAATGTAACTTCCAAAACACAAACGGACCACCATAACAATAAATATTTCTTTACAATCAGCTCAACAGTATCAATACGTGCTCTAGAAGCAAGCGAATAAAAAGAAATGTAATTTACATGCAAAATGTTAACGAATTAACAAACTTTACTAACTTTCGTTAATTAAAGCTGAAAATAACGGATTAACGTTAACGGAGGTGTGAAGTTTGTTAACAGACTAGTGGTTAACGAAGCTAACGTTTTGCATTAACTTGCCCACCTATGCCAAGGCTCTAGAACACGGAACTGCAAAATAATCCCTGAGGCGTGTAGAAGTAAAAACGTTTACCATCTCGCAAGGAAATCGGTCTTTTTCAAAAAAAAAAACCTGTTTTTGGGGCAACTATCCACCCGTCTCGTGGTCAGTTTTGTTGACAACGATGCTAATAATGGAAACATTGCAAAATTGCCCTTCAATTTTATGAATTACGATATTAATTTTGAATGTGTTTATCGCGATGGAACGCAAATCCCTTCGTCGCCCCTTCAACCGAATTTTGAAAACAACAAATTTATTTGCAGTTACTTGAGATTGTTTTCACAGACCTCACAGTATTTTGCTGACACAGGTCTAGCCTTGACTAGATCTGATTTTGGTGGTGGTGACTCGCTGTTTGTTTTCGATTTAACCCCCCAGTTAAATTCGAGTGACCCGACTTTTGAGTTAATAAAGAACTCGAATATTAGATTAGAGGTTCATTTTGCTGCAGCGACTCCGCGTATATTGACTGCTGTGGTTCTTGCTGAGCATGACAATCGTTTACAGGTGGATGAGCAAAGACATGTAGCTTTTAATTACAACGCATGAATACCAACCAAATCGAGCGTTTATTGGATAAAGACTTTTTCGCTAAAAACATTTTTAAAAAGGCTTGCGCCAAAGATTGCTGCTGCATGTCAATTACCCGTCTGCTTACGTCAGTAATTCCAACCCAAGTTCCAAACCAGGAGAGCATTGGATTGCTGTGTATTTCAATAAACACGGGAAGGGTGAATATTTTGACAGTTACGGTCTGGCCCCTAGTGTGAACGGTTTTACTGCTCTCATGGAACGCAACTCAAAAGAATGGGTCTACAACAACAAAACTCTACAAAGTCTGTTTTCTGCCACGTGTGGTCATTACTGTGTTCATTTTGTTTTGTATCGTTGTCGTGGTTACAGTATGCGTGATATTGTGTCTCGTTTCTCATCTAACCTGACTGAAAACAATCGCGAAGTTGATTTGTTTATTAGCGCTTTCTCACTGATGTAAATGGGACACACAAATGTTTTTTTTCACATATGTTTTATTGCAATACACTTTCAAAAGAAAACAAACGCTTGATTTTTATTCTATGCACAGGCTCGAGACAATATTCGATTAATTTAGCGCATAATTCAATTCTTCGACGAAAACGATGTCGATTCTGAGCGACTCGCATCCAATTGCTTTGTCATGCTTCGCGACATGCATCGGATTTGAACTGTAGATGGATAGTCACGTAGTCAGAAAAGCGCACACTTTTCATTGCAAATAAGCGTCCAAACGTTGCGTGGGGTTTTGAGAAAGCTCGTAGTCTTTTGGAAGGCCGTTGTTGGAAAGTTTTCTCTTTTTAGGGTTAGTTGAAGCAATGTTTTGCGCGCCCAAAAGGGTCAGGAAAGACTCTAAGTGCTTATGGTCCTGTGGGGGAGTTGGCATTCATCGTTGTTTTGAACAGCCAACGTGATGAAGTGGTTTAACATATAAAGGGTAAATCTTCGTGGCGATGGGATGTTTTCCGCTTTAAATCGCAGCTGGTACCCGTCGGCCAGAACCTCCTGCTTGATCACTTCTGCGTTTTGCTGGATACTGCAGGCACTGTAGTCGAAACTTGTTGACCAAAAGACGAGAATGACGTAGTTTTTTGTATCGCTTTTAGGCCGAAACAGCAAGTATGTTTTTTTTTCCATAATCATTTGAACTACGTGCGAAAGTTGTTCAGGAGAAAACATTAACTTGCCTATTTTGACCTATATCACTGCCTTTCTGAATAAGGTCGAGGTAGAAAGCGAAAATCCAGAATCCGCAATGGCTTGAAATTGTTGTCTGATATCTCTTGCACAATCATCCATCTCTCTTGCATGGGTGATGATCTCTTCCTGTTCGTACAACGTTTCGTAGCAGCTAGTGTATGGAGGAATGTAGGCAGGAACTTCAACGTTTTGCGCCTTCAAAAACAGTTTGTCGGCTTTGCTAGTGTAAGACTGCATGCTTTTCAAACTTTCTCTTGCGGCTCTTTTTATAGGGGGAAAAAGAAAAAAAAGGCGATTGCGCCGCACAAAAGAGCAAGGTCCACAGCTGTTCTTGATAACGTTGCGTCATAGTTCACCATGATCAAAAAGACCCTGGGATCATCACGCTATTACCCGAACATGTCAGGTCCGGTTTTAAACTCTATACGTGCGGATTTTTTCTTCGATTATGTCACCGCAAAGCGTACACAGATGCAATTTTCCGGAGCACGAAAAGCACTCAGAGATGTGAGCACATAGGAGGTACATCACGCAGCTTTCCTCCTCGCGACATTTATTACGCTTGACTTCGTCTAGCAGTGCTTTTGCTCGATTCATGGTTAATTTTGACTTAAACACCACGTCGGGTTCCTCCATCAATTTTTCCATAAATTCATAAAATGTAGCAAAGTTTTCCTGATTCTCCCTAAATTGCTTGGTGACAATTCGCGCAATTTTTTGATCTTTAAACCCTAACAGTTTTGCCATCTCCACATTCTTACCCAACAGCATTTCCCTTTCGACTTCCTCTTTCACATCAACACCCCCTCTGTGATCCATTAACGGTGGAAACAGAAGCTCGCGTTTTGGAGGTGTTTTATTTTCTACAAGTTTTTGTCACCCTTGTAGCGTTTTGTCTGGTGATGGGTTAGAAATAGCGGGTCTATTCAACCCAGGAAAATCTTTCACAACAGCTTTCACAAAGTCTACTCCTTTGTTTTTCAGCAAATCATCACATAGTGGAAACCATTTTGCGTGCTCCATCCATGGGTCGTCGTACCGTTCCCAATTCTTTAAATCACCATTGCAGTACCTGCATTTCACCCTATCACTGTCGCCTAAATAATAGAACCCGGCATCTGCCATTAACGTTGGGTCGGCTTCGATTCTTTCCCCGGGCCAATTTTCAGACACAATAAAAGTCTGGCGGTGGTCGACAATCCTACGCATATGAGGGTTTATTGGTTTTTTACATTGGAATAGAAAAGGAACGGGATTATTAACAGCGCCTCTAAATAGTTGGACCGAGTCGCAAGTGTCTGCCATATCGCTTACTTCTATTTCGCTACAGTGGAAACGCAGCGTTCAATTCGCTTTATATAGTCACTGTTTTTTATTGCACCATGCAAACAAAATTTTATTTTCATTTGCACAAGCAGATGAAAAGAGTTTGTAAAGGTGAATTACAACAGACCAGATGGCCCATGCCTTCGCACTTGAACCTCAAATTTAAAGCTCTTGACTCACCACCTTCGGTGGTTCGGTTCTTAGGTAAGATTTACTAATTTTAGTCTCACCACCTTCGGTGGTTCGGCAAACTTAAGACTTACAACCTTCGGGGTTCGGTTCCCAGGCAAACTTTAGACTCACCACCTTCGATGGTTCGGTTCTTAACTATGCCTTGCTAATTTTAGACTCACCACCTTCGGTGGTTCAGTTCTTAGGTATGTTTTACTAATTTTAAACTCACCACCTTCGGTGGTTCGGTTTGCAAGTAAACTTTAGAGGTAGGATTTTTGCCGCATTCCTTCGCTAAAGTAACAGTCCGCATTTTGTGAATCCACCACATTTTGTGAATCCCCCGCTGCATTCAAATCACTCCTCATTCCGCGATCTTCCTCTTCCTCAATCTTCAATTGTCAGAAATCCTTTCTTCTCTACTACTCACCACATAACAACATAAGAAACATAAAGTACAGTTGCTTTCCAGCACTTATTTTTATATAAACTTCATAACTACACAAGAAATATACACATTTTTGTCAGCGTGTTTTTAGGTAAACTACATAACACAAAAACATAAATTTTTTTCAGCGCTTTATTTGTTCAAATTAGCAGCATAACACCACAACCAAAATTACAAGTTTACCATCTCGTTCACATTAATGTTGAAGTTATTCTTCATAAATGTTAAAACTCGTTGATCATTTTTCACTAGGTTGGTATTAAAATGCAACAATAGTTTTTTCAATTAAGCACAGAGCTGGACAGCGCTGTTTCGAGCTTTTAGCTCTCATCGGCAGCCCTCAGCTATCTTTTCAAAGGTATTCCCAGCTGAACAAACATCTTCGTCAAGATATTGCAATAGTTTTTTCATTGACATGCCTCTACATCCACATAACAAGTAACAAACACAATAGAGACCACACGTAATTGAAAACGGTCCTTGTATCATAACTGTATTGTGTGTCCATATTGATGAATTTTTATCCATAAAATTATTAAGATTATGCATTTGTGGTCCTACACCGTAACTATCAAAATATTCTCCACGCCTTTTACAGCTAGGACAAAAGACAAAATTAATAAAGTTAAAATTTCAAATCAAATCAAAACTTCTATTATAGTTGTTGCATTGCTGCACTTACGTAACGTTTAACGAGTACAAAAAGCTTGTAACGAGTTTGCGGGATCCATCTGCAATTAAATGCTGCAAATAAACGCTGGAGTATATAGCAAACTTAGATAAGTGTAATTATTGCAATTTCATCTAATTTGGACTGGGAAGCGTTTTGACAAAATGAGCTGGAAGCGGAAATGGACTCGGCTGCGATGAATTTTACCTGGAGCCGGAAGTAGACGCGAAAAAATCGACAAAGGAGTATGCGAACTCAGAAACGTGACAGAAGCCTACAAGCGGAGATCCTGGGTCATGGGAAAAACGAACACACTAATATATTGCAATGGCAAAGTTCCAGAAATGTTTTAAACCTAAATTTCAGAAATTAAATAATATTTTTGAACAAAAAAAAAAAAATTAAAAAATTTAAAAATTTAAAAAAAGAAAAAGAAAGGAAAAAAGGGTTTAAAACTATTCTTAGGCCCCTTTGATGTACGGTAGCAATGCCAGCCTGATGAGAAATTACAAATAGATGTTGTACATGCAAAAGAAACGGTACTGGTACAGTTTGGGAATATGCCTGCAAGAACTGCAACGATTGTTTACGCAGGATCCCAAGTCCGTATCGTTGTTTAATTATCCGTTGAGAAACACAGTTTTTTTTTTCAGTTTTCCGTAGAATTATATAAAATAGTTCTCAAACTGCAGACAAATTTTACAGAATTGAACTTATATCAATATATCAAAGTTTGGCTCGAGAATTGAACATCAGACCTCAAGTTTAGAAAAAAAGCAGGCAAAAACACTTAGTTTTCAAATAGGGGTTGAAACAATCACGCATTAAAAACGTCGAGAGAGCATTATGGTGTTGTCAAACAAAGTAAGATTGTACGACGTGATGTCTCTGTGAACATATTATTAGTTTCAGGTATTTTGCTTCAAGAATAACTTAATTTGTTAACCTTTATTTTACCAAGCCTATTTTTCCTGAAGGGATTTTTTATTTTTATATCTATTTGTGATATCATGGTAAATAACTCACAAAAAAAGTTTCAGCTCTCTATCCTGATCCGGATGCAAGTTACACAATGTTCCATTTAAGGAACAATGGTAGTTTACCAATATGCATTTTGTAATAAATGACCAAGGCTTACAATACAGTAACGTAATTACAAAAATTGCAATCAAGTTGTAAGTTTATTGAAAAATTATGGTAGCATGGTTTAGTGGTATGGAGCACCGATTTAGGGATTATCCATTTGTCAGACCTTGGTTCAACTCCCACCCAAATTATGTTGTTATCAACTAGTATTACACGCTTGATGACAATACTTCCACTGCAACCGTGACAATCTCTCTCTCAATCTCAACCGTGACAAAATTTTTAAGAAATTTGAGCAAGCGGTGCCAAAACTGAAATAAAAACAGGATAGCTGGATTACTTTAGCACTGATCTACTTTACGTTTAGTGCTTGGCATTGGCTCATTATAGAAAGGCAAGAAAAATAAGCATTATTTTTCGTAACTCTCATCGAAGGAAAAGTAAAGCAATAAAAGGATGCAGCAGTTTATGAGCGTAAATAAATCGAAATATGCTTAAAATACGCTTATGCAATAAAGTTGGGCTTATTTACACAATGATGCTTATTTTCAAAATGGCAGTCTTTCCCTGAATTTCAATGACTCTGGTCCCTTACAATCTTGCATATTATCAAAACTTTTACTGAATATGGTCTTTAGAAAGGATGATTGACATTTATTACCACTCAGTTTGGAAAAAATCCTTTTGGGGTGGAAACGTGTTGAAGCAAAATATGACGAAAAATCAGCATCTTCTGACTGCAGTGTTTATCCCCCTGTAACATGAAGTCTAATTTTTATAAAAAAGAAACTATTACACGCTATATGTCTTTGAAAGACAATGCAATGATATCATCATAGCACCACAATTATTTTTTTACATCTAATTTATGAAAAACGCTGCCAAAAAAAATTGTTCCATTTAACAAACATGTAATCGATGTATGGTAAACTGCCAATGTTTGTTAAATGGAACAATTTTTTTTTGGCAGCGTTTTTCATAAATTAGATGTAAAAAAATAATTGTGGCACTATGGTGATACCATTGCATTGTCTTTCAAAGACATATAGCGTGTAATAGTTTCTTTTTTATAAAAATTAGACTTCATGTTACAGGGGGATAAACACTGCAGTCAGAAGATGCTGATTTTTCGTCATATTTTACTTCAACCAGTTTCCACCCCAAAAGGATTTTTTCCAAACTGAGTGGTCATATATGTCAATCATCCTTTCTAAAGACCATACTCAGTAAAAGTTTT
This sequence comes from Trididemnum nubilum, assembly GCA_963965965.1. Lineage (NCBI taxonomy): Eukaryota > Metazoa > Chordata > Ascidiacea > Aplousobranchia > Didemnidae > Trididemnum > Trididemnum nubilum. Next base: position 13,275,671 of record OZ014480.1, read on the forward strand.
GATATATTTTAGTAAAAAAGTGCGCTATCACTCATCTGAAAAGATGTTCCATTTAAGGAACATTGGTAAAAAAAAATTTAAGTTTTAAAAAAGATAACCTTAATGTAAATTTTTGTTTCTTTTTCAGCGTAACAAACATAAGTGGAACCACAAATCTGCTTATTTATATGTTTGAAAATAGAGTATGATTGAACTACAATTAATATGTACAATGACAAAAGTGAAGCTTGTCACTGGACTGTAAATAGCATATCGCTTTTTGTATCAAAATAATTAGTAAAAATCGCAAGAACAAAGAACTGCGCTGATCAACAAAGATGCTGTAAACGCAGTCTCAAAAAGCGCCAAAAACAATTTGCAAAGTCATCGTTTTTGTGCCAGATACATTGTTTTTGTACATACTTTGTGTTGCTATTCTTAGACTTTCAGAAATACTGTCAGATGTAATAATTTATTGCTTGTTCTACTAAGCATCAACAGCAGAGCAGCATTTTATTAATCATCTTGTTGATTTCATTAAATAAATTTTAATTGACATTTTAAAATTTTTTTGGTGCTTTCTCAATGGAAGAAAAAGAACGTCAGGAGGAATTGAAACTTGCTCAAGAATTAAAGGTTAAGTACTGCGAGGCTTTAAAAATTGAAAAATTTCGAGAATCAGAACCTAAGAAAGCTGCTGAAATTTTGCACAAACTTGGACTCATTTATCGACAGCGAAGTCCGGACAAAATCTCCTTAATCCAAAGTGTTGGTTTAATGAATGCTGCAATTTTAAGATGTCCTTCTAATGTTTTTTATGTTAAATTCGATCTTTCTGAATTGATTAAACATATTTTGATCCAAGCCAAAGCTAAACTACAAAACGCTGATTTAATCACAAAATCTTGCGATTTAAAAAAATCAATAATCGATCTAAGAAAGGAAATCGTACACCATTTGAAATCGAGTAGATCTTCTTTTAGTGAAAAAAGTTGGCACATTCAATTTCAAAAAACTAAAAAGACATTCGATGTTATGCGAATAAACAGAACAATTGCCATCAAATACAAATCAATTATGGCTGACCTGAGCCAATTTTGCGAAAATGTCATGGGCTCACCCCCTTGTCAATTTGCCATTGTTGGAATGGGATCTTTGGCTCGCAATGAAATTACTCCGTACTCAGATTTCGAACATATTATACTTTTGAGTGACCACGCAAACTATGAATCACACTTGGAATACTTTCGCTGGTTTTCTGTTATTTTTCAAACAGTAATATTGAATTTGCAAGAAACTATTATTCCAAGTTTAAACATTTACAGTTTAAACGACAAAGATTCTGAGTTGGGTGATTGGTATTTTGATGCGCATACGCCACGAGGAGTCTCGTTTGATGGCATGATGCCACATGCTTGTAAGTTTCCATTGGGAAGGACAAAACACACTGCATCCAAACCATACAAAACTGAATTAATCAAACCTGTGAGTCAGATGCTAGAATATCTGAGTTCAGAAGCAGATTTGAAAAATGGATATCATTTAGCAGACATACTTACAAAAACATGTTTTGTGTTTGGTAATGAGAACCTCTTTAAGCAATTTCAAGATGGCGTTGAAATATATTTGGGCAGTAAATCAAAAGAAGAAAGAATTGAGGAAGTCACCAAACAAGTAAGAGACGATTTGGAGAACTTTTCGGCTAGATTTCGATTGGCTAAATTAAAAGCATGCGACACAATCAACGTTAAACAGCTGGGATACCGAAGCAGCACAATATTTATTTTGGCATTAGCAAGAATTCATAATATTTCAGGCAAATCATGTTTCGATATTATCAACGAAATGGCAAAACTTAAAATAATCACAAAAAACGTCAAAGATAAACTATCATTTGCGATGGCAATTGCATGCGAAATGCGACTGCGATACTATTCGAAAAATAATTCGCAATGTGATACAATTATCTCATTGAAACAAGATGGCAAAATTATTGAAGAATTTTTGAACATTGTAGGAGCTGCAAGCACAATCAACTATTTCCAAATTGCATATTGTTTGCAATGTGAGGTTGCAAAACAACTTAACTTTACCAAACTTCACTTTTATTCAGATCCCCGGTTGATCAATTTCACAATTGGCTCATCGTTAAAAGAGACTATTTTGCTTACAAACTTTACCACTGATCATTTGAAAATCTCCTGGAATTTGAAAGAGTTTGATTTTGAAGCTTGTATTGAAGAATTGGAAAAATACAGTTGGTTTAATCCCATCAAAAATGAGGAAGTCTTCACAATGGATACAAATTTAATGCAATCACTTGCTGATCGTTTACATTCCACAAACATTTATGATGAAGCTTTGGAAGTTTATCAACAACTGCTAGAAGAATACAAAATTAAATCAAGCGATAAAAAAAAAGACAAGAAAATTGCTAGGACTTACATTTATCTAGGTAACTGTTTGAATGAACTCGGGCGAACAGATGAAGCGATGAAAAATCATGCAAATGCACTTGAAATATTTCGAAACATCGCGCAAAATCAAAACCTTGATCCAAACATTTCTAATGCCTTAAACAACATTGGATTGTGTTTGATGGACATGCACCAATATGACGATGCTTTGACTCATTTGAAACAATCGCTTGAAATCAAAAGAAATTTATCGCTTGATAAGAGTAATCACGGCAATGTTGCATCGACACTCAATAACATTGGATTGTGTTTGAAGAACATGCACCAATATGATGATGCTTTGACTCATTTGAAACAATCGCTTAAAATCTACAAAATTACATCGCTTGATGAGCGTAATGACGGTAATGTTTCATCAACACTTAATAACATTGGATTGAGTTTGATGGACATGCACCAATATGACGATGCTTTGACTCATTTGAAACAATCGCTTGAAATCAAAAGAAATATATCACTTGATGAGCATAATGACGGTAATGTTTCATCAACACTTAATAACATTGGATTGTGTTTGATGGACATGCACCAATATGACGATGCTTTGACTCATTTGAAACAATCGCTTGAAATCAAAAGAAATATATCACTTGATGAGCATAATGACGGTAATGTTGCAGTGACACTTAATAACATTGGATTGTGTTTGATGGACATGCACCAATATGGTGATGCTTTGACTAATTTGAAACAATCGCTTGAAATCAAAAGAAATATATCGCTTGATGAGCGTAATGACGGAAATGTTGCAATGACACTTAATAACATTGGATTGTGTTTGATGTTCATGCAGCAATATGATGATGCTTTGACTCATTTGAAACAATCGCTTGAAATCAAAAGAAATTTATCGCTTGATGAGCGTAATGACGGTAATGTTGCAATGACACTCAATAATATTGGATTGTGTTTGATGAACATGCACCAATATGATGATGCTTTGACTCATTTCAAACAATCGCTTGAAATCAAAAGAAATTTATCGCTTGATGAGAGTAATCACGGCAATGTTGCATCGACACTCAATAACATTGGATTGTGTTTGAAGAACATGCACCAATATGATGATGCTTTGACTCATTTGAAACAATCACTTAAAACCTACAAAATTACATCGCTCGATAAACATATAGATGGTAGCGTGTCATCGACACTTAATAACATTGGATTGTGTTTGATGGACATGCACCAATATAACGATGCTTTGACTCATTTCAAACAATCGCTTGAAATCAAAAGAAATATATCACTTAATGAGCATAATGACAGTAATGTTGCAATGACACTTAATAACATTGGATTGTGTTTGAAGAACATGCACCAATATGACGATGCTTTGTCTCATTTGAAACAATCGCTTGAAATCAAAAGAAATATATCACTTGATGAACATAATGACGGTAATGTTGTAATGACACTCGATAACATTGGATTGTGTTTGATGGACATGCACCAATATGACGATGCTTTGACTCATTTGAAACAATCGCTTGAAATCAAAAGAAATATATCGCTCGATGAGCATAATGACGGTAATGTTGCATGGACACTCGATAACATTGGATTATGTTTGATGGACATGCACCAATATGATGATGCTTTGACTCATTTGAAACAATCGCTTGAAATCAAAAGAAATATATCGCTTGATGAGAGTAATGACGGTAATGTTGCAATAACATTTAGTAAAATTGGATTGTGTTTGACGGGCAGGCAGCAATATGACGATGCTTTGACTCATTTTAAACAATCGCTTGAAATCTACAAAAATATATCGCTTGATGAGCATAATGACGGTAATGTTGCATGGACACTCGATAACATTGGATTGTGTTTGAAGAACATGCACCAATATGACGATGCTTTGACTCATTTGAAACAATCGCTTGAAATCAAAAGAAATATATCGCTTAATGGGAGTAATGGCGGTGATATTGCTTGGACACTCGATAACATTGGATTGTGTTTGATGGACACACACCAGTACCACGAAGCTCTATTTTATTTCAATCAGGAACTTAGGATTTATGAAAATCTTCCGTCAACTAATCAAACCGCGTTCAAAATCGCAAACGTTTGCGATATCATTAATAATTGTTACGTCGCGATTCGAAACAGAATTGAGATTTCTTTTATCCCCTAATTTTTTTTTGTTAAAAACATATTGAGATCAATAGTTTCATGCTGGCATGTGTAATTTTTTTTAGAAATAAAAAAAAATTCACCCTTGCGCTATTTTTAACACAACTCAGTCATTGGAGTCTAGGCAATCTTGAAAAAAAATGCAATATGTTGTAGTATGTAGAGATGCAATTCTGCTACCTACGGTGTTTCTCAAAAAGTGTTTCAAAGTTTCATTGTTTTTGTTTATTTAAACCTTGTAAGTTTTCTATTCTCTTGATAGTTAACCTATTCGTACTCCTGTAAATTGGCGTCTTCCCTTGTAAAGTTATATTTTGCTATTGTTAACTTTAAATTATCTGGGAACGGAGAGCAAAATCGGTCTTGTTACTTTGAATTATTTATTATTATTTTTTAGAGGAGGAAGCAAAAAACTTTTCAAAAATAAGAAACTTTAAAACTTGATTAGGTCAACCCAAATTTATCCACCACTAATCCGTGAAAATTTGAAGTTTCTACAGCAAAGGCACTTTTCCAATTAACTGCAATGTTCACTCAGCAAAACTTGCGTATTTTTTGCAAGTATTTAAATTATTGTCGTCATAAAACGTTTATACAATTAAATTCAGAAAAGGTTTTGTAATAATTGTCTCGTGGCTCTTGCTGTTTTGGTGGAATGAATCGTCGTGTTGGAACTATCATTCTCTTATTTGGATTCCACCATTAGTGGTGTTCAAACATTCCTGGCTAATTTTGGAGGGTAGAATTGTTTTAGCATTCTAGAGCAGTTGATCTGGTCAGCTATGTCAACATGATTTCAAAAAAAGATAGGTCTTAAGATGGCAAACCAAAACACAACCGTCCTAGTCGTTGCGATAAACTTTGGTCTGGTTAAAAAATACAAACATTAGTTAGAGTTCAGAAAAGGTCTGAAAAAGGCTCTTGAAATGGTTAAATCCTGATGTTAAGATATTAAAATGCAGTACTTAAGAATAATACTACTAGCTTTAGCATTCAGTATTTTATATATTACAGAATTAGCTTTCAAAATATTCCTTTTCTAATATGTTTTCGACTAATCTATAGTACGTACCAGAAGAGCAGTGGTGTAAAGTAACGAAATACTTTTACTTGAATAGATTACTCGAGTAGTTTTTTCCAGTTACGAGTATTTTTGAGTAGATTTTTTGTGTTTGGCTACTTTTGAATTTACTTGCTTACTTTTGGAGTGAAGTAGCACTGCTTAAGTATTATTTTGATTCAGAAAAGTACCTAAGTACTGTAATTTTAAAATTGAACCTCAAATTTGTTAGAACGGTCGACTTTTCGACCGGCAATTGTTCAATTCTTTTTCTCTGTTTTCGGCTGGCATCTCTTGTGACAGAGATCAGACCACCACAGCGACTGCAGCCGAGCCTTTTTTCTACGTGCGCTTATAAATCAAACCCAGTCTGCCGAAAAGCATTGAAGATAGTTTTACGCTCGTTGCTTAGTCTCAGCCCTTCACTGCATACTGGCATAGACGTTTATTCTATAAAAATTAAATCATCAAAGAAGCAATCAGAGATGTAAATATGCCAAAAATGCGTCCTATATGATTACTAAACGTTTCTATTGCTAAATTCTTCAGAGTGAGCTAAAAATCACACGCACGAATATGCAATAAACATTATTTTGCGGTACTGTAATTTATGTGCAATGTAATCACAAAATGTTTTTAATACAAGTATGACGATCAATTTTGTCCCAGTAGAGACCCAGACTATCTAAAAAGTCTATCTACAATAATTTTGTGTGATTTATAGACGCAATGTTTATCAGGCTTCTGCCTGCCTTCAAATGTTGTGAAATAAATTAAATTCAAAAAATCCACAATAATTTTGAATAATTAATCCAAAAAAGAATATACTGAAATAGCTTTGATGCAAACTTTTATTCTATTCTGTAGATACAGTAAACTTTGTGTTATACACTGATAGGACATACACACAATGTTTTTAAATTTTAGCATAATTTAACAATGACAGTGAAGGAGAATTTGAGCGAAAATTTTTAAAATTATTTTGTGTAAATTCTGCATGCCGTGATTTTCAAATCTCAAAGTTTTGCTGTGGTAGTTCTTTTTGACTAATTATATTGAATATAATAACCAAAAAACTTGAAAGAATTATTGATTTATGACTTGTAGATAGAATGAGGGGTTAAAAGACCGAGCGCTATGTGGCAGTGATGTAAAGATAATCCACCAGCTGTCATATGTCGATTGAAGAGTTTGTTTATTTTGCTTTTTTAGAAATACTTTTACGTGAGTACTTTTAAAACAATTACAGTACTTTTCACTTTTACTCAAGTACTTTTTCGGTCAGTAGTTTGTACTTTACTTCAAGTAATTTTTTCGTCAGTAAAAAAACTTTTCCTTGACTAACATTTTTGGGTTCCTTTTACACCACTGCTGAAGAGTCATTTTTTTGGCAAAGCATGCGTTGTTGTTGCTTTTAATTTTAGTGATTTTATTGTGTTAGTTACAGTTTTATGTATTATTCTGTTTGTTTTGTTAAAGATTATTGGGATTTGTGCTGGATTTGAATTATCTGTTACAACAACGTCACTACTTGTGTCCTCTGAAACAGAGTCAACTGCGTTGTAAATAATTGCAAAACTTAACTTGCTGAGCTTCCTCAAACAAAAAATGCAATGAGTACAAAATTTAAAAGTTTTTGAGACTGTCGTTGGAAAACTGTCACGTATAATAATTTTGAATGCCTGAGATATAGTTATTTGCTGTGTTTTAATGTGTACATGACTGTTTCTTTGTTTTGCCGCCTTTTTGATTTGGAATATTCGAGATGATTCCTTTTTAGTATATTTTACTATTTTCTGCAGTTATTAATCATTTGCTTGTTTACCATTCTTATTTGCAAAATTTAGACTTGAAGTTTGTGACGTCATAATTATGTTATCCTAAGCTCAAACACTTTTTTTATTGTGTTGAATCAAGGATTTTTCAAGAATATTCGATAGCTTTTGCAATAGTATAAATAGGCAGGTTGTTTTTCATTCTAATATTCTAAGAGTGGGTGATTTTAGATATTAGTTTCGTAGGCAATTAAGCCGAGTTTCTGTATCTGTGGTTGGCTTGTGTGGCCATATAGTGGGCAATCTGAATTGGTTGATCGTGATAGTGTGTAGTGGCGACCTGAGTTGAGCGGTTGCAGTTAGGTCTTTACAATCTGAATTGGTCAATCGTAAAAAGTTTAGTGGAGCGATTTTGCTCAGTTAGAGTGTTTATGTTTCAATCTTAAATAGAAGTTTTAATTGAAGATTGGTGTGCTGCTTTCTGAGATTCAAGAAGCTAAAGGAACTATCAACTGCCATTTTCGATTCGTCAGTTAACATCTCAGTCGTTCTCTAGTTTTAGTCGACGTGGACAATTTTAAAGATTAAAGGTTGTACTTTAGCCAAGTATCAACGATCGCAACAGAAACATGTTTAGTCAATTTTTTGCGATGCTCTACACAAAAAACAAGCTATGCTAAGTTTGCTGAGCAAACGTTTTTCTTGCAACTTTTCTTCAAAATCAGCTGTGCTGCCCGGGCGCAATCACTCGGAGATGGTCCAAGCCAACTCTTTACATGCATTGGCGCATTACACCAAGTGTAATAAAAGATTTGATTCTACATATATGCTCTGCGTTACCATTGCCTTGTTAACGTTGCGACTTTGTCGGGGTGAAATGCGACTCAGAAGCAATGGCGCTGATACGCGCCAACTCGCTCCACACGTATTGAGCTAGTGAAATAGATAAGATTGTAGTTTTTGAATTTAGTTGAATACTTGACACTTTGGGTACTGTAAAACTGGTATTTCTAGAAGCACTGGAAAAATGTTAAACAACCTAAAACTAACCCAACAAGGCAACAGGTGTTTGTTTTAGTTGAACCAAGTGTTTTTTTCCTGCTGCATTGCAGGCCTTTTGTGTTTCCTATCTATGGAGTTGTACCTAATATTTCATCTTTTTATTCACCAGTTCAAAAAATATGTATAGAGCTTGTTGGATGCGGTTATATTTTGAAGTCATAAACTTTATTTGTGCCATAAAAATTTTGAAAAATTCAAAAAATTACAAAAATCTTCTGGAGGCTGGGGGCTCCACACCCAAACCTCAGTCTGTGATGCGCTTAGTTGCACCAGTTTGCACACAACGCCACTTAATGAATACATTTTTTGAATAAAAGAAATCTTAACTTTTTGACCAAGTCCCTCCCGTCTTAGCAAAGTTCTGATTAGGGACCTATAAGTTGGATATTAAATTTTCAGCCATCTTGGGCCTCGGATGTTTAAAACTGATAACACAAACATTAAAGCATCAAAGAAGATAAAGACTAACTATCTTAGCTAAGAAGTGGCAGTGATTCGTTATACTACTCTGCCTCATCCGAGGGTTAGGGGCACAATGGAACTACATGGAGACTCAACAATCTGGCCACATCCCAAGTTCTGAGCTAAAGGCCTAAGTTATGATCAAGAGTAAGTAAGAGTAAGAGAGGGTCAACAACAGACAAATTGTTAATTGTAAAGTTGCTAACGTGGCCAAAAAGGTTCTTGTGCCACACTACCTAAATTTTTAGCTTTTTCCCCTAACTTAGCGTGTTATTGAAGACAAACAATAAGTGAACAATCCTCTGAGTTACATTACAAGTCGGTCATGATAGCCTACTTAGAAGCCTAGCGCAGATCTTGTTTCCAGAAATATCACTTCTGGTTAGTGTGTACTGTATCTGATCATAGTTACTTAATACTACGTGATTATGACTTAGTGACTTATATTTGGTGATTATGATCTGATGCCACTAACGGATGCAGATAGGATTTTTAGCAATTTAGCTTTGCTAAATGGTCGCTGATGTGAAGCACCAACTTTAAAATATGATACATCAGTAGAAGAGCCAGTACCCCTGCTTGAGATATCGAGCAATCTGTCAAGAGTTAGTATTAACCAATTTACAGTATGTAGTAAGTTTTAAGCTGAAATATTTAATAGCTTGCCGGGATTTTCAAATGCTTTCAAAGACTCAAATCCGAAAAAGCTCGATTCATTGAAGAAAAATTATTCATTTCGCTTGGTACCGGTAGGACAAAAGACGAAATTAATAAAGTTAAAATTTCAAATCAAATCAAAACTTCTGTTATAGTTGTTGCATTGCTGTACTACGTAACGTTTAACGAGTACAAAAAGCTTGTAACGAGTTTGCGGGATCCATCTGCAATTAAATGCTGCAAATAAACGCTGGAGTATATAGCAAACTTAGATAAGTGTAATTATTGCAATTTCATCTAATTTGGACTGGGAAGCGTTTTGACAAAATGAGCTGGAAGCGGAAATGGACTCGGCTGCGATGAATTTTACCTGGAGCCGGAAGTAGACGCGAAAAAATCGACAAAGGAGTATGCGAACTCAGAAACGTGACAGAAGCCTACAAGCGGAGATCCTGGGTCATGGGAAAAACGAACACACTAATATATTGCAATGGCAAAGTTCCAGAAATGTTTTAAACCTAAATTTCAGAAATTAAATAATATTTTTGAACAAAAAAAAAAAAATTAAAAAATTTAAAAATTTAAAAAAAGAAAAAGAAAGGAAAAAAGAGTTTAAAACTATTCTTAGGCCCCTTTGATGTACGGTAGCAATGCCAGCCTGATGAGAAATTACAAATAGATGTTGTACATGCAAAAGAAACGGTACTGGTACAGTTTGGGAATATGCCTGCAAGAACTGCAACGATTGTTTACGCAGGATCCCAAGTCCGTATCGTTGTTTAATTATCCGTTGAGAAACACAGTTTTTTTTTTCAGTTTTCAGAGAATTATATAAAATAGTTCTCAAACTGCAGACAAATTTTACAGAATTGAACTTATATCAATATATCAAAGTTTGGCCCGAGAATTGAACATCAGACCTCAAGTTTAGAAAAAAAGCAGGCAAAAACACTTAGTTTTCAAATAGGGGTTGAAACAATCACGCATTAAAAACGTCGAGAGAGCATTATGGTGTTGTCGAACAAAGTAAGATTGTACGACGTGATGTCTCCGTAAACATATAATTAGTTTCAAGCATAGGTGGGCACACGTCCGTTAATCGTTAATCCGTTAATAACGAAGCTAACTTTTTCATTAACTCGTTAATCCGTTAAAAAGTTTTTTCGTGTTAACGGACTAAAGTAACTTCCGTTAAGTTTTGTTAACGGACTATATTAACTTCGGTTAAGTTTTGTTAACTTCTGTTAAGGTTTCTATTGTTAATATCTTGCACCATTCATTCATGGTACCGGTACAAACCAATTTGAACTGGTAACACTTGTTGCGTATCAGCATGAGTTTCAAAGAAAAGAGTGAAGAAAGGAGCTTTTTTTGTGGCAAATAATAAGCTGCAGCCCATGGGTCTATTAATTATCGCTGTTCACAATTTCCAAAGATTTTCCGATCGCAGCTTCGTTAGTGCATTTGAACTTGTTTTTATCTTGAAATTACCTGTAGATTAGACTGTAAAATGTAACTTCCAAAACACAAAAGGACCACCATAGAAATAAGTATTTCCTTACAATCAGCTCAACAGCGTCAATACGCATTCTAGAAGCGAGTGAATAAAAAGAAATGAAAATTACACGCAAAATGTTAACGAATTAACGGACTTTATTAACTTCCGTTAATTAAAGCTGAAAATAACGGATTAACGTTAACGGAGGTGTGAAGTTTGTTAACGGACTAGCGGTTAACGAAGCTAACGTTTTGCGTTAACTTGCCCACCAATGATTTCAAGTATTTTGTTTCAAGAATAACTTAACTTGTTAAGTTTCAAAAAAGATAATCTTAAGCTAGGGCGCTAGTTTTTTTGAAATCTGTTGATATTTGCGTCGGTCGTTCAAAGGGGTTGCTGCTCAGCAAGCTCCCATCCAGTTTCAGTCTTAAAATGTGCAAAGCAAAAATTACACGTTTGAGACCAAACGTTGGGCTCGAAGCATTTTTCAGCAAGACAAAATGATACAGTATGCATATTTCACAACTAGCTTCTGTGTTAGTAGTCCCATGGGTAATGTCATCCGAAAAAAGTGTGTACTGTATAATCGTACACAAAAAGCGAAATATCAGAATAAAACAAACACCTGCGTAATTAAAACACCAGACAACTGTGAAAAGATTAACTCGATTTTTCCGACTTTTTAAAGCACAATGTCTTCGCTGTGGAAAAAAAAGCGAATAGCTTGAACGCACTGATGCCATAATAACGCTGCTATATATTCATACTAAGCTAACTAAGCTCGAAATTACAATTGTTTCTAGGTCGCCGAGCGCTACGCTCAAACTAACAACAAAAAGGAAATGTTTTAACATTAAAAATCCATTTTGTGTAAAAACCGCCAAAAAAGTCAGCAATTCTTTCACTCGCAACCATCATTAGGCGATTTCTCTTGATCTGTTCTTCAAACAACAACAATTTGTTTTTTGTTGTACTGTTGAAGCAAAAAAAAAACTCATAATAAATGGGCTATGAGAGGTGACTAATGATTAAATTTCACTATGCTTTTTCACAAGCAGTTAAATCATAAAATCCTTCAGTTTAGTAAACCTCACCCGTAGTAATCTATTTTGTCTATATTATACAGAAAAAGATAATTGGGGGAAAGCTAATAGAACGAGATTTGAGAGAAGCTATAAATAATACTGAAAATCCCCTCCTCCCTTTCCCAGAGCATATCAGTCTGACATTACCTTTGTTTCTTCTAAGTTCTAATTCTGTGGAACATCTCAAATATAATTTTTATTAAATCCGTTAATGCTATTATTTATTTATTTATTTATTTATTTTTTGCAATTAAGTGTTGTTACTGCTGCTTTTACTGCTTTGTTTCTTTTGTGTATTTTATGTATATGTGTTATTGGCTGCTAAAGAGCGGACCAGTATCTACGAATTGCAAATTCTGAGCGTAAACCAAACAATGTCTTTGACACAAATTTAATGGTGAAGACACTTCACAATCACTAAACAGAGGTGGAGACCTTAAGGACTTCCTTAGCCTCGAGGACACATTTGAAGTCCTTGGCTTTGGCCTCGAAGCCTCAACTCTTCGAAAATTGCTCTGTCCTCGGCTCGAGGACAGCACTATTTTTGAGTTGTTAAAAGTTTGTGGAGCACCTAAAAATTTTTTTTGGAAAACGGCTTTTTCTGGAGATCGCCTGAAAATTTTTTCTGAAGAGATTTTTTTGGATATCGCCTGCTGAAAAAAATTTTTGAAGATCTTTTTTTGGAGAGCACTTGCGCTTGTGTCCTTGGCCTCGAGTATTCCTGTCCTTGGTCTCGAGAGGGTCTGTTCCCTGCCGGTAGGGCTGTCCTTGGCCTTGGCTTCGGATTTTTTGTGTCCTTGGCCTCGAGTTTTGTGTTCTAGACTCCACCTCTGCAACTAAATACAAAAATGATAATTTAATGTACGTAGTTTACATCCAAATTGTGAGATACACAATACACATTTGATTTAAATTGTTGACTGCCTATTTTTCAAATTTGCCTTTTAAACGCTATACTGAATACGCTGATTATACTTGAACTGTATAGCGGTAAAATAAAACTAAAATCTTGCATGCCTTTTATGTTTAACACTTCACTATATCTGATTTCTGAATATTTACGTTTATTTTTTTGTTCTTTCATTTTTTTTCCTGTTCTGCTTCTCATTTACTTAAACGAGGACTAAACGCAAAAACAATGAGGGTCTCTAACGATAGGCCAATCGTAATAGACTAGATTAGCGTGACTCCATCCTTTTTGACGCATCCGTTGCAGAGATATTCTACTTTAAACGCGACGTCGGTGACTTTAATGTTGTAAATTTTAATAATTTTTATTGGCAACCCTGTCGTTAATAAGCATTGGCGTCTTTACGATGCCTTCCCTGTTCTAACCTAAAGCAACGATTAGGTCACTGCATTGGGTCGTTTCGAAACGCTCTAATCGGTTTGATCTTATCAGCACCACAGATAGATCTGAGCTGGTAAAAAGAGTAGACTTTTCGGTAAGCCTATAACAATTTTAATAAATATCAAGCTGGCAGATACATTTCGGTCTAAATCAGGGAGTCGAACCGTTTCAAATAACGGTTCGGGTTCAGGTTTAGTTCCTGCTCAAAATATTTTAGCGGTTCAGGTTTGGTTCAGGTTCACTTCAGCACCATTTTCGAGGTTCAGGTTTACTCAAGTAAAATATGGCTGGTTCAGGTTCGGTTCGGGTTCATTGACTTAAAATTGAATTGTCGTTACTCGTTTCGTCCAGAAAAAAAAAGGAGAAATTGCTGATCCTGTTGATGATCACCACTGCTCTTATTGTGCGTGTACCAGCGCCAGCGGCATCCGGATATGGAAAAATATATTCTTACTTTTGTTAGGGGTTCAGGTTCGGTTTGGGTTCACTTGAGCACAATTTTGAGGGTTCAGGTTTGGTTCAGGTTTACTGAAGTAAAATTTTGCAGGTTCAGGTTCGGTTCAGGTTCACCAAAATGAAACGGTTAATTCGGGTTTACGGTTCGATTCAGGTTCGGTTTGACACCCTGGTCTAAATCCTAGCCTAGTCTAGCTATAACAGTTTTATTACTAGGTTACACAGTATAAACCAGGGTCTGCGAAAGGGGAATTCAGGGCTTACATCGTACCCGGGCCCGGGCCTAAGGGGCCCTGAAGAGTTCAGGTTTCCGCGTTAAGTTTCGGTATCGCACCATAACACCAAAATCAAACTTGCCTACAACAAAAATTTCAGTCAGCCTATTCAGTACTGGCAATTGGTCGCTATTTTTACTACCCAGTCTTTAGGGCATCCAATAGTGGCCGATTTGATTAAAAGAAGAGGAAAATTTATCAAAAGCCATACACTAGCATCGAAATTAACGTTTTGTTACGTTTCTCTGACTCGAGAGCCCTAAGTCTACAATATAACAATGTACGAGGGCCCACATTTCCTGAGATCCAAAAGTATTTCAACCTCAGAGAGCGGAGTCAAAGTTAACATACTCTACTACTATCATTAAGTAACTCACTCTATCTGCATGAGTTTAATAGGTATTTGGGTTTGTGAAGTCTATGATTGCAGATGACTTCTTAAAACTGTTATTAGTAAAATATTTGGATTTGCAGTATTAAAAGAGCATTCCGGACGTTTTTGTTTAAAAAATTTTTCTGTGAAACCATGGAAAAACAATTTAGGCAATTTTTTAGAATTTTTTCACACCAATTTTGATTCTCTTCGGCCAAGAAATCGTAAGATATTCGCAATTCTTTTTCCCCTTAGAGTAAGGAGAAACGCTTTCCGAACATTACCAAGCTGAACGGACGTGGGTCAAAATCGTTCTAAACGACTGACTACATTAGCAGCTCTCGAGGAAGTGGCTTCGAAGGTACCTGCTGATAACCGCAGCAAACGCAGCAAATCTACACGAAAAATGCTACCTAAAATGCTTCACATTGAAGCTTACAATTGCATATTTACGTGAAGTACTAACTAGTCTTCTGACTTTTCGGCCCAAACCAATTGCACATTAATCGCGTAAAACTTACTGGTTCACTAAAAACTGGAATCTTGGTCAAGATCTAGTCTGCTACGATGCTTTAGCCTCCAACATGCAATCATTTTTTGGGATAGGCTATCTATAGTAAGCAATGGTCACAATAGGCTAGGCCACTACGCCTACAGCATCAAAACCTTATCTTGATTCCAAATACTTTGCTAGCACTTCGCGGACAAAGCACACTTAGAGGAAAGCATCTAACCTCTTTGAATTCAAACAGCAGTTGTTCCACTAATTGATTTACTTATACCTTCAGCACTAATATAGTTCCAAGCCTGGTACTAAGCAAGACTCGAAATAGAAGTTACACACTGATTTATTGCGCAATCTACTTGAAACATGATGACCGAAATTTGGATTCAAAGAGGAAAACATGAAATTTTTTCTCTTAAACTGAGTTGCAAGAATCGCAATAGGGTTATGTTGGTAAACATATTTTTAAAGATTTTTTTTGAGTTTTTCGAAATTCGGGTTGAATGCCCTTGTAAAGTCATCATATTGTACAATATTGTGTCAATGTCATCATCCCCCACTTCACATACTTTCTTTCATGTAGGCTATATCACGGTTTCTGCTCGTCAATTTAAGCAAGTTTGGTGCTGGGATGTTGATCAAATGCTGTATTTTACCCTTGAGAAACATAAAAAGTGCTAAAGCTTTCGGGGCTGAGCCCCGGACCCCACTTGGGGAGCTCATAGCGCTACCTCAAACCTTCGAGCTGGATTTAAACCAATGTTATGTCTAGTTGTGTGTTTCATAGGTCCTCACTATATGCGAATATTGTCATCTTCTCACTTTTAAATGAAGATCTACACCCATCCGACAAAAATGATTTAACGGCATGGGCCCCAATAAGGCTTGGGGGACCCAATAAGATTTGGGGGCCCGGTATCGACGTTTGTACCCCCCTGGAAAATTTTCTCTTTGAGGCCCTGGTACAAACTCTTACCTGATAATAAGACTATCAATACTTGAGTAGACTTATTGCATTTGGTTACGGTATTTTGTGACCCAAGAATAAATTTTTCCATCTACTGTAAGTTGAAAACAGTGACCTACTTGCCTACTCTAATAACTCTACTAGTCTTACTTTTGCTTGTTCTAAGACGTTTGTTACCTATGCTATCATACAGTCTACTCTTTTTTTCAGCTCGGATTTATAATTCTGCTGACGAGATCAAACTGATTAGTGCCCAGCGAAACGACCCAATGCAGTAGCGTAATCGTTGCTTTAGAATAGAACTGGCAAGGAGCCGCTAAGACGCTAATGCTTATCAACGGCAAGATTGCTAATAAAAATGATTAAAACTTATAACATTAGAGTCACCGACATCGCGTTTAAAGTCGAATATCTCTAGAATGGCGGGGTCAAAAAGGATGGAGTCAAGGCTAACCCAGTTTCATGCGATTGGACCAACGTTAAATACCCTAATTAAGTTTGTCTTTAGTCCTTGTTTAAGCATCTTGCCTATTCAGATTTTTATGATTATTATTTTTTTTTTTTGTTAATTTTTCTCTTTTTTTTTTCTGTTTTTTATTGTTTTGTTTTTTTTCAAAACGTTCTTTCATTTTTTTTACTTGGCGTTATCAGGATGCATCTCTACTGAATAACTTTAGGTTTTTTTGGTGTTTTCTGGCTTTGTGGAAATATTATGTTGGTGCAAATTGTTTTGTCTATACTTGAGGCGTTTTATTTACAACTGAGAAAATAATTTCATGTTAAGTTTATACAGATATTTTGATGAAACCACTGGTGGGCAAGTTAATGCAAATCACTAGCTTCGTTAACCACTAGTCCGTTAACAAACTTCACACCTCCGTTAACGTTAATTCGTTATTTTCAGCTTTAATTAACGGAAGGTAATGAAGTCCTTTAATTTGTTAATATTTTTCGTGTAAGTTACATTTTTTGTTTTTATTCACTCGCTTCTAGAACCCGTTATGACACTGTAGAGCTGTTTGTTAGGAAAAATTTTTTGCTATGGTGGTCTTTTTATGTTTTGGAAGTTACATTTTACAGTCCAATCTAATTTCAAGATAAAAATAGGTTCAAATGCACTAACGAAGCTGCGATTGGTAAATCTTTGGAAATTGCGAACAGCGATAATTAATAGACCTAAGAGGCTGCAGATTATTATTTGCCGCAAAAAAGAGCTTCTTTCTTCGCTTTTTCTATAAAACTCGTGCTAATATGAAACAAGTGTTATCAGTGCAAATTGGTTTGTTCCAATGCGATAAATGAATGTTGCTAGTAATTAGCGATAAAAAAATTAACGGAACTTAAGGAAGCTTAACGGAAGTTAGTTTAGTCTGTTTACATGAAAAAACTTTTTAACAGATTAACGAGTTAATGAAAAAGTTAGCTTCGTTATTAACGGATTAACTATTAACGGACTTGAGCCCACCTATGGATGAAACCTATGTTCAACATTTTTCTACCAGCCATCAAATTTGATTGTTTATTTTTGACCATTTTTAAAATTTTTCACTTATTGAGGAGTTACATTTTTTGACAAATTAGTTTCTGGGCTAAAGAAATGTTTCAAAAGATGCTTTAAATAATTATTGAGTCCATTTCAGTGCAAAAAACAGCTTTCTAAGCGCTAAAAACATGATATTTTCCTTATTCTACATTTTGGTTAACAGGTCAATGGGAGGGGGAGGGGGGCTGGATCCCCCTGTTTATGCTTCTAAATAAGCTTACAATTTTCCCTCCAAGTACATGTGACATGTATTGTAGAAGTATGTATTTTTGTTGCTTAATGCATACTTTTGTCTGTGACGCGAAACTGATGTGTACTTATATCACGCAACTACGCACTCGTCACAAAGAAAACATCATCGGTTTCTCGGCCATAGCGCTACGCATTTTCAAGTACTTGATTGCTATCTTGCGTCATTTTGCATAACAATTTCAAGTCAATCGTGGTGTCTTAACCCTTTTCAGAAGGGTGTTTTTACGTGACTTAATCGGAACATGTGTTGACAATTGTCAACATGCCGTTTTTAAGTGTTTTTTAATGCTAATGCGCTGTGTTTTCAATAATATCTTTTGGCTTCTTGTGATGGACATGCAAGATTGATCAAGCTTACAGCCTGGTGCGGTGCCAGAGTAGCGTGACCGGGAGGAGGGAGGGAGCACGAACAACATTTGCTAGGCATAAAATTATTTTACCCTTAAAGTTGGGGGTAAAGACCAAAAATAAGTCTTTGTCCCAAATTGAACGGCGGGGCTCCGGGCCGGTTGCCTGCTTTTGGAGCACAATTTTCGTACGGGGGCACGATCCTCACCTGGGAGGGGGGCTCATGACAGGATTCTATGGTGTGGATTTCGATTCATGCCCATAGATTCAGAGACGAAGGCAAAAAAGAAAAAAGAAAAAAATGGTCTTCGTCACGAAACCTGAGGCTTCGTCATAGCGTTCACCCGTGCATTTGTCCTAGAACGAAAGTGTACCTACGCTTGGGGGGAAACAAGCAGATTTTTCGGGGGGGCAAAGAAACCGAAAAGCACTTTAGTGGCACCGGACCAGTTCATACTTTTTTGCTTAGAGGGCACAAGCAGTGATTAGGTGGGCAAGGCCCCGAAATGCCCCCCTGTGGCGCCAGGCGTGGGTTGGGCCCTGACAACAAAAAGGGGGTTGGCTCGGACTAAAAAGTGGTGAGGTTTTGACAATCTCCGGCGGAGATTTTTGCTGAGTATCTTGTCTACGTGGCTTTTTTTCGTCAAGTTTAGGAAAAAAAAAGATCTTCAACGCAATTCAGTATACAGTCTTATTTGTCTATAAGTGAAAACCAAAAAAAAGACTTCACCATGCCCAGCGCCACGGGGGAGGCATTGCGGGGCCGTGCCCCCCAAATGAGAATTGTGCCCCTTCAAGCGAGGATTGTGCCCCAAAGAAAGTAACAAGCTCGCTGCCACTAGAATGCAGTTCGAGGCCTGAAATCCCAGAATTCGTGAGCAAGTACTGTTTTTTCGCAGATTTTGCTATTTAGACCCTTTTTTCGTGGTTCCACCCCAGAAATTGTGGAAATTCGAGGATTTTTTGAGACAAAGACTTTTTTTTTTAGGTCGTCACTCCAGAATTTGTGGAAATTCGCGATGAAAACCTTTGTTTTTTGGTCTACCTTTTCGAATTCGGAGCATTGAACTTTTTGTGCCCTCCCAAAATTTACTAATGCCCCCCAGTCACGCTATCCTGGCACCGGGCCTGGACTTCACCAAGATTCAATAGTCTTTCACAAAGTTTCCGTCAGTGGGTTGGCGTACAGTGAGTTTGGGCCTACCCTGCCAAAAAAAAAAAAAGCAGACCAAGCCTACCTTGACGGCAACATTGGTTGCATGAGCTTGTACTTCAAATGTACAGTGTAAAACTATCAACTAGTATTGAGATTAATTTTATGTTCTAAATTCAGACAGGTACTATTATCTACCTAAGTATTTTGAAAATGCAAGTAAGCTACTACAATTACAGAACGTCTGAGATATAAAAACTGTTGCCAGAACTTAACATCCTTCAATCTAAATCACTTCACTAAATGCAGTTGCAAATTTCTTGCAGTTGCTGGGAGCTGTGCTGAAACAACAAATAATTATCAGCTATAGCAATACCGGTAACTGTTTAGTTACAACAATAGCAACAGTCACCAAACAGCGACAGACGCTAATTATTGGACAATCCACGCACTTTTTCACTGCAATGACTACTTCGTGGCTGGAGGAATCCGCACCTACTTAGGAGTTTCCAGCAATCCAATGTTCTTGTGGATTTCTTCGAATTCTTCTCTACTGAATTTGCTGCTTGTTCAAAGCCACCAAGCGAAGATAATCCTCGTTAAGCGTCTTATCCAAGAACGCAACAACAACAGAGTGCAGGTTGAACCCAGATCATTCGATCAGAGTAGCGTTGTTTTTATGACAACCCTAGTTGGATGACCTGAGTTCGACCCGCACCCTGGTCACGTTGCGGCGTTCTTAGATAAAATGCTTTACGATGATTATCTCTGCTTAGTGGCTTCGAACAAGCAACAAATTCAGTGGAGAAGAATTTGAAGAAATCCACAGGAACATTGGATCGCAGGAAGCTCCTAAGCTGGTACGGATTCCTCTAAGCACAAAGTAGTCATTGCAACATAAAAGTGAGCGGATCGTCCAATAGTTTGCACCTGACGCTGTCCGGTAGCTGGAGGATAAATATGCACTAAAACAACAAGTCATTCAGAGTAAATTTAAATCTCAAAAGCCGTACGTCTTTGTTATTCTGCTATTGTTTCTATTTGTTGACATTTGTCAACAAGTGTTCCGATTAAGATAAAACGCAAATAACTCATTGTAGAAACAATTTTGAAATTTTATATCACTGCATCAGGAAGCTAATAAGAAGTTTTTCAAAGTCAGTGAATGGCGCTAAGCTAGCATATAGGGGGCGATGCAATCAAACAAAAAAATCAATGTTGACAAATGTCAACGTATGTACTGATAAGGGTTAAAACTGTGTAGTTCCTGATGTAATGCCAGAGATACCAAGATAAAAACAAAGGTTGATCCTATCTACTGCATATCTTCAAACACATATGCACAAGCAATCTGGAGTATAAAGTTAATGGGTGTTTTTTACTTTTGAGTGTTTTTTCAATGTGCAAGTTTTTTAATGCCTGAACAACTTAACCATTCGCAGATAGCGCTACAAACTACAAGACGTGTCGTCTACGCAGAACACAGTTTTGCAAAAAGTAGAATAAGCGCAAAAATTAAACCATGGTATTTTCTTTTGTGACCGCTTAAATTTAAAACTGAAAGATCTTTTGATCTTCAGCACACAATAGTTTTAGGATATTACGCCTTTTACCAAAATCATTTGAGTTAAAATGTTGTTGTTTTGCGCTACTCAATTTTTGTTTTAGTGTTTACTGTGCATGATATACTTCCAGACACTGCATAATACTTATAGCAGTAGATGATTTATTAACACTGAAGTAAAATAACATACTACAGCATTATTTTATTTCTTTTCTTCCTGTATTTCGATTGCATGATGTTCTACACGGCTACCCGCAGTTTTGAAAATTAATGCGAGCTAAAATCAATTGATCAAATAAATATTTTTTCAAAGGCGAAATAGTAATTGCAGGAAAATGATTTGTAATCACAAACCTCAATACATGCTTCTTTTTTTAAAGCAGAGTTCATGCAATACGATATTAATATCACCAGCTTTACCTCACTACTTCATTATGACGTCATTTATCAAAATATTTTTTTGTACACTGTATAATAATGAAAGCTTTTTTCAAGTTACTTTTCAAAACACCTAACGATATTTGTATGAAGTTAAAGGACGACTAAAGACAAATTAAATGTGGTATCTAAATTTAGGCCAATCGGATAAGACGAGATTGGCGTTAACTCCACCATGCTTGATCCAGCTGTTCCCGAGTTATTCTATTTCAAACACGACTTAGGGGCCTCTAATGTTATAATTTTTATTAGCAACTCTGACGTTGATAGCCTTAGCATCGTTAGCGAGGCCATCCCAGTTCTAACCTAAGCAACGCTGCTATGAGGCTATTGCATTGAGTCCTTTCCATGCGCACTAATCAGTTTAATCTTTTCAACACAACAGATCCGAGCTTGAAAGAATATTAGGCTGTACGGTAGCCTAAGTAACAAACGTGAAACGTCTAAGAAAAAGCGAAAATAAAGTTAAGTAGTAAGATCATTGTTTGCAACTTAGTTGGAAAAGTTTATTCGACGGTCACAAAATACTTTAACGAAATACAAGAGGTCCACTCAGGCACTGGTAGTCTTACTATCAGGTATGAGTTTAAAATTTGTTGCCTAGTAATAAAAGCTTTAATTATTGCTAGGTTAGGCTATCATTTTGACTGAAATGTAAAAAAATTTAAAAAAAAATGTTGAAACCTTGCTTTGAATTTCTTTTCGCTAGTTATTCTTCTACAGCAATGTTTAGAATTATTTATATGTTTTTTTTTTTTGCTATCAGAAGTTTATGGAGAAGTTGTGGGGGTGACATCGCAATGACGTCACCTCTAGGTAGTGGCGACTACCCCCCACTTTTACCAGATGGCCTATGCTTTCAGTCTAGTGACCGTCCGGTGCCTAACAACCTCGATTAGAACATATATAAAATACTACGTGATGTTACTTTTTATTAACGGCAGAGCAGCAGAGCTGCTCGCCACGATATTACAAACGAAGGAAAAAGACTCGCTCCAGTGTGCACGTGCTATTTATAGTCCGGTTGAGTTTTTCCAAGTATGTTTATCCAATTGCTGTCATCGAATTTGTGTGGGTTCCAGGGAAAGAGTGGGTGACATTGGCTAGGTGAAGAAGCAGGGGATTTCTAGGCGTAAGGGTCTTGTGTGTGGGGGGCGAACAGCCAAAGGGGGCGAGACCACAACAAGTTGATGGCGATATGCTCTAACTACTGATAGCAGTGCTCTGATGAAGCTAGTTGATTTTAACTAGCTAAACGTTAGCAATAAAGCTAGTCTTTTGAGTAGCACCTGAGTGATTTCTCAAAGCTAGCCTAGAAAGCCAGGAGAAATTCACAAATTTCTTATGGATACTTCTATTGATTTTGCCTTTAGTCTTTGTTTAAGTAATTAATTTATTCATCTCAAAGAAGAATTTTTGGTTTAGGATACCATATGTTATAAATAATTTTCAAAATTTTAAGGCCGTTGCAAAAAGGATGAACTAATTTTTTTAATTCGATTTTGATGACGTACGCGTGGGTCACATCACTTTTCTAAAGCGGTTAGTACTGTAACTACGTTAGTTTAAATTTTCCAATCAACAGTGCCTGATTTGAGACTGTCTTGAGATGCAATGAAGATAGCCCAAACAATCAATTATTCAGTGTCTACTTTTGTACATAAGGTTTGCAGAGGCGTTGGTGAAAATTTTTAACACTCATTTGTCATTATTAATTGGCTATTACATCACAAAAGCTTGTATCACAAATATTATTACCATGATCTAAAAGTTTTCATAACAATCGCGATACTTTTTATGACAAAATGGTATTGATTTTTTATGATCACCACTGTAAACCTTATATAAAAAGTAAGTCTGAGATTTCTACATTGCACTGTAGTGCTGTACCCTCTGTTTTGTTTTCGAAAAGAAAAGTAAAGATTAAGCAAGTTAGCTAGTTACCTAAATGAGGTGAAGTCATGTGCAGTAAATGGCACTTGCTTAAAACCGAAATCCGGTCTAGCAAGGTTTTATATAAATCAAAAAATTACTAGCATTATTTTAAGTTTTTATAACAAAAAACGAAGTGTCAACTTTCCTTACTTTTAGAGAAAAGCATAAAAACCATCTTCTTCTAGAAAAATTTTGTGAGAACTTGCCATAATCTCAAAAGTGAGAATTTGCCAAATTCTCAAAAGTTACACAAAAGGGTCGCTCACAAGGCTGTCAACGATAAATTATCAGGTTGTCAAAAATCAGCTCCATATTTCAATGCAATCACAAACACGAAAAAAATGTTTATACTGGTGCAAATTATAGATTATAGAATTGCAAAAAATGAGCTATCGCGACGCGTTTCGACCTTGCTCAAGGGTCTCATCTGGCGAATGCTGCATCTGTGCTGGTCACATGCAATGCTGCATCTGTGTTTTTTAGCCCAACCGTTTACTGCGGCAAACTTGCTCGTATTTGGAGTTGTACTGCAGGTTTTAATGTAATTACTAATGCACTAGTAAATTTTTCCATTGCTGTGCTTTTCTGACTTTTTTGAGACTTGCATAGTTTTGTTTTTGTTCGCCTGATGAGACCCTGGAGCAAGGTCGAAACGCGTCGCGATAGCTCATTCACTATTCTATAATCTATAGTTTGTACCGGTATAAACATTTTTTTTGTGTATGTGATTGCATTAAAATATGAAGCTGATTTTTGACAAACCTGATAATTTATCTTTTTCTATAACGTACTTTGGGGAAATATACCAGACCCTTTTGCATTGGTTTTCAATGAATTTCGTACTTTAAATTGCTTTGAAAAAAGTAACACTTTTTATGGTCCTTCAGCAGAGGAGCATGATGCCTTACTGGTATTTACTGCAAAAGTTTTTTGAACGAAAAGAACGAGTTAGCCTAGTCCAAGGGCGCAGTTACCCGTCATACTTTACACTCTACAGTATATGCGGATTACAGGATCAGGAATGCACTGACCAAAGATTCTTTTGTTTCGTAATCGTGAAACCACAATAGACAAGAGTTGTCAGACAATCACAATGACGCATAATTTTGTTCTTAATCGATTGCTGCGATATTGTATTGCCAAAGCAAACAGCAGCTCCGACAGGTCATGGCGTCTATTTGTGCCCTTATACTAGGCTTTCTCGTTTTTTTCTCTCAAAAAACTTCTTCAGTAAGTACCAATAAGACATCACTCTCCTTTAAAGAACCATGAAAAGTTTATTTTTTTTCACAGCAACTAAAAATAAGAAATTTATTGAAAACCAATTCAATAGGGTATGGTATATTTCCCGGAGTAAGTCATACAAGAAGATGGTAATGGAGCTTTTCTCCAAACGTACAGAAAGTTGACTCAAGGGCGTCGGCAGAAAATTTTTCAGGAGGGAGCCAATAAGAATAGAGCTAGTATTAACTTCTAAAAATGGAAGAATTTTTGAAATTAGGAAGGTTTAAGACAGAGTGTATGAAAATCCAGGGGGGACCATGGCCCCTCTCTGCCCCCCTGCCGACGCCCATGAGTTGACTCTTCCTTTTTTTTACGGTACATAAATTTAGAATAATGTTAGTGATTTTTTGGTTAATAACCCAGCTAGACTGGACGTCGGCTTTAATGCTTATATAGCAAAATTCATGGCAAAACTATTGCAGGCAAAGCAGTTGAAGCAAAAAGATAATAATCATATTAACAAACAGTGCACCTTTTACAGGAAACATAGGCTAAAAGCAACGCAAATTTCACAAGGTCACAATTGCACAAAATGATACTCACGTAAGACTTACGTTGGAATTCTTAGTAGTACGCAACAGGAAATGAAATAAAACAACACCCTGGTATGTGTTACCAAAATTGACTTAAATTTTTGCAGTTTTTTTCAAATTAAATCGAAACTAAACAAATTAATTTTGGAAGTTTGTTCATTCTGCAGTATCTGTAGAATTTTAAAGGCTATTTGATGAAATATAGTCTCTCTACGTTGCAACTAATTAGTTTTAAAAACAACCTACGCTCATCTGAAAAAATAATAATAATAAAGAGAACTTACCTTGATCGTAAGAGCAAACGTAGCAGCTTCGAATAAAAGAATCGCAATTTTCGCAAAGAAATGTCATAGTTTCACTTCTGTAGCCAAGTTGGACGCATGTACTACTTGGACAATTACTGTTGGAAAAATTAAAACATGAGGCATTAAAAGGTTTCTCGACTTGACTGCCTCTGATCCAGGACCAATCATTTCCTCCCCAGAATTTTTGCACCCCGATGCGAAACTGATATTCACTCCAACTTGTCAAAATTTAAAAACCTTTAAAGATTCAAGAATTTTAATTTATCATTACAAAACCATTTTTAGTTGAAAAACATATATTGCCTAGTAGTTCTAAATTTTTGCAGCATGCTCGCTCGAAATTAGCAAAATTCGGGGTTCCTTCTCTCAGAGACTCGACAAAATTGAGATTTTCAAAAGCTTGTGCTACTGTAGTTATCAAAAGTGCTCAAAATATACCTAGGATAACAAAAGCATGAGACAATTTTGGGATGTCATATTTTTAGGTGTTAGGACTTTAAATGACTATGATGTGGGAGTCAAATCTGGGCAAATTTTTATGATAGCACGTGACGCAAAAAACTAAAACAGCATGTTGTCTCAAAGTCCTTATAGGATGTTACTTGCGATAACAAAAACTAATGTTGTTAGTAGTAATTTTTGTATTTGCTGAGATTTTCGATTAAGAATCGTGATGAAATAGCATGTAGAAAAATTTTGGTCAGGGAAGAAAGGACAAAAGCATGTCACAAAGAACCAGGTCAAGCCACGCCCCAAAGCCAAACTCCGCCTATACAAATTTTACAATAAAAATAAAAAAAATTCCACGCCTGCAAAAAATAAACAAAATTTCTATTTTGTTTACTTTTGAAAAAAAGCAAAAATTTGCTGCCTTCTGACGTAATCTGTGCAATTCCACACAATTTTATATTAGTTTTCAATGGAGTGTATAACATTTCAAATCGCTGCAAGGAAAAAAATTACGCTTTTTAGAATTTTTCAATGGTGCATTAATATTTAATACTGATGCTTGCTTCAAAATTATTATTGAAGTTTCTGAAGTTTTCAAACAAAGTTACTGAACAAACTTCAAAAGTTTCTGAACAAAAAGCGAGAATAGCTGCCTAGAGCAAAAGTGTAACTGGCCGCTAAAACATACAAGTACTAATACTTGTAGTAGGCAACTACAGCCAGTTTATTTGTTAATATCCTTCCTCATTTTTGTATTACAGTATTATGTAACCATCTCTAATTGTGATTTCACAAAATAAGTCCAATAAAATACTTAAAACAATCCATAAGTTACACCACTTGTCTCTTGTGATAGCCTAGCCACAAAATATAGCAGCCTAGTATAGCTGTTAGCAAGGCAGGCTTATCAACCTTTGAATGACTGCTGTACCACACTTTAGCACTTGCAACATACACCGGAGTCAACCCATTTGTTACAACCAAAAATAACGAGGAGCTAGTCGTTCATCACTTACGCAGGGAACCGCACTAAAGCATAACGGTACGTCGCTTTCGTAAGCGAAAACGCTGCTGCCTTGTAATTGCTATCCCTCAGGCTGGCATCGCTGCCCAAATCCTAACTGTAAGGCAAGGTTTTGAAGCAAAAAAAAAAAAAAGATTGCTCCGTGGTTTTCTCTTCCCCGTTCCTGTGTACTGCGTCTATACTCCGTATTCTCCCATTCCACGCATTTGCAACCCATACGTGAATCGAACCCGAGTTGGAAGCTGAGCACGATAACGACTGCACTACGCAGCTTGCAACGACGCAATGACAAAATGTCGTGTTTAAACAAAGGTATGAAAAAAAGGCAGTGACTCTGTGAGTGACTTCTCATGACTAGCTTCGACTCCAAAAATAAAAGGGAATGGATCTCACGAAGTTCCTGCCCTGAAGTTAATTAATTGGTAGGTGACAAAATCGACATGCCAGCATATCCGCTAGGTTATAATGATTTTACAGTTACCAAATAATGAAAAGTTTTTTTGCATTTTATATTTTAGTATACTGTAGCGTCACAAGGAATGTAGCCACAAGTTATAATTTAATTGGATGCATTGTTTATGTAGCGTCACACTACGAAGTAGCCACAAGCTAAAGTTTAATTAGATGCATTGGTTTATAAATTAAGTTGCAGCGATCACCGAAGGTTGTTTAATCGAGTGAGTCGACAGCATTTGGTCGCGTCCTTTCGATACAAATGTGACAAATACTTGAAGTGATTTTTCCGCAACTAAACAATAAACATAGCCTGTTTACATGTGCGCTTTTGGGAACCAGTTCTTGGTTCCAGTGCCTGAATTTTGCTGAGTCACACACAAAAAAGGTTCTGAATTACGTCACAACGGTTCGCAATTTGGAACTGCTACCAGAGGTGGGCCCGTTGCAGTTCCAAAAGTTCTGATCGTTTAGGTTCAGTAGGTCGGCTGTACTCGCAGGCTGGTTGGACATAGGTAAGTTGCCTACATGGGTTGGTAATCAATTAGGCTACCATAAATAGGCCTATGCTTGTATTGGTAGTGTATACTAGGCTACTTTGGTCTAAAATGGAGCAGGTAACAGGAAGCCCTAAGCTTATACCGGTAGGCCTACCGTATCTCAGCTAGTTAGCAGAGGTTTGCCTACTACACTAGGCTAATCTTATTAATGCAAATACGGTAGTGAATCTAAATTTGAAATGCGGTTCGTTCTTAGATGAAAACGTCCATTAGGCCTAGTTTAGCCGTTGGTCTTAGTCCAAGCAGAGTTGATCACAAAGGTAGGCCTAAACATGCCCAAATGTTTAGATTTTTTTCATGATGTTAATAATTCAAAAATAATTAATGATAACAGATAAAACCGATGTTTAGCTCAGAATTTCATGCATTGCAGTTATTTATTTATATTGTATTGCATATTTGCATTGTATTTTACCAGCCTATAACATCTCAGCAAGTCTTCTTCATTTCATAGGTGACCGAGTTCTTGAAATGTGCATGTAAACTCGAGCGAAAAAGTGCCAACAAAAGAACTACTTTTCGGAACCAGGAACTGGTTCGCAAAAGTGCACATGTAAACAGGCTAATAGTGTATCAGCTGATTAGTGCTTTGGTTTGACCCTGCTTGCGATAGCGCAGATTTAGAGGGCTAGTTGGACTTTTACTCTAAGTTCACTCTTTGCTCAAAAACTTTTCAACGCAAAGTATTTTTACCGCAACAATCAGTAATGCACCAAGCCACAACAGACGACCAATAAAAGCTTAATTTTTTTCTCCGCTGCAATTTGAAATTAATATTCACTGCATTGAAAACCAATGCAAAATCATTTAAAAATTTCGCAAAGTATAACATCATACAGGGAAAAAAATTTTTGCTTTTTTCTTTCAAACTTTTGAATCAAAAGGAAATCTCGTTTTTGAGCTTAAGATATGAAATATTTTTTGTCACTTTTGATATAAAATTTGGTTTGACAGCACTTCAGCTATAAGCTTATTGATTAACGATCAAAAATGGAGAATGAGCTTAAGCATGGAATTAATATTATAAAGCTATTTTGCTGTTATACAGCGAGAAATTAAATTTGTCACTTACTCATTTTTTACGTCTCATTTTTGTTTTTACTATAAATTGACTATAAAAAAGGTCAGAACAGGTAGGTTGCAGTGGCGGATTTAGGGGTGGGGGATGGGGGGGATGCATCCCCCCCACCAGCGTAAAAGTAACGATTTTGGCCGAAAAATCAGCCTCTATTTCGAATAATTCGGCTCCATTTCGGGATGCATCCCCCCCCACCGACCTAAACGTAACGAATCCGGCCGAAAAATCACTCTCAATTTTGGTGAAGACCTTTTTTTTTTTTTTTTTGGAGACCACCTGATTTTGGCGAAAAAAACGTTTGAATTTCCGATTTCGGCCGAAAAATCACTCTCAGTTTTGGTGAAGACCTTTTTTTTTTGGAGACCACCTGATTTTGGCGAAAAAAACGTTTGAATTTCCGATTTCGGCCGAAAAATTACTCTCAATTTTGGTGAAGACATCCGAATTTTTGAGGTTTTGTGCTTCAAATCCCCCCCCACCAAAATTTTCTGGATCCGCCACTGGTAGGTTGCATTGGTTTTGTAATATTTTAGATCTATCGCTCTTTGGGATCTTATTATGGTTGAATGCAAAGGCTGCAGGAAGATTTTTTTATTAGTCTGTAAATTTGCAGCTTACGCTGTTTTATTTTTACAAGCAAATCTAGGATTTTGCAATTGTCTTTGGAATTTCACTATTATCATCAACGTTTCCCACCTTTACTGCCAACCATTTTCGTAAAAACTTACCATGTTTTTCAAAAGTTTACACAATTATCAAGCACATCCAATAATCCTACCTTATACATTCTTCTTTACAAAACAATTAAATTTAAAGAATCAGGTTTAAAAGAATCCAACCTTATACATTCTTACATTCTTAGAATCAGATTTAAAGGAATCCTACCTTATACATTCTTCTTTACAAAACAATCAGATTTAAAAGAATCAGGTACTAAGGTGTTAAAATCTTCTTCTTCTTCTTTCTTCATTGCCCACTTTTCCGTGAGGGCTGCGTGGCAGCAGCTCGAGATTAAGCCGCCACACCTCACGGTCTTCCATGACATTCATCATTTTACTGGGGTGAAGTAGTCCCAAGCGATTCCATCCAAGATCCTCAATGTAATCGGTTCATCTTGTTCTAGGTCGTCCGACTGGTATTCTCCCATTTGCTTAAAGCTTGTTTGGGGAGTCTTTCCTGAGGCATTCTGCTTACATGGCCAAACCATCTAAGCTGAGATCTTTCAATTCGTAGAAGTAACGGCTCGATGTTAAGAGATTTGCGAATCTTAGAGCTACTCACCGTGTTAAACAGTGCACTCCTTCGATTCTTCGTAAAAACCTCTTTTCGGACGCTTGCACTTGTGATCGCACTCTTTTGGTCATTACCCAAGATTCATGACCATAAGTGAGGATGGAGACAAAAACTGTTTTGAAAACTGAGAGTTTTGCCTTTTCCAACCATTCTCGTTTCATGACAACCGAATTGTGCAAAGCTCGCATTACTGCATTAGCCTTGCCTATTTGGGTACCGAGTTCTTCGTCTTGCCTTCAGTCACTCGTAAATGCAACCCCAAGATACTTGAACTTCTCTGTTTGCTTCAGTGTCGCTCCATTCACTTGCAATACGCACTGATCAGGGTTTCTTGAAAGATGAATTACCTCAGTTTTGGCCGTGCTTATTTGTTCCAAGAAGCATTAAAACCGAACAATCTTTAAAAGCTTTCAAGTACTATATAAAAATTTTGTATTAAATATGTACTACTACATACTCGTATTACAAAAACTTTAATATGCAATATAAAACATTAGTATTGCAATTTAGGTGAAACACGTCACATGTTTCATGACAATGATGTGTTTTTTATTAATTTATGACAATTCAACCGGTAATCGGGGTAACTGCTGACTTTGAAGACTGAAAAGTTAACTCACAGTCTTCCTTCCCAAATTAATTCCTAATTTCATTTGTTTGTTTACTTTATGTGAATTTTGTGGCAAAAATAAATAAACTTGAACTTGTCTTGATCAAAAATTCTAAAACCATTTTGCCGTAAGCCTGCCTATTGCGTCACAAAAGCTCGTGTTTTGAAAGATTAATAAGCAAGTTTACACAGCAACCATAATTTCTGAAGGATGAAATGGTGATGATGTTTTTTGTTCATGTACACCATTGCAAAGAGTTATTTAATGCAAAATCTTTCGCGACAGAACTCTAAGCTTGTTGCAGTATTTATTCTCTTATTTTCAACGGTCTATTACCTACATTTCATTTTTATAAAAAGATAGCGGGAATATGACCTATAACTTCTGAACGTGAAGTATTGTGAGTACCATGTTTGGCGGGTAATATTAGTTTTTACTAAAAACTTTTAGGAAACTATGGTATCTAAAAACATATCAAAATAGTGTCTTCATGGAAAAATTTTAGTAAAAATGACGTCACATGCGTTCAAATTTTGCTTATAAGTTGGGTTATATTTAACTCGAAATCCCTCAGTCAAGACAATAATGATGACATCACTCATAAGTTACATTTGGAAAAATGCGCTTTAATGTTGATAAAGGTGCTGTGACAATTTAATTCGAAATCAATTTCGTTTTAAGTGATTTATGTTTCATTAGACCAGTTGTCGAAAAAAAAAGAGAATATTATAATACTGATACTAACGTTACAGCAATAGTCATTAGGAACTCAAAGTATTAGGTTGCCTATCCGAACGCCGGCGTGTTAATTTAAAATTTGTTTAAATTTCTTACCGTACGGCATTAGTTATTACTCTCGTTTTTACCAGTTATAAGCTTAGCTGTGATTGTTATCTGTCAGGATATCAAAACTTCTCCGTTCTATAATAATATTTATTGAAGTCAAATGCTTGATTGAGAGATTCCTGCTGTTCGCATGGCATTTGCCACTAAATCAAACACCGCTTGTACAGTGCTTTCCTTGTTACTAAACGTGGCAACATACGCATCGGGATGGAGTTCAGCGCAGCGTCTTTGAGCTTCTTTCCAGGATCTTGTGAAAGCTCCGTAAGCCGAGGCATAATATTTCTTTCCGTCTATCTCTTGCCATTCGATCCTCGATTGTTTTTGACCAAAAACGCTTGATGCCACCAATATCATTATAAATTTTAAAGTGATCATTTTGTTTCAAAGCGCTAGTTGTGTCTTCTGCATATCTTGGTTTCATACCAAAAACAATCGTGCTGTGTTTAGCACATTCTTAAGGCCACCGAGCAATGTTAGTTCAAAAGACGTCTTGTCTGAAACTACTATTAATATTTTAACAAGTTTGATTGCATGAAAGTTGTTTGTGACGAAGCAAGAAATTGTATTACCTCAGCATAAATGCCAATCAAACTTTCATTTTACTCGCTGTATTACGCCGAAGCGCGAAACGAGTTTGTGGGGCCCATCCTTGTGCTTATGCGCAACACAGCTATTTTGAAGAAATGTTGCAACGGTGGTGAGCCGTTGGCAGTGGCACTGTGTTCGATTTGACTAGGTCGAGGTTCGAATCTCAGATCTTCCGCTTCATAGATGAACGCGTTACCGCTCAATCAACTGGCCGGCTACAGTATATTATAATCTTTATATTGCGGTGCTATAGGGCTACTATCAACACTGTGCTGCATAACAATAATTCTGTTTATTTATTTTTTCTACCATATATACGGCAACTCCTATCATGAGACTAAGTAAAGTAAAAACTTCACAGCAAAATCAGAGCCGCCACAAAATATAAGATATTTATTCCACCACTACAATTTTATAACACCTTTCAACTGTCTAGCAAGCCTTTGTCAAATGAATGGTATGATTTTCAAAGTATAACTTTTATTGATTTATTTAGTTTTTTATGTATGCATTAGCTTACAACTTTCAGCAAATTAACTTTTTGATTTTTCTTTATATCTAACATCTGATTTTTTAAGTAATTTTTATTATTAACTCTATGGTAATATGGTCTTTTCAACACATATTCTTTTAGCCAGATATTTTTTTCAAGCAAAATTTTTATTATTGGGGCCAGTATTTTTTTTTGCGGTTTTATAAAGTTGGCGTGCCTTTGGCCCAATGAAGCGAGTAAATATCAAAAAATTGCAACATCTTGACGTCCTATCTTGCAACATCTTGACGTCAAGAGATAGCTGAGGGCTGCCGATGAGAGCTAAAAGCTCGAAACAGCGCTGTCCAGCTCTGTATCAAAAAATTGTTGATCTACGCAAAAGATTTCATTCGAAACAAGAGACTTTTTAACGTTGTTTTATTAGTGTGAGTTTTAGAGATAAAATGAATGTTCCAAGCCAACGGAGGAGTAGGTAGTGACACTATTAATTTCTTAAAGATTTACAGGTATTACAGACATAGAGCTACTAACGGCAGGAAGAAAAAAATGGCTAAAGCTTTCTTGTTTTTGGCTGTTGTCCATAAAACTTCTATTAAATTGTAGGTCTTATAAGAATGCACAATAGCTAGCGTATTTTATGCAATTATCGGATATAAGTTACAAAAAAACAAAGCTAAATGACTAACTATCTGACTGACTGACTGACTGATTAACACAGTGGCAGTTTTAACCTTGTATTACAGTACACGGGCGATTGAGATCAACGCATTTTGCACGTAGATAAAGAAGGAGGGAATGCCCCCCTACCTAACTCATAAACCAAAATTGTGGGAAAACCAAATTCGGCATCCGGGTTGGTGCTCACATAAAAATTAAAAAAAAAAGTTTTTAGTTGATGAGGTATTTGCAATGACGTTAGAACCGTACTATCATTGAAAAATGATGTATTTTTTTCAATAACTTCATAGGTGGTTCATTTTTTACATAGGTTTATTTTTAATACTGGATTAATAATGCCTAAGTCAACTTAATTACGCTACAGAAATGTCTTGTGACGTCATCTAAGTTAAATATGAGTCAAAAAATGCTCAGATTTCATAAAGCGATTTCGGTAGACCTCAAAATTATGATAAACTTTTCTTTCGTCCTAGCAACATAAAATTTTCAAGAGTTATTGATGAATAAATTTGACTCAATTTCAAGTTAATTTGAAGTAAAAATCCCTTTTTTGGCGAATTTATCTTTAAAAAAATCCAAAAGATCCCCTGCGTAAATAGGGTTAAAGTGCAGCGAATAAATTGTGTTAATTATGTTTGTTTGAGATACAGCAAAAACATGAATTTGCGGACAGCACTTATCATTAGTTCCGCTCAGAAATGGCGTACAGTAATAATCGTGAAATACGGAGAAATTTATATTTTGTTTAATTTTTTTTTTTTTTTGTTGCGCAGAACTCGGTACGCGCGATTCACCGTCTTACCAGTGTGAAGTTTTGAAAAACAAGCAGCATCTGATGTTGAGTGAGAGCCAGCTAAAATGTATCGGTCGACCATATGGAGTGCTGTCCAACATTTCAATCCAGCCAGTTCGTATCGGTTTCCACGAATCGGTAGCAAATTCAGCAAACCGGTTATGAGTATGAAACAGCGTAAATTTTCTGCAAATTTCACCCGAACAAACCATATTGTAATTGTAATTGTAATTGTAATGCCGAATTAGCAAAAAAGTTTTTTTTTGCTTTATTTTGCTCCACAAAAAAGCTACATGTCTGCAGCAAATGCTGTAAGGAACTTTTTTTGATGGAGATAGTACTAAATTTCTGGTAAAAAAATTTTCAATCATTTTGAAGAACTTTTCTTTAAGAGGAAATAAAATTAAGACAAATTAAATCAGTTAGAATTAGTCCCATTTCAAAATTTGGTAGGAACGGTCGGTTTTCTGCATTAGAACGTATTCTAGTTAACTTTGAGGTGAATGTAAGCTCTTTCGCGACTTCTCTAAAATTAAGACAAATTTATTTCCTCTTTCAGTAACAGTACGAAGTAAAAATTAATTAGCATTCGCTTAAGAAGACAACAGAGAAGTCGCGAAAGAGCTTACATTCACCTCAAAGTTAACTAGAATACGTTCTAATGCAGAAAACCGACCGTTCCTACCAAATTTTGAAATGGGACTAATTCTAACTGATTTAATAAAACAGTATCAGCGTTGACGTTTATACGCTATGTTAAATGTGTGGCATTCCTAATGCATCTTATTGTTGATGTAGTTATTATAGCGCGCCAAGTGTGGATCAACCGATTGAAAGCTCGCACGTTGCATTGACTTTTTTATTCGGATATAAATTGTCACAGATTTAGCAATGTAAAAAAAATGCTGCTCTCGACAATTGTTCTCTTTCGTTACTGACGCTGCTGCCTTGGCAATATTGATGGTATCTAATAATAATACTTTTCTGCTAAAAACTATCATAGGATTGGTGCAGTTTAATGAAGGGAATTTTTCTGATTTTTGGATTCCGTAGCGGCATTGTTACCATGGTGAATCTTGGATCCAAATATTTGTTTTTTCTAAAATAAAACAAGTTTTAAATATTTATTTCGATTATTTCTTTTATCGGGGCTTTACAGCAGTTTGATAAAGCAAAATTTTCTGTTTTTTGGTCTCAAAGCGGGATTGTTGCCATAGTGTATCTTTGGTCAAAACATTTATGTTGTTTGAAATATTACAAGCATTTAAATATTTATTTTATTTGTTTAATTTCATTGCGGCTTTCTTTTTATCAAAAAATCAGTTGCAACTTTATTCGTGAATGAGTGGGGGCTAGGTTGGCTCAAAAAAATTTTTTTTTCTTGAAAACACGCTATCACCCCCTAAAATCGTGAGGGTGGCTGAAAAAACACCACAGAAAAAAATTCGGTTCGATTCCTCCAACATCCGCCACAGAAATCGAGTGTTTGTTTTTTTCTTCAAAATCCGGGGGTTCCCCTAAATTAAATAAGTAATTTTCCTAATTTTTATGCTGTTTTAGACAATTTTCTCGAAATTTTTTAAAGAAAGGTTGTTACCAACGGTTGAGTTAGGTTACCTAATAGTTTGGTGTTACGTCATCAATGACGTCATCAAGTTTAGGGGGAATTCCCCAAACAGTTCTTCACAATTAGAGCATTTTTTACGAAAAATCTGCATTTACTGAACTAAACTCGATTTTTGATTTTGAAAACATTGTATTTCTTCAATAATTGATTAAAAAAAGTTTTGCTCAGTAGTTTCATACTGCATGTGTTAGTTTGAACAGCAATACAATAAAACAAAGCAGATTTTCAGCAACTTAGAGTTTTCTTTCTAAAATCTGGATACTTCTGCCTTATGCTTTCGACGCAATGCAAGATTATGTTTCGTTGTCGGTAGTTTGAACGTCTTTATAGTCTTTAAGTGTTTTGATGCCCCTTTCAGCTGTGTCATTTGTCACTTTTATGTTAAATACTAATTGTTCAAGCCTTTGGTATGAATCAGACTTGCACCATTGGCTTCGAGCCCGAAGCAGAAACTGGACATCATCGATGGTGAATCGAAATCGCTGGAGCAAAAGCACAGAACGTCTTCCCGCCAAATCTGAAATCCGTGTTGTCTCTATGATATGGGGCAATGCTGGTTTTTGTGGTGCGAGCACTGTGTGCTGATTTTCTCGATCGAGTTGGAACATCCTACGAGCTAAAACTTCTTTTTCTTCACATGCAAGTTGCTTAGAGCACAGAGCAAGTGGTATCACTTCTTCGGTCAAATACCACAAATGGCGTGACGGGGCTTTAGCAGCGTTGTGTGCAATATTGCCAAGTTTTGAAGAACTCTGATATTTCAACATTGTTTTGTAAAACATAAGATCATTGTATGCTGCCTCTGATGCTAAAGGAGACTGAAACCAAAAAGACGAATAAAAATATAGCAACAAAGTCTCCAAAACTTTGCAGTTTTTCAAGATCAGTTTTTTCAACTTGGAGTTGTCCTTGGAGCAATAACATTTTTAGAGAGTAAATACAAGACGACATCCATCTTGCTCGGTGTTGAGCTCCAGGGCGACGAAAAGAAAAATTTGAAAATGATTTTTCATCGATGTAAGTGCTCATCCTTACATCGATGAAAAATCATTTTCAAATTTTTCTTTTCGTCGCCCTGGAGCTCAACACCGAGCAAGATGGAAGTCGTCTTGTATTTACTCTCTAAAAATGTTATTGCTCCAAGGACAACTCCAAGTTGAAAAAACTGATCTTGAAAAACTGCAAAGTTTTGGAGACTTTGTTGCTATATTTTTATTCGTCTTTTTGGTTTCAGTCTCCTTTAGCATCAGAGGCAGCATACAATGATCTTATGTTTTACAAAACAATGTTGAAATATCAGAGTTCTTCAAAACTTGGCAATATTGCACACAACGCTGCTAAAGCCCCGTCACGCCATTTGTGGTATTTGACCGAAGAAGTGATACCACTTGCTCTGTGCTCTAAGCAACTTGCATGTGAAGAAAAAGAAGTTTTAGCTCGTAGGATGTTCCAACTCGATCGAGAAAATCAGCACACAGTGCTCGCACCACAAAAACCAGCATTGCCCCATATCATAGAGACAACACGGATTTCAGATTTGGCGGGAAGACGTTCTGTGCTTTTGCTCCAGCGGTTTCGATTCACCATCGATGATGTCCAGTTTCTGCTTCGGGCTCGAAGCCAATGGTGCAAGTCTGATTCATACCAAAGGCTTGAACAATTAGTATTTAACATAAAAGTGACAAGTATCCAGATTTTAGAAGTATCCAGATTTTAGAAAGTATCCAGATTTTAGAAGTATCCAGATTTTAGAAGTATCCAGATTTTAGAAAGAAAACTCTAAGTTGCTGAAAATCTGCTTTGTTTTATTGTATTGCTGTTCAAACTAACACATGCAGTATGAAACTACTGAGCAAAACTTTTTTTAATCAATTATTGAAGAAATACAATGTTTTCAAAATCAAAAATCGAGTTTAGTTCAGTAAATGCAGATTTTTCGTAAAAAATGCTCTAATTGTGAAGAACTGTTTGGGGAATTCCCCCTAAACTTGATGACGTCATTGATGACGTAACACCAAACTATTAGGTAACCTAACTCAACCGTTGGTAACAACCTTTCTTTAAAAAATTTCGAGAAAATTGTCTAAAACAGCATAAAAATTAGGAAAATTACTTATTTAATTTAGGGGAACCCCCGGATTTTGAAGAAAAAAACAAACACTCGATTTCTGTGGCGGATGTTGGAGGAATCGAACCGAATTTTTTTCTGTGGTGTTTTTTCAGCCACCCTCACGATTTTAGGGGGTGATAGCGTGTTTTCAAGAAAAAAAATTTTTTTGAACCGCCCTAGTGGGGGCATATTGCAAAAATAATTTGAATGATATATATAGTGTGCGTACTCAATTACTCATTCAAACAGAAAATAGCTCTAAGCGGAACAGCATTTGTACCCTTCAACCGGTCTTGGTTGGTCACACAAACCGTTTGTTAAAAGGTATTTGTGTAGATATCCTGCACTTTTGGGTTGAACGAACCGCTTGCTAAGTTTAGAGAATCAGCTTTAGATTCGTTTCTGTAAAATTTGAATAAAATCACTAAGTACTGAATAAGACTAAACTCCCTTGAAGCTGATATAGTTCAGTTGCTAGGAAAAAATAGAATAAAAAAAACAACAAAGATTTACTGAAAGTAAATAAAGAAAAAGCACTACCACAATGAATGTAAAAATTGATTGATTGAGCATTGATTGAGCATTAATCAGGCGCTTACAAAGAAAACATTGTGTTTTTTCCAAGACTGGTAGACTTCTTTTTCGGTAAAATTAGCCTTTATCATTACAGCAAGTTCTTCTGAAGGAAGTGAATCGTTCAGCTAGAAACACGACAAACTGATAAAGTGACATTTAAAACAAACCTCCTATAAATTTCAGATTTCATATCAAATTTAATGCAACAATATAAATTATGTAAAGGTACAAAAATAAAGAAACAATGAATAAAGTAGTAACATGATCAAATTCATGGAACTACAGTCAGACAACTGGAAGTTATGTTTTGAAGAACTTATAAATGGGAGCTTGCAAGCAAGCCATCAGAAATAACACCCACCTTGATATCAATGAGCGGTACAGTTCCAATCAAAAGGGTGTAAATAAAATCATTAAAGATACAGTGCAAATGCTGTAAAGATCCAATGGGTAAGGATTACCAACACAGCAGTTAGCAATTTGATTATTAAGTCGTTTATTTTACATGATGAATTACGCCGAAGCGTGTAACAAGTTTATGGGGCTCATCTCCGAGTCATTGCGCTTGTGTAATACAGATTCTTTCAAAAATATATTGCAGCGGTAACGAGCTGCTGGCAACACTGCATTCGATTTGACTGACCCGAGGTTTGAACCTTAAACCTTCCGCTCTGGGGACGAATGCGTTACCTCTCGACCAACTAACAATACGAAAAAATGTTCAAGTAAATCAATAGAGTAATCAAAAGCAAAAAGTCGAAATTCGGAAAAGACTTATTTTTAGACCACAATTTTTCAACCTTAATTTTCTTATTTACCCTTTAGCAACTTTTTGAGAGAAAATAGCTCTATGCTTTATCTTAAGCAATTATTTTTGCCTGACTGTTTGATAAAACATCTATGCATGCATGCAATGTTTACTATTTTTGCCAAATTGTGATCGTACCATTATACAGTACGAAACTTAAAACTATTTCTTTTATATGCTGGCTTACTATTTTTACTATTTTTTCCAAATTGTGATGGTACCATTATACAGAATGAAATTTTTAACTATTCCTTTTTTACAAATCTAAGTATCTGAAAAGTACCGCTTCAAGCTTACCGAAACTGGAAGCTAAAAGTCCAAACAGCGTCAGGCCAAAAAGTACAGAGGTCGAATGTAAGGGAAAATATACAATATTCTTGCTTGTAAAATGTACCTTCCAAGGTTACCAAAGAGGTAAATTTAATCCGTTTCAAGAACCCTTGTTTTAGACGTTTTGTTATCTCTTATGTAGAATCAAAGCTGCATAATTGACCACTCACCCCATTTAAAACTAGCTAAGGAGTAAGAAAATCATGTGCTGTGTAAATTCAGAGATGTATTTCAGTTAAGAGAAAATTTTTATCTTGTTTTTTACAAATTCTGACTTTAAATCAAACTCAAATCCTTGCACAAAAACTAACTCCAAACCTAACTTTTCCTACAACTCAAACTTTAATCTTGACCCTTAAAAAACCAATTGAAAAATGTATGGATAAATTTTTCTCATTTTCTTCCCTTTAACATAAAAAAATTGAAAATTTAGAAATTTTTGGAGAAACCTTGACTCCCGATAAATTATTGCCAATTTTGGTCACTTACCTGAAATAGCTTCCGGCGCGTCTGATCAGTAAGCATAAAATCAACACAATTGCCATAGCGGCAATGGTAAAGATAACAATAGAAATTTCCTTAAATTTTGTTGGAACTGCAAAACAAATATAATAGTTTAGATTACCCGCCACTGTAGTTTCATTTTTTCGGCCTAAACCTCCTGTTCTAGTGACAAACGCGTTACCGTTCGACCAACTGCCTTGTGTACATTCAAATATTTTTACAAATGATGGCGTTGATCTGTGCTCAGCTCTTGGAGATTTAAATACGGAAGAACGCAAGATATCGAAAAAAATTGTTAGATAGGCAGTTTTTTACAAGTTGTCAATGCACTTCACAAAAAATATAAAACTTTAGGTTACCACTGCCAACTCTTTTTTGGATCACCTATCTCTGATCCAGTGCCGTCGTTATAGGGGGACCAGGGGGGGCTGTGCCCCTCCTAATGTCTACTTTAGTTGAATCAGTTTGTGGTAACACGCTGAAGTTGAATCAGTTTGTTCAGCGCGCAGGCTAAATCAGGCAGTTTGTTTGCAAACAAAAATTTTTTTGGTTCACCTCTCTTTACAAAATCCTGGATGCACGTTTAGTAGTAGTATTCACTGCTGTAGATAGATTTTTCAAGTGATTATGCGCCACAGACAAAACGAGCCATGAAATGCTGCCCGCCTTGTTTTAAAATTGCGCTTAATTGTAGCCGTACAAGATCTGAAGATCAGTTTTTCTATG
Source organism: Trididemnum nubilum (assembly GCA_963965965.1). NCBI lineage: Eukaryota > Metazoa > Chordata > Ascidiacea > Aplousobranchia > Didemnidae > Trididemnum > Trididemnum nubilum. Next base: position 13,316,698 of record OZ014480.1, read on the forward strand.
CAAATTTTAGTGCCCTCCTACTTTTGGTTAGCGCCCCCCTATTTCGTTTGCTCTGGCGATGGCACTGCTCTGATCTCATAGTCAAGAACGCTGATCTAATACTACAGTACTTTAGAAAACAACCGAGGGTGTCATCCAGCTTCAACAACAAAGCAATCTTTTATATAGGCCTACCTGACTTGGTAAAATAAACCAACCATTCGATCTTCGTGCATTGTTGTTGATAACTTTGCTCTGGTTTATTAGCAACTGACGATATTATTCATTTCTTATTGATGGAAACTTTTAGAATCAGATCGTAAATAACGTCATAAACGAATACACGAACCGTAGGTGTTGAAACACAATCATGTATCTCTACAGCAATGATGACATCATAAATTTGCCACATTTAATGCTTAAGAATGCAACAAGTGAATTGGTAAAAAGCGAAAATTTTCAAGTGCATTGTGGCAACCTAAGATGTCAATATTTTTCATTAAATTTTTTATGCAAGAATATATATGTATGTATATATATATATATATAACTTTTTTTTTTCAAGAAGAAATTTAGGAAACTTAGTTTTTTCACTCCACTCTATTGGGTAACGCACGCAATTCGCTACAATATAAGCACGACCAAAAGCGTGTAACTCGTTACTTCTGGCTGTTAAAAGTGGTACAAATGCTTTGCTGAAGATCTGATTTAAGAGTCAGATGATCTGCAGGACGGCAGATGATGTGCTAAACTCGAATAATTGGGCAATGATGAGCTCTCTCTTTATGTTTAGGAATCTAGCATGTGAAACTGTCAAGCACCATGCAGCTCCACGGCAAGCCGGACAAATGCTAGTCGTCAGGAAGATAAAATTTTTTAGGGAACATTTTGGTCTGGTTGGGATACAATCACTGGGAAAGTTTTTATCATAAGCAATAATTCGTTGACACACTTTCTGGTGAGTGCTTCTCGATTCTGGAGGTGGCATACTTAATAGAACTGAAAGATACTTACAGAGATGGAGTCCTCGAGGACGTCCTTGAGGACAGATTTTCAAGCCCTTGGCCTCGAAGCCTATCAATATTCGAAAATGACCTGTCCTAGGCTTGCAGACAGCCCTTTTTTTGATTTGTAAAAAATGAATATTGGCAATGATCTTCTTTTCACTTTACCTTGGAAAAACGCAGAACCCTCGCGGAAAATTTGCAAAGACTTTTTTGTTTTGGAGAACGCCTAATTTTTTGCGGAAATGCGGCGTCTTCCTGCTCGAAGACCTTTTTTTGTTTGTTTTGAGTTCGCCTGGAAAAAAATTTTTGGGACCTTTTTTGGTGGGGAGAACACTTGCGCCTTGTGTCCTGGGCCTTGGGCTTGAGCATTCCTGTTCTTGACCTCGAGAGGGTTTGTCCTCGAGAAGTTGGTCCTTGGCCTTGGACTCGGACTTTAATTGTGTCCTTGGCCTAGAAAGCTGTGTCCTCGACTTCACCTCTGGGTGCTTAGTTAGGATTAGTAGGTTGGTCTCATTAGGGCTACAAGTGGCACAACCAGGAGAGCTAAGGGAGCTTCAGCTCCTCTTTAACAAAGTCACCTAGAAAACTTTACCCAATATACAAGCGTTTTGAACTTGTTGTAGACTTCACCTCTGTTAGTAAGGGGTGGCTGAAAGGGCTGGGCGATTTAATTTTTGCAAATACTTTTGATTTTTGCCTTTTAGTTCTTTTAAATGGCTCTGAAAATGAGCGAATAGCGCTATAATGGCTATTTTTTTCAAAAAATTAACAAAAATTGCCCGACGGCTTAAACCAGTTTGCGGTACGCGTAATTTTGCATTAGTTCGCTCGGCACGCTACTTGAGTGAATCATTTTTCAAATAAAAAATTTTAATTTTTGATCCAAGCCTAACCCTTAGTAAAATTCTGGCTGTGCGCCTGAGGGTAATATCTATCTTGCTTTTGGTTCGACAACACCACTTTGCCGTTCCATATTCTGCTGGCTCTACATGTAAGTGTGAATGCACTTGTGCGAAGCGGTAATCCTTTTGCGCTCAAAGTTGTTCATGCCAAGCATTTGAGCAGACGGTTCCTTGTAACTACTGTACTAGAAAACGCAAGCTTTCAAGGTGATGTTGGTTGCCTATCGAACTTCAACTCCTAATAATTACTGTACTGTAAATTGACTCTGATAAGATGAAAGAGACCCATTGATAGAGATTGTCATTAGAGTCAGTTAGATTCTTTTGGTGGAGTTCATGTGAAAGGCAGTTGTTGTTATCTTTGCTGTACACATACTAAGCTGTGGTTTCCATTTATTCAAATATACAAAGATGCTTCAATACTTAATTCTGGTGTTTGCCAATTCCATTTATTCAAATATACAAAGTCCAGTTCTCATCCACAAACAAAAAGATAAAATCATCGGCAACTCTGTATACCTGGGTCTGGGTAAAAGTAAAATGGAGGTCGCTAATATAGATATTAAGCAGCAAGGAAGATGTAAACAGCTTTGGACAAGCCCTTTGTTTAATAATCGTTGGCGACTTGCTAGGCCATCGCTTGTTTATTAATTGCTTAATTGTTTTATCCATAATTATCCTCCACTAATGAGAAAGCGACTTGCATTTTTGGACGAATCGTTCTTCCAGCTTAGGAGTTAACCGTACTCAATGCTTTCCAGTTGGCGTTTGTGAGTGACGGAAGGCGCGTCATTTTAAAGCGTTTGAAAATTTGTAATGCTGGTACCGGTTGAAGATGAGAGCGGAGAGTACTATAGATTTTCCAGGTTTTCGTTTTTTTTTTAATACCATAAAATGTTAAAAGCACTATCTTGCTGCAATCGCTTAGTATGCCATTATACTCCTTTATTCTATTCTAATATGAGTCCAAATGAACTTGAATAACTTGTTCTTATTTTTTTGCTCTAAAGTAATTTGTAAGAACACGTTATGCACACATGCAAAGTCGAGAACCAATATTGCACAAACATGGAGATGCCAAATTAAAATTTTGTTTGTGGGGAAACTTTTTCAAGTAAAATAAAAAATATTGTGATATTTTATCTTTATGCGTAAAAGTTCATGCCCAAGTGGGTGTATTTTTCAAAATTAAAAAAAAATATCGCAGTTTAAAGAATACTCCTACTGAAAAAAGCCATTGTCAGGCTAAAAAAAAACGCTGCCGGAAACTAAAAATTAAATCATAGAAAGAATTTGATGCATACAACCTTGACTTGATGCATGATATAACGTTATTCGTTTTGCTGCTTTTCCTATTTGTACCAAAACATTACGCGTTTTTTCCTTTAAAATGGCTACAATTCTAAAGCTGTTTTTGATTTAATTATTGCTGATTTGAGTAAAATTGTATGTTGGTGCAAATGAAATAAATAAATAAGAATAAAAAAAAATACAAAAAGAATAAGATTAAGACTATTAAATTAGCACAACACATTTTTCCATTCTGTTACATCAAGATAATCTAATGTGATTGCGAATTGATTCGAATTACGTTAGTCATGGTGACGGTGCTGCGCTAAATATTTGAAACAGCAATTTTGTAGAAGTTGTTGCAAGTTTGCCAATTGAGTTACAACGGAGTTTTAGTCAGTTGCATTGACTTGTAAGTATGAAAAAGGTAAATATTTGCCTTGTGTGGTGTTTTTTTTTACTTAAAAATTTGCAATAACAAAAAAAAAGAAAAAGAAAACAGGATATTTAATTTAGCATCAGTTCTGTCTGACTTATTTTTGTTGTTATTTTGATACAATGTGTTATGCCATTGTTTCTTAATAGGTTGAATGGTTCACCCCACGGAGCATGAAAATTTTGCAAGGGTGAACCAACAAAGAGGGGTGAACCAGTACAGACAGAACTTGTCTGAAAGCAGCAACCTATCACAAAGATTTCACGCTCTAGTTAAGCAGGACCAAAATGATTGTGTGTTCAGACAACGTTGCATTTGAGTAATTTCACGTTTCTTTTTGCAGTTGCAGTAAATGTAACTTCAGCCTCCCTCTCAGTCAAGTCACTTATAAATTTTAACTCAAAATTGCAAGCGTTTAAACATGTTTTGAACTTGACCTGTGAGTAGGGGGTTTTGAAAAAGCTGCGCAATTTAATTCTTCAACTGGCTTTCAAATCTTAGCAAATCAGTCCTTTCAAATGGTTCCAACGAAGTACAAAATTTAATTCGAATGCCCCTAAAATGGTTATTTTTTTGCTGAAAAATCACAAAAATTGCTCAGCGCCTGGGGGCTCGGCCCATAGACCCCTATCTATAATTTGCGTGTGTAGTACCCGTTTGCTCAGCACGCTACCCAATTGACTTGTTTTTCAGGCAAAAAAGATTTCCCTTTGGGTTCAAGCTCCCCCTTAACAAAATCCTGATTATATGTAGTTTACCTGAAATATTATTGTTATGTCAAGAGTGAACAATATGCAGAAATCTGTTGTAAGGGTGAACAAAACCAAAAAAGTTTAAAAAGCGCTGTGTGATGCTGTTACTATTTCTTATATTATTATTATACGGCATAATATATTATTATCTTCAGAAACTGAAGAGCACTTTTCGGAAAAAAAACTTGAGCCGTAATCAGTCCGAGAATTGAAAGACATTAATTAGTCAACTAATATTTAGGATTTTTTTTTTCTAAAATTTGAAGTTACAGTAACATATGAGAAATTGAATTTTAGTTATGAAAGTTTTCGTCAATAATTCAAAATTGTATTAGCGAAATAAATTTCCAATCTGGTCAGCCTGGGGTTAAATTTACTCTCTATAATACTTCAAAAATACGATCAAATTTTTGTTTTTTGTTTATATTTTTGAGTACCGGTATGCTTAACGGTGTTCTATCAGAATTTTGGTCAATATTAACATAAGAGACAAAAGATTGAATATATTTTTTTACTTTTTCTTACTGCGCATTCAATTTGTTTTGTAAATTACTATAAAATTTACTCTTGTAAATTCATTTTTGTTGATTACTGCAAACCTCAATTCAAAATCAATCGTTTTCCTACTTGATTATTAATTAACTCAAACAGGGTCAATGAATTGCTTGTTTCTTTTATGCATTTTCACTAGTTATGTTCATCACACAAACGAAATTATGCCAATTCGCAACCAATTGTTTGCAAATAGTTTTCATTCATTCAAAATAATGCAATCTTTTTGCATTAAGACAGGAATGTCTGAACTTTTTTCGAAAGAGTGCCAAATGGAGCTTTGGTGAAGCTTCCTGCAAGCCATTAACGGGTCCATACAAGGTTTGAGCAAACAAAAACATATTAATTTGGGAGTATTTGAATTGCAAAAAATAAATGGTTCATTCGAAATTTTCAAGGTAATATCGTTCAAAAAATAGATAAACGGTGGCCGGATAAAATTTCATTGCAGGCCTGACTTTGGACATTCTTGCTCTAAGCGAAACAAAAACCAAATGTATGCTTGTAACTGTTTGCTACGTTTTGCGAACCTACAAAGATTTGAGTATTATTCTTTTTAAAGTATGATCGTTTTTTTCTGACCACTTGCAGAAGATTTAGTCCATAAAGTAAAGATTATTTTAAACCAAACCACTTAATTAAATGTACAATATTCTGAGAATAATGTTTCCCTTCTAAGATAAAATGAATAAATATGAGGTTTTTTAATTTTTTTTTGCGTTTTTTTTTGTTGAACCGTTCAAAAAAAGTTAAAGAAAATACTTTTTATGCCGCAGGCAAAAATTTAGCACTCAAACAACAATCGTTGGCAAAATGTTTGTAGGTCAAAGTGAGGTAACTGTTAATGAAAATTTTGCATTCAAAATCAAAGTCACGTAACTGTATTAAAGCGGTCGGATTATTGTCGTGCAAAAGAATTTAGAATCCAGAGCAAACTATCACAAATAATTGTTAGTTGGATAGTCGTTTCTTTCAGCAGAATTATTTTCCGAAGGAGGTTGGATTTTCATAGACATCCATCACCACAACATGCCATGAAAGCTATGTTACGTTGTACAGTGTATATCATGAACTGTTTTTAACTCAGCGCGTGATGATATAATATATTCTGCTATACCCTATTACAGGAAATATTACTTTTGTATAACTTAAAAAGCAACATAAGCTTAATTGAAAACAAAGCAATATACAATACTTTTAAACTAAAACTGAAGATGAATTACTAAATACCACAAATAGCACATATATTACCAGTTGTAGTTTGAATTGCTATTGATGAGTTTATTTGCTTTGCTGAAAAACAAAAGCAGAAAACAAAATCACAAAACAATAATTCAAATTCAACCAACCTCACAATTGACGTTGATTAAATATAGCTGCTTAATATTAAATTAAAAAAGCTGACTATACTCTTCAGCTATATTTTACTAGTTGTTGTTGTTATGGTATTGTTGAAGTGCATTTATCCTCTATTGGACAATCCATGCACTTTTTATTGCGGTAACTACTTCGTGTTTGGAGAAATCCGCACCTGCTTAAGAATTTCTAGTGATTCAATGTTCCTGTGGCTATTTTTATATTCTTGTTCATTGAATTTGCTGCTTGTTCGAAGTCCCAAGCAAAGTTAATCGCCATAAAGCGCCTTATTCAATAATGCAACAACGTAACCGAAGTGAGGGTTGAACCCAGATCATACAATCAGGATCGGTATATGTCGGTCGGTACCGGTATTTAAAATCTCTGAAACGTTAGTATCTCATTGCAATGAGAAAGAACGACAATCAAATTAACAAGTTTGTCACTTACTGCGACATTCCTGTATAGTAACTGCACTGCAGCATAAAAAGTCAAAAAATACTTGAACTACCCCATAATTTACACCACATGTCTGTCATGCTGTATTCGAATCTGCAGCTTTTAAATTACCGTTCCACTGCTTTACCTCTTGAGCTAGAGAGGGTGTTTCTTCCATGCTTAATTTTGGCTTTTTAAAGCCGGTACTGTGATGTTGATAATTATTTAATTGTGATGTTTTCATGTTTGCAGACCAGAGTTTTTATGTGCAATTGTTTTGCGTGCTTCTGGCCTAAAGACTACCAGTGCGGAAGTCTAGAGAAGAACCACCAGAACGGCGATTACTTTGCAACAAGCAATCCTCTCTGGCTCAAGTTGTAGAGTTGCAAACCGGTAATTCAAAGGCTGCACGTTCGAATCCTGTGAGAGGATAACTTTTTTGCACATTTTGTTTCAAAGTAGTCGCTGTTCTGGAAGCTCTTCCAGTCTTCCCTATAGGCTACAGCGCTAGTAGCCTTTAGGTCTGAAGCACGCAAAACGATTGCATATTGTTGCTTTTTGTAACTTTTAATAAAATCGTAGATCATGAAAGTTCGGTAATTTTCAGTAGTAATTGAATTAGTTAAATAAAATACTGTATGATGGATTGATTTTGGTAGATTTTTAGAACAGCGTATTTTATACTTTATACGTTAAATTGCACTGAATTCCGTAAAAAAAGATTTCAAGTTGCATTCATTATATAAAACAAGCTCCTTTTAGACCAAAATACACCAAAACAAACTCTAAAGACAAATCAACAACCGTTCCAAAATATCAAACAAATTACTTGTGTTTTGGACTTCCGGTGCTGTATCTTCATCGGCTGCAAATAATGGTAAATTATTTCAAGTTAATGATGTTCTTTCACTGTTATTTCTTAAATCTAATTGGTTTTTAAAGTTTGTTCTCTATTGCATATACTGCATTTATCTAACTATCTAATTGAATTCTTTTTTGTTGATTTTGATATTAATCTTAACATTAAACTTCAATGAAGAGCTAAAAACTGTTAAAAAACTGTAGTTAGAAAATTTTTCCAGTTTTTAATTTGTTTATTGCAAATTTATTACCTCGACTAAATGAGATTTCTAAGAAAGAAAATCCTTTAACAATGACCTAATAAGATTTCAATAAATGCAATGTAATGGATGGATTTCGGTAGATTTTGCTATTTATACAGTACTTTAGACATTAGGTTGAACCGAAATGCCTTTTAAAATACAGCTACAACTGCAATTGTTTTTTTCAGTTTAACGTTTACTTAGTGGTAGATTTACTCGAATAAATTAGCTTTTTCGAGTCCAAAAACTGTTTAAAAAAATCAAGACATGTCAATGAATGCCGCAAATATTAAAGCTTTAGTTACTTGTAGTTTGGACCTCCGATGACATATCTTGGTCAGCTGCAAGTAATGGTGGGTTAGTGCTGATGTTTTTGTGCAACTTTTTCTCGAAATTAATTGATCTTAAAAATTAAATATTACTGTTTTTTTTTTGTAAAGTTTACTTATTAACTCTCAAAATAAAGTTGCCAGATGATATCAATTTTTTTTTTCTTCAAAAAAGGGCGCAAAGGTGTCTTCGAAGAGTTTGGGGTCACAAGTCTCCAGCCATTTGAGTGAGCCAAAATAGAAGTATGGCAAACTTAAATCGTCAATTTTGCCGATTGGATTGACAACTGCACTCATGAACATCTTGTACAATATACTGCTGCAAGCAAAATAAAACAAATAATTATTAAATAAATGACCAGCGTAAACACAACCGCAGAAAACTAGTTTAATTCTATTGAGAAAACCTATCGCATCAAATACTAAAAACCATAAACAAAAATGGCTTGTACGAAAGCTCCTTAAGAGAATCATGATTTAGTCTAACAATATTAAACGAGAACTAAATGCAAAGTCAATGGGGGTATCTAAACTTAGGTCAATCGTATTAGACTAAATTGGCATTGACTTTTTCCTTCTTGATCCTGCCGTTTCAGAGATATTCTACTTCAAACAGGATGTAGGGGCCTCCAATAAGTCTAATGCTATGATTTTTTGTGGCAACCATGACGTTGGTAGACTTAGCGTCGTTAGTGACGCCATCACAATTCTAACTTAAAGCAATGCCGCTATTAGACTACCGTTTTGAGTCGTTTCGCTGCGTACTAATCAGTTTGATCTTTCCAGCAGAATTAACAGATCCGAGTTTGTAAGAAGAGTAGACTGTTTGGTAGTCTACCAATCCCAAAAAAAATCAAGCTGTCAGATACACGTGAGTTTAAATCATAGCCTAGCCTAACAATGAGAGTTTTATTAGTAGGCTACAACGTACAAACTCATAACTGATAATAAGACTACGAGTACCTGAGTAGGCCTATTGTATTTGCGTACCGTATTTTGTGACCGAAGAATAATTTCCAACTAAGTTGCAAACAATGGCCTCGATCCTACTCTACAACCAGTACTTTTGCTTGTTCTTAGACGTTTGTTCCCTAGGTTATCGTACACTCTACTCATTTTTCCTACTCAGATCAGTTAATTCTGTTGACAAGGTCCAACTGAATGGTACGCAGCAAAAGAACTCAATTTCTATAGTCTTGTAGCGGCGTTGCTTTAGATCAAAAGTGGGATGGCGTCGCTAACGACGCTAAGTCCATCAACGTCAGGGTTGCAAATAAAAATAATTACATTAGACTGATTAGAGACCCCTACGTCCTATTTGAAGTAGAATATCTCTGGAACTTTTGATTCAAGAAGGATGGAGTCAACGCCAATCTACTATTCTACTGTTGGCCTAACTTTAGATATCCCATTGATTTTGCTTGTAGTCCTCATTTACCATTCTTCATTTATTTGAGAGGGTTAGCCAAAGCAGCAGTATAATAGTTGTTTTACGAGTAAAAATACATGGAAAAATCTTGTAGAGATTTCAACATCTTGGTTAACTTGTTTAAGATCTGCAATATTTCTGGGAAGAATTCGTAAAATAAATGAACCAGTTTTTCAAATTCCTTTTTAGAATTTTTTCTTACCAATTGACAAACTTAAAGGTAATTCCAACTTTAAAACTCATACGAAATGGAACTAATATTTTTCGCTCGAGATTAATTAAATGATTGATGAATTTTTATTGTTGTTTTGTATAAGGGCAGACTTAATCAAAATTTGGAGATAATTACGTCGTTGAATTTTAATTATGATATGGAATCGCTTGGGACTTCACCCAAGCGAAATAATGGATGTGATCGAAGACCGTGAAGTTCACAGCTTAATCGCAAGCAGCTGCCCTAGCAACCCTCACGAAAAAGCAGGCAATGAAGAAAGAAAAAAAAGATAGAAATAATGAAAGAACATGAAAAGTGGCGGCTCAATCTCGAGTTGCAGCCTCCGCAACCCTTCCAAAAAAGCGAGCAATGATGAATAAAAATTAATTATAACTAAATTTATCCCATTACAGTACTGTATACTGTAACTGTGACAAATCCATTAAATTCAGCGTAATAAACCACAGTACAAAAAAGGAGTAAAACATTTTTTCATGTCATCTACAGTACTTTCATCGAACAAAGTTCGAGTTGTTAGAGCGTTTACTACTGAAACGTTAAAATCCGACTCGACTCGTGGTCGGGTCTAATTAAAGACTATCAAAATTAGTATTTACAGCTTGCCTGCTTCAAATTCGGCAATAACAAAGGATCATGACATGAAGCGTCCGCTATATGTGGTACATAGCTGAGCAATAGATAACAATTTTGCAGAAGGATTTTTTCGCTATGTTTTTAGTCTAGGCACCTAGGAGGAAAAATGTAATATTTTAATATTGCTTTCGGTAGCAATGTTACTTGCGGTTTTTTTAAAAATTATGAATCCTAATTGCTCTAAGGTAGGACAAGTTAGATAAGTATTTCTCTGAACACTTACTAGTCCATAATTTAAGAACAAACCCACTAGCTTGCACGGTAATAGTTTAAGCAAAGCATCTTCAGAAAAATAATATTTTATTTTACTAATGATTTCGACAGAGCGTGAGAGTTTATTCTTCCAGTTCATTAAGAGACACAGTTCAAGGTTATAAAAATTGCAGCAAAACACGTGATTACCTATGACAAATAACAAACAATTACTGTAAGTTACTTGAATATTGGTCGTCAGGTGATGTTTGTTGGTCGTCTGCAAATAGTGGTAGATTAATTGTTTACGATGACGAGATTCGTTGACAATTTGTTTCAAGAAACTAATCAATCTCAAACGTTTAGTTGTTTACTGCACACGTAGTTTTTCAATCGTTTAAATGAACGTTTTTTAATGGTTGGGTTTTGGTAGATTTTGGTCTTATTCTTTGCATTAAGTACCACCAAAAAGTACAAACAGCTGATAACTATTTCTAGAATTTTTTTCCAGTTTCAAACTTCTTTTCTCGTAGATTTCTTTACGCGACTAAAGATGGGTTTACACAGGATGCGACGCAAAGCGAAGCGGTGCGAAGCACTCAAAAATGTGATGCCACTAATGACTTGCAGAAGGTTTCAACAAGTCGCAGTCTTCGAAAGCAGTTACTTATTCACTTAGACGAAGTTATTTTTGAATGGTTGGACTTTTTGAGCAAGTTAGTGACTTCATCAATTAACTTGCTCAAAGTAGGTTAATCATTCAAAAATAATTGTCTCTAAGTGAATAAACAACTAGCAATAGTTCCCAACCTTCGTTTTGCGTTGCATCGCATCTAGTGTAACCGCATCCTTATGAAGTATGCTTTCTTTCCGATACAAATTCTTAGACAATGAGACAAATCACAGAGAATGACAAAATATCAAGTTGGACTCTCCCTTTTGCGATTTCCATATCATCTTGTTCCGCTGCAATTAGCAGTTCATTATTTAAAGATGATGCTTTTTAATTTTTTTCATTGAATTCATCGAACTTGAAAGTTTGGTCATTTAGTTATTCAATTAGTTCAATAAATGCTTTGTAAAAGATAAATTCTGTTAGTTTTTTTTTTTCCCTTATACTTTAAACGTTGAGTAGCACAAAAATTATTTAAATATACGTTTGTAGCTGTGTTTTTTAATGTGACTTAAATTTTTGTTTCTGTATAGTTACTCGACTAAAATTAGCTTTTTGAGACCAAAAATGTTTAAAACAATGTTTAAGACAAGTTACAGTAATGGTTAACGTAAAATATCAAATAAGTTACTTGTATTTACGGTATCCGTTGACGTTTGTTGATCGCCTGCAAGTAGTGGTCGATTTGTTTTAATTGATGATTCACAGTGCATTTTGTAATTAATCAATCAAATATTATACAATAATACTACAAACACCAATAATATTGTTAAAGTAATGCCCTCAACAGGCTGTTTTTTGTTAAGCTTTTCAGGGAGCTGACAGCTGTCACCTCCCTGAAGAGCGTAACTGCGAAACAGCCTATTGGGGGCATTATGTTGACAATTTTATAGGTGTTGTTATTTTTGATCTAGCGTCATCGAGCTCGCTGTTGAGTTCGCAACTAAAACAAGATCAAAAATTTTAAAAAATGTATTTTCTGATGATTGAGTTTTTGTAAAATATATTCTTCGTCTTCACCTCAAGTACCACCAAAAGTCAAAAGCCATTGAAAAACTACTATTTCTAGCAACTTTTCCACTTTACCCGTATTTTACACGGGGGAAAAAGCGCCAAGGGGGGGGGGACATTTTCTCTCCTCGCTCTTGTTTTCTTTGTGATTAATACCTTTTACAAAGAGATTTTTATTTTGAATTAACCTGACTTTGAGTCAAACTGAATTGCAAAAACTCCTGGAAATTTGAAGTTGCTAAGGTAACTGCAAGTTTTCTAATCTTGAAGGTTTACGAAGTTACTTCGCGAAATGCGAGCATTTTTTGGCCAAACCTTAACTAAAATGCCGTCATAAGACGTTTTTGCGAAGTAATTACTTTGACTGAGATATTTCTTGACTCAACGTATTAGATGCAAAATTTAAACCGCCTGTGACGTCATTGAAAAAATGACGTAGGTTAAAAAATATGGCTGTGACGTCATAATGATGGCGTCATCAAATCAAAACCAACTTTTAACGATTTTTTGCTAAAATCCAAGTCGCATGTCAAATTTGCGTTCCCATGATTTTTGCTTTAGAAGTTAGATAAGAGGCATTTCCACCCCACCGGAGTAAAATGCGTTGATCAAATATTCGGTGCAAAATAGGGTTAAAATTTCTTGATTTTACTTAGTGAGCTTTTCCTTAAATAACGACGACTGAATGAGATGAAGTAACATTAAAAGCAAATTTCAAACTGGACTTTTATTGTCGCCTTTCTCGTATCATCTTGTTTGTTGCAAAGTTTGCTACTACTGTACTTTTAGTCCTAATTCCGTTTCGAAATACTTTTAGCTACAATCTAACTGGTAAAATAGGGAACCGTTTGTAATTTTGACCACTTCGTTGTGTTACATTTGTAGAATTGGTTTCAACCCGAAACAGCATCATTAGTGAAAATCCTATTCAAATCTGATTATGTTGAAACTCGCAGTAGCAATACCTCATTCAGAAAGAGTTTGCTTTTTTGGAAAAGTAAAAGATTCAGGAAAATTCACATGTAAAACAGGTAATCACCATCATTATAAAAGCACGTCCTGTATGCTGCGTGACTGGTATCCCAGCAACAGTCTCTGTCCAAGCACTCTTGTTCAGTAATTCCAGAGAAACCGCAATCTCTTCTCTCGTTCAAAAGAACAGATGCACATTCTGAAACACGGTTGATTGTTATAACGCAAAGCCTTTTTGCATCCTTATTGGTAAATGAGCAAATGGATTTTACAAAAGTGGGAAAAATACGTGGCAATAAAAACACAAAGCACATTTAAACCTATTTTTCATTGGGTAATTTGCCACCGCAATTTGCACGGAGGAGGGAAGCAAAAATTCCCCCTTATCTAACTCCTAAACCAAATGTCATGGAAACATCAAATTTGACACGCGGTTGTTGTTCACCAGCTTTTTTTTAAAAGATGGGTTTTTGAGTTAATGACGTCATCGTTGACTGTCACAACTACTGTATATTTTGGAAAAAGATGACGTCATTTTGATGAACTTTGTACATAGTTTTTTGATACTGAATCATAAAATAAGTCAAAATAATTACGTCACAAAAACATCTTGAGGCGTCATTTAAGTTGAATATTGGCCAAAAATGCTCAGATTTTGGACAATGACTTCGAAAAACCTCAAAATTGGGAAACTTCTCCTTACTTTGACAACTTCAAAATAGTGGAAGTTATTTATTATGAAATTTGACTCACAGCCAAATTGGCTCGAAGGAAAAGTTTGTTTCTGAAGAGATTTATCACGAAAAAACCGAAAGGGGGGGGAATGCACCCAGTGTAAAATAGTCTTAAAGTACCGTATGAAATAAGGTTCGCTTCAAACGCTATTGAGTAGTTTTAAATTAAAATTAATTTCCCTAAAAATCTTTGATGAATTTGAAGTTTAGATTTTTGCAACAATAAATTTCAAACTTCAGATATTTTTGGATTTTCTTAACCCTATTTTTTGGTGGTTAAGTTCGTGTAAAGTTCTCCTAAAGTGCAATGAACTCCACTGCTACAGAAAATAAAATTTTTTCTAAACCTGATGTACAGTATGCCAAACCTCTAAGAATGAGTTAACTCTATTGCATAATTAGTTTTAATGGCTAATCTTTGGACCGCATCGTTTTTTAAACATCTCACGATCAAGACCTAAAAAAAGAATAGTGAACAGACATAAGATACTTGACTGTTGTAGCTCGATGCAACAAAATAATATGATTATAATTATGGTCTCAGCAATTGCGTGAATTTGTATCATGTTGCATTTCAGCAAAAAATTCAATTGACTAACAACAACATTTTCTGCTGAGGAGTAAAAGGTAAACATCAATATTAGTTCAATAAAGTTTACGAAGAGGAGGATCGCTGTTTGGGAATTCGTACAATTAGTTCTCAACATTAACTTTCAAAAATGTTGAATGTAGTTATCGACTGCATAGCTTACACAAGGTCTTCTCAAAAAATCTAAAAAAGTTAATATTATAGAATTTATTGAGTATAATTTTAATCAGTTGGAATTCTTGGATCTTAATATAATAGAGAAATGCCAAAACTTGAACAAACATTTTATTGAAAGTTTCACGACGTTATGAATCAAACAGCTCAAGTTTTGGCTCATTGTAAGATTACTTAAACATTCCAGTCATTATACTTTGGAATTAATCGAGTTTTGTTTTGTTAAATTTTCACCTACAAATAAAATTCTTTGGACTATTGATCTCAAAAAGTCATTCTACCCTAATATAACAGTGCCACCTGCTGTTGCCGGGTCGAAGACAATTTGGCTTTTCTAACAGCACCGCAAAATTCGCAGTAGTTTTGACTTCTCAAAAAGCTACAGCCGACAACATCAAATTTTACTCTGATACATTTTCAGTAAAAGTCAAGTTTAATAGCTAAGTTACTCTATTTTACACAGAAGCATTTTTGCCCTCTCTCGTTTTTTGTGATAAAGTTCTTCAAAGAAAAGATTTTTATTTCAAATCAACTTGATTTTGAATCAAAAATCATTATCGTACAAGTCCTGAAAATTTGACGTTGCAAACGAAATGGAAAGTTTTCTAATTTTGATCTTTCCCGAATTCTCTTTCCGAAATCTGAGCATTTTTTGGCCAGTACTTATCTTAAATGATCTCATAAGACGTTTTTGTGACGTAACTAACTTGACTTAGGCATTTTATGATTTAGTATAAAAAAAACCTATGTACAAAATTTGAACTACTTCAGACGTCATCGCAAAAATTACGTCATTTTTTAAAAGATGTCCGTGGTATCAAAGTAATGGCGTCATTAACTCAAAAACCATTTTTCTGAAAAACTTTGGTAAACACCAACTCGCATGCCAAATTTGATGTTCTAATGACTTTTGGTTTAGGAGCTAGAATGGGGGCATTTTCCCCCCTCCGTGAAAAATGGGTTTTCAAATACAAGTCAAAATCAAATTTTTTATTGTACTCGCTGTATTACGCCGAAGCGTGTAACAAGTTAGCAAGGCCCATCTTCGCGTCATTGTGCCCGGGCAACACAACTCCTTTCAAAGAAATGCCGCAGCGGTGACCAGCCGCGAAAACACTGTGTCGGATTTGACCGGCTGGAGATTTGAACCTCAGATCTCCCACAGCAGAGACGAATGCGTTACCGCTCGACCAACTGGTCGGTTGGTGAAATATGCCTCATAACGGAATTGAAAATAATTGATTTGCCATTCAGATTTTCACTTGCAGTTCGGACTCACGTTTCTCAAGTTAACCAACCCTGTTTTACAAAGGCTATTTGAACAATGCAGTTTACACGGGGCTGAGGGGCAAAAATGCTCTTTATCTAACTCCTAAACCAAAAATCACGAAAGCACCAAATTTGCATGAACGTTGTTGTTTGCCAAATTATTTTAATTGGCTTTGAGGTCATGACGTCATCATTATGACGTCAAAGTCATATTTTTAATGACGTCTTTTGGTGGTTCAAAATTTTTTTCAATAGGTTTGTTTTTTGATACTGAGTCATAAAATGCCTAAGTGAAAATGTTTTCGCCACATAAAATTGTATTATGACGTCATTTAGGTTAAATGCTACCCCAAGTTGATCAGATTTTGGAAAAAAGACTCCGGAAAACATCAAAATTGGGAAACTTCCTCTTACCTTAGCTTTTTTAAATTTTCCCAAGTTATTTTGGAATAGATTTGGCTTACAGTCAAATTAGTTTAAAGAAAAAAGCTTTTTATAAAATAAATGATTTGTCTTGAAAAACAGAAATATAAGCATTTTTGCCCTTCCGTCTAAAATAGGTCAAGGTAAAGCAGTAGTTTTTTTTTTAATTCGGAAAATTATACTTTAATAATTTAGTTGAGATATTTTGAAGTTTGCTGGCCAGAGCTTTTAATATTTAATCGTTTGCGTGCTATCTGGCCTAAAGGCTACCAGCGCGGAAGCCTAGGGAAAAGTCACCAGAACGGCGACTACTTAAAAAACAAGCAATGCGAAAAAGTTGTCTTCCCGCAGGAATCGAATCTGCAGCCTTTGGATTACCGGTCCACTGCTTTACCATTTAAGCTAAAGAAGACATCTCCTCGCATGCTTAATTTTTATTAATTACACCTAGCAACTTAATGCTTGTTTTATGATGTTAACAAGCTTTAAGTTGCTGGGTTTAAACAGCCAAAATTAAGCATGCGAGAAGACGTCTTCTCTAGCTCAAGAGGTAGAGCAGTGTACCGGTAATCCAAAGGCTGCAGGTTTGATTCCTGCGGGATGGCAACTTTTTCGCATTGCTTGTTTGTAAGTATTCGTCGTTCTGGTGACTCTTCCCTAGGCGTTAGGCCAGATAGCACGCAAACGATTAAATTAATAAACTTTATTTCTAAAAACTAAAAAACAAAGTAAAAAATACAAACAAGAAAGTTGAATTTGACAAGCTTTCAACTTTTAGAAGGAAGCAAAAATTGCTCTAAAGCAAATTAACTTGCCTTCGATTACGATACAGGTATGAATCATGGCTCTAAATTTTGCTCAACGCTGACTGTGTGCTTTCGTTTTTTGATAAACGTGGCAAGCTAGTCTTGGATGTAGCTGATGGCAACGTTTCATAGCTTTTTCCCAGGTGCTTATGAACTGTAATTTACAGAACACATGATATACTATCGCGCTTACCTTTCATGTCTTTCCATTGGATATTTGATTGTTCTTGACCACAAGCACCTGATGCCATCAGTAGCATGAAAAATTTTGAAAAGGTCATCCTTTTTGTTTCGGGTATGTGGCATTCTTTACACCATAACTGATTTTCTTCCTTTTTCTTGTGTTAACTAACACAACGTTAGTTATTTCGAAAAAATCTTGTTACGCACAATCTTTTTTTAAAAGTATTTTGACATAGTATAAAGAAAATCTTTTATTAGGATTATCTTAACAAATTCAATTGTAAGGAAACTGTTTGTGATGAAATAGCTTTATTGATTTTTATTCTATACTTTAGACCGTATAATTTTTAACATGGTATGTTTTAAATATGCATTTCTGATGAGGTCTATATTTTTGTCAAACAATTTTTGTGTTATTGGTGTAACAATGCTTTTTGAAAATGTTTTGCTATTGTCTTTTGATTCTTTATCATGCACATGATCCAGGCACATTGAATCTGTACGCTACACCAACACTAAACAATGTTTTTTGAGCTCCGTTTGCAAGTCTCTTGTCAGACCATAAACTCTTTGCTTAGTATAGACTACTGTAGAAGCAGTCTCGCTGGAAAAAAAAGAGAAGATTGAGGAAGAAGTTTGTTCTTGTTGAGAAAGTGTTTTTGCGGTCAAGCGTATTCGACTCATTTGATTGGACATATTTGGGGAAACAAGTAAACCGTGAAGAAAACACTTCATGCTGATTTGACAAATCGGCATATTCTACAGGGTGTCCATAAAGTCTGGACACATAGGATAGTTGAATATTTTTGGTATACAATTGAAATTAAGTAATTAAAATTAAGTTTTATTTACACTATTTATTTTATTCAAATAACATCTTCAATATGAGCGCCATCATCTGCAATGCAAATATCAATGCGTTTCAAAAAATTTGCTTGAACTTGATGCAATAAATCTGCATTGCCATCAATTTTTGTACATTTACTCTATTCGAAAGTGTATTGAATCTGTGATTTTGATTGAATACACTTTCTTCTTTAGCATACCACAGAAAAAGAAATCAAGTGGACTAAGGTCTGGTGAACAGCAAGCCCATTCCACATCAAAATATATATTTATAATTTTGAATGCTATTTTTAAAAATATTTAACTTTACTATGTGTCTAGACTTTAGGTACACCCTGCAGAACAAATAAACGATCAAGAAAAAAGACAAAACTGTCAGTTTCTAGTCTACTAATGAAAGGTTTATGATCACTGGTCAGACTGAGCCAGAGATGGAAACCGGTCTGGTCGACCGGCACCGGTCGAATACTCGTCGGGTCGAGATTCTTCGGGTAGAGATATCTCGACCCGACGGGTCGACACCGGTCGAATACCAGTCGGGTCGAGATAAGCCGGTTGAAACAGCGGTCAAATTCTCCTTTCTTGCAACTAGAAGGCATCTAAGCACCAACCGAAACATACATACAGTTGCATATATTTTATAATAAATAAAACTTTTTATAAAAAAATAGTATTAGCAAACTAAACCTTTTCAAAACACTTGTTTTTTGGTTTCAAGCTGTGACTAATATGCTGTGATCATTAAGACATGCACATCCGGGAGCGTAATTATGGAGGGGGCATTGTGCCACGTCACGGCCCGCCTTTTGGGCCACGGCACAAAGCAAAAAAGTGCAAAAGATACGTAAATCGCGTAATCAGATTATAATAAAGCATGCATGTGAAGAAGCTTACGCTGCCTGGCATTTAGTATCATTTTAATTGGCTTGAGAGTGGAAGTAGCGCATATTTCAGAATTTTTTGTACATGCTAAAGTCTTGCCGCTTTGAAAAGCTTTTTTCAACTTAAATTTACCACACGCAACACTGGGCAAGAAAAATATAGCTCTTATTTTTTTATATCTAACTAGCTATGGCTTGTTCTAAAGTAGAAGCATTTCTACAAACTGCTGGGGCACATTATATTTCAAATATTTTCTGGCCAATGTCATAACAGTTTAGTGTTTGCTGCTCGGCAAATTGCAAATAATCTGTCACCAATAGCTCAAAAATTTTAACTTCTTATCTTGGCCTTAAGCATAATATTATTAGAAAGAACGTCTGATAATTTTGCGTATGCCCTCCGGTTTACTTTATTCCTATTTTGTGCACGTTTTGCGCTGCTCAAAACAGGCCTTTCAAACTAAAAAATTAGCCTAAACAGGTCTTAAAATTGAGTTTTTGTCTTAAATTTGTGTTTTATTTTTGCAAAAAACGCAAAAAAAATTTTTGCGTTTTTTTTTCTGAGACCCCCGTCTGGAGTGACAAACTTTAACACTTCACCCATGGCCTTTCCCTTTCGAAAATTTTTCATTATATGCATTGAACAGTGAACAAAAACCTTCTGTATAAAACCGGTCGACCGGGCAGGTCAGAAACCGGTCGACCAGCCGGTTAACCGGCGTAGATTTTGAAATTTACCAGTTGGATCAGGTTGAGAAAATCTTGACCGGGTTCCATCTCTGGACTGAGCCACAACAAAAAACTGGCTGTTTGGCCCTGATTAAAATGCGCTTTTCGCGTTTTTGCCAAGGTCTCAAGAACGCATGATCAATTTGAGAAATGAATCGGTCACTAATGTTCTTTCCATTACTACTCTGTTACTGTCCATTTACGATCCAGACCCACAATTGTACTGAAAGAGTTTGCTAAATTATTGGAATATAAACTTAAATTGTTTTGTTAATTTAAACTTTTCCTTTGCAAATGTTTTGTTGATTAACTACCAAACTTGACAATTGGTGCCATGGTTTGCTGGCCAATTTCAGAGTTGACAAAGCTTACATCGTCTTTGGATTAAATAATAACGGCCGATCTTTGTTGCAACTTTTGTCGTGAAATTGCACCTACTGTGCTTCATTTACGTTCAGTGTAGTTGTACATTCTGCTCACCAAGTTGACTTGGCCAGGAGATAGCGAATTAGGGACGCTGCGGTCTTCGAGTCAAGCTGCCACCTGCCCACCTGTTTACCACACACGGTAAAAGACTTTACACTCTCCCTTTTAATGCTAAACACTTTTAATAACTGTAATCATGATTGTAATTGAAAACTTTAAAATGCAATATTGTAATTGCACCAGTTTACAGCATGAGACGTGATGACTGATGAAAGTTAACCATTAGCTGTGAATTTCTTATACAACAGATTTTTAACTGGCATTTGAAGACGTTTTGTCACTGAATACAGAAAATGCAGAACTCAGGACGTTTAACGTAGCAAAATTAATGCAAACGTCAAAACATCACAATAAAATTGTTATCAAATAGACTATGTTAGGCACCAGGCAAAAGCAGCTAATTGCGAAATTGAAGAAATTCTACCATAAAAAAAAACCTAAAAATGAATGTGGCAAAACGGTCAGTAATGTCTCTTCATCTTTATTTAGATTATTATTTGGGAAACATTTTTAGTGATTGGACAAACCAATTCTACAGTTAGTCACATGAGCAACTTGTCTCATCACTCCAAATATAGGTGGTGTATCTGGTAACGAGTTGCCCTACAATTAACGCGTAGCTTACGCTAAGATACGGTTGTTGTTTTGGAGCATTGCCGAGTTTTTAATGGCGTAGTTTTAATGACTCGGATGTCTTTTTGAAAAACTAAGCGCTAAAATAGTTAATGACATCGAACATGTTTTTGCATTCTTCATAAACTAGAGTTAAAACTTAGCAATAGTATTAAATCGTTTGCGTGCTGTTTGGCCTAAAGGCTACCAGTGCGTAAGGCTAGAGAGGAGCTGTTAGAATGGCAACTATAGTTAAAACAAAAAATGAGAAAAAGCTATCCTCTCACAGGATTCGAGTTAAAATTTGAAACTTAAATCTATATCTACAGGGTTATTTTTACTCCCTATTTGTACCGGGGGGGGGGGCAATTTGCTCCCTTATATAAAAACCGTTTGGTAAATGATGGAAGTAAGATTTTTTGCTTGTTGAAGTTATTTTTTGTTAAATTTTCAAAATTAAGTTTTTTGAGGCTGTGACGTCACGAAAATGACGATGACGTCATTAAAACCAGTAAAACCTTATAAAAGCATGCAAATTTATCTAAGTGTTGCAAAATATTATTTTTAACTTGGACTTTTATTATTTCAAAGACATCTCTGATACAGTCACCGCAGATGATGACGTCACATGTATGATGACGTCATCTTTAATATACTGTGTTGATTATTAGTTGTAATTTTTTGTAACTGAGATATACTATAATTCACAAAAGTTTAGATTACTGCAGTATTATTTTCATTATATCATTCAGCAGCTGATAAAAATGAATATGTTTTATGCAAACGCAGTTTATTTCGAGAAACAGCAGAAAAAGCAATAGTTTTGAATTATGGCGTCACCAATGACGTAATGATGATGCAATGCATTTATTAGCAAATATAATATTTCATTCCAGCTAAAGATTATACCATCGATAATGAATATGCAGTAAAATGAATAGAATAAGCGCGCTGAAAAGCATGCATTGTGCTCAAAACTGTATGAAACTCCTTAGGTGCCTCTGACAAAGGCAAAAATGACGTCACTTGCGGTTATCCGGCTGACCCCAAAGTTTTTGAAAATAGGTGTTATAAAATTTGATTCTAAGTCAGGTTGCATCAAAGCAAAACTTGTTTTAGTTTAGGAGCTACATTTAAATAAATAAGGTGGGGGACATATTTACCCCCCGCCCGGTACTAATAGGGTTAAGCAAAAACAAAAACAAGATCATCACCGTATTTTGAGATGATTTTTGTAGCAGTTTTAGGTGATGGCTTAAAAAAAAATCTTCATCGTAATTTTTTTTGGTTTTTGCCTGACTTTCACGTGGTGACCAAACAAAACAAATGAAAATATTGATTTGGTTTCTTGCAAAATCTCTTTTGCTAGTTCATCTTGAAACCACTCACGGGCTGCGAAATCTACTTACGAGAGCCACAAAATCTACTTACGGCAGCTGTAAAATCTACTTACGGCAGCCCTGGGCTGGGGCGTCAAATATTTGCGACAAAGGCAGGCCGACATTCTTTTATAGCGGAGATATGTTACTCTTCGGCTAAAGGTTTAATGATTATAAATTACAATCATAGCCGTATAGAATACATAGGAGACACGATGCAGGGAGGGCAATATTGCAAAATTTGGAAACGTCGAGTCAAAAATTCGGGCAAAATAGAATATTTTTCGGGCATCATTTGAATGCTCAAAAACTAATATTCAAATAACCCAAAGCAGAATAACTGTCTTTCATCGAACTTGATTTTTGCTGATGGTAGCAAGAAGTTGTTCTTTGGAGTTAGAAAGACCTTCAACATTTGCAGATATTACTTTCTGCGCCGGTCTTGAAAAAGGCCTCCCCTTAATCGTCGGAATGTCGCTGATATCTGAAGTGGTGTTGGTCAGTGCTGTTTCGCATCTTCATAATGCTCAATGGAAGTAGTTATTGCGATTAGTTTACTTGGTTAGGCGGAACGGTGGTACCTAGTGAAGGTTTGCAATACACGAGCAGCAGTCTTTGTAGATTTAACAGCCGCCTATGATACAATTAACCATCGCCGTCTCCATAAGAAAATCTTACAAATGACAAAAGACTCCCTGCTAACCAAGTTTTTTGGTGCTTTGCTTAGAAATCGACGATTCTTCGTTGAATTTAACAATAAGAAAAGTCGTGTTTGATTGCAAAGAAATTGTTTACCACAAGGAAGTGTACTTGCTCCTCTTTTGATAACATCTACACAAATGATCAACCGCAAGACCTGCAGACCAAACGATTTATTTATGCTGTTGATTAATGCATCACTTGCCAAGATACTCGGTTTAACCATGTAGAAAAGACTTTAAGCAATGCACTCATCCAGCTGAAAGAGTACTATAAGATCAATAACCTGAGAGCCAATCCATCGAAAGTCCTGGTTTGTGCCTTTCATCTTAAAAATAGATATACTAACAAAAAGCTTAACATCATTAGGGATGGACCGCAGCTCCAGCATTGTGACAATTCAGTGTATCTAGTCTAGGTGTTATACTTGACTGCAGCTTGACATTTAAAAAGCTTGACATTTAAAGAACATTTAAAAACCAAAGCTAAAATGTCAATACGGAACAACATCTTAGAAAGCTCACAACATTAAAATGGGGTGCATCACGACATGTTTTGCGCTCTACTTGGCACTCTCTTTCTCAGCGGCCGAGTATGCTTGCCATATCTGGTAGCTTTTAGTCCATGCAAGTCACCTGGATCCAGTCTTAAATAAAAGTTGCTGTTTGATTACTGGCTGTCTCAAACCAACCAACACTAGCAATCTCCATTTACTTTCTGGTATTGCTCCCCCAGAGTTACGCAGAGAAGCTGCTAGCAAGCAAGAAAGCTTAAGACAAGTATGTGATCCCTGCCACATATTGTTCAATTACAAGCCCGCTCCACTAAGTTTAAAATCAAAAGAAAGTTTTCTACACTACGTTGATCCTCGAGAAGGAAAGATTACAATTTGGAGAGAGGAAGCAAGGGAAAGAAAGTTGGAAGAGTTGCCATCAAGCAATCATTTAAATATCAAACCCGATGAAAGTATTAAAACCCGATGAAAGGATCACAATTAGAGTAGAAAATGGGGCGCTGCCATAACCTTCTTTGTTCTGGCGTGGCTAGAACAAAAACAGAACTGAAAAAAAGGGCTTCACTGACCCACCCACAAGCGTAATCTGCAGGTGTGGAAAAAAGATGACACAATTCAACATCGATTAAGAAGCTCTCTACTTCACAAATTTTGCTCCATTGCTGATCTCTGCGAATTCAACGAGAGTGCAAGAACGATGCGTAAAACTGTGGCAAACATCCTAAAACCGGAACAATCGACTACATACATACATTAAAACTGATAGATTTACTTTCAATTTGGGCAACCGGAGTTTTTTGTTTTAAAAGGGCGGGCAGTGTTTTTGTTCTATTTCATATACCGGAAATTATTTCCTAAGTGCTATTGATTTTCTTCAGCATTTTGGTAAATTTAAAGATCATGCCCTAGATGATTTTTTAATCCACTGCACAGTTTTCGTCATCTAAATGAAACTGGTATAGACTAAATAGGTTTTGGATTCAGATAAGTACTGAATGTTGAATAAATACTGTAAGTCATTGCGATTTTAAAATGGCACGTCTAATCACTGATTGCCATAAAATTGAATATTTTTTATGAAAAATTTGGCCAGTCAAAAAATTTTCAGATACTGATAATGTGTTGGGTGGTAGGTTAGCAACGTAATACCGTATAGGGTTCATTCTCAAAAATGCACGCTCTTCATTTTTAACGGAGATATCGCATTCTTACATTAGTATTGAATTACGCGCTTCTGACTTTCGTGTCGATAGCTACGTCGGTAGCTGTTTCTGCGCTAAAACTAACGCAAATTATCTTTGATCGGACATGTAAATGACGCAGAAACCACCAAACGTATTCGCACAAAAAAAAACATATAGGCCTACTCGTACGGTAGCCTAGCAATCAGATTAACAAGTCATACCTCAACGTTACGATCTCAACTGGCACAACGATAGAACAATATTATCATAGTCAGCATGGTTATGCATTATCATCGTTTAGATGAGTGCTTCTTAAACTGGGATCTGCAGTCCACTTGGGTCTGCGAAACAATTTTCTGGGGCCGCGAAGCACATTCCAAAAAAATTTCAAAACGACGCTCCAAAAAGAAAAAAATGATGTGTAAAATAAGATCTTCAGGCAACTTATTTTCCAAAACAAACGTTACAGACTACATCTATGATAACACAATAAAGCATAGGTGAGCACAAGTCCGTTAATCGTTAGTCCGTTAATAACGAAGCTAACTTTTTCTTGAACTCGTTGATCCGTTAAAAAGTTTTTTCATGTTAACGGACTAAATTAACTTCCGTTAAGTTCTGTTAACGGACTATATTAACTTCCGTTAAGTTCTGTTAACTTCCGTTAAGGTTTTTATCGTTAATGTCTTGCACCATTCATTCATCGTACCGGTACAAACCAGTTTGCACTGGTAGCACTTGTTGCGTATCAGCACCAGTTTTGTAGAAGAAAGCGAGAAAGGAGGTCTTTTTTGTGCCAAATAATAAGCTGCCGCCTCAGAGGTCTATTACTTATCGCTGTTCGCAATTTCCAAAGATTTTCCGATCGCAGCTTCGTTAGTGCATTTGAACTTATTTTTATCTTGAAATTAGATTAGACTGCAAAATGTAACTTCCAAAACACAAAAAGACCACCACAGCAATAAATATTTCCTTACAATCAGCTCAACAGCGTCAATACGTGTTCTAGAAGCGAGTGAATAAAACGAAATGTAAATTACACGCAAAATGTTAACGAATTAACGGACTTTATTAACTTCCGTTAATTAAAGCTGAAAATAACGGATTAACGTTAACGGAGGTGTGAAGTTTGTTAACGGACTGGTGCTTAACGAAGCTAACGTTTTCCATTAACTTGCCCACCTATGTAATAAAGTATCTATGAGATCTGTGATGTCAGTTAAGCAATGGCTCTTTTTCGTGACGTCTGCAAGTAAAGGAGAATGTTTAATAACAAAAATGATTGTTTGTTTTGCAGATGGTTTAAAGCAAATACCTGGTGCGTGGCGGCACCACAGTTAGTTTCAGAGAAAGTTACTGTAATATGTGATTTCAGTCTAATAAATTGTTTATTCTCTTTGAATAATTTTGCAGAATTTATAAATTAGTAAATAATAGATCCTGAAGTATGTAGAGTAATGGTAATTCCAAATTGCAAAACAAAAACTTTGCTCCTTTTTCGCATCTCAGTTCTTTTCTTGATGAAAATGAACTTGAGGGCATCAGAGTTGGTCTTCGCAGAAAGTTACTGTAATGTTTGATTTCCGTCTAATAAATTGTTCATTCTCTTTGAATAAGTTTGAAGAATCTATAAATTAGTAAATAATAAATCCTAAAGTATGTGGAGCTATGGTAATTTCATATTGCAAAGCAAAAACTTTGCTCCTTTTCCGCATCTCAGTTCTTTTCTTGATGAAAATGAGCTTGACGTCAACAAAGGTGTTCTCGAGCTTATGAAAAGACACTTTTCCATTCTTGGTGAAGATATTCGGCAGTAGTAAGAAGATTTTCAAAAGTAATGTTGTTTTGTAAACAACTCTTTTGGAACGAGTGTTGGAGATCTGCATTCATAAGACAATATACTTCAAGAACAGTTTATTGGTTTGGTAAATGATGGAAATGCGAGAAGCTTATTTAGCGAAAAGCCTTGCAGTGACTTATGGATTGAAATGGCACAAACCTACTCTGAAATTTCGAAGATGCGTTGAAAGCACTAATTCCATTCCAATTAACATAATGAGAGTGAATCTGCACTTTGAGCGCTACTTGCCATCAAGCCAAAAGCTTCAAACCGGTTAGATATGATTCACGATATGAGGATTGCTTTGTCCAAAACGGAACCAACCATAGCTGAACTAATTGCAAAGAACGAATTACACCCTGGTGCATCAAAGAAAAATTTTTTTTAGTTTAGGAGCTATATCAAACTAACTTAGAGAAGGGCAAATTTGCCTCCCCCTCGGTATAAATAGGGTTAAATTTCTTTTAACGAACTCGAAATTGGACAGTTTTTTCGAGTTCAATTTTTACTTTTTCATTTTTTTCGGACGGTTTCTACATAATAGTGCATACAACAATACTGCTAAAATCTGTGATTCAAAACCAAAAGTACTTGGATTCTGGTTTACGTTTATCCGCCTGATCTATGGTGAAAAACATGTAATTTTGAGATTTTCTCGGGGCTGGTTTAGACTTCAAATTATATTTTGTGTGTGGGCCGGATTCAATCCTACAGCTTAAACTATAATTGGCCCGTTTATTACTTTACCCCGAAAATACCCAAGTTATATAAGTTAGTTATGATGTTGATGCGCCGGTCCAGTAAAGCACAAGCGCAATAAAGCCAAGTAGTAGCAAAAACAATATTACCGATAATAATGTCATCAAACGTAACTTGCTTACTTTATTGGATCATTGTTTTAAAAAACATGAAAATATACTGCCTTGGTAATGATAGTGCGATAGCGAAATTAGCAAGTGGAAAAAAATTATGTATAAGCATTGTTTCAGAATCACAAAATCAAAACGCCTCGTGTGTAATTTAATGACGTGTCTGACGGACTTCTTCACGTGTTAGCCTTTGGTCCTTATTTGCATATTTCATTTTTGTTGTAGCATTTGTAATTAAGATCACGTGCAAACCTTTTTTCTAGCTTTTGCAAGTTTCACGTGGACCTGGGCTCATTTCATTCATTCTTGATTTTTGCTGGAACAGTGCGCACTATTTTATTTTTTCTGAACGTTTTCTGGATTTAAGTTTGGACGTCAGTTGGGACAATCTTGGTAAAAATTTGCTCCATTTTTAAGTTGCCTGCTTTTATTTTCACACCATATTTGAATATATTTCTTTTATCAACGGATTGTGGTTGTGATCTTTCTTTGGATCAGGTAATTAGAAAATTGAAGTGAAGACCCGTTGGGCTCCCCACCGGGTTACCGTCATTATCCGCTTCAACTTGTTACGGTTTCGTAACAAGCATATTGAGTCAAAAGTATGAATTTGTGTTTCAAACATTTTCAAAAGGCGTTATCTAAATACTGTAAGTATAACCAAGATGAAACGTTGATCATAACGTTATGTTTGTTAATTTTCTTTGCATCAAATCTAATACAAATCGTAAAAAAGAAACTTTGGCCTGGCAAAAGATACAATCCGACCCACAACATTGAGTAAAAGCATAAATTCTTTGCCTGTTTGATTGATGATCTTTCTTAGTTGCAAAAAATTCCATTCGAATTTTCTGATTTTCTGAATGAAAGAATCAGCAGTTTTTTATAATAAAACGGACTGAGTTGTTGTGGTTGCCCTTGCGCGCCCAACTGATAACCGAAAGTAATACTGAAATTTCAATGAGTAACTCCAACTAGCTAAGCGCGCTTAGTTAGCTGAAACGCGTCGCTAAGCATGTGTGCTCATTCTCCCCTTTTATCATTGTTTAAGAACATCAGATCTTGACCAAAGTAGTGACTTAAATGGTTAATAAATCGCTTCACACTGAATAAAATCATTTCTAAGTTTCGTAATGAGAGCAAAATTTTTGAAGTTGTAGAATCAAGAAATACGTTTACTTTTTATACGTTTTGTATATTTTTGGTTTTAGACTATTAATTTTTATGCAACAAGCAACACAATAATTTCTAGAAACTCAGAGATTAAGACACCACTGTTTTCTCAAAATAATGCAACATGCAAGCAGGAAAAAACATGCGGATAAAAGAAACCGGAACTGAGTGAAAAAGCTACATATTTGTATCCGTTTTGTGTTCGTTTTCGTCATCTTTGTAGGAAACCCCAATACTGTGGGGAGCAGTGGAGGACTCGATCTCGGCATATCTCGTTGCACAATTTTGGCTAAAAATAAAACAGCATTGAAATATTTTTACGCAACATGCGATGCATTTAGATTTTATGAACTAATTTAGTGTTAATAGACTTTCGCAAAAAAATTTTTTTTAATGGTGATATATCATAATCTCTTTTGCAAGGTAAAAACTTGTGATGACATTACACAATGCGCTGAATCAGCTACATGAATAAGCTGAATCAGCTACAGAAACTGAATCAGCTACGGAAAAATACTGCAGGTGAAATTCAAACCCAGTTTCTTTTTCAGTCACAAGGAATTCGATTATACCTTTTTATTTGTTTCATGTAAGTTTTTGACGTGACTACAGTATACCAAAAAGCACCATCATCCAAACGAAATGCAAATTTTTGCCTAAATGCGAAAATTTGTATATTTAAATTTAACTTCAATTAAGGGTTTTCAGGACAAGAGCTCATGGGAGATTCTTTCACAAAATAAATAATGAACGCTCTTGTTCTGAACTCTCTTAACTGAATTTAATTTACGCTTACCAAGTCTGTAGCGGTTTGACCTCTCTTATTTTGGGGATCTCTTGACTATGACCCTTGTCTTACCTTTTCTCAAAATCAAAATTAAAATTTATATCTCGTAAGCACATAAGCCTGAACGTTTTGTAAAAATTTCAGCTGCTCTTATGTACTCAATAAGAAAAAAAAGTATCAATTTTTGACTTCCCTCGTATTTCCTTTGAAAATAAGTCTATCAATTCATTTGAGCAATGTACAAACTACAAAAGGCAGATAGTTGACGAAAATAGATTTTGCTCGTTCGTAAACGTACGTTTGGTCGTTCGCAGCTTGTTCGTTCGTACGCGTTTGTCTAGCCATACCGTCGTAGCTTTTTAAAGTACTGTTTATCTGTTTGCAAGTTTTCATCGAACTAGGCTACCACAATGGGTAGGCTACTCGGCCCCATTGAAAAATAAGCGTATATAGTGTTTTTTCTAAGGTCACAACGACAAATTACCTGTTGGAAAATCTCATCTAGAATCAGTGACCTTTCGGCCACTGATTTGACGTTCTACCCTCTCAGCTGTTTTTGCACAAGTTTATTAGTGAATAGTGGTCATAAACACAGCGAACAACTTCATACGTTTTATTCTTATTGCAATGTCCCACTGGCGATATTTTGTTTTCAATACGGTACTATTTTTAATCGTACATTTTTGCAACTGAAGCATCTTTTTAGATTATTGTAATCTTCTCGAACAATAGACTCAAATTATTTTGTTTTTCGTTGTTTTCGCAATTTTCAAGTAGGCCACAAACACTGTACATTTTCGACGTAATAAAGCTAAAATTTACTTCTCTTAAAAATTTAACATAAATTTTTCAGCAAAAGTAATAAAAACATCTCTGTACAATCGTTGAAATAATGCTCCTGACAAGCTGCTTTGCCATTAGGCTTGCTTGTTATTCGTTCAACAGTTAAGGCATAAAAATACAGGGTGTCCACGAAGTCTTTAGACAATTTAAATGAATTATTAATATTAATTGTCTAAGGACTTTGTGAACACCCTGTACAAACCAAGACTAATCAAATTTTTTTTTGCAAACTTGTAAATCTACTCCTCTTTTTAACTACCTTGAATTAACACCAGTTCGTGACATTGCTAACGTTTGCCAAACAACTGATTTAAAAATGCCATGCATCTGTACGAACTTACCAAACTTTTTTATAAAGCGACAAAACTTTTTTCTATTTTTTTGTTTTTTCTTATTAGTTTTATCATCAAGCTTGTGAAAAGCTGCAATTATTTGTTTGGTTTTGAAATTTTCAAAACCATTTTTCAGAAAAAAAAAAATCCACGATTAATTTTTACTAATGTACTTTTGTAAAGGCACGATTGTTTTTGAGACAGTAACACTTGGAAATATAACAAAAAGCAAGCGAAAGTAGAGATTATTGCCGGTTACTTGCCGAACCTTGCTGCAAGTAAATTATCTGCAGTGGGAGAGAGGAACACTAGCATTGTTTTTTGTGGAGCAAATACAGTACATTTATCCTTCTGTCACGGGACAGCGTCAGATGATTCAAAGTATATTAACTAATTTTCGAATATCTGCTACTTACCTCTGTGCTTTTTCGTTGTACATAATCCATAAAAGATATCCAACTGCAAAAGCAGCAACGGCAATTATTCCACTCAGCATGACAAGGTAGGGAACTGAATCTGCAAAATAGCAAATTTGTTGGAGATTACAGTATTGCAGTTTAACTCAACGTTTTTGCAGCAAAGCAGGGTAATTGTGATAATTACTATTTTCAGAAGTGCAGTTTAGCTGTTTAGTCAAGCGGTAACGCATTTGTCGCTAGAGCGAAGGTTTAAAGTTCGAGTCTAAGATAGGCCAATTCAAACACATTGTTGTCAACGGCTTGTCACCGCTGCAAAATTTCTTCGAAATTAGTTGTGTTGCCTGCTCGCAAAATGATGTGGAGATGGGCTCTGCCAGCATGTTTCTCGTCTCGGCGTAATACCGTAAGTCAGATGTGGATTCCTCGAGGACGTCTTTTCTGATTTGCAATACCGGTACACTGAGGCGCTAAAAGCGGCAACTTCTGCAGTAAAGATATCCAAGGAGAAGTCATTGAAAGAGTTTGGTCTTCGGTTGGATTCCAACTATTTTTCGGCAAGTATTTTGGCAGGCCGTCCGCCGTTTACGTGGCAAAAGATCGAATGTCACTGACTCCATTAAGGATTCTGGTAACATTCTAAAGGATGAGAATGAAATCATTTCACGATGGAGGTAATACTTTGAAGATTCTTTGAATTCTGGTAACATTCTAAAGGATGAGAATGAAATCATTTCACGATGGAGGTAATACTTTGAAGATTGTTTGAATCCTTAAAAGGCATCGAATTGTGACACACACGAAGTGACATATTTAGGGGAAGAGGAAGTTTTCACTGCAGCAGAAGTAACAACGGAAATTAAAGGGATAAGATCTGAAAAAGCTGCTGGTGAAGATGAAATCAGATCCGAGATGTTGAAAGCGCTGACTGGAGAAGGAATTCTCTGGTTAACACGTGTGTGTCAAGTTGCGTGGAAGTTTGGCAAGACTCCCAGAGATTGGCAAACAGGTGTGACTATTCCGTTATTCCAGGAAGGAGATCGCAAGCAATGTACAAACTACCGAGGGATATCACTTCTCAGTTTGCCAGGGAAAGTAAATATCAAATGCCTTGAATAGAAATGCCGAGAAATAGTGGAATCAAAACTGGAAGACGGTCAGTGCGGTTTTCGTCCGGGTCGCAGCACCACGGACCAAATCTTCACTCTGAAGCAAATCTACGAGAAACAAAAACAAAACATATGAGTCTTGAAAAAGCATATGACCGAGTTCTTCGAGGACTCCCGCAAAACTTTCCTCGAGATAAGGTTTGGAAAATTTTGCGGGAGTATGGCGTTGATAGTCAGTTGCTATGTGCCTTTAAGTCATTTTACTGGCGACCGGACGTTTGCGTTCGGGTTAAAGGCAAGCAACCAAAGCTGATCTATGTGGGCGTTGGACTCGGAGTGTTTTGTTTCAGAGTGTAAGGGTGTGTTTTGTCACCTATCCTTTTTATTGGTTACACAAACTGAATCGATAAATGCAACCAAGCTGATGAGTGTGCCACGATTCGAGATTGCAAAACCAGTTGTCTGCTATTCGGTGATGATTTGGTTCTGCTTTCTTCCACAGAATCTGACATCCAGCGCGCATTGAATGGCTTAGCAGATCCATGCAACACCGCCCTAAAGGGGGTGAAGCATCCAGCTGGGATTATGGGCAAAATTAAAGAAACATCTAAAACACTTCTTCGCTAAATTTCAGCTTTCTACAATTTATCGTTTTTGAGATATTTCATTTCAACGTTGGGATATCTCCCCGACAGTGTTGCCAGTTGAAATCCAAGTTTCTAAGGATTGGGATATACTATCTAAATTTTAGAAGTATTTCTGTTGTAACTCTAATTCATGCATAAGTCTGGTATTCAGGAGCTTTCAAACCAATGTGAAAGATTGCAATGAACATTATTTTAAGAAGAATAAAATTTTAACTGTTAACACTGTTGGGGAGATCTCTTTATTTTGAAATTAAATATCTCAGAAACGCTAAGACGTAAACTGGCGAAACTTACTGAAGATATGTTTTAGTTTATTCTTTGTTTTTAGCACATAATCCCAGCTGGATGCTTTACCCCCTTTAATGAAAATAAGCACAGCCAAAACTGAAGTACGTCATCTTTCAAGAAGCCCTAATCAATGCGTATTACAAGTGAATGGAGCGACACTGAAGCACGTAGAGAAGTTTAATTATCTTGGGGTTGCATTTACAAGTGACGAAAGGTAAGACGAAAAACTGGGTAGCCGAATAGGCAGGGCCAGTGCAGTAATACGAGCTTTGCACTATTCGGTTGTCATGAAACGAGAATTGTCGAAAAAGTCAAAGCTCTCAGTTTTCAAAGCAGTTTTTGTCCCCATTTTCTTTTATGGTTATGAATCTTGTGTAATGACCGAAAGAGTGCGATCACAAGTGCAAGCGTCCGAAATGAAGTTTTTACGAAGAATCGAAGAAGTTACACTGTTTAACAAGGTGCGTTGAAAATCAAAATTCTCTTTAAATCGAGCCGTTACTTCTCCAAATTGAAAGATCTCAGCTTAGATGGTTTGGCTATGTAAGCAGAATGCCTCAGGAAAGACTCCCCAAACAAGCTTTACTTGCCAAAGCAAATGGGAGAAAACCAGTTGGACGACCAAGAACTAGATGTACCAATTACATTGAGGATTTTGGATGGAATCGCTTGGGACCTCACTCAAGCAAAATGATGGATGTAATTGAAGACCGTGAGGCGTGGCGGCGTAATTTCGAGCTGTTGTCCCCACAACCCTTGCGGAAAAGCGGGCAATGAAGAAAGAAGAAATATTGTTGTTTTAATGAGCCATAAACAATTTTGGCAACTTCGAATTGAAGCGTTTAGAACTAAAAATGGCCAAGTTACAAAATAACAGTTTTGAGTTAGAACCATTTAAAGTTTTTAAGTGAGGATTTAAATAATGCGGAATTACATTTTTTAGGTTTTGACTGATTTCTATTATTGGTATTGGTTGCTGAAGAGATATTACCAACAATAATTATTTGATCAACTTTTATAAAAAAAATTTAATTAACAAATAAACTTTTGGACTTAGTCATTTTTGTCCCAAATTGTGAACTTTTCATTTTTAGCACAAAAATCAATTACTTGGGGTACAAAGTGATGGCGCCCTTTTCCGAGATTTCCCAAGCAACATTTTTTTTTTATTTAAATGCTTGCCAGCATCATTTCTAAAATTAGAAAAGTGTGAGGAAAAGGGTGCAGGGCCGGATTTAATGTGGAGTATCCCGAGATCCAGATTTTGTTGAAGGTCCCGACGACCCACCTAAAAAGTTTCTTGTATCTTGGAGATTGCTTTTTGTGGTACCCCGAAGTTATGGGGGCCCTGAAACCCCTTGTTCCCTTTTTATCTGGCCCTGCTAGGAAGGTAGAACAATTTTATCACTACTTGGAACGACTGACGCCAGCGTCGCGTGTTTCTTTGTTTTTACTTGGTCATTTTCAAACCAACGAGTACAAAGTTGCGGACTTTTGCTTATAACTCAAGAACGGTTTGTTTCAGCTGCATGAAATTTTAACAGCAGTTTTAGATCAGTGAGTTGTATCTTCGTACTAAATTTCAAGGCAATATGTCGCGTGACTTTGGTTTTAGGACCCGAAAACTGCCCCAAAAGTTTGGCGTAAAAATAGGTCTCATTTAAAAACGGTTTAAGTACAGCAAAAATATTTTACGTGGTTCTATGTCTTAAAAGACCCTTTCACCCCTACCCACCCAATTTTGGCTGCGATGAGGTTTATTCTTTTGTTCTTATTTTTTTTTCCCTTTTTTTTCTTTTGTTTTTTTCCTAAATCTTGTACGCTCGTGTCCTAAATCAGAAAACATCAAATTCCAAATTTTGTGTAAAGTTGTTGAGCTGCAAACGCAATTTTGTTTCCCGAATTTTTTCGGGGCTGCTCCTTCAGAAACCCCCAAAATATGTCCCCAAAAGTTAATTTAAGGTGACAGTTTTTTTGATATCAGTAGATATTTAACAGACAAACATTTTGACATAGTTTGGAGTACCACCCCCCTCCTCAAAACCCCCCCAAATGGGCACCCTCAAAACCAATTTTTTGAACGGCTTAACTTGGAGAGCCAGTTTTTTTTATGATATCAGTAGATTTTTAACAGACAAATATTTTGACATTATTTTGGGGGTATCACCCACCTAGGACCTCCCAAATGGATCCCAAAGAAATCAGTTTTTTGTATGGCTTAAACTATGGCGCTAGTTTTTTTTTTAATATCATTCAACATTTTAGAGACAAATATTTTGACACAATATTGGGTTGCCACCCTTGAAAGGAACCCCTCTTTAAATCCGCCCCCAAAAATCACGTTTTAAAAAATTTAAGCTAGGGTGCTAGTATTGTTTTGAAATCACTAAATTTTTAAAAGAAAAATATTTGGCAAAGTTTCTGGGTACCATCTCTCTGGAAACTTCCCAAATGGACCTCCCCTCAAAGCCAATTTTTTGAACGGCTTTAGCTAGGGCGATAGTTTTTTGAAATCAGTAATTTTTTGCGTCGGTCGTTCAAAAGGGTTGCTCCTCAGCAAGATCCCATCTAGTTTTTTTTTAACTTCTAATTCTAAACCAAATGGCAATTTCAATCAATTCATAAATTCTCTTTCAGCTTTAACTACGTGGTTATAGCTAAAAAAGCAGTTTTGTTTTAAATATGGGAAGCTTTTCTGTTCCATCAAGTACTGCAAACATAGGCGTAGCCAGGGGGGGCAGGGATCCCCCCCCCCAATTAAAATACCACTAACGACAAAAAATTATAACAACATAGCCTAGCAATGTTTAGTTGCAGTTTTTTTCAGTAATTCCGCTCATAACAATAATTAACAATAATATTACTGACAACAAGGGAGTGCCGTAGCCCCTAACTAACAACCAGGGGGTCCTTACTAACAACTAGGTTCCCGGGCAAGGGGCCCCTTAATCCAAATTTTTAACAATTTTATATGCAAAACCTATAAGAAATCTAAGAGTTTTGAACTAAAAGTTGACACCCCAGGCCCTCGTTTAACGTTATTATGAACTTAATGCTATAACACAGGCCGTAATGCAAACTCCCAATTGAAATACTACCAATAATAAATGTAATGAGATCATATCCAGTATGTTGTCCCTGCCCGGAATTTCAGTTTCTTTAATTTAGGATTTAGGCGTACAAAAGTAAGCAATAATACTGAGGACCGCATGTCCACGTCATAATAATGTCATGCAATTCCTGGACGTTTCAAAAATCTGTCAAGTGACTTGACTCGAGTCCTCCACGTTTTGGAAAAAAAGTTATTTTAATTTTGCGTTAAATGCTTTTTTTTTGTGAAAGAACTTATTAGGGGAGCGATCTTGTCTCAAAATCATTGGCGTAGCCAGGGGGTGGCCGAGGTAACCCGGGCTCCCTTAATCAAATTGCTACCAATGACAAAAATTTGTCAAAAAAGCCTTGTTTCTTCAGTTTCAGTTTCTTTTAGCATCTTTGCGTACATCAGTACTCGCGTACAACAGTAATTAACAATAAATAATATTGACGACCCTGGGGCCTGGCGCACCCCTTTAATTCAATTTTTCCAACCAATTTAAACGTGAACAATTTAACCACGGTTTTTTTTTAAAGTTGCTACCTCAGGCCCTCATCTTAACTTTTTATGAACGTAATGCAATAACCAAGGCCGGATTTGCCATATGGCTCAGTGCCATGGCCCCGCCCTCAGATACTAGGACTTTTTTTGGTCTTCATTTATATTTGGCAGGAAGATGTTGCAAAAATCCCCTAAGTGCCATGGGCCCTGCGCAAAGTAAATCCGGTCTGGGAATAACATGCTTAGTAAGAGTAAACCATCTATTGTACCATTTTTCAATAACGGTTCACCTTCACCTCGCCAGTTTTTACGCGCAAAATACTTTAAAAAAAATAGCTAGGGAAAATGCTCATTCAACAAATTACTAAATTTCAATTGAAGAAGCCTGGGCCCTTTGGCCGTACATGTACTCCTATAACTGGTAAACTTCATGACTAAACAAAAATCTCTAAGGAAAATCTTCGAGAGGATTATTATTTACTGCTAAAGTATTGCAGGAGGCAAAGAGCCTTGCTTCCCCCTGTAGACCAAATCACTTACAATTAAAATTTTACACCATACTGCAAGATTCTAAACGTGTTTTGGGATTTAATTGCAAAAGGAGAATTGAACAACTAAATTTTTTCAATTGGCTTTGAAATGTTAAAAATCTAGTTCTTTGAAATGGCTCTGAACTCGTGCGAAATGTGATCCAATGGGATTTAAATAGCTTTTTTCCAAAAACTTACAAAAATCGCCCAGCGACTGGGGGCTTTGCCCCCAACCCCCATAGCCACCGATGGCTGGGGGCTCCGCCCCCAGACCCCCGTCTGTGATACGTTTGAGTACACTAGCTTATTCAACACGTCTCCTAAGCTAGACATTTACACTTTTTAACTTATTAGTTTTCGCCCTCTCCCTTTACCAAAATTCTGGTAAAGTGCCATCAGGCTACGGCTTCAGATCTTCCATTCTGCGATATCTTTGCCCCACAAAAAGTTCCTTTTTCAAAAATTTCTGATGGCGTCATTGCATGTGATTTGTGGTTTGGGCCCCCTCCCAATCAAAAATCCTGGCTACGCCTATGATTGCAAATTCTACATTTTCAAAAAATGGTGTAGTACTGATACTTAAAATAATTTGCTATTACCTATGCTGCCCCAATTGTTTATGTAACTAAGAATAGGGAACCTGAAAAACTTTTGTTTTGAATAGAATACTTTAAGACCAAAGCAGTTTGGTACGAACCGTACCGTAGGCTTTAGGCCTACACATCCCTGCTATAATTAGAAAAACTAATCAGTTAGACATCGTCACATGTTTGTAATAAAATTTAACAAACTATACTCAACTACATCTTGCCCCCAAACCTGTAAATCATTAGCCCACTTGCGCATTTGTTAACAATCGCATCTTCCTAACTTGTGTTTGATTTTTTGATGACTAAGCACAAACTGCAGCTGAGTCACATGATTGGGCAATTTTGATTGGCTGATTTGGACTTGGTCATTTTTTCTCCAAAAAAAGTGGACTTGAGTGTTTCCAGCCCCAATAATATTGCTCTCTGAGAAATGCATCTTCTGGTAAATGGACTTAGACAGTTCTTTGCCAAAAAATACGTAGCACAGGTTGTGAAGAATTCAAAGCAAAATACATTGAGGGTGAAATCTCAAATTTGATAAAATGTTACTTAGTCATTTTTAGTTCCAAACTCTTATTTGAGCAAGCCATCAATTTGCAGAATTTTCAATTGTGAATAATATGGGTTACTGAACCCCGAAAATCAGCACCAACAACGGCTCTTATCGCTTGACTTTGTAAGAATTTTAATTTCTCTGAATAAGTTGGATGCGTGGTTCCTCATATAAGGATACCATACAATACTAGTAGATGTACTAATGCTTAGTAGATTTGTAACATAACAGTTTGAGGAAGAGTTTGGTTTGTTTCCAAAACAGAACCGCAAATGAGTGTCGATAATCAATCCCTGCCCTGTATGTTTTCAACGCTTAGCTTGTTAATTGACAATACCTATTCTGTTGAGGTCTTTTGCGCT
The DNA here is from genome assembly GCA_963965965.1 of Trididemnum nubilum. Taxonomy (NCBI): domain Eukaryota; kingdom Metazoa; phylum Chordata; class Ascidiacea; order Aplousobranchia; family Didemnidae; genus Trididemnum; species Trididemnum nubilum. The sequence continues at coordinate 13,355,429 of OZ014480.1, forward strand.
TGATTAGCCATTATTTATCGTTCTTTGATTCGAAAATATAACAAGTTTTAGGCAAAGTCGTGGCCACTTAGTATCAGCGGATGGCTATTGTATATAAATTCGTGCTGTAAAATGTGAACTCATTCTACTGATGATGCTTTAAACAGGGACAGAACGATGTTTAAACATGGTGTGAATTTCGTTAAAAAGTAAATAACTCAAAACTCCGGAATTTTCTAAGGTTTGCGCAAAAAAAATATTTCTCTCCGTTTCATCGTTACTGAGTGACATCATTTCAAACATCACTGATCCATTCTACAAAAAAAATTAACGTCACTAACTTCCGTGTTACAGGTGTTATTGCACGCGTTCTTCAGTTCAGGTTTAGAGCTCCGCTGGTGTAAGCTAGGCTTGAAAATAAGGCTGGTAACAAATCAAACTAAAGACAAAGTATAAAAGGTTGTTTTATATTGCCTATACTGGGCCTGGTTTGCCTATACAGAATCACTAATTGGCTATACAGAGTCACTAAAAAAAGATGACTATAGAAATGTTTACATTAATCTGCAGAAATTTTGCTTTTAAGCTATCCTATAGTTATTACGTATTATATTCATTTTAATTAAATTATTTTTTTACAGTTCCGGCAACTTCCCAAGCTGCCATCGTCGCGCTTCATCAAAAACCAGGTCCGTCACCTGAACGGTCGTCACAGTGCAACATTGCGCAGGAATTTGTTCGGAATTTTTAGCTGGCAATTTCTACATCCGTAGTTTTTCTTGCGTTAATCTTACTGTCTGTATCTTTGCATTATTTTGTTTTACTTTTTAATTGTATAATTTATAAGGAAAGGAATATTCTCTAGTTAGAAAATATTGGTGTTCCATTAAACCACTAAAACTACGTGCCAATGTTGGGCCCAAGCAAGCAATAGCTGGTTAGTGTGAAATGCAGTTCCACACTCTAGGTCTGATGCTAGTATTAACTGCAGGCTAGCTACACTTTCTGGGCGTGTTACGTACCGGTAGCCTACCGCTTATTCAGTGCTTAACTTGTAGGGGGGATGCGTCCTCCCAATGAGAGTTAACAAGATTTAGCATTCCCATATGAAAATTCAGCGTTCCTCTACAAAAAGAAAGCGCCCTGGCCGTTTAGACAAAAAAATGGCTAATAAAATGTTAATTTCTGGCCGAATATTTCATCAAAGCGCGGTGAAGATCTTTTTTTTTTGGGGGGTCTTCACCTAAATTTGGGGCAAGCTTTTCACCAAAGTGCTGCCGCATTCCGAATGTGTCCGGTCACGACTACGAAAGCGTTTTTCCATGCAATAGTTTACAGTTTAAATGTTGCTTGCATCCAACATAGACATAACCGGCAAAATATTTTTTTGTATGATTGTAATAATAAGTCAATTAAGATGTTTTTTGACGTTTGCTGGCCAGAGTTTAATATTTTAATCGTTTTGCGTGCTTCTGGCCTTGTGAAATGTGAAATGCAGGTATTAGGCTTCCGAGCTGGTAGCCTTTAGGCCAGAAGCACGCAAAACGATTAAAATATTTTTTTATTATGCCGCAACTTACGTAAATCACAATGGCCACAATTATCTATTGCTACAATATAGAATGATCAATTTTATGGCTAAGCTTAACCTGCTTGGTTTTGCTTTGAAGAAAAATAACGGAGTGATTTTGATTTTTGCCCAACCACTAAACCGATAATTTTAATCAAAACCAAACCCATTTCCAAAAAATAAACTAATTTGTGAATGTATGCTGCTATGACATTGCATTAACAGCCAAAAACTTAACAACTAATTTTTTTTTTCGCTTGGGTTCTGAGTCACTTTAAGTAAAAGCAAAACGAGTCTAACATTTTGCTACGCTTAGTTTTATTCTGGCAATCGTTTTTGCAGAGGTGTAGTCGAGGACATAAGGCTCGAGACCAAGGCCAAGGACAGCCTTTTCGAGGGCAGACCCTCTCGAGGCCAAGGACAGGAATGCTCGAGGCAAAGGCCAAGTACCAAGGACACAGCCGCAAGTGCTCTCCAAAAAAAAAGGTCTTCAAAAAAAGTTTTTCATGCAATCTCCAATGTATAGGCGTAACCAGAATTTTTGATTGGGGAGGCTTAAACCGCAAATCACATGCAATGACGTCATCAAAAATTTGCCTGTTGGCACTTAACCAGGATTTTGCAAAGGGAGAGGGCTTAAACTAATATAGTTGAAAAGTACAAATACGTAATTTTAGATACGTTTTGAGAAAGCCAGTGTAACTCAAACGTATCACAGACGGGGGGTCTGGGGGCGAAGCCCCCAGCTGTTGGGCAATTTTTTGTAATTTTTTGGAAAAAAAGCTGTTTTGATGCCATTGAATCACATTTCACACATGTTTAGAGTCATTTGAAAGTACTAGATTTTCGAAATTTGAAAGCCAATCAAAAAAATTAAATTGTTTAATCCTTCTTCAAGTGCAAAAACAGCAAAGCATGCAGAACAAACCAATCACACAAATAAGTCCAAAACACGTTTAGCATCTTGCATTTTGGTGTTAAAGTTTAATTGCATGTGGTTTGGTCCAGATAGGGGAAAGTAAGGTGCATTGTCTAACTAAACTTACTTATAACCATGTTATTGCCGGGCTGGATTTACATCGCGCTGGGCCACTGGCACTTCGGAGATTTTTGCAACATCTTTCTGCCAAATTTAGGTGAAGACCACAAAAAGTCTTAAGATTTGAGCGCCGGGCCCTTAGCTGGTACTGCGCCATATTGAGGTAAATCCGGCCTTGGTTAATGCATTACGTTCATAAAAAGGCTAGATGTGAGCCTGAGATAGCAACGTTTAGAACAAAAACTATCTATTTATTCCAGGTTCTTTCTTCTTTCTTTCTTCTTCTTTCTTCATTGCCCGCTTTTCTGTGAGGATTGCGGGGGCAGTAGCTCAAGATTGAGCCGCCACACCTCACGGTCTTCCATCACCTCCATCATTTCGCTTGGGCGAAGTCCCAAGCGATTCCATCCAAAATCCTCAATGTAATCGGTCCATCTAGTTCTAGATCGTCCAACTGGTCTTCTCCCATTTGCTTTGGCAAGTAAAGCTTGTTTGGGGAGTCTTTCCTGAGGCATTCTGCTTACATGGCCAAACCATCTAAGCTGAGATCTTTCAATTCGGAGAAATAACGGCTCGATGTTAAGAGATTTTCGAATCTCAGAGCTACGCACCTTGTTAAACAGTGTAACTTCTTCGATTCTTCGTAAAATCCTCGTTTCGGACGTTGGCACTTGTGATCGCATTCTTTCGGTCATTACCCAAGATTCATGACCATAAGTGAGAATGGGGATAAAAACTGTTTTGAAAACTGAGAGTTTTGCCTTTTCCGAAAATTCTCGTTTCATGACAACCGAGTAGTGCAAAGCTCGCACTACTGCACTAGCCTTGCCTATTTGGGTATCCAGTTCTTCGCCTTGCCTTCCGTCACTCGTAAATGCAACCCCAAGATACTTGAACTTCTCTGTTTGCTTCAGTGTCGCTCCATTCACTAGTAATACGCATTGATCAGGGTTTCTTGAAAGATGAATTACCTCAATTTTAGTCGTGCTTATTTTCATTCCGGCGGTGTTGCATGCATCTGCAAAGCTATTTAATGCGCGCTGGATGCCAGAATCTGTGAAAGAAAGCAGAACCAAATCATCAGCGAATAGCAGACAACTAATTTTGCAATCTCGAATCGTGGCACACGCATCAGCTTGGCTGCATTTATCGATCCAATTCATGTAAACAATGAAAAGGAGAGGCGACAAAACGCACCCTTGCGGAGTCCTACGCCCACATGGAACGGCTTTGATTGCTTGCCATTTACCCGAACACAAACGTCCGGTCTGCAGTAGAAGGACTTAATAGCGCGTAACAATTGACTATTAACGCCAAACTCCTGCAAAACCTTCCAAAGTTTATCTCGAGGAACTCGGTCATATGCCTTTTCAAGATCGACAAAGCATGCAAAGAGATCTTTGCCATACTCCCAAGATTTCTCGAAGATTTGCTTCAGAGTGAAGATTTGGTCCGTGGTGCTGCGACCCGGACGAAAACCGCACTGACCATCTTCCAGTTTTGATTCCACTATTTCTCGGCATTTTCTTTCAAGGTATTTGGCATATACTTTCCCTAGCAAACTGAGAAGTGATATCCCTCTGTAGTTTGTACATTGCTTGCGATCTCCTTCCTGGAATATCGGAATAATCACACCTGTTTGCCAATCTCTGGGAGTTTTGCCTAACTTCCACGCAACTTGACACACACATGTTAACCAGAGAATTCCTTCTCCAGTCAGCGCTTTCAACATCTCGGATCTGATTTCATCTTCACCAGCAGCTTTTTCAGATCTTATCCCTTTAATTTCCGTTGTTACTTCTGCTGCAGTGAAAAGCTGGATGTGTCACTTCGTGTGTGTCACAATTTGATGCCTTTTCAGGATTCAAAAGATCTTCAAAGTATTCTCTCCATCGTGAAAGGATATCATTCTCATCCGTTAGAATATTACCGTCAGAATCCTTGATGGAGTACGTTATACTCGATCTTTTGCCACGTAAACGGCGGATGGTCTGCCAAAATACTTTGTTTGCCGAAAAATAGTTGGAATCCAACCGAAGACCAAACTCTTCCCATGACTTCGCCTTGGATTTCTTTTCTGCCGAAGTTGACGCTTTTCGCGCCTCAGTGTACCGGTATTGCAAATCAGATGACGATCTGTCCAGTAGCCAGGCCTCTTGAATGCATCTTTCTTAGCTCGAATAGTTTCTTTAACCTCTTGGTTCCGCCAAGGTGTTCTTTTCTCACTATCGCCCGCCACTCTAAGCCGTTTTTGCCCACAACTTTCAGCAGCAGATGAAATGATTGCTGATCTGAACAGTAGCCATTCCTTCTCGATGTCCTCGGATACATCAGGAAGTTGTCTAAACTTAGATGATATACTGGATGCAAACTGTTTTTTTACTTCTTTGTCCTCCAAAGCCTCCCATTTGATCTAGTAGGTCACAGACGACCTGTTGGATCTCTTGTTTGGCCAAGTTTTCGAAAGTCGTAAGGAACATACTACCAGATGGTGATTAGTTGATAATTCAGCACCTCGCTTCATTCGAACGTCCAGCACATCAGAAAACAAATCTGACGAAACTATGCAAAAATCTATCAAAGATTTTTGATCCATACTAGGTCGATACCATGTATACTTGTGAATCTCTCTGTGCTGGAAAAAGGTATTCATGATGCGGAGTCCGTTGCTACAACAGAGCTGCAATAAAAACCTTCCGTTCTCATTCAGTTCAGTGACTCCATGTTTTCCGATCACACCCTTCCACGTATCTGTGTCTGTTCCAACATGTGCGTTAAAATCTCCCATAAGGACTGTAGATTCAGTGGCCTGATACACGTAGAAGAGCATCATTTACTTCATCCACAAAAGCCTGGTATTCACTCGTGGCATTGGGGGCATATACCTGCAATAGGCACAATGACCGATCCAATACCTTGAGCTTCAACATACAGACCCGTGATCCCTAAGGAATCCAATCTGACACATAGTCTGACAAACGGTGACTTGTGAGAATCCCCACACCCGCTTGTGCAGACATACTAGGATCAGCACCAGAATAGAAGAGTTTCCATCCGCCATCCAGATCCACAGTTCCAGAGCCACGTCGTTTGGTTGAAGAAACTCCGATAATATCGAGATGATACCGCTTTGCTTCCTCAACCAATTCTAGCTCTTTTCCTGTGAGGGTGAGGATATTCCAATTGCCCAACAGCAGTTGGTGATGGTTGACCCGTGAGCGTGCGACATTATCTCGAGTACGATTACTCTGCGCTGCCTCCATTTACCTCTCCAAACGTGTAGCGGGCACAGTTTAAGTTTTCCAACTATTTTGATTTGAACTATACTTATATTTAGTGACTATGATTAATTATTGCTGTTCACAATTTCCAAAGATTTTCCGATTGCAGCTTCGTTGTGCATTTGAACTTGTTTTTATCTTGAAATTAGATCAGACTGCAAAATGTAACTTCCAAAACACAAAAAGACCACCATAGCAAGAAATATTTCCTTACAATCAGCTCAACAGCGTCAATACGTGTTCTAGAAGCGAGTGAATAAAACGAAATGTAAATTACACGCAAAATGTTTACGGATTAACGGACTTTATTAACTTCCGTTAATTAAAGCTAAAAATAACGGATTAACGTTAACGGAGGTGTGAAGTTTGTTAACGGACTAGCGGTTAACGAAGCTAACGTTTTGCATTAACTTGCCCACCTATGCTATCTACAATGCCATACTACGTCTACTATGACATACTAAGCAGCAATGCCTACTGTGCCATATAAAGCCAACTATGCGACAATGCCTACGGTGACATACTATGCCTACTAGGGTGGCATAATCAGCCTACTTTATGTCATACTAGGCCTAAAATGCCATACTAGGCCTCCTATGACATACTACGCCTACTGTGGTATACTATGCCTAATGTGCCATAAAGCTACTACTGAATATGCCATACTATTCTCGTATGCTATACTATGTCTACAATGCCATATTACGTCTACTATGACATACTAAGCAGCAATGCCAACTGTGCCATAAGCCAACCATATGCCATACTATGCCTACAAAGCTCCAGTGCTCACTGTGGCATACTATGCTTGCTGTGCCATAATCAGCATACTATGTCTATTGTGCCATAATTAGCCTACAATATGGCATACTATACCTATTGTGCCATAATAAGCCTACTATATGCCTATTTGCCATAATAAGGCCACAATGTCATACTAGCCTGTAGCGCACACGTGGCTTATTATCCTTACTAATACTATGCCCACTGTTCTGTCGAAATTTAAAATAAAGACCAGACGCGGGCCGAATGAAAAATCATCGCGGACCGCACATGGCATGCGGCCTGGATTTTGTACGTTCCTGCTTCAGGGCGTTCAGTTAGCCAGGTCCGCAAATTGCCAAATAAAGCTTCGCGGTAACAGACACTTTGAAAAAATACAACCAGTATTATAACCAGAAGAAGGGTCTTGTTAACAAAATGCTACCTACATAAACATACCACGTTTGCATCGGTCGTTTGCCCAAAAGATATTGACGTCAAAGTTGTTTAAAAAGTTATTTCTGATACATTATGGAGAGGCCTGTCTTATGTCAAAAAAATTTACCATCACACAGCAAAAATTTTGACCGAAAACAATAATCGAATTTGATTGTTTGTCGCAAAATTTTTGACAAACCTATTTTTGGGTAACATATATCTAAAAATAATAAAGTAACTCTTCATAATATCTGAACAGTAACTGCGAAATACACGGATTTCTTTCATCACTGAGTTTCCTGTGACATGATTTTCCAGAGTTAAATTTTGCTTATTGGTTTCTCTCACACTTTTTTGACTGTGGAATTTACTAAAGCATTAGGGTTATTTTTTTCTTCTACTTTTTTCTAACCTGGTATTTCGTGCAGAGTTTCCTCCTTAAGTTTATTCATGTTTTTAATCTTCAATATTGTTGTTCACTACAGGTGTAAACGAAAAACGCTAAAAAGAAACTGAAGAAACAATAGGCTCTTTTGTCATTGGTGAAATTTCAATTGGGGGGAGGGAGAGGCCCACTTGGCTAAGCCTATGCTTCAATTGCGGAAAACAAAAAGGTATTTGCAAATTTTTTGCGAGATTTCTGGCGTTTTTCAACAAAATTTCAACGGTTCAAAAAATAGTGCTGTCCTCAAGCCGAGGACAGGGCAATTTTCGAGGACCTAAGGCTTCGAGGCTACGGCCAAGGACTTCAAAATGTGCCCTCTGCGTTTTTGTTCTTTGTTTGTTTTAGTTTATTTAGTATTCCAACTGAGCGCGCCACTTCACCCTCCATTATTTTAAGTTGCTCATGAAAGTTAAGTTCGTTATCAAAAACAACTCCTAGATATTTGGCGCTACTGACTATATTTACTGGCGTTCCTTTCTTAATAGGTTTAAATGAGAGCATGGAGCTTTATTTCGTTTAGGTGGAATGATTACGCTAGTGGTTTTTACTAGATTGACGGATAGCTTATTCTCACTGCACCACAAATTAGCTTATTCTCACTGCACCTTGAATATAATAATGCTGTGGTTCTGCATTAAGATTAATTTCGAGTTGTTCCAGATTTGAACCTTTCAATAATAAGCACGTATTATCCGCAAATAATCTTGGTTCGCTTTCCAATGCATTATGTAGATTGTTAATGTACATCAGAAAATCGTAGAACCTACTGACAATCCTTGGAGAACCCCAACTCAAATTGGTTTTTAGGTTGGATTGATTTTGATTTATTGATTAAAACTGTTGTCTGTTTTAAAGATAAGAGTGGATTAACGTGAACGCTACGCCTTGGATATAATACTTACTTAACTTTGTCAAGAAAATATTTTGCAATACTGTATCAAATGCTTTTTTTAAATCGAAAAATGCCAATTCCTAGTAGGATTGATCATAAATGTTATTGTATGATAAGGTGACAACGTCCAATATCGCATGTGGCGTGGAAATGTTATTTTGAAAACCGTATTTTTAAGTCCATTTTTTAAGTCCATTTATATCAAGCAATGCTGGTCGCTGATCTAATATTCCGTAATTGAATTTTTTTTTAATATATGAAACATGTTGTTGCAAAAGTTGATAAATGACATTTTTAAAAAAATGAGTTTTTCGTAGATTTTAATTTATTTACTAAAACTAATTTCCCTGAGAAAGAAGTTGGTTTAATTTTCAATTAATTTTCTGTAAAACAATAGCTTAATATGTTGCTCCTGATAACAGGGCCAAATGGAAATTTAAAATTTTTAACGCGATTTACTCGAAACAGCGAAATGCGACGTATCAACTTTTGCCAAAACATGCTTCCTATAGACTTCGTATGAAAAAATGCGACCATCCCACAAGCATAAATTCAATCAATTTGTACCTGTTTTTGCAGCCGCAGTTGATGGTATTGGTGAAGTGGATGTTGCAATACTCGGTTCACCTGTAAAAAGCAGTCTTTTAACGATAATAATAACAATAACATTTGCATAGCGCCCTTTCCTGCAAGGTAGCAGATGAAAGGCGCTTTACAATACCGTACAAATTTGGTTCATCAATATAAAAAAGTAGCAAACTAAGTCACAAAGCACAAACAACAAAACCTGCGTTAGCAAATAATACCTGTGAGTTAGAATGCGAAAAAGGAATAGGCAAAAAAGTAAATTAAAAAGCGGTCTTTTAATACATACAAATTGATTTTTTTCTTTTTGTTTCATGTCGTTTATCTTATTTGAAGTTTCAATTATTTATCGATTGTATTTTGCAGAATATATGATCAAAGATATGGGGTTTATACCAGGGTGTCGAACCAAACCTGAACCCGAACCGTAAACCCGAATGAACCGTTTCATTTTGGTGAACCCGAACCGAACCTGAACCAGCAAAATTTTACTTCAGTGAACCTGAACCAAACCTGAACCCTCAAAATTGTGCTCAAGTGAACCCAAACCGAACCTGAACCCCTAACAAAAGTAAGAATAAATTTTTCCATATCCAGATACCGCTGGCGCAGGAACACGCACAATAAAAGCAGTGGTGATCATCAACAGGATCAGCAATTTCCCCTTTTTTTTCTGGACGAAACGAGTAACGACAGTTAAATTTTAAGTCAATGAACCCGAACCGAACCTGAACCAGCAATATTTTACTTAAGTGAATCTGAACCAAACCTGAACCTCGAAAATGGTGCTCAAGTGAACCCGAACCAAACCTGAACCGCTAAAATATTTTGAGCCGGAGCTAAACCCGAACCCGAACCGTTATTTGAAACGGTTCGACACCCTGGTTTATACAGTACAAAACTAGTTAAAAAATTACGAAAAACTTCTAAGTTAAGTTTGTACATAATATAAACATATGCAGAGTCTTCATTCGTTTAAAATTGTATAGAAAGTTAGTAGACTATAAAAATATCTAATCTATTCATATACTCTTTGGTTAATATTGGAGCTTTAAATAGTGCTCAATAAAGAAGAGTTAAAGCAAATATAATAGCAGATTATCACAGTCTTTAATGAATAAAAACATTAAAAATTAAAAACTTCTAAAAACTAACAGCCCGTTTCATCGGCAATTGGATCATTAGTGGTAAATAAATCTAAACAATTTGAAAAGTAACAGTTGACAATTAAAATCTAAACTTAAAAACTTCAAACTAAAACTCTAAAATTTTAGGAACTAGAACAAACTTCTGAAGTAAAAATTTGAAATGCACTGAAACGGCGCAAAATTGAACATAAATACTATCACAGCTAGGCCACGTGATGCACAAGCAGTAAAACAACAACAACAGCCGCAGAGAAAAAAGATTTGATGGTTCGAAACTGGGGAAAGTCACTCCGCTACAAAAGCAAGAAAAAATTACGTTTGGCAAAAAGAACAGTAAAATGAGTCAAGCAACATTAAAGCCTAAAAAATATACACAGGGTGGTCCGAAAAAAGCGCCCAATTTTATTTTTCCTCCCATGCGTTTGATTTAGAAGATTTTGTTTTATTTTTCAGATGGTAAAGACAGTGGGTCTAGAAAACTGTTTAGATAGCAAAATGGATGTTAGTGGGTGCGATATTATGCAGCAGCGATTAAAAATAGTGGAAGCCTATTTTGCCACAAAATCAGTGGTTTTGACACAGCGACAATGCAGGAAAGAACTTGGCAGGGACAAAGTACCTGATAGAAAAACAATTCAATGTTTGATGGCCAAATTTTGAGAGAGTGGAAATGTTGCAAATGCTAATAAAGCTCGCAGTGTTCGACCTTGCTCAGTGAAAACACCCTACACTGTTCAGAATTTGCGTGAACGGCTTGATGAATCTCCCAGAAAATCAACACGTCGTCTTTCACAAGAAGTCGGCATTTTCAGATCGTCTGTAATGCGAATTCTTCACGATGACCTAAAGCTCTTCCCATACAGAATTCAAATTTTGCAGAGACAAACTGATGAAAACAAAGCAGAACGTCTTGCGTTTTGTCAAGATATCAGCCAAGAGATTGAAAGCACTTCTGGTTAGTTAATTTTGATTTTTTTTTAGTCATGAAGCTCATTGTCACTTGAGTGGGCGCATCACCAAGCAGAATATGCGTTATTAGTCTCAGGCTCATCCACATGAACATACACATCAGCCTCTTAGCCAAAAGAAACTGACTGCGTTAAGTGCCATAGTTCGAAATGGAATCATCGGTCCGTATTTCTTTGAAGATGAAAGTGCTAATTGGGTAACAGTGGAAACTGACCGTTACATCGCACTTATGCGAACCAAGTTCATTCCTGCACTGAGAAAAAAACGAGGAGTAGATATGAACTCTGTTATATACCAACAAGATGGTGCACCGCTCCATTGTTCAGACAGATCTTTGGAGTACCTATGCCGATATTTTACTGGTGATAGACTCATTTCAAGACGCACTGATTTTCCCTGGCCACCATATTCTGATTCTAACCGACCTGACTACTTTTTCTGGGCCACCTTTTATACGGATATACAATAACAATCCAAAGACTCAAGCAAATTTGAAGGACAACATAAAAAGAGAGATCAGGAAAATACCTGTTGACGTAATAGAACGAGTCATAGACAATTTTAATGCTCGTATTGGAACAGTTATTCGCCGGCAAGGTGCCTGGATAGAACATACAGTATTATCAACTATTATAAGGAATAGGAAAGTTAGTTGCTTCCATGTACTATCACAATTGGAGGACAAAATTTCCATCATGCTGGTATTAATTGGCGAAAAAATTTTCATGATATGTTGTTTGAGTAAAGAAATAGATGAAAAACAAAGCAAGGCGCTTTTTTTGGACCACCATGTATATGTTACAGTATATTTTAAGTTTTACAAGATTCGCATAGGCTAGGAAAAACTTTTGATGGATAATCGATACGGACAAAATCCAAAGCATTACTATTTTGTTAAGTCATAGAGCTCAGTTAATTTCTGGACCGAACTACCACCAAGCAAAATAGTCGTGCGAGAAAAAATATTCTCTGTAGTTAAAAGAAATTCGAGAGTAAAATAACCCTCCATGCAAAGCTCAAGATAGCGCTGTTTTGGTCAATACCAAACCTTGTCAGCTGAGCTGGCGTGAGTCGAAGTGAGTAAAAGCCAAAATTTTCTCACTATTTATAGAATTTCTAGTTGATAAAAACAGGCCAAGCCAAAAAAATATAGAAGGCCGAAACAAAAGAGCAAAAAATCGGCAAAACTCCGAAGCTATAAGCTCCGAAGTCAAAATTATCGCTTCGCCAGCGATCAAAATGCAAACGAAGCGTTAAAATCAGCTTCGAGTTTTAATGAACCGGTTAAAAAATTATGCAAATTAGCCATTGAAATTGGCCATGAGTTTTGAACTAAAAACATTTTGTTGGAAGCAAAATTGTGCTTAAAAAATGAAAAAAGGTACCAAGGCCAAACAAAAATTAACAGCCAATAGCTGAAAGGAGAATAGCAGGGAATCAGGTCAACAGGCGATTCTCAACAACCAACTCCAAAAATCAAACCAATTAGTGGATAGGTCTAAAAATTCATCAAAAAAAGATGGGATCAGCCACAAAATTGGGGGTCACAAACATCAATTCCGTCAAAATAACCTGGGTGGCACTAATCTGCTCAGTTGCATCACTGCTAACCGAGGTTCACTATTAAGCCATCATAATTACAAGATTCGCATAGGCTAAAAAAATTTTTTTGTGGCTGATCCCACCTTTTCTTGATAAATTTTTAGACCTTCTTTTTATATATTCCTTTAAAGGTAAATAAAACTACAAAATTTTTTTTATTTTATAGGACTATTTGTAAGTGTTTTGATAATATTTTATTCGTTTAATATTTATTATGATTTAAAATTTTAGCTTCAATTGGTATAAATTAGTCTTTATATTTTCTTTGATATTAGTACGAATGATAATTTCTATTTACAGTAAATGATATTTTAATAATGAAAGAAAAAAAGAATTATTTTTGATATTTTTAGCTTTATTTATTTTTTTCATTTATTTATTTATTACTTTTAATTCAATTTTATGAATATTAGCTTGATGAAAAAGAACTAGAATTATTATATTAATTAACTGATGAACAAACATAGTGAAGCTTGTTAAAGAGCTCAAAAAGCTGCAATTTATAATCGGTGGGAGAATTTTGTATTTATTTTTTAAAATTTTATTATTAAATATTCAAATACAAGAAAATAGAAAAAGATTATTTCCTACATTTTTATTGTTTTTTTAATGCTTTCAAAATCTTCTTTATTTTTTTTCATCCTTGATTACCTAATTCTATGGAAGTACTTACCCCTGTGTCTTCTTTATTACATTCATCAACTACAGTAATAGCTAGGGTTTTTTTATTTATTTGTATAAATGAATATATAAATTTTTGGTTAAATTTTTTTTTAATCTATAATTAGAAAATTACTATATTATATTGAAGTTTTTGTAGTGTAAGTCATAAAGATATAACGAAAATTAATTCTTATAACACTACTAGTCAGCTCGGTTTCATAATTATGATTATTTTAATTTTAAGATCTTTTTTTAGAATATTATTTTTAATATTTCTATCATTTTTTTAAAGTTTATTACTTTTGATTTAATGTTTATTTGTTCATCGATCTAATAAAAAGCACAATATAATAAAAAGAATCGTAATAAAGACCAAAAAAATGTAGATCTTTTTTTTTTTTCTTTACAAAGGTTAACTTTTTTCTAAGTATTTTTCTAAAGATGTAGTATTGAAGAACATTTGAAGAGAAGTAATAAAATCATTGATTGTATTAAATGTAACTTTCAGATGTATATTAACTATTTCTTATTCTGTAAACTTATTTTTAATAAAATATTTCATATTAAAAAAAGTAATTAACTTTTTAAAAAATGTTTAATAATTTTATTTGATTTTTTTTTAACTTTTTTTGTTTTATTTTACAGGTTTTTATCAAGTATTAATTTATCATCAAATTTTATTTGATTTTAAAGTATAAAGTTATTTTACTATCTCTCTTTTTTAACAAATTTTTTTTGGTTATTGTTTTGTTATCATTAAATTTTTTAAAAATTAACTCAAAATTTTTTTATTTATTTAGATTAAAATTTTTTTTTGCTTTTTTAATTTTGATTTTAAATTTTTTGAATTATGATTATGATTGTTTTTTTTTAAGATTATGATTTTTTTACAAGTTTTTTTATCAGTAGAATAGTCATCGAAAACTCTTTTTTCACTAACACCACCTAGATTATGTTAGATTTTTGCATAAAATAAATTTTTTTTTATCATTCTTGTTGTTAATTTTTAATTTATTGTTGCCTTTTTTTTGGCAAAAGAAAAAATTCATTAAATTATATTTTTTTGTATTATAATTTGAATATATTAAATTGCCAATTTAAAGACAAGTTGTTTCACAGAGTTAATATATAGCATTAATAAATTTGATTTTCTTTAAAAAAAAGTTTTAATAACATTCTATTCATAATTTTGTTGTGAAATAACTGTAGATTTTCATTGTATTTTAGAATATTGTTTATTTTAATGGGTTTTAGTATATAAAAAAATTTTGAAACTTTTTTATAGCATCTAAACTTATTGATTTAAAATTAAATTTAAAATCATCAAGATTCATATTTATTTATTATCAAATTTTAGTTCTATATATCAATCAAAATAAATTATTTACATATACAGGGTGTTTCAAAAGTCACGCCCGATTTTTAATATGAAAAAACGTGCTCAAAGAACGAATTTATTTTTCTGATAAGTAGTATAACTACATAGTATAACTACATAACAATAGAAATGATTAGAGAAAGCATAGATATAGAAAATATCATAAAAAAATATCCATTAACTTTTTAACTGTATAAAATCGGGCGTGACTTTTGAAACATCCTGTATGTATAGTTGTAATGAAATTTATGAATTCTAAAATAAGTGTTAGTGGTCAGCTCTAATTATTTATATTATTTTTCAATAATATGATGAATTTTATTTTTTTATTTAAAGGCATTAAACTTAAAATATAATATTATTAGAGAAAACCCTGGGTAATTTAAGTTATTATGCAAAAAAAACTATGTTAAGTTTGTGTTTGGGCAGCAATAAATAAAAAAAAAAACATAACAAATATTGATTTAAAAATTACAATTGATAATAAAAAATCAAATTTCACCCCTAAGGTAACAGCGCAATAATAAATAGAATTTCCTATTTAATTTTTTATTTACAACCTCGATGTTTACTTAAAATTTTTTTTTTTTGTAAAGAAAAATTAAAATGATATTAACTGTTCTTTAATTAATTTTTTACATGGGCTGGGTTGAAAATGGAGTCATTTAATTTGGTTTATCTATACTATGTTTAATTTTTTGGTATCAAAGGAATTAAATTTTTTTATTTTTAAAGTTGCAAAAAATACCTTTTCATTTTGTAGTTTATTCACTTTGACCATTTTTAATGAAAATAAGATTTTTTTTTGTTTTCTAATTTTTTATTTATAAAAATAACTTTTTTAAGCTTTTTTTTATGTTAATATCATTTTAATTTTTTGCTGGCGAGATGTAATTCGTGAACCTACATATTTAAGGTTTCATACGGAAATTGTAAAAACAAATTTTTATTAGAATAGTTTTATTCATCATTTCAAAGGTTTTTTTTCTTTTTTAGATTTTTTTGAACTTTTTTTTATTCTAGGTTAAGCCTTGCTGTAGAATTTAGAACAATATGGCCTCCAATAAAAATTTAACCTTTAATCCAATAAGAGTGTTTTTTTTAAATACTATTATTCTTTTTAGTTCAAGAATTACTGTAACTTGATCTCATTACAGTTTATTGTTTAATAATTTAAAGCATAGCGTCTTTAGAATGATGTTTACAATTTTTTAAAGGTTCTTATTAACTTTATTACAATGAATATATTATCAAAATTTTTATACCATTTTGATTCACTATTTTGGTCTTGTTTTTATTTAAAAACTAGATTTCATAGGTTACATGGAATTATTGGAACAATTTTTTTGTTAGTAAGATTAGTTTGCTTGTTTATAAGACACTTTAGTAAATATCACCATGTTAGGTTAGAGTGTGCTATTTGATATTGACATTTTGTGAATGTAGTGTGAATTTTTTTTATATATCATTATTTATTGACGAGGGAAAAAGTAAAAGGGTCACAATTAAATTTTAGTATTTTAAAATTTTTTTGTTGATGTTATTACTATGTTTAAAAAGTATATTTTGAATAAAATAAAATAAAATTCATTACCATGTCATTGCAAAAATATATTTAAATAATATATAATAATATAATTCTTTTTTAATTTTGTTAATTTCATTTTATTTAAAAAATTAAATTTGTTTAAAATGGTAACTACGTTAAAATTATTTTTTTATTTATAATTTTTTTGTTTTTTTATAATTCTTTTAATTATTATTATTTTTCAATTATGTTTTTTAGTAAGAGAAAGAGTTTTTATGTATACCATGCTTATTATTATAAACTTTTTTCAAAAAGGGATTCTTTTTTTTTAAGAAACTATGTTAAATGAAGTATTATATTTTTATTATAAACAAGTAATTCATTACTTTTAAATAAATATTATATGTTAAGTTAAACTTTTAATCTTTAAAATTAAAAATACACCAAAAATGTTGTTAATATTTATTTCTTTTTTTTTAATTTAATTTAAAATATTTGATCAATTTCGGTTTGAAAAATAAATTAATTTATTTAAAAAATGTTTATTAATATTTCTTAAATATTTTTGGTGGCTTTTTTTGTTTTATTAGAGCGGAAGTTTTTAGGTTTAGCTCAAAAACGTAAAAGACCTACTATTGTAAGATTTTTTAGACTAACTCGGGCAGTTATAGATAAAATCAAGTTATTGTATATTTTAAGTTGATAATTTTTTTAATTTAGATTTGCTTTTGTGGCGGCGCTTGTTGATAAGCACTGTTCGTTTGTTTTAAGTGATGCTGGGATTCGCAATAAGAATGAAGTACTTGTTTGGCCACACATGCCATAGCTTCTTTGTTTAGCAGCTCTTTGTTCGTTTGTTGGTATCGCTTTGCGATGCCAACAATGCTCCATGTGATGCTTGGTTAACTGTCGACATCTCTGCATTACCAAACATATTAGGGCGTCCCTTCTTTTGACATTTCGAAAAGTTTCACTTCTGAACCCTTTAAATGGTTTCAATTACCAAAAAAACGATTTGTATTAAATTTTAAACTTTTGAAATAAAGTTTAAAGGTTGTGCAAAGTCTTTCATATTTGGATGGGTGTTTTTTAATTCTTATGTATAAATATCACCAGAATGACAACAAAGTACAGTAGAACCTCACCTAACGGACACCTCAATGCAGTGGACGTCTCATGATAATGGACAATTTCTTCATGTACGGATTCTCCTAAGCCATTAACTTGTATTCTTAACCCAATACTATGGACACCTCATTATTCAGAACATCGGACAGCTGATTTGGAAAAATGTGCGTCACAACCTAACCTATTATGGACAGTGTTGGTAACAAAATGCAGTCATTTCAAAGGTTGTTTGTGGTGATGACTAACTCATTAAACATTAACAATTAGTTGTATTACATAATTGTTCGACGATTGTTTCGCAAACAATGCCATTTTTTATCAAACTTAAATCTTTTTATTCAATAGGCTTCAAGGTAAATAAGCTAGTAGAATAATTTGAGCTGCTCAAGTGAGAAATCCCATTGTTTTAAAAATACACGCGATCGAGAAAGACACTGTACAAAGAGCAGAGCTGGGCGTTTAAAAAACACATCGTAAAGCGCAAGCGCAAATTACGCAACCAAAATTTTTCTAGTGTAAAGCGCAAGCGCAAATTCCGCAACCAAAAATTTTTAAGCTCGAAGCGCAAGCGCAAATTCCGCAACCAAAATTTTTTAAGGTTAAAGCGCAAGCGCAAATTCCGCAACCAAAATTTTTTAAGCTTAAAGCGCAAGGGCAAATTCCGCAACCAAAATTTTTAAGCTTAAAGCGCAAATGCGAATTTCGCAACCAAAATCTTAAAAGCTTAAAGAGCAATTGCAAATTCCGTAACGAAAATTCTAAACGTTTTAAAGCGCAAACACAAATTCCGCAACCAAAAATTGAAAATAGTAGGCCTACAGCGCAACTACGATTTGATTGCTTGAGAAGCGCACACAAATTTTGGTATTTAATAAAGTTTTTGAGTGCAAATTTTTGCATAATCGAAGTTTCAAAAGCGCGCTTCAGGCGATGGTGTTAAGTATAAAAATATGAAAGTACAAACATTGTACCATCTTCAGCTAAGCTGCCCTGGAATAAACCAACTACATTGCGTTTAGCTTTTATAGCTAAAGGCACATATCTAAGACCGAAGAAAGAATTATTTTTATTGCTGAACAAAACAATTAAACTCTAAAACAAAATAAAAATAAACAGCAATAAAAATAAATAAACACCAAAACAAAAAAAGCTCCACTCACTCACATTCAGAAATAATGCGCTATTCATGAAGAAAAATTGACTTTTTTAAACACTTCATTCTTATGCAGCAAAACAAACTTTTCAAAATTTTCTTTCGTCATAGACGATCGTTTCGATGGCAAAATATCAGAACCAATAGCAAATAATCTCTCGACGGTGGCCGAACTAGGAATAGCAGTGTTGAATCTTTTGAATTTTTGCAACCACGCATCTCTATTGTAGGCAGGAAAGCAATCTTTGGTGATTTTGTCGTTTGCTCTTCCGACCCTTTCATCTAATCTTTTTCCTATTGTAGAGGCCAAGTTTTCGGCTACTAATTACAGTACAAAAAACAAAAAGTATTTCGTACTTATTAAATGAGGTAGCTTAAACTAAATACAGGGTTCAAAATTAACGCCTGCCCGATTGCCCGAGGCAAGCTGAAATCGCTTCGGGCAAGTTAGTTTTCAGCTTAACTTCCCCGACGGCAAGTTAACAAAATACAGCGTATTAGACAACTTCAAACAAGATTAGTTAAAGACGCAATTTACTCGGTTTTGTTGCAATAAAGTAAAATTTGTACGTAGAGAAAGCTGTTCCTTGCTTTATTTTAGTATGCACTTTGTAACTATCACAATTAATGCATTGTCTAATAGTACGCACATTATTTATCGCAATTAACACGTCTTAATCGCACGCAGATTTTTCGATTCTTGGACGCGTTTTGCTACTGTTTGGCACAAAATGTCCGTTTTTTTTTCTAGAAAAGTTTTCCGGCGCTTGCCACGCTAACAGCTGTTTCAGATACCACAAGTATTACCCTACGCTGCATGAAGATAACGTCAAGAATTTTGCAATTTTTTTGTTATGATTATTTTGAAAATCTTTTAGCTTTCTAGCTGGTGTAGTTTCCAAAATATTCGCTAATAAAAATACGTTTGCAACAAACCACAACGGTAATTAATAATTATGATCGTTAAATATTAAAGGAAATATTTACAATCAAAAAATCAATTTTTGCTGATGCATGATTGGAAAAGTTACTGTTTGCATCACATTATCTTAACGATCGCACACAAAAACTTGATTCTCGAAACTACGCGTATTTTGCAAATTCAGTGCTTTTTTCCAAGCTAACCTCAAAACTTAGAGTACTTTTTTTTTCGGGCAAGTTGAAATTTTCTTGGGCAAATAGACATTTGATAACATTTGCCCGACGGCCAAGTTGTCAAAAAAGTTAATTTCGATCCCTGATATGATTTTAATACATTTCTCTTTGTCTTTCAGCCGTATACAGCATATAGCAGGCCTGCCCAACCTTTTTTACTGGAACGCGCCACAATTGCGGGAGAAAAGTTATTGCGGGCCTCATGCATTTTTACCAAGAGTTTTTACCAAGAAATTCAGGCCTTTTTTTAGCCGCATTGATGGCTAAGACCAACGTTAGACCTTTTTATTTGCCAGAAAATGGTAAGCCTTTCCATAAGGAAATTAAGCGCGCAAAAAGACCTCTCGGGCCACACAAAATAGCTTCGAGGGCCAAATGTGGCCCGCGGGCTACGGGTTGGGCAGCCTTGGAATATAGCCTATCTAAAGCACACGTACTACCACTAGGGATAGGCATTTCAGAATACTAGGCTATTTCAGAATTATTCCGAATAGCTAGAACCGAATCCTAATCTGGCTTAAATTAACTTAATTTGCTGAAAAAGTGAACAAACAGTTAACCACCACCGATATTCAGAAAAAATTTGTTAAACGATTGGTTAATTAAAGCAGCGCTTTATTGCAATGCATGACATTGAGTGCTTTTAAATGTTCACCACTTAGTTGCATTCTGAATTCGCTCACAGTCAAGTCTGCACTGGAGAAGCACCTTTCGGAAGAAGCTGATGGTGCAGAAATGCAAAGGTTGCTTCAAATAGGAAAGTTGAAAATTTGTGGACCACCATTTCATGTATCCATTGTAAAAGGTTAAAAAGTTTGAGTTTTGGAGAGCCCCGTTTGGAAAAACCTTTTTTTGTATTTGCCCACCCTGAAAATTTCATGAGTCCAGCGTGAGTGGTTAAAAAGTTTGAATTTTGGAGGGTCCGTTTGGGGCAAACCCCCATTGTGGCACCACCAATTTTTGTTACGCTTAGTTTATTTTTGATTTTTACCCATGTAAAAAACTAATTCATCTAGCTCTAACGGTTTAAAATTTCGAAATTTTGGAGAACCCGGTTGAGGGGGATCTCCCAACTCAAGAGTTGTAAACGGGCCAATTAGTTCAGGCCCGAACCCGAAAATATAAGCCCGAACCCGAAAGCTATTTTGAAGCCCAAATCATGCCCGAAAAAGCCCGAAAGTTAGGTTAGGTCTGAAAAATCTAGCAATTTTGCAAGGTTATTATAATTATATTTTTGTGCACTTAAGACAAAAAGTACGTTTCAGGCCCGAAATAAGCCCGAAAATTTTGTCAACTTTAGGCCCGAACCCGACCCGAAAAGCCCGGCTCGACTTACAACTCTGTCCCAACTGGCACCCTTGATTTCTGTCACACACAAGTCCTCCTTGATATATTAAATCGCTCAAACTTCAAAAACAGCACGTTTAGCGGTTTAAAAGCTGATAGCGCGGAAGAAAACAAGAAAAAAAAGTAGATAACGCAGATGAAAATAAAACAAGAAAAAAAATCTTTCTATCAGCAATCAGCTTGTATCAACTATCTCGTGATCATGCTTTAAATCTGTAAAACAAAATTTATTTATTTTTTGACAGGGACATGCAGATCAACATTTAAAAAATATTTTGTGATTGCACATCTTGGAAAAAATTCACAATTAAAGCGCAACAAATATTAGATTTACCGATTCGCAAACGCAAATTGCGCAAGCGCTGAAGAAAAAGGCATAGAGCGCAACGCAAATTGCGCAAGCGCTGAAAAAACAGGCATAGAGCGCAACGCAAATTGCGCAAGAGCGGAAAAAAAAGGCATAGTGCGCAACGCAAATCGCGCAATTGCGCAACTTGCGCAATTTGCGCAACTTGCGAAACTTGCGAACTATTTTGCGCAACGCCCACCTCTGACAAAGAGAGAGAAAAGAGATGGCACTGAGCAAAAGCAGACAAACAAGCCTTGAACTTTCACTAGAAGACAAGTGTAGGCTGATGAAAGAGAAAGAGAGTGGCGGAAAAAATTGCAAAGAGCTAGCTGAAACCTTCAGCATTGGAAAGTCTCAAGTGTCGCAGATTATGACAAGAAAAGGCAGAGTACCTAGAGGAGTATGAGGAAAATGCCCTTGCTATTAGAAAGCGAGTCAAGATTTCCCAGTCCTAAGGAATGCAAAATGTTGATGACCTTACGTTTAAGTGGTTTCAACAAGCTCGGGGGAACAACATTCCAGTGCCTGGACCATAGAGTAATTTACTCTATGGTTAAGTGAGCTCAAAGTAAAGGTAAAGGATATCATACTTACGATTTCCAAGGAATGTCTTTTTCACTATCAAACTATTGTACAGAGACCATTGGTTTCCATTAAAGATTGATTTTCAATACAACGGACACGTTAGAATTACGGTCAGTTGAGTTAAGTCCCAAGGGTGTCCGTAATAGTGAGGTTCTACGGTATTATTGTTTCATGGTGACCTTACGCACGACAATAGTGCTTATTAAAATCTTCTGAAACTTAGAAACTACAGTGACGTATCGGTTACGACATACAGTAGCTATGTACAGTTTTTAATGTTTGTATCATCAACCAGTTTTTTAAAAAAAGCAGCTTCTTTATCTAAGATGGCAAGTCTTCTGTACTATCTTACAGAGGATTTAAATTTGCTTGGTCTGTTTCATCGTACGTAGGTCTGACTACGAGTACAATATGTGCAATGGTGAAACTTTCAGAGAATATCGACAAGCTCTGTGGATATGACCGACACAAAAAATAAAACACTTCTTGAGTGTGTCATCAAAACAGTAGAAGGTTGATATGTCTGACCAACCAATTAGAAATTCTCCACAGAGCTGCAGGCAAGATCTTCAGCGGATACCTCACTTCCACCATATCTCATGGCTTCTTGTTGAGACCCATCTTCCCTTGTTGAAAATTACTTAATACCAAGCACTTTTATGCTTTCAACGTGCTCTGCGCCTCCTCCCAGAGTCATTTAACCTCAGCGCCCTTGCCTCAAAATTAGTGATCAGCCGGTTAAAGAAGAAACCCTGCTGGTGATCATATTGCTTATCCACAGACGAAACCCTTCTATCCTTGCAAGAACCATTAACTATTTGTCCCCCCCAATCCCTTTTAGACTTCAAGCAAGTTTACAGTATCGTTTTTCATACCTAACTGCAGTGGCCCTAGCTTACCCCACCTAGACTACCCCAAATTGATTACTCTCCCTTCCTCCTTCAGACGCGCATGTATGGGCCGATAGATATGTCCCATTCCTTATTAAACGGGTGGCACTGCAGTGTATGCCATATAATCCAAATACTTTCATTTCTTTTTTTCTGCTGGATCAATCCTCCAGTTTTACAGCTGAAACACATACCCGGGAGCCCGGAATTGTCTAGTGTAACAACCACAAGACAACTTGCCACTTTCAGTAAGTCCTTTTACGAATTCCCAATCGGCTCTTTCCCTACTTTCAAAGGCCCCCTTACATCTCTGGCCAAAACTCATCTAAAATATCTGATTTCATGTCTCCTCACTTTCCAACAGTGCCATTTTAAACTTCCAATGCGTCCCCGGTCATGCTGGTATCCCTGGAAACATGCATGTTGATTCTTTTTCCTGCCTACTGCAATGATCCCTTGTCTCTCTCTCCAACTATTGCCAAAACCCGTTACACCCAGTATCACAAACAGAGAAGTCACATTTGCACATTTCTCTTCCATCTGAACTGTGTCATTTGTACAGTTTCTCCGGAGATATTGATCTTCTCATACCCCTTATGCTTTGAGCTTTCCGCTTTTGCTTTGATTGCTTCCATGGTCATTACCTCTTACTATTGTCCTAAGTTAGCAGCAACGAAAACTCTTCCTGCAGCGCCTGTGGACAACTTCTACTGGACCTCAATCATCTTTTTCTTGACTTTCTTGTTTCTGAGGCTCTATGCAAATCTATTTTTGGTTTTGCAAGCTGCAACCTGGCGTTTGGCTCAGCTGTTGTGTCTCTGCCAAGTTCACATGCACCTCCATTCTTTGGAAGAGGCTAGGTTGCACAACAGCTCAATCAAGCCGCTTCAAAAATGGAAAACACTGTAGTATGCTTACAGATTGTTGAAAATAACCAGGCCATTGTTCCGAACATGAAAAAGTCTACTCTTACGCAGCAATAAATATTATGCAAACATGAATATTGTGCTGATTAGAAAACTCTATATGCATATAATTGCGTTTGTTATGCCAACTTTAACATCACTGCGCCACCTCTAAATATCAAAATTTTGCTACAAAACTTTTCATGAGGCAGTTTTTGGTACAATGAAAACTTTTGAGAGGGTCAGACTCGCAAAAATGTGTGTTTTAAAATTTAACTCCAAGTGAATGACACCCTAGAACAACATAATACATGCCAAGAAAGTTTGGTGATGCCGCTTTTGGAACGGCACTTGAAGAAAAGCTCGTGATAGGATTGTATACGATTGTGGTATTGCAGGTGATGATAGCATTATCTTTTTTTTTTTCATGTTTAATGCTCTTTTTCGGCTTATTTGATTTTATCTTTCTTTTTTGACAAACAAACTTGCACAGTTTCGAACTTTTTCTTTGCAAATTTTTTTGTTTTTATTGCTTTTGTCACTGTTCTATGTAACTTTTTTATGACCGTTTGCTTTTTTCAAATTTGCGCCAGTTGAATGTAGCTTAACCACTTGCTTGAGAAATTTTAACTAAGTTCCTAAATTTTAGATTATTTTAGTCGTAAGCTTTAAAGTTAGAATTTTATTTGATAACTGTGAGCTATTAAATTCTTTAGATTTACGCTGATGATTTCATTTACGGGTTAAACATACTGTTGGGTTTTATATTTTTTGATTTTTGTTGTTTTATTACTGTGGTAGTTTGGTGTTGTAGTCGATTTTACAAACTGTTTTATTCACACATGTTTTTATTCAAAATCTATAGGTTTAAACTTGGCTTTATAGTTCATAATTTTAAAATTTATTTCTTTAAATTTAAAGTTTATGTATTTAAATCTGAGTTTATTTGTAGTACACTAGTTTAAATTTAGCCGCAAAATAAACTTAACACGTTTGACTGCGTGCCACTGGCGACCCTTAGTTTCGAACTTTCTTAAATATGAGAAAAGGATAACTTTACAAAATTTTTCGCAAAATAAGCAACGTGATGTTGAGATTATCGAATCCTCAGACTCTTTGACTGTCCTGTCAACTATCACGTTAGCAACCGTTGATCACTAAACCATCGATCTACCAACTGAGATTTTGCCATTATTGGAGTCATTGAATAATACAGTAGATAACAAAAATTCCATCCGTCGATTTTATTTTCTGTAAATTAAAGGGTTGCTGAGTCGTGTGACTAAAAAATGTAAACACCACTCCCGCAAAAATTATTCTAAGCAAATTGCATACTTGTGGTTGTTGCAGAGGTTGTAGCAGTGGTTGTACTCCGTTTACCTGAAAATAGCAGCCATTTAATACGTATAAATTGCCTTTCTTGATTTTGTTTAATGCAGTTGATCCTTTTTGAAGTTTGTGTGATTTACAGTATATGACTTGCACCGTACTTTGAATACCAGGATGAAAGACTTGGCATTTATGCAAAATTAATCAGAACTTATCAAATACAGTAAAGTTCTGAATAAAATTTCAAACTAATGTACTTGTTTTTATAATTTTTTGATTTAAAGACTTTTTTAAATAAAACTATTAGTTTTATATTTGGTTTTATACTTTATAGTTTTAATTTGACTGGCTTAAACCTTAACTATTACAGTGTTTAGTGAACTTGAAGTTTTTATGAACTTATTTAGTGTTTTCAATAATTCTTCAAAGATTTTTGTGTGAAAGTCCAATGCATCATTATTCCATTAAACGCCAAGGTCAAAAAATTGACATTTTGAAAAATCCTTTTAATGTGATGCTGTTGTAACTATTTTATAGCGTTATGCGAAAAAAAACTTTTTTTCCTCTCTTAGTTTTTTAGTTATTTAATGGCAACTTTAGTTGCCAACGGCCGTAAATGGAGTCAAAATTTATTGTTTGCAAAATTTCAATAATATTTCAAAGATTAGTTTCAGTTATCGTTGCCTCGGTTAGAAGGCAACAGATTTTAATTTGAAGAGCAACAATATTTGCATTTTAGTGCACCTGGCCATCTCAAGAAAAGTGCAAAGAGGTTATTTGTTTTTGCATGTAACAAGTTAACCCTAGTTGGCATGGGGTATTGACCACGCATTTGACAAGGGGGGGGAGCAAAAATGTCCCCTATGTAACTCCTAAACCAAGCTTGATAGAAACACCCAATTTTGCATGCAGGATGGTGTTCACCAAAATTTTTTATAAAAATTGGTTTTGGATTGTGGTTGATGACGTCACAATGATGACGTTATCAACCATATTTTTCGAAAAATGACGTTACAAGCTGTTTAAATTTTGTTTTTTGATACTAAATCTTTTTGATTTGTTTCTTGATACTGAATCATAAAATGCCTAAGTCAAAGCTAAGTCAAAGTAGATACGTCACAAAAACGTTTTGTGACGTTATTTAAGGTAAAGATTAGTCAAAAAAAAGCACAGATTTCGGAAAATGGCTTCAAAAACCTCAAAATTGGAAACTTCCGTTACCTTAGCAGCTTCAAATTTTCAGGAGCAATTTGTTACGCAATTTGATACTTTGATACAAAGTCAAATTGGTTTGAAGAAAAAAGCCTCCACAGGACAATTACACGAGCCACGCTTAGTTTTCTTTATCGCCTGTTTACTAGCTAACTAATACAGCAGCATTTTGCAAGCAGTTTTATTGGGTGGTACCCAGACCACCAATCCCACGTTCCAACAATACATCAAACAAAGAGATTTAAAAAGATTATCAACTGTAACACAGCACCCTCTCTGCAAGTCACATTTTTCGATGAAACTTGAAACAACATTACCACCCAGCCTCAAACCAGTGACTCTAAGTTTGGCATCTGACTCACAAAAATGGCTCTGCGTAAAAAAGATATCCATCACTGAATGCTAGACAATATAGCTTGAACCCAAAATAAACGGGCTTTCCCCTCATGAATTGCTTGGTGCCATGCTTGCCATAATAATAGGATATAATATGGTATCATGTTTTCATGAATGCTATTATACAGTATATTGTTGGTGCAAAGTATTTCTTGAAGTTGGCATTGAGTTGGAAAAACGAGTCGAGTCTGTTTTGCTCCTTTGCTTTGCCTATTTTGCTTTGCTCTAGCATTAGGCTGCTCGATGGGGGTTTAGGCAGAAAGAGGGAATAGGCCTAGCTGTCCCGGCGCCAAAGTAGCGTGACTGGGGGGGGGGGGCACAGATAAATTTTTACCTCAAATTTGGGAGAAAAGACCAAAAAAAAAGGACTTCATTCCAAATTGTGCCCCGTGGATACGGGCCGTCCTTTGCCACCTTTCGGGGCTCAATTCTCACTTGGAGTGGTGGTGGTGGGAAGTTCATAGCCTGGCGGGGCGTGACAAAATCTAATGGTACGGATCACGGTTCTTGCCCACAAATTCAGGGGTGAAGACCAAAAAGGTCTTCGGCACGAAATCGTAGGCTTCGTCTTGGCATTCACTCGTGTTTTTCGTCCTGGAACGAGACTTATTCACGCTTAGGGGGAGGCACAAACATCATTTTGGGGGGGCACAGGCCCCAAAATGCCCTCCCATGGCGCCGGGCCTGAGGCCTAGCCTAGTTCCCCAACTACTGGTATGCTCCCTTTCTTCCCAAACTCTTGGTCAATGCTATTGCTCCTTTCTACCCAAACCCTTATACCAGATACAGTCATAGTAGGAGCAAAACAGACATTACCTTGGAAATCTGTTACAATATATCGGTAGCCTAGCCTAAGATTGGCTATATTTTTCCTAAACTTGTCTTTGTCGAAACAAAAAGTATTTGTAAACAACAAAACTTATTTGTAAACAACAACAAAACTTATGCCAGAACACTTTTTTTATTGATGTTTTTAAAGTTTAGCCGTTTTACAAAACGGCTTCAAATTTGACCCTATATTTGGCCAATAGCAACTAAAGTTGCCATGAAAATATATAACTCCCTCACACCCACCTAAGCGTAAATCATCTCAAAAATCTTGATTTAAAAGTTGAAACAAAGAGTTAGAATTTGCGTGACAGCCATTATTTTCATTCACTTGACAAATTTGGTCTACTTTTAGTTCATTCCAAAACTGCACCGTTGCCTAAAACTAAAAATTTAGCTTTTGTGATAAGAGGCCAAAGTTTGACCGACACGATTAGTGTTTCCACGACATTTTCCGCAATTTTTGTTTTTTTGAAACTTTTTTGGGATCATCTTCTGCAAGAAACACCAAAAAATTGCAAATTTGTACTTTCAAAACCTATATTATTTTAGTTCGTTTAAAAAAACATAATCGGCAACTTTAGTTGCCAATGGTGTTCAAGTTCTATAAGCCGTTCCCACAAAATTATCTGCTTGTATTAATTCGGTCTGGGTCAGGCTTTTCAAATGACCCCGTCAACAATCACGTCAGCAACCGTGGTCAGCAAACTTTGATCACTAATCCAGTGATCTACCAATGGCACGAGCTATTGTCATTTTTATATCAAAGAATGGTGGATAAAAAAAAATTCCATACGTCGATTTTTTTGCTAAATTGAAAGTTTTTATAAGTCGCGTGAGTAAAAATGCGACCACTAACCCCTCAAATATTACTCCAACATAATTGTATGCTTGTCTCCCCACTCTCAATTGACATGGTGGTAAGCTCTATGTGGTGTTTATGTCTGTTATTGTTGAAGTGGTTGTCAAACTAGTTGTACTTGGTTCATAATATGTAAATAGCGGTCATTAATTACGCAAGATATTGGTTTACTTTTTGTTTCACGGCATTTATACATCTAAAAATTTTTAGAGATTTAGTAATTTGTTTTTTGGTTAGTTTTAGTTTAGTTTGTATTTTTATTCCACAACCGCCAAAACCATAGGTGGGCACAATTTCATTAATCGTTAATCCGTTAATAACAAAGCTAACTTTTTTCGTAACTCTTTGATTCGTCAAAAATTTTTTTGTGTTAACGGACTAAATTAACTTCGGTTAAGTTTCATTAAGTTACGTCAAGGTTTTCATTGTTAATTTCTTGCACCAATTATTCATCGTACCGGTACAAACCAGTTTGCACTGGTAGCACTTGCTGCGAATTAGAACGAATTTTGCGGAAGAAAGAACGAAAAAAAACCAGCGCTTTTTCGTGAAAAAAATAAGCTGCAGCCTTATAGGTCTATTAATAATCGCTGTTTGCAATTTCCAAACATTTTCCATTCGCAGCTTCAATAGAGCATTACAACCTACTTTTATCTTGAAATTAGACTAAACTGTAAAAGGTAACTTCCAAAACACAAAAAGACCACCATAGGAATAAATTTTTCCTTATAATCAGCTCAACAGTGTCATTTCATGTTTAAGAAGTGAGTTATTAAAAACAAAATCTAAATTACCCTCAAAATATTAACAAAATAACGGACTGTATTAGCTTCCGTTAATTAAACCTGAAAATAACGAATTAACTTCAACGAAATATGAAGTTTGCTAACGGTCTAGCGATTAACGAAGCTAACGTTTTGCATTAACTTGCCCACCTTTGGCCAAAACATAGGGCAATAACACAAAAATTAGAAAAAGGCTGAGGAAAAGGCAGAAGCAGCAAAAACTATATATGTTATAACATGCTTTTTGCGATCATTGATACTTGGCTAGAGTACAACCTTTAATCTCTAGAATCGTCCTCGTCGACTGAAACTAGAAAACGACTAAAATATCACTTGACGAATCGAAAATAGCAGTTGATAGTTCCTTTAGCGTCTTGAATCTCAGAAAGCAGCACACCAATCTTAAATTAAAACTTTAATTTAAGATTAAAACACAAAACCACTCTCACTGAACAAAATCGCTCCACTAACACTTCTCACTAAACGGCTATACAAGCCTACTACAGATACACAAACTCGGCTTAACTGCCTACGAAACTAACATCTAAAATCACCCACTCTTAGAATATTAGACTTTTAGAATGCAATACGACCCGCCTATTTATACTACGGCAAAAGCTATCAAATATCCCAGAAAAATCCATGATATGTCACAATAGAAAAAAATACATGAGCTACAATAAAAAAATTATGACGTCACAAACTTCAAGTCTAAATATAGCAATTAAGAAGTCGTAAACAACCCAAACAACTGATAACTGCAGAAAATAGCAGAATATACTAGAAAGGAATTATCTCGAATATTCTTAATCAAAAAAGCGACAAAAGTAGTAAATCAATCACGTACACGTTAAAACTCAGCAAATAATTACATCTCAGGCATTCAAAATTATTATACGTCACAATGCTCACTAACAATAAAATCAAATCCAGAAAACAGACTTGTAGCACGACTGCTTCACCTGTACACGCACTACGCAAACTATTTACAACGTTTTTACAAACTATTTACAAAATGTAACAAACAAATAACAACACATGCAAGAAACAGTAACTTAAGTGTACTACTACAATCTTTTCGATAAGACTAGAAACACACAAGATAATAACAGTACATCAAGTTTTATTAAACGGCCAATGCTTATCAGTGTATGTTGTAACAGTACGCTAAAGCTACCTTAAAAAGTAGCCAAAGCATAAATTACAATGCACGCTACAAATTTAACCATCGACTATTGATTAGCCAACCACTGTGCGATTATTGAACAAAAGGTTTTACAGTATAGCAAAACGATTGTAGTCGCAATAAATCAATAACTGTACAAGATTTTCCCATAAAGAGGTCAATCACTTAGATTGAATTCAAAACCCACTCAGAATCGAAATCAAATATAATGTATAATGAAGTAATTACGCATGTTAAAATATAAAAGATGCAGCCTATATTAATTAAGAAATTTCATTATGTAAAGAAGCTGCACAGCGGCTCAGGTGTATAATTTAATGGACTAGAACGCTTTATTAAAGTTCATATCTTGCTTTGTTTGAAAAAAGTTATTGAAAACTTGAAGAAAATATTTGGTGTAAAGTTTAAATATAACGAGAGCTATTTCATGAAAAACCAATTGTTTAATCGTTAGTAAATTAAACTCTTTCATTATTTCGGAAACACTAACTAGAACCCTCGGTGAAATAGATTTATGAATTTTTTTAAGGTTCTCTGCAGTTAAGCGAGCATCGTTTTGTTACCATTGCATCAAACAGAAATGTAAAATATGACGTGACTCACAATCAGCGAGTGATATAATAGTAAAAGAGATTCTTGATTTAGGAATAGTAGAATTTTTCTTAAAAAGCACAATTTGTTTTTGATTTTTTAAAATATATTCTCCATATGAGGCTTCCAGAATAAGTTGTCCTGCAACTGTAATTCTAGAAATTTGACGCTAGATATTTGATTAATGGCAGTATTTCTTATACTGAGAATTACATTTTTTTCGGGTGCATTAGAGCCTAAAGTTTGAAAGAAAATGTAATTGCTTTTTTTTTTATTTAAAGATACTATGTTAGCTATTTGCCAAGCACAAATGTTTACTAGTTATTTGTTTACAGAACAAAACAAGTCCTGTAATTTTTTGTCGAAAGAAATAATTGTTATATCATCTGCAAACGTAATGGCTTCTGATTGCTCTAAAGAGTTATCAAAATCATTCACATAAATTAGGAATAGTAAAGACCCCATATTAGATCCTTGTGGTACACCCAAGAAACTGTTATTGCACTAAACGATAGAGCATTAGAACAAGAAACACGTTGCATTCAACTGCTTAAATAGCCTAAAAACCAGCCGTGAGCTACACCTCTAATACCGCAATGATACAATTTGGATAACAATATAAAGAGATCAATCGTATCAAATGCCTTTCAGAGGTGCTAGAAAACACAAACAGCCTAATTTCTTTTTGTCTTCAAAGGCATTCGCAATTTCTTTTTTTTTTTTGGTAGCAGTGTTGTAGCTTGAGCGGAAAACCAATGTTTTCTAAACCCAAACTGTGCTTCATTTAAGAAATTTTACTTAGAATGGCAAGAATATATACACAATCTTCTCGAATACTTTAGAAAAAACAAAGAGTAAACTGATAGGTTTGTAACTATTGACATCAGTTTTTTTACCCATCTTATACACACGAACAATTTTCGCAACTTTAAAAAAAATGCAATAAATTATTCCCTGTGATAGGGATAAGTTAAATATGTGCGAAAGTCCCCAAAGAATATTTTCCTCGAATAGTTTAAGTACAGCTCAAAGTATTTCATCTACTCCGCTGCTAATTTTAAATTTCATACTATAACAGTATTTTTATTTCTTTAGGAGTCGTAGCATAAAAGTATAAACATGTTCTACTTTGGTTGTTGAGATAATGACTAAAAGGAGTGGATGGTGAAGGCGAACTATTCACTTAGATTTGTTCAACACATGCAAAATGCTTGTTAAAAAAGTCTGCAGCTTCTTGTTTGCCTCCTGACCGTTTTCCATCAATGACAACATCATTACAGAAAGCTATTTTTGATTTGCCTAGTAAGTAGTTGATAACCTTCCAAGTGTTTCTGATACGGAATTTATGTTTTAAGAGCAATTGCTGGTAATAATTTTGCTTCTTTTGCTTTAACAAATAAAAATACTTGTTTCTAATTTTATGATAATTGCTCTTAGCATAAACTGTTTTGTTGACTAGATACCTTTACCACAAATACTTCTTTTGTTTCTGTAGTTCCTTGAGCTCATCATCATTCCATTTATTTTCATTATCACCCAATTTCACTGCTACAAGAGGAAAGAATTCATCAAGAATTGGTTTAATTTCAGCTATAAGCGACTCAAATGCTTCATTGACTTATTCAAATTCAGTAACTTTCAAGACATTTAACATTACTGATTTTTGTTAAAATAAAGCTTTATTTTTGGGTGAAAAATGTCGCTTTTTAGTTACTATAATTTTTTTTTTTTTTGTAAAATTTGTCACCTAAACTATAATAAACCATTACAGGAAGATGATCAGCCAAGGGATTAAGTAAAATATAAACATTAGAACTTTCAGGCTAAAAATACGTCCATAGTTGATCTAGCAGTGTAGCAGAACTATCAATTATGCGGGTAGGCTTATTAATTAATGAATAAAAATTATGTTCATTCATAGAGTCAATATTTACAACTTGGCGTGGAATTAGATTTCTCGTGTATCACTGCTACAAATCTTATTACCCGTATAGTGTATACATAACTTTTATGGCGCTGAGACGCACTCCAGCTGTTTTCGGAGAATCTGCTTTTGACTGTTAGTTTATGACGTCATTCAACGGCTAGCCATGTTTTGCGTATTGCACTTTTCCAAGCTTATGAACTCCGCCAATCTGGCATAAATTTTTGTGAAATTTTCAAAAATTCTTGGTTAAGTTGTATACTATCTAATAATAACCAGGCAAGTCGTGTTGCATTTATCTTGTTGCTTGATCTTAAAAAAATAAACGAAATAATTAAAACAAACCAAATAAAAATTCATTTTTGTCAACCAAATAGCAATATATTATGTAAGCAATCGCACAAGAAAAAAAGGAATTCAAACTTGACAGCAAAAATCGTTTTCACTGCCAGTCGCTATTTTGATCTTTTAAGATTTTTCGTAATTGCTACAGTAAACAGCGCTCTCACAAGAACATTCATTGCAATTTGGATAGTGCAGCCAATTTTCACATTTTCCAAATGTACTTTGTAATAGTAGTCGGTTCCATAAGCACAGCAGACATAAATTTTTTTGCTTGCTGTGCATTTCTTAAGATCATTTTGCTGCAGTAAATCCTGCTACGTTCTCCATTTTCTTTGCTTTGTGAAGTGTAAGTTGACGACATGAACGTTGCAGATTGTTTATGTGTAAAACAAAGCGGAAACTTCAGTTGTTCTTTTTTTGCCTGAAGCATTATGGCAGCAGATGCTTCTTGAGGCTTGGTGTTTGCCATGTTCACAAATTTGAAGGGTTTTCGAGCACACTACAATCTGATTGTGTTTTGCTGCTAGACGGAGATGATGTTGCGGTTCAGTTGCAGATGCGTCTTGTGCATTAATAAGTTCAGCAATTTTGTGCATTCAATGCAAACGGTTTGCTTAAATTATAATCACAAAGTAATTTTTGAGCAAGAGAAACTATCACCATAGCAAGTTTTCTGCTACTTGGAGTAAATTGGCCTGCATCGCATTAACACCAGTATGGTGATTTTTTACAGTGTTGCAAACAGTAGATTTTCGATAATATTTGACCAATCAGCCAGTCTGGAAGAGGTAGAAGCAGTGATTTTGGAAAATTTAAAGTTTTTTCAATTGTAATTGGCCAATTCCAATCACCAAGTAGTCCAATCACAAAGTAGTCATTTCATTGCAAAGTGTGCGGATCGTCCAATAAGTTAGCGCTTGACACTCTCCGGGGATAGCAGGATAAATATGCGCTACAACAATTCACTCCTTAAAAGTCAAGCTTGACTAACCGAGTACTCACAAGTTTTATGATCAAATTTGCTCTTAAATGTTATTTTTTAAAACTTTAATCATACTAGCAATTGGCAGAAAAACTTGACGAATGGCATAAGCAGTGTACGAAATAATGATATAATTTATTGTGCTCTCTACCGCACCACTATGACCACCAATGCGCGTAGCTGTAAATTTGATTCGAATTTAGACGACTTGGCTGGCAGAGCTGCAGCTAGTTTTTTATATCTGGTGTGCATTAGGCTGGAGAGCTCTTTGTTTTTTATAAATAAAATAAGGTAAAACAAGCGAAGTAACATGTTACGTAAATAAGTTTATTGTACGGTAAAAGGTTTGCTTGCAGAGTAGTGAAGGTTAGCTAACCCCTGTACTGGTGTTGTAAGTGGGCTGTTTTTACAGTTTTATTCAATAGTGGTACTCGGATTTTACTTATTTACCTGCCTGCCGTAGTTGAGAGCTCCTGTTGTTGTTTTTGTTCTTTTGTGTGACTTTTATTCTGTACCGTAGCATTGTGATTATGAAATATAGTTTTACCGGCATTCCTTGCTGTTGGAAGTTTGAGCTGGAGGTTTTTTTGGTGGCTTACTAGTTTTTAGATGGCTGCTGTCTTGTGTACAATTCTATCTTGCGCTCTAGTTGCTTTCAGATTCTAGGAGTCCGGTCACTATACTACCAGATTCAGGGAGGACACACAATTAGATATCTTATTAGTAAAGTATAAGTCCTTACGTTATTGAGACTACACAGCGCTAGGTGAGCAGAAGAGCGGTTCTGTGTACAAGCAGAACAGAACTGTTACGTCGTATGCTTAGTTTTGTTCTTTGTTGCCCACTAGTAGTCTGTGTTCTTATTGTTTGGCTAACGCTAGTTCTGTTTATGATTTGCCAAGTCGCCGGAAGCGATGCGTCATTTTCACACTGACAAAATCTTCACTCGTAGAGATTTGGTCAGTTCAGTTCAGCATTCCTAGCATCAGGTTGTTCTGATTTTTTGGAATTTTCTCTCGATTGTTAGCTGCAGTGAATTTGAACTCGCATCTAACTACCTGGCAAAATCAATCGGTATGTATTTGTTTATAATTTCTATTTAGCGTTAATCTTCGTATATCTTGCTTTCTATAATTTTACTGTAGTGATATGGGAGCCGAGAAGCACACCTTTTTACTGGTTTTTCGGGGGTTGATGTGGTTAGTCTGGGCATGTGAATGCTTCACATGGTCTTGACTCCGATATTTTTACAGGTTTTGGAAGTAATTGCTATACTACGTTTGAAACGATTTCGTTTGTTTTTAGAAAACCGCAGTAAGCAGTACTCAGTATGCAATAAACATTAACTCCAATAAGCTGCGCGTTTCGATTCTTTCCTGTGTACAGGTATAGAGCTGCACCAGGAGCCCAGAGTGCACCCTACAAGAACAACTTTATTTGATCAATTTTTCAAGTTTGCTTTTTGGTGATAAATCACACTTTTTTACCGATTTAACTAAATTTACTACTAGCAATCTCTACTACAATAAATTCTTATCTTCTAAAATAAATAAATAACAGAGCAATTAAACCATGGCATACGATATGATTTTTCTCTAAAACACCAAAACAGGTAAAACAACTTCAGCCAAATCACCCCCTGGCCAACCCCTTCCTATTTTATTATTTTTTAACTAAATTTTGTAATGGATTATTACTTTTTTAACCAAATTTTATACTTGCATTCCCAATGATCATGTTTGCAATTGTTGTAGTACCAGTCACTGGTAAAGTTGTACTTGGATTATTTGTAAAAAGCAGTCATTTAAGACGTATACTAAACGATTTGTTTTGAAGATTATGACAAAAAGTTGGGCGTTTATACGCAATCCATCAAAAACTTATCAGAAACAATTAAGTTTTGAATAAATGCATTATTTTTCTAAATAAAGAAAATCTAGTGTCATCATAATGTTGAGCGCAGGAAGGATTTTGTAAAAAAGTAAGTTTTTTTTCATTCAAAGATTTTATTTGAATTACATCACTTTTATAAGTTTATAGTGTATAGTTTTGATTTGATTAGTCTAAATGTTAATTAATTTACAGATTTTTAAATAAATTTAAAACTTAAATTAACTCATTTTTCTTTTAAATAATTTTATTAATGGTTTTTGGGCAAACGCTCAATGTTTCATCTTCAATGAACCATCTCAACAAAATCGTCAGCTTGTATTTGTTTGAATGGGTCAGACTCTTTTAATGCCCCCGTCAACAATCACGTCAGAATCCGTCGGTCAGCAAACTTTGATCACTTACCCAGCACTCAACCACTTGAGCCTTTGTCACTTTCATATCCAATATTCGTGACTAGCAAAAAATTCTTAAGTCGGTTAACTTTTTGATTAAAAGTTTTCATGAGATGTGTGACAAAAAAATGCGACCACCATCCTCAAAAAATCACTTCAAGTAAATAATACTTGTAGTCGTTGCCACCGTCGTGGTAGTCGTGGTTGTGGTTGTTGAAGTGGTTGTAGTCGGTATAGCTGTATGAAAACAGAGGTAATTATTACGTATAAATTGCTTTTCTTGTTGTTTGTGACATATTGCATCCTTGTGTAGTTTTACTTATTTAACGATATGTGTTGAACACAATGACAAAACATTGGGCGCTTAACAAAATCAGTAAAAAAATTCATTAAAAGTAACTATAGGTCCTATTGTAAAAAAATTTAAACAAATAATGAATTTATTTTCAATAATTTTTTTTCAAAGAACTTTTTTAATGTACAGTTTTTTAGTTTGTAGTTGATACGTACTGATTGAAATCCTAATTCATTTACAATAGTAATTATATAAATTTTACATTTCACCAAAATAAACTTGTAATAATTTGCTCGCTGTATTTTTTAACCGTCCAATGTTTCATCAACTATGAGCCTTGTTTCAAAAAATTTTCAGCTCTCTTTGAGTGTCCCCGTCAGTAATCACGTCATAATCACGGAGCATTAGGTCTCGTTTGGTTCTAACTTCAAACTAATGCAAAAGCAACAAATTTGGTGAGCGCTTTTCTTGGGAGGTAACTTTTTTGATTTTTTTAAGGCAATGAAAGTATTGATCACTAAGGGCGCTGTTAATCGAAAATTTTTATTTGCTGGTTCTAAGTCTACTATAAGCTATTTTTCCGTTTTTAAAATTAGCAAAGTTTGGTAAGTGGCTCTATTCCTAATATTTTCAAAACAAAATTCATCTAAATGTTGTTTTACGTCATTTTTGTGACGTCATTGTCATTTTTTTGAAGTTTTTGGCAAAAATGACAATATTTTTTTTAGTAATTATGTCTTGGGCCGTTCAAATTCGACATGGTTTCGGTCTCAAATAGATATAGAGCTTAAGTTAAAATAGTGACGTTCTCACATCGTCTAATGACGACATAAGAATTGCTGTTGACTTAGTTTTTTATGAATCTTTGGTACGAGGATAATGCAAATCCCAAATAAAGTCATTTCTTTTCATCAAATTGGATTCAATTTTGATCTCTTTGCTTTTATTGAAACCCATTACTCCGGTTGAACTTTCACAGCTTGATAAAAACGTTTGCGATTAGCATGACCAACGAACATCCGAATCAACTCTCACCTTATTTACATTTTTACGTCTCTAAATTATTCACTTTAACGGCAATATCTTTGATTGGTGACTTTGGGCAAGCCGCCAATCTGAAAAAGTGATAATTTATTCGAACGTACAAGTAGTAACAAAACTGGCATGTCTCCTTGCACCGCCTTTTTTGAGATACTTGTAATTATTGAGGAGAAAGTGTTAATTTTTTAACTTATTTAGAAAAAATTAATATCAATGGTTCAACCGCATAAATTGCGGTACTTTTCAATTCGCAGTTTGGGAATTGAATTAAAAGCTAGAAATTGTGGTGCTCTTATAAAAAACATCAGGTGATAATCCGAGCAGAAACAAAACATGCATTCGCCTCTGCAGGAAGATACAGAAACACTATAAAATATTAGTACCTAGTTTCGCTTTGATTTCATGATTTTGAGTAATGGTAGAATTAAATTGTATCCCTTTCGTAAACGTGGGCCATCAATAACGAATAGACCAGTGCTTGTCAACCTTTTTTGAAATCGTGCACACTTTTAAGTTTTACTTAAAAGCTTGTACACCCAGGTCTTCACAACACCTTACACTGAAATTGCATCAACGTTAATGGAAAAGAATAAACCACCATTGAAGGAAAATATGTATTTGTACCAATAAGTCATTTCAACAACCATTCTTTGCGAACGTTGCTGTTGAATTTCATCAGCTAGTTGAGAAAAACGAGGTCTTGTTTCAAGTGGTCCTCGCATCAACATCTATGAATGATTTAATTTTAACGTTTCTTTTCTTTGATTTAATTTCAACCAGAGTGGAAAATCCTTGCTCGCAAAGGTATGCCGTAGTAGCGTGAGCAGTGTCAATCAGAGTTTTAAACGAGCCGACTAGGTCAGGCCCGAACCCGAAAACTAATTTAAAGCCCAAATCATACTCGAAAAAACCCGAAAGCTCAGTTAGGTTTGAAAAATTTAGCAATGTTACCAAGTTATTTTGATTATATTTCTGGACATCTAAAACAAAAAGCACACCTTAGGCCAGAATTAAACCGGAAATTTTGTCAACTTTAAGCCCAAAAAGCTCGGTCCGACTTATAATTCTGGTGTCAATGCACCAGAGCACCTACAATCAGCTTAAATTGTCTCTGTGTTCACTCGTGTATAGAGGCCCTCTTAATAGTAAAGTTACTCTAGTACAATCTGGTCAGAATCTAAGTTCTGTCTATTTATCATGATACAGTGACACCTGCTATGAAAATAAATTCACTGTTTTGTGTTATGGAATGTTGTACACCCCAGTACACCCTATTATAGTAGTACACCCTTTAAAAATTTTGGTACACGCTAGGGTGTACAATACACCCGGTTGAAAAGCACTGGAACAGACAGTTATGCATTGCTAGCATCAGTTTGAGCATTGCCACTATCAGTTCGGGCCAGAGTTGTAAACGAGCCGACTAGTTCAGGCCCGAACTGAACCCGAAAATATAAGCCCAAACCCGGCCCGAACCCGAAAATATAAGCCCAAACCCGGCCCGAACCCGAAAACGAATTTGAAGCCCAAATCATGCCCGAAAAATACCCAAATGTTAAGTTAGGTTTGAAAAATTTAGCAATATTGCTAAGTTATTTTGATTATATCTTTGCGCACCTAAGACAAAAAGTACGTCTCAGGCCCAAATTAAGACCAAAATTTTTGTCAACTTTAGGCCCGAATCTGGCCCAAACCCAACCCGAGAATCCCGGCCAGACTTACAACTCTGGTTCGGGCATCTAATCACAAGCAAGCAATCTTCCGATTACTAACTCAACGATCTACCATTTGAGCTATGCTGCTGAAAAATGTCACTAAGCAAAGACGCAGTTCCACTTGCAACGAGGTCAAATGGGTAAGGCAAAAACTTCAAATAGATAACCTTTATCATTTGACTGATTGAAATATCTCACATTCTTCATTAGTACATTTGATGATACTTGAATACTAGCAGCATTGGTTGTAACCCATTTTAGAGTCTTAAATAATTTTCTTTGTTATTTCCACAAATCAGAAATTTAATATAGCCACAAACTAACGTTGTCATTTGAAGTTTAGCTAGTTTAAGAATGATGACAAATTTTGACGGATTTCTGGGCTATGTGTGTCAGATTTGTTTATAGACAAAATCCAGTACGTACAAGATCCCAAATTAGACAAAATCCCGAATGTACAAAATCCCGAATGGAAAAAATCCCGAATGGAAAAAATCTTGCATTGGACAAAAATCCCAAATTGAAGCAACTTCAAAGATAGAGAAAGTCAGGATTAATAATGTACTCCATGCTGGCTTATAAGCACTAGAAAGTATAAATAATTTGCCAACAAAACAACATGTTCATTCGCTTGTGTCAAGGCGACCTAGAAAAACAGCGCATATACAGTACAAAAATAGAGTGATCAAGTCAAAAAACTTTAAATTTTGCGGAATTAATTAGGTACCAAGCGGTTTGTCCCGCAGCAAATCCTCGCACTTATCACGTTTGCCGTCAGCTCCTTTAGCTTGCAGAATAAAAAAAATTGGTTAATACGTTTAGAATAAATCAGCGAGATTTGTTGTTGAGAAAAAAGTAAGCAATTAAGAGATTAAAAGAAAATTGGTTTACTGACAAACTCCCTGAAAATAAAGTTTTCATTGTTTCCAATATTGCATTCTTTTTTGTCAAGAACAAACTTTAGTATGAATGTTAACAAAATCATATTGGCAGTGTCTGCTGCACCGGCCCGGTTTTCAACATTTAATCGCTGCTGCACCGGCGGCAACGATCTTTTTTTTTTTTTT
This sequence comes from Trididemnum nubilum, assembly GCA_963965965.1. NCBI lineage: Eukaryota > Metazoa > Chordata > Ascidiacea > Aplousobranchia > Didemnidae > Trididemnum > Trididemnum nubilum. The sequence continues at coordinate 13,396,063 of OZ014480.1, forward strand.
TGCGGTTCAAATTACAATCTCTCAAGCTGGCATCACTGCCCCAACCCTAACTTTAATCGCAAGGTTTCAAAGAAAAAAAAAGAATATTATGAAACGAGATTGCACTCTAGCACTACATTTGCCAAGCGTGTCCAGCGCAAATCAAAATCCACACCCTCGGTTTGGCAGGCGAGTGCACCTACCACTAAACTACCAGGTCTTCGTATTTGATGCGTTAAAGTGCCGTATTTAACTCGAATCAATGAAAAAAAGCAATATAACAGGCAGCCGGTGCACCAGCGATTTGGTGTCCGAAACCGGCGCCAGTGCTCTAGACAGCACCAATCAAATATTAAACGTTTCTAACATGTTTAACTTTGTAGTAGTTATGCTGAATTACAAGCTTCCCTACAGAGTGTCGTCCATTTACATTCAGCTAGAGCTCTCCCGGCTCTTCTTCATGAACTGTCATAAGTGTCTGTCGTCACGGATGTGTACATAGACTGAACAGATGCAGATAGTGTAATAATTTTTTACTTGAATTTTAACTCAATCGCACAATGTGTGTATTAGACCTGTTCATATTTTAACTTTTTTTGATTTTGATATAGCTTCGCAGTGTTTTTGAAACAGATTTTCATACTGATAGCAAAACTAAAAAAAAATTTTTGTTTGGTTGAACGGTTTCCATGTTACGCGATGATTTCCGACCCCCACTTTAGAAAAAATGACTTTTTTGACACTAGAGTGTGCTGCTTTTAAAATATACTTAAAACAGTAATTCAACTAAATGCCCTTCTGCAGTTTACATCTTAAAAAAAACAAAAACTAAGCAAATTGGACTTCTAGTTCAGTAGTTATGGCCATTTTAGTGATATTATTTGCAAAACTCCCTCTAGTGGCCAAAATGTAATATCTTTATTTTTTGATAATTTTTTTTAATTTGAGTATATTTAGTGAAAGAGACTTCAATTTTGAAGTTGAGATTTTGCTGCATTGCCACTAGAGGGAGTAAGTTGCTATTTATTTCAAGATTGCTTATTGATTACAGCTATATACGCCACTTAAGTTAATGCCACTGCAAAATTTGAATAAATTATTACACGACACAATTTTTTATTTTATTTTTTTATATCGACCTAGATCATGTGAAAAAGCCAGCATTTAATGCAAAAATGCAGCAACAACAAATACTGTTTGCAGCATAAATATATTTACAGTATTACTGTACACTTGTACAGTACCGTAATATTTTGACTTAAATTTACAATGACCGCTCCAGCAATTTCAATAAACTTGGAAAGCTCCTTTGATTAATTAAGAAATACAATTCAAACCAATATTTGTAGATTATCATATTAAAACAAAACAGAGTTACCAAACTTTAGCAAATTTCAAAAGTTTCTAAACTTATTAAAAACAAAAAAATCAGATATTTTTGAAAAAGGTTTGTTTTGATGTGGCAAAAGTCCTGCATGTTTGTTACACAACCTGAAGTATGTTTTGTCGTTTTTGTTCATTTGTTGTTGAAATATCATTATAGTCACTGTCAAATTGAGCTGACGCTCAGCTGCATCATTGATAACTTCCAATCCTGAAAGCAAACTGGTTGATTTGTTGAAAAGAAGAATGTTTCTTTTCTTCAGGCGCGTAGCCACGATTTCGCTATTGGGTTGGGCTATGTTGTGGGGTCTGGGGACGGAGCCCCCAGCGATCAAAAATCTTGCATTTCTTTTGCAACAATAACTTTAAGTAATTTTAGGGCTATTTGGGTAAAAAATAAAGTTTTTAAACGTGGCATAGAAATTGGCAGTGCAAACACGATTAAACTGGTTGCACAATTGGGCTACCGGTATGTAGGAGGTGGCTAATGGTAAAACTTTAATTCTCTTGTTTAGATGCTGGTAAATTATAAAATCCTATACTTCAATAAACCTCGCACGAAATAAGTATTTCGTTTATATTTTATGGAGAAAACTAATTGGGGAGGGGGCTAATGGAAAAGTATTTGAGAGAAGTGATTAGCAATTAACTAATACTGAATATCCCCCTAATAATTTCTTAGTTTATAATGCATTTGATGCTAAAACCTATGTTCAGCATTTTTACACTAGCGATCAAATTTGATTGCTTGTTTTTGGCCATTTTTCGAAATTTTTATTAATTTGTAGGTTTTCTTTGCAACAAATTTGACCCCCTCCTGAATATATGTTTCAAAAAATGCTTTAATTCACTATTTAGTCCATTCCAGCACAAAAAAAAAGGTCTCAGAAGTGGTAAAAACGTGATATTTTTCTAGTTCGGAATTTTGGTCGGCAGGTCAACGGGGGGGGGGGGGGGTTAAAGCACCCCCGCCCCCACTGGCTACGCTACTGCTTTCCAGTATGTTACTGAATCCATACTTAAAGAGATAACTGCTCGAAATCGGTTCTATTGAAGAAATGAGAACTACTTGAGGCAAATAAGAGATGCCCCAAACTTTTTCCCACGATTCCTCTTATTTTTGAAAATATGTTTTGATCCGTTTGACCCCGTACCATTAGCAAACCTGCATTTTGCAACTTTGTTACATCAAAAAAGACTTGCTGTAGATCAGTACTGGTAGCCTAGGTGTACATGCTTTAGGAGTAGTAGCCAAGTTTTCAGATTTGGTTATAAGCTACTCACTAATACCAGTTGGCAATCGCGTTTCTTGATTTTTGCAAAATTATGTCTTTTGTAAAAAAACAAAATTGCAAATGCAGGGTTACCAATGGTATGAAGTCAAACAGATTAAATTCGTAGATTCGTAAATAAAGTAAATTGCGGAAAAAGGTTGGGAGAACCTATTTTATTAGCTCAAAAAGTTCTTTAACAATTTACAATTTACAGAATACGCCTGTTGCGATGCCAAGCTTTTTAATCTTGGTCAAATAAATTTACAAAATTATTTAAAGCTTAAGGGTTTCGCTTCCGAAATAATTGAAAATGCCTGCGGTTTTGCAAACATCTAATCTTAGACAAATTAATTTACCTCTTTAGAGTGAGTTGAGACGCTTAAGGCCTTCTAAGTGTTCAAAAATGACCAAGTGAACTTACAAACTTCTTTTAAGCCTAGAATTATTTTTTATGAAACAATTGAATACCTTTTAATCATGATCACATTACTTTTCAAAATTATTTAAAGCTTGAGGTTCCCTTTGGGAACGATTGAAAATGCCTTCGGCGATTTATTATTCTAATCTCTAGCAAAAATATTTATTTTTCGTATTTAGTGTTCAGAATTAGTGTTTTGGTTAGAGTTTTTCTTCTTTTTTCTTTATTGCCTGCGTTTCTGTTAAGGTTGCGGGCGCAGCAGCTCGAGATCAAGCGGCCAAATTTCACCGTCATCCATCACATGCATCGTTTCATTTGGGTAAATCTCTTCATGATTCCATCCAAGATCCATGGCAAGAGTTAAGGCTAGAATTTTTCTTAATCTTCCAGCAAAATCTTGATCACCCCACAAAACCATGTTTCCCCTGCAAAATCTTGTTGCCTAGTGCTGGAAAAATCTCGATCCAAAATTTTCAGAAAAGTAATGTACATAAATACTACTCGCCTCTAAAATATATTTATTATTATTTGTTGATAAAACCCCCTAGCAGATAATTGCCATTAAAGCGAATTTCAAAGGGAAAACAACGAGATCCGAAAGAGAATTGAGACAAAATTGTCTAGGTCTGTGATTCACAACCCTTCATGAGCCGTGTCCTCATTGGAAATTCTCCAACACTTGTGGCCCATGCAGCTAAACTTTTTTACTATGATCTGTACCAACTAAAAGAGTCGTACGTGATTTATAAGCCAATTTCCGGGAAAATTTGGGTATCTATCCAAAGGTTGAAAAAAGTTCTGAATTGCTTTTTGAGCCAGATTTCGAGAAGATTGTTTCTATTTGCAATTTCAACTCTCACAGTTTTTTCCTCGTGACCTCTCAAGAGCTTCTATGGGGCCAAGGCTTCTATCGCCATTAACAAACTCTGCGTAGGTTTTAATCAACGTAAAGTGCGTTTAACTATACCTTATCGAAATTGTCGCCAACTTGAACAAAAAATATCTTAATGTGAAACTTTGCGTACAGATTCATAAAAACGGAGTCAAACAGCACTTCACATTACGTTATCAAACAATGTGATGTCACCATGACGTCTTATGATAATGGTTCTTGATAATGACGCATGAAACGACGTAAAATAACCATTAAATAAAATTTTTCTCTTTAAAACACAGGATTTGCAATGTAACCAATAACCACAAACCAAAGTTCAGCCAAGTTTATTTATAGAACCATAGTTTAAAGTAGACTTCAAGACGGTTGATAAAAATTTCGAGTAACAGCGCAATTTTTGGCTCTCTTAAAACATTAAAATTATATGAGAAAAAAAATTGGGCTAAATTTGATGCTCTTGCAACAATGTAAACCAAAAAACCTAGATTTGGGACCAAAGCTCTCTATCAGCAACTGTAGGCGAATAAACGTTGATCACTAACTCGCAAATCTATCATCTCAGCTTTTGCTACTATTCGCATCGTGAACTTTCAAAATTGAAGATTTTGTATAATTTGTGTGACTAAAAAAAAGCGACAACCACTCCAAAAATATCACTCCAAAAAAATTTTGCTTGTAATCTCACCCGTTGTTGCTGTTGTCGTAGTCGTAGCATCTGAAAATAGCAGTCAATTAATACGTATGAATTGCTTTTCTTCTTGGTTCAAGGAGTTTATTCTTCTTCAAATTTTCGTGATTTAGCGATGTTTCGCTTTGAACTACACTAAAATAAAAAAACTCGGCGTTTAAGCAAAAACTTATCAAATACAAATATAAGTTTTACAATTCAAAGAAATTTTAAATAAATGTATTTGTTTTTGATATTTTTTTGTTCAAAAAAATTGTTTTTTCAATACTGCTATTATTGTTTATTGATTTTATTTCATCTATCTAAGTCTTAAATTGCTTACAGATCATAAATAAACTTCAAATATTAATATAATAATTTATGTTTTCAATAATTTTTTGAATGATTTGAGTGCAAATGCCCAATAAATTGTCACGTTTGGATTTGCCCACAAGATTGACAGCTTTGTGTCTGCTGGTTCAAAAGGGTCAGACTTTTTCAATGTTTCCGTCAACAATCGCGTTGGCAACCTTTGATCAACAATTGGGCTTTTACCACTAATTTTATCAATAAATGGTGGATAAAAATATTCCATACGGTAAACCGAATTATGTTTTTGATTGAAAGTTTTCATGAGTCATGTCACTAAAAATGCAACCAGTACCATCCCCACAAATATTGCTTCAAGCAAATTGTACTTCTAATCACGGATGTGGAAGCGTAAGCAGTTAATTTTTTTCGAGAAAGCGAAGACGCTTTGATAAATAAAGTCGGAACTCGGCAGAATATAATTTTTGGAGAAGTTGGAAGCGGAGGTAATTTTAAGAAATAATCTGCTTCTGCTTATTTTAAAGACTGAATAATATAATTTATCACAAGCTTTAAAATAAAGTTTAACAATAATAGTAATTACTTTTACCAAATATTAAAAGAAGCGCTCAGATTAATTTATAGCTGCTTTAGCTACATGGCCGTAATAAGTAGGCTATCGATTTTTTGGCCATGTTGAGCTTTGGATGCCTTTCCCTAACTTATAGGCTATTTAATTGAAGGTCAAAAATATGCCAAAAATGAGTCAAAACATTTTGAGAGATGGCTCATTTTACGCAGTTTTAGGCTTTAAGATCAACAACAAATTGAACTGCTAACTAGGGCACGTAAAAATTAATAAATTCAAACTTTTTTTAGGGCCTTGTTACATCATCAAACCTATATTTCTACAATAGATTGGATTTGGGTGCCTCGACAGTGGCATATTCTGGGACAGGGACCTCTCCCCAAACAGAAGAAATAGTAACAAAACTTGCAACCCATCAAAATCCATTGCAAATACTGGAGCAAGATACATTTCTTGTTCATTGATTTAACAGTAAAATACTCGGTGGGTGGGGGATGGAAAGGAGGGGGGGCATGAACACCTCCAAAATTATCTTTTTATTTTATTGCCGACCAATTCAGTTAAAATTAGTGTGTGACATTTTTGTTTTACGATTTATCGGCATATAATAGAAACAGTAAAACTTTACAAATAACCACTGGCCCACCGCCCTCATATCTCATTTACGCAGCCAGTTTAATCATGGCTTTGCACTGTATGCTTCTATGCCACGTATTAAAAACATCAATTTTACTTAAATAGAACTAAAATTAAGTTATTTTGCAAAAAAAAAAGGGAAATTTCTGAGCGCTGAAGGCTTCATCCACGCCCCCGAAATAGACTCTTCATTCCAGACTTTAGGCTTAGCGCCAGGCTAAACTAACAACCAGTATATAAAAACTAATTCCAAACGACGCATAGTTGATGATTGCACCCAAAACTATTAAACTGAAAGGAATAATCGTGCAAAAACTTTCGAAAAAATATTATATCTTTAGAGGATCACCTTGCAAAAATTTCTAGATCCACCCCTTTTAGAAGTCTGTTTTGATAAATTTTATTGGTAAAAAATTTAAAAGTTTGATTAAGGTCAAAATTTTTCAAAATTGTTTGTTATCAAAAATTACTTAGGCAAAGCACACAAATTACAAATTGCTTTTTTTCTTTATTTTTCTGAATTTTTAAGCAACTGCTGCACTATTCAAATTTTATAAGCAGTTTTATTTGTGTTTCAATTAAGCGTGGCAATTCAAGCTTAAAAACTATCGTAAATAACAATACTATTGTCCCAATAGTGTACAATGAGCATGTCAGTTGACATGAGTACAATTTCCAAATTTTTGTAGTACATCGCATACCATAGTGGCATTAGACACAATGCTGGCGAAATGAGATTTCTGTTGATAAAAAGTAAAGTAAATTTCAATTTTCGTATTCATGTATCACAACAAACTATCACAGTATTAACCCATTAAAACTTAAAACCTATATTACTCAACAGTCCCCTCAAATGTGGTCATCAGGAGTAAATCGTGTTTAATTTTACAGATCCCGAATACAAATAAAGTAATGGATAGGATTTTAAATTTGTTTGAAAATGAAACTTGAAGATTGTCCACCAAAATAAAACATTTTATTTAAAACAAATAAAACATTTTAAGTAAAACACATTTTGGTTTTGTTCCGTCTTCCTCATGTACTACTCAACTTTTAAAGTTTATGAAAGAGTTATAATTTGCTAGAGACCATAAAAATATCACTAATGTTGCATACATAGATTTTTCAAAAGCTTTTAACTCAGTTCCTTAAGGCCGCTTGATGAATAAATAGTTTGCATTAGGAATGAAAGTTAATTTTTATTCGTGGATTAAATCTTTTTGACAGATCTGAGATTGTAGTGGTTGAAGGTGTTAAAATTGACGCATATGCAATGACCTCAGGTGTTCCACAAGGCAGTTGCTTTGGCCCACTTATTTTAGCATAATATGTCAATGATATTGATAATCACTAGAGCTTTAATCACATCATAAAGTATGCTGTCAATATGAAAATTTAGAAAAATTTTAATCTTATTGATGAAAAATCTAATAGCATTGCGTTGCAGTTTGATTTAAACTCACTTGATAATTGAGCGAATAATTGGCAATTGCCTTTCAACCTATCTAAGTACTTTTTTTGCAGTTTTTTCATTTAGTTTCAGCACATAATTATACATTATCTGGTAAATGTATTGCTTCAAAATCTCAGGAAAAATATCTAGGTGTGACTGATATGAAGCCATCAGTTCACCTTACAAAAGTCGTGAAGCAAGCTGAAATGTGCTTGGCAGAAGTAAAAAGAACGATAGTTAGTCGTGATATTGCAGTTTTTTTGTTTTTTTTCAGATTGTGTAGGCAGTTGGTAAGACCTCAGTTGTTGGAGTACGCTATTTCTGTATGAAATCCTTATCTTAAGCGTGATTTTCAACTAATTGAGAAAGTTCAGCTTTGAGCAACAAAATGCATTTGTAATTTGAAAGATAAATCTTATCAAGAACGTTTATCCACATTAAAAATTGGTACTCTGCAGCAAAAAAGATATAGTTTTGATCTGATTGATGTGTTTAAGATTGTGCATAAATTATCTTCTCTACAATTTTCTGATTTCTTTTCATTTGATACTCAGAAGATTGCAAGTGGTTACCAGTATTAATTGCCCAAACAACGTTTTCAGGTAAATTTTCCTAAATATTCTTTTTCTATCAGGGTTTTTAATTTGTGGAATCGTCTTCCTTCTCATATTGTTAGTGCTTTTTCGGTTTTGCAATTTAAAAGTCTTTTGAATGAAAATGCAAAAAAACACTATTTGTGCTAGGCTGTTATTCAAAATTTTATTTTGCTGTTGACCTACTGCATGTAGGTATGATTTTATTATTGTATAACCTTTTATCATTTTAAATTTCTTCTTTACCTAGCCTTAGTCTATGTATTTATAATTAAATATATTATCTTCCATTCTATCTAACAGTAATTATACACAGTTTTTCATGTTTCTAATTAATTAGTTATTTGCTTGTTTTCATTTTTCTGCGACATTGTGTTATTGCATTACATTGGTCTGAAGAAGCTGTACGTTTCATTACCTATGATTTTTTGTTGGTTTTGCTCTGTTTTCGTTGTAGCGTATAATTTGGTTTAAAATTACTTGTAACTTTGAAATTGAATGATTGGTTTAATTTTTACCTTCTATGGTTGTCATTTACTAAGTTTTTGTAGATGCTACTTGTGAAATCTTATGTGAAATCTTCTTGTCCTGCTTGGCCACATTTCTGGTGGTATGATCGTTGATATTATTTTTTACCCTAATACAATTGTCACATTGCTGATGGTATTACGGTTGATTTTTCTTTATTTTTATCGTGGCACAGTTGTGCTGGATTGGTGCGTTATCATTACTATAATCACACATTTTAGTTCCTTTTTATGTTTTTGAGATTATAGTTAAGTGACATATAAACCGTTCAAAAGTGACAGATCCGAAAACAAATTTTGTCATAGAATTCGCAAACTGCGTACGAAATTTTAAGCAAAAATTACGCTATTAAGTGGTGGAAGCAGAAACGATTCACAAATTGGCACTTCCCATTTCTTATATAATCACTTTTCGGATTTACACAAAATCCGTTTTTCACAGGTAGAGTCGAATGCGCAACCTTTGAGGCCAAGGCCAAGCACACAAAAAAATGCAAGACCAATGACCGACCTTTTGAGGACAAGAATGGTTGAGGTCAAGAACCAAGGAAACAGTTCTTTTTTTAATTATGGTTGGCAAAATTTCCAAAAATTTTAGAGGCTAAAGTATTTGAAATATTGCATTTTGTTGGATACTTCCACCACCTGTTGGTAAAAGTAAAGAAAGTGCTAAAAGACAACCGAATAATGGTGGTAGGCGAGGTTCAAGAAAAGGATAAAGTGAAGAATCAAAAGTTGTTTGGCAGTTTTAGGTAATTTTAATTAAAAACGAAAAAAACCCTTTTAGAACACATAAAAATGTTTAAACGTTTTGGATTCAGCTACTTCCATCATCTGTTTTGTTTTATATGGCTAAACTTATTGTAATTTAATTTATACGACTAAACATATTGTAACTTATTGTAATACGGAGGTTTCGCCAATTACTTTTACCCCGCATTCTTCTTTTTCTACTTTTAAGGTTACTGATATTTCTTAAAAAATCAATCGTTCCAATGCCAAAAACAAAAAATGAACCTGATTTTGTTCGATGGAAAAAAAAAGGAAAATTATTAATTGCAACATATTTGTGATTAACCAATGACCGACAAGATCTTTGAAACCAGCTATCTTGATTCACTACTCGTTTAAATTCGGGCATCTCCAATACGCCATTACAGCACATCTATTCCATCGAGTAAAATCTACTTTCAAAATTTGTTAAGGAATAGAAAGATCGCTTTGGGGCAGTATCTTGCTATCCCAAAATGTATTAGAACCCAGGTCATGTTACATTGTGCTCTAATTCAGAATTTAGCAGCAGTTGATAAAACAATTTTTGGAGTAAAGAGGAACCTAAATTAGTACGAAGCGCATTAAAACAAATTCGCAAAATATTCTTCCAATTATGTATTCTTCACAGAGAATAAAACCTGAAACCCTCTGATTGTATGTACTGCCAAACTAAACAGATTTGAATGTGGTTTTGTTTGATGAAAAAAAAACAACATAACGTAATGTTATTAAGTTATTTTTGGTTAGGCTAAAAGCAATGTCTGCCTAAATTAGTATTTGAACCAAACTCGGTTCATTTAGGACTATGGCGCCTTTAATCATTATGCCACTAAAGCAAATCGAACACATTATTAAAATGAATTATTAAACTTTGTTTAAAAATAGAGAGGCAGCTTTGGGACAATATCTTGATGCCCAAAAATCCTAACATTATAAACTTTTTGCAAATTAGATAAATATTTTTAAGAATGAAAACATTCCGACAAATAACAATATCTGGGCTATTTCTCCAAATCATGTAACCTAGCACCGTCAAAAATGTAGATCCACAGCTTCAAACATCATCAAACAAACATAGAAATATCATTACTTCAAATTTCAAGTTTTCAACTTTGGTGGTTTTGAAATTTTTGTACATAAAAAAAAAACGGTTCTTAATAAAAAGAAGAAAAAATAAACTAAAAAAACTGCATAAAAATAAAAAAAAATGTCGGAATTCAAAAAATTTAGATGTGGATGCTGAAACAACTTCTCCAGGATGCGCTTGTAAAATCGAAAATTTTTTTTTCTCCCGCAATTAGTTTTTGGCTAGAGCAATTCAAACCTCTGATTGGCATTTCAGTTTTTTGCTTAGAAACTCGTATTATGAAACCAATTACTCCAAAATTCGCACGAAGTTTGTTTTATACATTGCTCATCTAAGTTTTGAATTCCAAAATTTGAACCACCTGTAAAGTTCTCACAAAAATGACAGCATTTTTTTGAAAACCTTATCATGACGTTACACTGATGACGTCATCAAATAAATATCAATTCTTCTAAAAAGCTTTGGTGAGAACAAACCTGCATGCCAAATGTGATGTTCTGATAACTTTTGGTTTAGAAGTTAAAAAGGGTGGTACTTTTGCTACCTCCCAATCTCCCTTTGTAAAATGCATTAATTAAATACCCTGCGTAAAAAACAGTTAATCAGTTCGCAGTATTTTAACTTAAAAAAAATTTATGTAATGCCGTAAAGCTTTTTATTGTTTGTCATAATTTATTCTCCGGCTTTTAAAGCAACTTTTGCCTCTTCTTTTCCAGCTAAGAAAAGCTTTCTAATTATCCAAAAACTTCATTGTAGCATGTAAGAAGCTGTTTGGCTAAATTAAATTTTTCAAATTTTCGGTTTTTAAAGACAACTTTTTTATCACATTTTGCCAAGAAATGGCTTGAACTGTATTGTGATTTGAAAGCTCTTACGAAAATGTCAAAAGCAAATGTTGGACCTGCACTTTACACTAAGATGTTGCAAAGCCAAGCAATGCGGAGAAAAGGCTTAGCATGTTGAGTAGGATGGATCGAAAACAACCGATCCCCACTTTTGTCGGAATTTACCTTAGCAGGTGTCAGAAAAATTGCAAAATGGTGCAAAATCACTACTATATTTGAAATTTTATGCATTTACATCAACATCTTTAGGCGTCGCCGGAAGCTAAAAATGTTGAAAAATGACGAAAATTTACGAAAAATTTGACTTATGGAATGTAGTTATTTTTAAGTTTTTATTAGAATTAAATCATATTCGGGTGTTTCATCACTAGAATAAATGTCAAACGTTACATAGAACTCAAAATATTGTTCAAAAGTAATTATCTTGAGGTGCCGTTATTGCACAAACGGAAAGGTAATTTCAAATCATAAACAGAAAAGATAGGGCTTGTCATTGACGAACAATAGTGAATGTAAAGTTGACACGTTCGATAACATTCTTATCAATGCTGTTCCGAGAAAATTGTGTTTACTTTTACAACTCTCGTACGTAATTAATTTCCATTCAGAAATTTTGCTAGAAATAATAAATCTTTAGGCATATCTCCAAATCAAACAAAAAGCCTAAGCCCATGCCGAAACCCCAACATTGTGATGTCATCAAACAACAACAATGGATCTGAAGGTTGGTCGAATCTCAATATTTTAGCCAACGCTGTGTTGTTCAAGCAATCAAAATGTCCAATATTTAACTCTTTGAACCCTACATTCTCACATTTAAAAGCTCTCCCACCGAGATTCCCAGCCAAAAATTTTCAAAAAAAATCATTTCCTTTTTTTTTTCGTTTTGGGATTATGAATCGCCTGCAGCTCTCAAGCCAACTTCAAAATCGGTGTAATAACATTGAAATAGCCTTTGCAGGTGCAAATATGATCCTTATTGTACATGTTATGTTCACCTACAACAGTAGCAAAAAATTTAACGAATTTTTATTATATACCAAGACACAACTCAGTTTATGCAAATCGGAATCAGTGATGCAATGATTGTTTCACTTCAGCTTATGACAATAATTGTCTTCTTTGACTTGACTTTGACAATAACTGTCTTTCTTCAGCGGTTCGTACATGCAAATAAATCAATAGTCATTTTTTGAGTTTATCTAAATTAATCCAGTTCTTTCTCAGAATTACCTTCAATATTGCACCTTGGTGTGCCTATCATGCCAACAATTTGATCCTGGTACGCCAATGCATAAAAAAACGCAACAGTAATTGCACCAATAGACAGTCTTGGACCTTTTTGCCAAGTCCTTTTCTCTGAGGCTAGGATTGGCCAGCTTTGCTCTTCTGTACTTTTCACTGTAAACCGTGCAACGATTATTGGTTGTAGCATGCTCAGCACGTTCCACCTCGTGTCTTCCGACATCGGAGAGGCGAACATCAGGATCTGCATCTGAACGTCGTCGCCCTTGTTGAGTAGTGGTTCTTACATCTCCAACTAGCTCATTGCACAGTTGTTCCAGAAACGAGTGGTATGTGGTAACCTTTTTGCCAGCTTGAGCATGTGGTATGTAGTATCCCTGAATTACATAGGCATTATATGTCGTCCACATAAAAAACTTCATCATCAACGGTCGTGGCCATTTATAATGACGTCTGCACCTCTGAAGGTGAGTCATCTGGTCATTTTTGTCGGTACCACCCATAAACTGATTGTACTTCTTTACTGCTTCAGGACAGCTGACTGGTACCTTCCGATGTACAGCACCGTCATACCGAGAAACTGAGGTACATGGCTGATCTACAAAGACTGATGTTCGAAATGGATTGGTTTTTTATCCATCCACAATTGCTCCCACTTTCCCATTGAACAACATTTCAGAGTCCCCTGTACTCATTTTCCTGGGATTCCTTTGTAGACACTTTGGAAATGACTGCCTGTTTGTCATTGCTGTTCCACATGCACCAATGCCTTTAGTCAACAAATATTCAGAGAGATGCACGCTTGTATAAAACCGGCCAGTATACACTATACAGTTCTTACCCTGAAAGTCTTTCGTCAATCGCATTACTAGGTTACCAATAACACCAAGGTCATTGATATCATTGCTATCGTCTCTTCTACCAGTGTATACCTCAGCATTTACAATATATCCATGTTCGCTATCTGTAAACAGAAAAGTTTTCATACCCCAGCGTATAGGCTTGTCTTTGATGTATTGCTTTATCGACAGGGAATTTTTTGTTGGTATCATTCCCTCATCCAATGATAAATGTTGATCCGGCACGTAATGCTTCTGAAACCTTTCAAGGATGTAATTGAAGATAGACCTGGTTTTGTATATCTTATCACTCTTATCCACAGTGGGATTTTTTTCATCCACGCAATGAAGCATTGATCAAATTGCCAAAAACCTGTCTCATGTAAAGATTTTTTGGAATCCAGGAGTGTTAGTCAAAAGATTGTCTTTGCATCTCCAATATTGCTCATAACGATCTTTGTGGATTAGCATCTCAATCGCCGTACGACATCCAAAAAAAGCCTTCATCTCTTGTACAGTAGTGTCTGTCCATGATTTAGCAATATAGCAATTTCGCTTGTCGGTTGCTACATAGAAAGCCTGCCTATTCGTTCCATTGACCAAGATTTCCCACAGAACATCATCCCAGAACAATGAAAGAAAGGCCAGAGGTGAACTTCCATCATTTATGCTGGTAGGAATTTCTTTTGGACCTACGGCATTAAGTGGGGTGAATGGCTGAGCAACAAAACTTCTTGCATTTATATTCTATCCATGCTCTGAGCTCGCAAAATCCCAGTACTTCTTACTCTTCCTCGGCCCCTTCTGGGTTGCAAAGAAGATGCAGGCAACCCATTTGCTACAACCGGTGCATCATCATCACTAAGATCACTCTACCCTGAGTTGTGATCAGTTTCTATTTCAAAATCGCTGTCATGGTCATAGTCATTGATATCAAGATCTTCACTGTCACTGAGTGTTGTAGATAGGGCTTCTTGAGCCGTCCTGCGCATTTGGGACATATTATGCAACACTGCAGCCTACTGAACAGCTATTATTATATTTTTTTGATACTGGTAGTGGTATGCTGGAACAACAAAGTAAAAGACCGTCACAAATCTAACTAACAAAACTCACGAAAAAGAAAACCACAGGCAAAATCAGAAGTAGCCTATCTTGCTATCTCAGAGTAACTGGACACATTTTCGTCTGACTGCAGACTAAAAACAGCACAAGTGTAAAGTAGCCTTACTGAACTAATACAAATACATACATGAATATGATTATATGAATTACAAATATGAATACAAATACATTCCTAGCTAACACCAATTGCCTAACACCTAGCCGCAAACTAATATAACCTAAACAGTTATAAAAGCCTAACTAGTAACTAACTACAAACTTTCCAGTCTTGTTGGTGATGTTGCAATTCAAAATATATAAATGCTATGGACACTCCGTGTAAAGCGGAGATAGCAAGTGTGCGATAAAAGTACAGCAGACAGAAAACAACATGCTTGGATGGAAAGCCAACTTGCAATTCTAGCAACAGATACAGGAACCACTTTTGCAAAATTATTTCGAGTAGAAGGAATTCAAACAATTTTATTCAAGTTTTGGGCCTTTCGGGTATATACGCTACACAATTTGACACCAATACGATTGTTTTGTGTTAAAGGCCGGTTTTCAGGCCTTTCGGGAATAAAAACCGACCATGTTTGGCCGGAAATCCGGTCTTTAGGGTTCAAAGGGTTAATAATCCATGTGACTTCAGCTAAAAGCATTTAGCAATTACAATGCAGTGAGAAAGCTTGACGTCTTTCGTGGCCAACAACCGGGAAGTAACAACGACTTCGATTTGCAGTTTAGTGGCAATATCGACCTCTAACCTTGCAACCGTATGATGCTCGAGTCATTAATGCACAGAGCTGGATGGTGCAATTTGGAGCTTTTCAGCAGCCTTCAGCACATCTCCAGCCGCTTCTCGGCTAAAGTGGAAATACTTTATGGAGAATATTGGTTTGCACTGTGGTATAAGCTTAAACCTCTGTCTACCAAAAAAATTCCATGCAAGTTGTACCATTGGGGTCCAATGGAACCCAGATATCAAAAAAAGTTGTGGGTATAAAGATTTCACACAAATCAACAAAGTAACATTAAAACTTGTTATAAACGAACAACTTAAACTCAAAAACAAGGGACAAACGCAACAAAAAATACAAAAATGCAGTAATTATGCCTAATTATATACCCTGATGTATTAGTTAGACATGGACTCCAAAGATTAGATGGTGTACTGCAATTACCTTTACACCGTTTCTTGGCAGTTATGTAATGATTTGCATGTTTATGAAATTTTGTTACTGCTTATTTTGCAATCATCATTTTCATAAAAAAATACAGCAACATAGGAGTTCAAATAGCAATAATGTCAAAACATAAAAGCATGAAACCAAAGCTGATTTAGTCAGCACAATGGTTGGTTGCACAGGAGCCAAAACGCACGGTTTTTCAATACTGAAACCATTGCTTACAGTTTCAAAGCGTTTAGAAAACTGCAAAATAATGCTTTTAGCCCATTAGTTATTGCAATGCATGCAAGTAACTTCAGAATGTTATTATCGCAGGCGCTGCATTTTCGATATGTGCTTCTTTTACAAAGATAGCGTATGCTTTTTTTGCCTTTGGTGCCTGGTTTTCAGTTGCAGTAGTCCTTTTTTTCTTGCTTTTAGGCTTAATTGCATGCTTTTTTGTATTGACAGAGCACTTGACATTCGAGGAAGATCTTTTCCGAAGTAAATCAAAAACTTACTGCTTTTCTTTCTAAAATTCCAGCCATTATCACTATGCAATTGCTGTCAAAAATAGGATTACTGGCCATTTTCCAGTCATTCTCTTGCAGTTGTAGGTTCGAACCACCCTATCCAAAATGTACGACTACTTAATCTGTTCTTCTACGCTCCATCTTTCCTCCTTTTCACTCTCTTCCGGAAACTGTAGAATCTCGCCATCTTCAAAGTAGCTAGCTATTCTTTTTCAGTGGTATTTTTCCTAATTTGACTTCCATTTGATATTATAAAACAATATTTTTCAAACTAATAATTTTGATAATTGTGGTCTCAACCAACAGACTAGTTGTTTTAAAACAAAATGACTGCAATTTAAAAAACTCAGCCAGTCTAAACTAAGCAAAGCAGGTTAGTTATTGGCTTGGGGTCCATTGGACCCCATGGTATACAGTGCTGTTTTTATCTTTAAGCCATATCGGTTTATCTGAGATTTGTGATACTCTACCTTGTTAAAGATCAACTAAACTTAGGAAAAGTCAGGTAACATGGAAGTCGTGTTTGCTATCTGTTCTTGGTGATGAAAAATCAAATTTTATTTTGGGGTCCATTGGACCCCATGGTACAGTAGATAGAGGGTTAATAGAGAATAATCGATTTTCACTTTTGGTATTTCACAAAAGAAGATATGAAAAACCGATGGTCTCTTATACTTTTATATTAAAGACAACCATAAGCTATCCTTAATATAACGGTTCCCTCTCTGCGTGATTACGGAAGTCAAACCGAAAAAGCTTGACATCCTTATAACGCAGTTATGAATTGTTATCTACCGATTAGCATAAAATGCGAAAAAAGATAGTCATGGGAATGATTATCTTGAGTCTGTCATTACGTCAGTCTGAAACAGTGTAACAAATTTACACACGATGTGTTACATAAACGAGAATAATAGCCAAAATGAAAAAATTACGATCAAACATTTTTTAGGTAAGAATGAAAAGTTATCAATCCAAAAAATATTCAGCTGCCTTCCAAATTAGATTCAACAAACTGAAAACAAAGCAAATTTTTTTTTATTTGGTTCTTGCAAATGTAAAGATTTGGACAATTGCAATTATTGTGCAAAGAAGTTTAAAATCGCACTTTTGGGAAAAAGTTTCATAAAAAGTAAAAAAAAAAGATTCCATGATGTATATTAGAAATTATGATTTAACAGCGATAACATTATTGAGAAAACGTTTTTTGCAACGTCAACGACAGCTTGAAAAAGCTCAATTAAGCACTTTCAAAATTAAGAAGATAAGCAGCATCAGATTTTATTCAAGAAACAGTACGTGCATGATCTCTCGGATTCAAATGAAGACTCTTCGATGAAAAATTTGTTTCCACGAGTCATAAATGCAGCTCATTTATAGCAATTCTCGAGTTTTCCAAAATCCCAAATGATCTAAGCTTTCAAATTTAGCATTGGCAGGCGAGAGAATTGGAGTATCTGATACAGGTCGGCCTCGATGATTTCTTCTTTTGTGTTACAAGACTATGGCATTATTTCTGCTGACTCTTGCAAGGATGTAATTGACAGAGCCAAAATTACCGTAAATTAGAAAGAGCAGGAATGATACCAAAAAAAAAGTAAATGCTAGTATAAAAATAAATGCTGTTAAGCTCCGGAGTATTTAACTTTGCTGGAAGAAAAAAATCAAACGTTAATAATTGAAAAGAAGATAGGCACTTAACTAACTTAAGAAAAGTTAATGAAAGAACATATTACATTGACTAATTCTTTAGCCTAAGAGTAATTAATCTTGGTCATGTTTCCGTTACTCAAGATACATTTAAATGCATAACAAAAAAAAAAGATTGAGACTATTTTAAAGCCAAGAAATGTTCTACTGATTTCATACGAGCAATTGGTTTTGATAGGACAGCTTTTAATACTGGAACAAACGAAAGAATAATTCAGATACTCAAACTGAATTAGGCAGACCTTTGCATTAGTTGATCTGCCAATTACTTGCAAATCAGTTGCAATTACGACATTTGATACAAATGCTAAATGGCAAAATTACATTCCCCATAGATATACTGCAGATGTTTGCAAGCAACTTGAAGTTTGTCACAAATCATCCCGTATACGATTTTGATGCAATTGTAACAGAAATGCCGCGTTTGCTTGGCGAAGCATAGGGGCTATAAATTAATTCAAACAAAAGCTTTAAAATAAATAAGCTTTAAAATTGAAACTTTTTTCAATTTTTGAGATTAGTGGAAATTTTAAACATTCGGCGGTACCTGAGGTTGTTATTAAAAATGTATTAAAATTTATATATAGTACTGAGAAAATTAATACTAAGCTATAGACAATATACAGAGTCTTGCAGGCATATCCAAACCTTTGATTAACAGCCTAAGACATACTGTTTCGGAATCGACATTCGTCTTTTATTCCTCGTCAGTATAGCTACGACTACAGGTATGAACATGAGCGTAGAACGGCAAAGAATCGCAAATTAACCGGATCATGACACAATTTTTTTTCTTTCCCAAAAATATAAAGTAATCACAATGTTACAAGAGATAATTCTAATAGTTCAATTCAAAATAATTTCCAATAGCATGCCTTAGACAGCTGTTTCGCCCAATCTCAGGGCTCATCAGTAAGGCTAGCAAAGCCAAAACGACAAACATCACAAGTGATAAAAATTTTTAAAACATACATCTTTACCAATTTATCAATCAATGAATAAATCTTTAACGATTAGATTTATAATGCATAAATTTTTACCCATCATTCAGTCAAGTTTAGCCAAATAAAGTTTATATGTTTGGGAAAGAAAAAAATTGTGTCATGATCTAGTTAATTTGCGATTCTTTGCCTTTCTACGCTCATGTTCATACCTGTAGTCGTAGCTATACTGACGAGGAATAAAAGACGAATGTCGATTCCGAAACAGTATGTCTTAGGCTGTTAATCAAAGGTTTGGATGTGCCTGCAAGACTCTGTATACTGTCTATAGTTTTTCATTAACTACAGTGTTTTTACGCAATTTTGCAACTTTTCTAACCCCGATTCAATGGGATCAGTCATTTTCGATCCAACCTAATGCTGGGCATACAGTTAGCTGAAGATCTTCACTTTGCCTATGAATTAATGTCTGGAAATGTTTCGCTGAGTGTGTAGTAGATAAATCAAACAAATAATAGACTCAAAACTTTGAAACCTAATTTCATTTGTTATATTGTTGTTATCAAACTTTCGTTAAAAATAAATGCAACGTTCGTTGAAAATCACCACAACTTTTCCATTTTGTTAATGCAACATAAAGTTACTCTACAGATTATGCGTAACTCCAAATTGGCCAGACATGCAAAAATATACGGTCTTTTTATTGTTTCCCTGCTATCTTCACTCTACAGTAATTTCGTGTGTTGGTGAGTCATGTCGCTCACTTTAAATTTGGCTTTTTTTGTATTACATGCTCCTGAGGAGAGCTAGCAAGCTCAGCATTCAGAAAACAAAATCACCGCAAAACTTTAGTAGCATTTGCTGCTGATTTTAGTAAATGTTCGACTGTTTTCGTAATTAACTGCAAGAACGAGTAAGCTCCTTTTCAATTTTGTTGGACTTCTACACATAAACTTTTCCATGCTTTTAAAATTCGAACTATAAGTTTGCATGTTGATTTATTTTGCTACAACTTTGCCTTTTAAGAATTATTGGGACTTTCGCGGCGCTTTGCATCGCAAGTCCTTGTGTTTCTTTTTCCGTGCAAATTTACAAATTTCGCAACCAGAGCCCGAAATCGCTATAACTTTAAAACGGCAAAAGGTAAAAATTTGAAATTTAGATTTTAAATGAAATATCTATAGAACAAGCTCTGAAAAAAATTAGAAAGCAATCGGCCACATGATACGGATTTCCAAGCCAAAAAAATGAAATTTCAATCGGAAGTTTAAACTACTCTAGCCTGAAGACGTACAGCTGGAGGAGAATCAAATCTTCGAATTTTGAAACAACTGAGAATGCATTTTCAGCTCCCAAATTTACATTATATGGCAATTACAAAACATTTTTTTTCTTTCTTTATGTATTTTTTGGGACTTTCGCGACGCTTTGTGTCCG
This sequence comes from Trididemnum nubilum, assembly GCA_963965965.1. Lineage (NCBI taxonomy): Eukaryota > Metazoa > Chordata > Ascidiacea > Aplousobranchia > Didemnidae > Trididemnum > Trididemnum nubilum. The sequence continues at coordinate 13,416,470 of OZ014480.1, forward strand.
AAGCCTTTTGATGTTTTCTGTGCCAATTCACGAATTCGGCAACCAGAGGTCGAAAACGCTGTAACTTTAAAATGGCTGAAGACAAAACCTGGAAATTTAAATTTTTGATGTGGCATTTATGCATCATTTTTTGTGCAGCGTTTGGGGACAATCGGTTACGTGATACGGGTTTCCGAGCCAAAAACTAAAATGCCTATCGTAGGCTTGAACAGTTTTAGACTCGAAAACGAATTGCTACAGGAGAATAAAAGTTTTGAATTTAAAAGCGCCTGGGAATGCAGTTTCAACTCCCAAATTTAATTTATGACGATTCCGACACATTTTGTTCTTCTTTATTTATTTATTCATTCATTAAAGAACTTCTTTCGTGGACACAAAACCTCTAAAACCACCAAAGCTAGAAACTTTAAATTTGAAGATATGATAAATCTATTCATGAAATAATGTACCTGCATTTTTGGAGGCGCTACGTTACGTGGTTTGAGGCAGACGCGCCAAAAACTTGTGATAACAAAGTTTAATACAAGATTTTCATAATTGATTTTCGTCATGTATTCAGATGTGCTGCCTTGGCTTAATGGTTACAGGTGCAAGCAAATGAAATCTTTGTGATTGAATAGACCATGGTTAAATCATCTAGTTGGCCATCGATTTTCTTATTGCAAGATCATAATGAATTCAGCACTTTTTTTTTGATTAAGACAAACTCTTTTTCAATATTTTTTGCTTTGACATTAAATATGATCAGAGGGTTTCAGATTTCTATTCTCTGTAAAGACCACCAAAACTCATTTTTTATCAGCTTGAATTAAGCGCTAGTTTATTTGACATCAGTAGATACTAGATACTTAACAGACAAATACTTGAACATAGTTGGGGGGTTACCCCCCCCCACCTGGAAATCCTCAAATGAACCCCACAAAAATCAATTTTTGAATGACTAAGACTCCAGTTTTTTTGATATAGTAGATAGTTAATGGATAAAAATTTTAACAAATTTTGGAAGTCAACTTCCCAGAAACCCTCCCAATTGGACTTCAAACATCAATTTTTGAACGGTTACGCTAGCGTACTAGTTTTTTACTTCTTGATATGAAGAGATATTTCATTGAAATATTTTGAAATATTTCGGAAGTATCAACTACCTGGAACCTTCCCAAATGAACCCCCAAACATCAATTGTTTAAATGGCTTAAACTAGCGCGCTGGTTTTTTTTTTATATCAGTAGGTATTTAACAGACAAATACTTAGACATAATTTGGGAATACCACCACCCCGGAAAACCCAAAAAATCCTTTTTGTTGAACGGTTTAAGCTAATCTCCAGTTTTTATCAGGACAAAAACTTCTTTTAGGATTTTTTGCTTGGACATTAGATATAATCAGAAACTCTCAAGCTTCATTTTCTTTGAAGAACCCCAAACTTATTTTCGTATTAGTTTAAGCTAGGGTGCTAGTTTTTTTTGATATCACTAGATATTTAACGGACAATTACTTGGACAATGTTTAAGGATACCACCTTTCCTCCCTCCCAGGAAATTTCCAAATGAACCCCACAAAAACCAATTTTTTAAACGGCTTAAGCTAAGGTTCCAGTTTTTTTGATATCAGTAGACATCTAACGGACAAATATTTTGACATAATTTAGGAGTATCACCTAGCGAAAACCCTCCCAAATAAACTCCCCAAAATTCACTATTTGAACGGTTAAGCTAGGGCGCTAGTTTTTACTTTTTGGTGTGAAGAGATATTTAATTGAAATATTTTGACACTGGAACCTTCCCAAATGGACCCCCCAAATATCAATTTTTGAAATGCCTTAAACTAGCACGCTAGTTTTTTTGATATCAGAAGGTATTTAACAGATAACTATTTGGACATAATTTGGGGTTACCACCACTCCGGAAACCCCCAAAAATCAGTTTGTTGAACGGCTTAAGCTAACGCTCCAGTTTTTATCAGACAAATACTTCGAGATAGTTTGGGGGTGCCATACCTCCTACCCTTCCCCCTGAAAGCCCCAATCGAACCTCCCAACATCGGTGTTTTTAACGGCTTAAGCTCTGGCTACAGATTTTATCGATATCAGTAGATGTTTAAGAGACAACAATTTAGACGTAGTTCTGGAGTACACCACTCAGCAGGGACCTTCCCAAATGGACCCCCATAAATCTTTTTTTTTAACTTATGCTGGGGGCTAGCTTGTTTTGGATATCAGTACATATTTAAGAGACATTTTTTAAATAGTCTTGGGGTATCAACCCACAAAACTCCCAAAATTGACCTCCCAAACATCACGTTATGAAAGTTAAACTTAACAATTGGTTTTCGTCCACAAAGTTCATGTGCTGTGCTGGCATATTTGTTAAAAACGCCAGGGTTTGAAACAGTCGTAATTGGACAGAGGTGGGTTCAAATACTTAGTCGGACATCCGTTTTACCCAAACCACAAATGATATAAAATCAACATTTTTTTTTTATCAGACAAACTCACTTTGTTTGCATTTCATACGATTTAGTTTTACAAAAATATCGGTAACCTTCGAAGAATCAAGGGGGAGAATGCTGGTAAAAAAGAACTGGCGTAAGTCCCGTATGATATTCCTACGGAAAAATTAACATCTAGTTTTTTTTACGCTGCTTTTAGTGTTGTAAAATTATTTTGAGCACCAAGGATGGCAGTACGGTACGGTACGGTACGGTACGTTGGTACGGCACGGTACGCCTCGATTTTTGCTAAGAAGTACGGTGCGCTGGTACGGTACGCCTTTTTTGTAATGGTACGGGTACGGTACGTTGGTACGGTACGCTTCAAATATTAAACTGAAGTACGGTACGCTAGTACGGTACGGTTAAAGGTGAGAGGTACGTTGTACGCAAATTTTGAATGTACCGTACCGTACTGCCATCCTTGTTGAGCACACACCATTTTGACGTCACTTATCTCTTATAATGTCACAATGATGCAGGTATCGCTTAAAAGTTCTTTCCGGATAAATTTTAAGTTTGAAAAACATCAACTTTAGAATTACTGTAAGAACTATTTACGATCCACTTAAAAAACTTACCTTCATTGCGACTGCACATGAAGAAGGCAAGCATAAAATTCGTACAATAAGTGTATCTAAATTCCAGTTTCCCAATGCGCGTATGAGGTAGGGGAACCACACCAACTAAGAGACAATCAAAGTACAAAGGGGGATTAATGTTTAGTTTACGAACGGGATACAGTGAAGGATCAAAATGATGTTTTCCTATTGGTGATTTTACCCAATACCACCAATTAGTGTGCTTGTATCTTCGTGCTCCCACAAAAAATCCAGTAAGTCTCCAACCTGTCGAAGTTAAAAGATATTGAAGCGGCAGTTTTGAAACGGTAAACTTTTGTTCGATTGCCGTTAGGGTCAAACCAAAACTATAAAAATTGATATTTACACCTTCACTTTTAGACGTTCAGACTTGAAAGAAATTTTGCAGTTGGTGGAGCGGTAACGTCTTCGTCTCTGGAGCGAAAGGTTTGAAGTTCTAATCTGGGACCGGTCAATTCGGACATAGGAATGCTAACGGCTTATCATCGCTTCAACAATTTTTTAAACGGAGCTGTGTTGCCCAATGGCAAAATTATTCGCAAATAGTTCCGCAAACTCGTTTCACGTTTCGGCTTAATACAGAGGTCGAGTAAAGCGAAACATTTGATTTGATCAATTTGATACTCAATCGTTTCAGAATAATTATAATTACTGGTTTTTAAAAGAAAACGTTTGTGACATTTTGACTTAGTCTAGAAACAGCAAGAAAATTTTCGCAGCTATAACTCAACAGGTTCGAGAAATAGCAGAAGGATAATTTACATATAATATACCAAAACCTAAGATCTATACCAAAGTTTAAAGATTAAGAGAGATCGAAAGGATTCTCTTGCAATATTCATTGTTCAGAATAAAAAATTTGAGAAAAATGATTGAGGTCATGTACACAAAACTGCAAAAAAGGCTTTTCTTGATTTAATCCTAAATAGCTGCTGAGATAAAAGCTAAAAGTTTTGTTGGGACTGAAATGTGCTTTGTACTGTAAAGATTATACGAGTGCCTTTAGCAAATTGCCATGCTAATAAAAACAAGCCACTTCATGTGATTACATTTAACCCAGTTTTACACGAACTATTTAACAACGCATTTTACACAGGGGGATGACGTTATTATTGCAAGGGCGTCACAGGCGGTTTAAATTTCGTACATAAGTTAGTTTTTTGATACTGAATTATAAAATGCCTAACTGAAGTTAGTTATGTCACTAAACGTCTTATGACGACAATTGAATTAAATTTTGGCCAAAAAAAAATGCTTAGATTTCAGAAAGTGACTTCGCGAAACCTCAAAAATCGGGAAAACTTTTCGTTACTTCAGCAGCATCAAATTTTTAGAAAGTATTTGCGATGCATGTTGGCTCAAGTTTAAGTTGGTTTGAAAAAATCTTGTTTCTGAAATAACTGTTGTATTGCCTTTCGAAGAAATGTTCGATTTGTGAGCGCAACACTGTGTTCTAATTAACTCGCCCAATATTTGAACCTCACACTTCCTGCTGCAGAGACCAACGCGTTACCGCTCGACCAACTGGTGGGTAAATAGAATTATAGTTCATTTAGACATTGTGGTATTGCAAAGCCTATAATATGGCTTAGTTAAACGGATGAAATTTGACCACAAGCAGTTAAATATTGGCTCGCACTTTTACATATTTGACGCTGATATTCAACGCTCTGAATAACCTGAAACGGTACACTTGATTCTGAATCGGGTTTGATTCTTGGTCAGATCAAACCAAAAACTGCGAAAAATTGGTATTCACAGCTTCCCTGCTAGACGTTTAAAAACTAAAAGGACAGAGTGAAGCCTCCACCGTGTGTGGTAGACAAATGGGCAATGTAGCGGCGATTTGTTTACTTGTTTATTTCAAGATTCTAGCCAAGTTTCATTTATCTGCACATTAGATCAAGACTTGGTTTATTGGAAGTTGAACATTTTGCTGTAAGTGCACACTTTTTTGATGTGGTGCAGATTGCATCCTTTTAAATCTGGTTCTTTGCCCAATAGTTGTTTAATTATTTTTTTGTAACATGGAAAGTATTTACATTTAGATTGCCGTTCATTTTTTAACGATTATGTGCAAATTTCTGTAATTTTTGCAAGCTCGATCTAGCAACGGCAAGCAGTTTAATTTAGTTGGGACAGAGTGCAGAAGCCCTTTTGGAAGGAAGAATTTGAGTCAGCAAGCAATTCGAAAGCTAGAGTTAAGTTAACGCGGCATTTTATTTAAGTTGTTAAAACTTGAAATTTAGGATTAAAAATTTCCATTTTATTGAAAGCTTTGTTTCTCAATTTAGCTTAGAGTTATTGCTTAGTTGGTGTCCGTTACACCCTCCTCGCTTAGCTGACTTTCCTTCCCACTTTTTTGTTGTTTGTATTAGTCGCCATCACTTGATTTGTCATTTCAAGTTTGAGTTTGGAACATTTTGGAATCTCGTCAAATTTTGGAAATTTATACGTCTGCGTCCAAAAATTCATAGGTGAATAAAACGTTTTTGTGCCCTAACAAGACATTTAGGCCACTTTTCGCGAACCGCTTATAATCAGGCTATCTGAAGCTTTTTTGGCGTTGTCAACGACAAGGACATAACTGTACTCCTTGAAAATTCCAAATTATCTGTTTTTATTGGTAGTATTGTTGCAAATGATGACGTCAGAGCTTTGTGAACTAACATTTTAGTTGCACGTGATCAAGGCACAGCGGAGATATTTTGAAAACAGTATGGATTCAAATCCCGGTAAGTTATGTGAATTACTAAAATAGATATTGGTTTCTTGCTATTTCATGATTGTTCACTGCGTTTTGTACCTGTCTAAAGTTATCGACGTCTGGTGTCTAGGATGAAATTCAAACAGGACACACATGTCCTTTCAGGTGAAAAGCACATAAACAATGCTGAATTTTGCAGATTTTGTAAAACTGCTAATCAACTTTATGCTTGTTTACTACCTTGAAATTGATGAGATTACACGTACCGACACTGGATAGGTTTATTTAGGATAAGTGAGTTTCCAAGTTTAAATTTTTTTTCAGCCAAATCAATTATAAATTTTCACAAAAATTAAAATGTAGTGGGCCTAATTTGACTCACAACTGTACAAGCAACTTCTTTGATTATTGTGAGCAACAATTGGGGTAAGGGTAGATGTGGGCAGAGGTACTTCACAAGTACTCGGTACGGGTACTCGGTAATTACCTTCAAATGTTCCGGTAGTTCGGTATAGGTACGTTTCAAAAAAGTAGCTTTACCGATTTACTTTCGGTACTGTACCGGTATACAAGTAGAGTAGTAGGGTGCCTCAACTAAACAATAATTGAAAATAAAATACAAAAAAAGTGCCGATTTAGCAATTCTGTGATAATTCGGTTCCGAATTGCTTTCCAAAATGTACCATTAAAGTACCGGTATACAAAAAGTAATTGCCCTTCTTTGGGAATTGGGTAAGAGCCTATTATGGTGTTTCTTTCCTCGCTTACAATCAGTAGAACTATTTTGGCAAATAGGTAAATTCTTTATACTGATTTGCTGCTCATGTGCTCCCTAAAATAGTTCCATATTTTGCATGGAGGTTTCATTTTGCTGCTGTACTGCGTGTGGTTTTGGATTACTACTGAGTTAAGATTCTGGTATTATTATGTCTCACCACAAAATCATTGTTTTAGGTCGTTCAGGATTGTCATCATCAAAATTTTATGGGTAAAGGAAAATAGTTACTGTGGCTGCGAGTTTGCAATATGTGAATGTTGTAGAAGATGATTCAAATTTTGATGTCGTGGATGATGATATTTTTGATGCAGATTTCGCGCCTAAAATCACAAACTTGCAAGGTAAAATGGTTTGTATAATTTATTACAGCATTCTTGGTTTATAGTACTGATATATTGCCAATGATTGTTTAGTACTCGCATGTTTAGCATTAGTCTTGTGCACGTTTATTTTTTGCTTAGAAAGTTGAAAGTTTGGGGGCAATAATGTGCAGTACTATTGTAAAGATCTGGTAAACTTTGATATGGCTCTTTTTTATACGTTTTCCAAACTTCGGTAGAAAACTTCAATAAAGTTGCAAAATGCCACGCTTCTACGCATAATTTTTATCGCATGACTATTAGCACTTGGGCGAAGTATTTTACTTTTGCTATCACAAAATCACGTACCTATTTCCGATTTGTTCAAAGGTTTATACTATTGCAAATGCTGCTGCACATTCGGATGCAGAAGAAACATTGTCTGATGAAGAAGAAAGTCATTCTAATGCAGACAATCATATAACTACTCCCTCTCAAGCCGCCACTGCTAGTAGTACTAGCAGCAGTAAAGAAAACAAAAAAATCATTTGGAAGCATGCATTGGACAATAAGATTCTGCTAGACTTCCGATTGCATATTTTAACGATTTTATTTTGGATGAGCTAAAATATTTGAAAGTTGAGCAATCAAACTTATACGGTTTACAACATGATATTTTGAAACCATTGAATCTTACTTTTAGTGAGTTAGAACAAGGGCTGGGAATGACCATGTACTTTTTCTTGCACAAAATACCAAACACTATTTTGCACTGGAGCCTCAGATTCCGTAATGATTTCGTTACAGGCATCATAAGTTGCGATCGGTGGATAAAAATAGAAGCAAACATTCACTTGACGGACAATGAGAATGTTGGCCCTGGTGACACCGTGTACAAGCTAAGTCCATTGGTGGATCAATTGCTAAAAGAGTTTAGAAAAATACCAATGCGAGAAAATTTGTGCATAGATGAACAAATGGTGCCTTTCAAGGGAAAATCCTGGCTAAAACAATAAAAAGCAAAAAAACTCACAATTGGGTTTATAAGTTTTTTCTTTTGTGAGATTCGTTTGGAATTGTGTATGATTTCATGATTTATACTGGTAAAAACCAACCAGTTGATAGGCCTGGTGTGCCTGATTTAAGTGCAAGTTGAAATTCTGTGCTGCATTGAGTCCAGTATGTCCCCCCTCATCAAAATTTTGTTATTTTTAACAATTGGTTCACTTCCGTATTTTTGATCACCTACCTGGAAAAACAAGGCATTTTTTTGCTGTAAAACTGTGCAAGCCAGGAGATTAACTGGCCTTTGATTTAAGTCAGGCAGTAACTTGAAGCGTGATGGCAGAGGCTCCAAAGATGTCTGGAAAGCCAATGTTGAGAGTACCACTGTTGCTGCTGTAAAGTGGCAAGGTACAAGGTCTGTCTGCATGGCATCAACGTTTTTGTCACATGAGCCTGATGAAAGCTGTAAAAGGTACGACAAAAAGAAAAGAGTACCATCGAAATTGCAAGACCAAACCTCGTAAAAGTATGCGATCAAAATATGGGAGGTGTGGATCTTCAGAATCAAATGATTGCGCTGTACAAGATGGCATTCAGATCAAGAAAATACTATAAAAATACGATCAAGAAAATACTATAATAACAAAAAATACTACTATGATTTTTCATCTTTTTGATATGACGATGGTAAATTCCTGGCTTTTGTACAAAAGGGATGTCCAACACTTGGGCATCCCGAAGTCAAAGCAATGTGGTCTTGCGGCTTTCAAGCTCAAGATTGCTTTTTCTCTGATGAAAGGCGGAAAAGATGGTAACAGAAAAAAAGGAAGGTCATATTCTGCTTCCGTTGAGTTAGAGTACAAAAGAAAGAACACTGGCAATGCCACAAATCCAACTCCACAACCAGATATTCGACTTGATCGGGTAGCACATTTTTTTGCTTTTGCAGACAAAAGAGCAGCATGCAAGCTCCCTGGATGCAGTGGCAAAATTTACGCACACTGCATGAAATGTGATGTCCATTTGTGCTTATCAAAAAAACAAAAATTGCTTTTATGCATTTCATACCTCGTAATTTGCTTTCAGTTGTGCAGTATTGTGATTGCACTGCGATTTCGTTATGTTGGTTTGTGCTCTTTAATTTCTGCATTTGTGTAGTCACTAAACACTCTTGGGACATAAATGTCTTCGTTGGACTTCTTTAATAAGATGCAAAAAAATTTAAACTACGCAAGGGAGTATGTTTACTAAGGGTAAATCAACCAAAAAACAGCAGAAAAAGATTTTTAAAGACCAAACAAATAATTCACGGTATAGAGGGTTAAATCTTTGTTTCATTTACAGGGCACTCCAAGATCAATTAATGTATTAAAGCTTATTGTTTTCGACGTTAACGATTTTGTAAAAACTTATTATAAGGTTATGGAAGGTTGTTCTGATTAAAATTATCATACACGCTATACAAATCAAGTTTTTGTGTGCGTATCCGGTAGTTTCTAAGTGTTATTGATGTTATTCAATATTCATTTAGTGTTTCGCCTGATCGATAATACATTAAAGATGTCGCACAATATGCTAAACTATCAGGCCAGAAAGCACCGAACGAATCCGGAACTTTTTTAATCAAGGTGCTCCCTGACTAAATTCGTTCAATCATTGCGAAGAGAAAACAGCCAGAAAGCACATCAATACAGAGAGCAAAAAAATAATAATAACAGTAATAAAAAAAAAAAGAAGAAACAAACTGAATACAGAAAGCAAGAGGCGAACAGAAAACGAGTAACAGCCATTATTTCAGCATAGGTGGGCAAGTTAACGCAAATCGTTAGCTTCGTTAACCATTAGTCCGTTAACAATCTTCACACCTCCGTTAACGTTAATCCGTTATTTTCAGCTTTAATTAACGGAAGTTAATAAAGTCCGTTATAGGCTGTAAGCTGAAAATTCTACGAGCTCTAGAAAAAAAGTTCGTTCCACCTCTCTGGGGGCTACTTTTTGAAACTATATTTGGAAAATATATTGTCTCACCAACTTTCAGAAAAAAGTTCTCCACTCGAAACCGCGCAGTATTTTTTGAAATCGACCTTGAATGTGCAAAGCGGATGAATACAAAACAAGTGACGTCAGAGCGACGCAAGCCAGAAGTTAGTTACGGTTCAGACAACGCGTCCATTCGTAGCGCTTGAAAAATAGATTCGTCATTGCAATACTGCTACGTCATTCTGCGCGACTGCAAAAAAGCGTGCGTATTGAGGGGATTTCCCTAATTGGTAGTTTATTTGCTAAACGGCATTATGTTAGCTACTAAACTGTCCTTTTGATAATTGTTTTATGCAAAAGTCCTGCTCTAAATTGCTAGCAATGTAACTATAGAACTGCACTTAAACAGCAGCATCTTATCGTGCTTCACATTCCTGCCAATAAAGGAGGACAGTTTGCCAAATTGCGGGCTTAAGCGTAGCAAGTTTGGCGCCAGCTATAAGCTGCATCATATTTGCAGCATGTTTCAACAGAATAATATTGTCCTGGGTTTATGTACGATACTTCAAGTAGTGTCCAGTGCATTCGATAGTTTTCTGTATTTACGCACTTTCCGAATTGCCACTTAACAGTACGACAAGTTCAAACACAACAACAATAACTTATGTAACAAACAAATGATATACATATTTCATTTCTTCATCTCTTTCATCTTTTCTTTTCGAAATATTTCGTGTTGGGAAATTAACTTCTTTTCTATCCCTTTTGACGAAATATGGCATAAAGTTTCTCAACATCATTGCAATTGGAAGCTTGATCACAGGATCTAGTGAGCAAAAATAGTTATGACTTTAAAATATAAAAGTTTAAATGCAACCTTCAGCATAGTTTGATGGTTACCTGGTGGACACATGCCCTGCTGCGAAAAATCCAAGCCCTGGTTCAATTCAGCTAGAAAAACAAAATCAATAGAGCTAGAAATCGCTCTGCAAAAAGAATGCAAAGCACAATGAGAAAATTCTTGCCTAATTATAAGAAACCTGACACATTTGCATAATTTCACATCAACTCAACTGACACAGACAAATGTTTGTACTGGTACGTAAACATGGGACCATAAAGGGTATCAACTATCTATGGCACCCAGCTTCATCAGAATTTTTCATACATACTGTGAAATGAAACTGTGTTGTTGATTTGGTAATGTTATGTTGGTAGGGGACTCCTTGCAATTTTTTGGCAGGGCAAGTGATCCCCTACCTGCTCTCGGAGTTCGGGCTACAATCAAACATGTGTTTTTATAATATACGAGTAATTTCGCAAAAGAAACTACGGTACTTTTTTATACAGGTACCGACAGTGCTTTTTGAAAACTGTATAAAAGTGCCAATAATTAAAGATTTCACTTTTAAAATTTATCAGTTGCTTTGATCCTCCATAAATCAATGAAAAAGCTCTTCATTAAATTTATCACAGCACTAATTTTAAAGTATCAAGAGTCTACCATTGAATATACTGTAGTAACTTAAAAGTTTATACTTCCTCTAATGAGCATTATGTGCAGTAGCCTGCTTTATAGCTTATAAACTGGTACGTATTATCACTTACAAGTACCACTTTCTGTGTTCGGCAAATAACGTAAAACGCTACTTGATTTGAACTATAGCCACTTTAGTTCACTTGTTACTTTTACTTGGCTACCTACCTTTACAGTTGGTATAACAGAACTGTTGATGTTTAATGACCTTCTTTCGATTAAAGTGGTTTACTATACAGACTTGTCGATACACCGTACTTGCCGTCCACTAGCACCAGGTACAGTGGCAGCTTATTTGAATCTTTTTTAGAAAACTTTGTTTATGCATGGACTACCGGTATACTCGAGTTGCAATAGATTAAGTTGAAATTTCGCTGTTTATCAGCCAAGCTACCTTAAACAGTAAGAACATTCTTATCTTAAAATAGACCGTGAAATGACCTTGGCAATCTTCTGGTAGAGTAAATCTCGTCAGCCAGCTAAGACCAATAGGTACGGCACTCTAAGTTTTTTTTTACCACACACCAGTAATGCAAGAGTTAATTAAATGGTACCGGTATAGCGTAGTGTTAATGCCATAACTTCACACTGAAACAATGCTGAAATTCATATCAGAGCATTCTAGTACATTTTGCAATCAGATAAGCGTTGTATGTGCGTTCACTTTCAATCTTTTTTGCCAGATTACACTTCTGTTTATTTCATTCTCTAACTTCGCTGCTAGGTACTGTGCTGGTTCGGGAAGAAACTTTTGGTTGATTAAAACCATCTAAAACTGCTGAAGAGGGAAATCCCCAAAGTCGCGCGGTAAAGGCGCGATCCGATTGGATGCGTCATGGTCTAGTGCATGCCGGCGCAGTAATTTTCCGTTAATATATTCATCCGTTTTGCCATATTCAAGATGACATTACAAAAATTCTGCGGGGTTTCGATTGGAGAACTTTTTGTTGGAAGTTGGTGTGACTGTATATTTCTCAAATCTATTTTTAAAAAGTTGCCCCCTGAGAGGTGGAACAAAACGACACGTTACAGCTTTCAGCTTATAGACTATTAATTTGTTAGTATTTTGCGTGTAATTTACGTTTCTTTTTATTCTCTCGCTTCTAGAACACGTATTGACGCTGTTGAGCTGATTGTAAGGAAATGTTTTTTACTATGGTGGTCTTTTTGTGTTTTTGAAGTTACATTTTACAGTCTAATATAATTTCAAAATAAAATAAGTTCGAATGCACTAACAAAGCTGCGATCGGAAAATCTTTGGAAATTGTAAACAGCGATAATTAATAGGTTGCAGCTTATTATTTGCCACAAAAAAGAGTTCCTTTCTTCACTTTCTTCTATAAAATTCGTGCTAATGCTCAACGAGTGTTACCACTGCAAATTGGTTTGTACCTGTCAGATGAATGAATGGTGCAAGATATTAACGATAAAAACCTTAACCGAAGTTAACAGAACTTAACGGAAGTTAATTAAGTCCGTTAACAGAACTTAACGGAAGTAAATTTAGTCCGTTAACATGAAAAAACTTTTTAACGGATTAATGAGTTAATGAAAAAGTTAGCTTCGTTATTAACGGATTAACGATTAACGGACGTGTGCCCATCTATGTTTTTAAGTATGGGCACACGAAGAAGGATAATGCGATACATCATATACTAAAATACAAACTTTATTTTGTGAAGCAAATGAAAAGGAACATAAAACAATCGAATTGAAGCACTATAACGATCAATGTCGGCAGCACAGCACTATTAACTATTAATGTGGGCAGCACAGCACTATATCAGACAAAATTTTGTTTGGAATAGAACAGCAACAGAAATAATACACTGGTGACATATATTGTTAATTGACAAAAAAAAAAGAGTCATTGACATATGACTGAGAACAAATTTAAGTTTCAACATAATTATAAATTAATCTTCTTTTGAACCGTTTTTGGAATGAATACCAACTTAAACTTTTGATGGAACCATCTACGTTTTCCCATAATTTAGCATCTCTATAAACTAATAGCTCTTTTCCAATAGATTTTTTTTACTCGCGGCTTAAAATGCACTGCATTTTGAGTTTGTCCTGTATTGTGGCTATGTATTTCATTTAGTTTAACGTAATCTTCATATAAAGAAAACGGAAGTTTGTTGTTATGGAGCTGATGCATATACTTAGCTAATTCGAGACTATATATATCAGCTAGTTTTAATACATTAAGCTTTTGGTTCAGTATCGTCATTTTGCAGTTTTTACTACTAAAAGTTACCATGCGTATTATGCTATTCAATCGAACAAATAACTCTCCTAAGTGTTTTTTTGCTGCATTTCCCCAAATTAAAATTCCGTATTGTATTTATGAAAGTATAAGACTGTGATAGAGCATGCGCAGAGTTTCCCTGGGTGCAAGATTGTGAATTCTGTAGAAAATTCCTGGATATCGAGCTAGTTGGAGAGACAGCTGCTAGATATGCGTAGACCAACGCAATGTTTTATCTACATATAATCGAAGATATTTTACAGTTTGTTGACGTTTCAAGGGTGTGGAGTTTAGAATCAAAATAATATTTTTATCGCAGGATTTTGAGGGCACCGTAATTATTTTCATATAACAAGGTTTAGAGTAATTTAAGGATAATTTATTGCATCTCATCCAGGTATCAATTTTGCGTAGTTCCTTGTTCGCCTTGAGCTCTAGTTCAGATAAACTCTTGGAGTTAAATAGGTATCATCAGCAAATAGAGTTGTGTCAAATTGGCTCACTAATGGTAGGTCATTTACGTACAATAAGAAAAGAAGGGGACCCAAGGACAAGCCTTAAGGGACTCCACATGTGATTTTTTCCAATTTTGATTTATAGGGATGGATTTTTGTGTATTGCTGTCTCTTAGACAGGTAGCTCTCCATCAGCTGAAGTGCCAGGACTCGAATACCATAATTATGCTCCAACTTATCAAGTAATATCTGATAATCAACCGTATCAAAGTGTTTGGTCAGATCTAAAAAAATGCAACAAGTGTATAAACTTTCATTACCACTTTTTAACAGTTTCTTATTAATGTTACATAGCGAATGAGTTGTTGATGAGTTTCGTCTGAAACCATGTTGATGCTTAAACAAGAAATCATATTTTTCAAGGTAATGGTGAAGACAGTTGCAAATCAACTTTTCAAGAACTTTGCTAAATTGCGATAGGAAGAAAATTGGCCTGTAGTTAGTTACCTGATTCGAGTCACCTTTTTTAAAGATTGGCACGACTTCGGCTATTTTTAAGAAATCTGGAAATTTACCTTGTTCAATACAGAAATTAAAAATATTACATATGACAGGAGATATTATTACGTTGCTATATTTTAAAATTTTTGTTTCAATATCATTTTCTCTATTAGATTTTTTGGGTTTTAAGGATCGAATGATGGTTAGTAGTAGAGAAGGAGAGATTTCTTACAATTGAAGAGTGAGGAAGAGGAAGATTGCGGAGTGAGGAGTGATTCGAATGCAGCGGGGGATTCACAAAATGCGGCGGATTCACAAAATGCGGACTATTACTTTAGCGAAGGAATGCGGCCAAAACCCTACCCCTAAAGTTAAAAAAATTGACTTGTATGAGAACCGAACCACCGAAGGTGGTGAGTCTAAAGTTAAAATTTTTGTAGGGCTTACCTAAGTACCGAACCACTGAAGGTGGTGAGTCAGTCTAAGTACCGAACCACCAAAGGTGGTGAGTTTAAAAATTAGTAAAACTTATCTAAGAACCGAACCACCGAAGGTGGTAAGTCAAGAGCTTTATATTTGAGGTTAATGTGTGAAGGCATGGGCCATCTGGTCTGTTTTGAAATCGCCTTTACAAACTCTTTTCATCTGCTTGTGCTAATGAGATTAGAATTAAGACTTTAATTGGAATTGCTAACTGCGTGTAATTGTACGCGAGCTATGGGAATCCCCTCTTTGGGGAAATTTCTACAAGCGAGTTCTTTCAAAAGCTTTTCAAAGAGCGCTCCAGAAAAGGTCTGTCAACCTCAGGTCATGGACCGAATCTCTAGTGGAGGAATGCGGCAAAAACCCTAAGTTTTAAAACATTAGCCTGAGAGCCGCTGCGAACCAAACCACCAAAGGTGGTGAGTCTTAAGCTTAAAATACTTATCTGGGAGCCAAACCACCGAAGGTGGTGAGTCTTAAAGTGTAAAATTGGTAGTACTTTTTGGAAACCGAACCACCGCAGGTGGTGAGTCTAAAGTTTACACTTTGTAACACTTCATGGGAACCGAACCACCGAAGGTAGTGAATCCAAAGTTTAAAATTTGTAAGGCTTGTCTGGAAATCAAACTACTGCAGCCGGTTAGTTAAAGTCTAAAATTTGTAAGGTTTCCCTGGAAATTAAACTACCGCAGGTGGTTAGTTAAAGTCTAAAACTTGTAAGGCTTCCCTGGAAATGAAACTACCGAAGGTGGTTAGTCAAAGTCTAAAGTTGAAAATTTGGACAAAACTTTAAATGTCATGGGTCGTTCTTTGGACTGGCGGCTGGCTGTCGCAAAATTGCTTTGAAAGTTGCAAGGTTCCAACAATTCGATACATTCAATCTAAAAAATTAAAAATTATGAAAACAAAGTAAAATTTTAAACCATTTAGTCGGTAATGCAGAAATATGTTTGAAATATGGTTGCATATTAATTTTGGAGTCCGAATAACTGCGGTATTATGTTTCAGCAACATGGTGGCGAACTTGAATACAAGTTGGTCGATAATATTCTTTGACTTTTGAAGTAAAATATTGCAACAGTGACTGCTAAAATATATGTGAGTCGATATGAAAAAATGGTATAATCCTTTAATTTTTGCATTAAAAATAATAAAAGGTTGTTGTAGCCACATCTGTAAACCTCAGATGGCTTGCCGCAAATTCGCCTTCAAAAAATCTTTTCAACTGCTTTCACTCACCAGATTAAAATTTGCTAACGCTGTTTTGCTTGCATGACGTAAAATAATCCAATTTGTTTAATTTCCGATCACCTTGGTGTCACAAGGACTAGCAAGTTTGTTCGCTGCGATACTTACTCGAGAGTTTTAACGCTCTAAAGTCATTCTATCAAAATGAACGTATGTACCTATTGTCAAAAAACCTTTACTCGAAATGGTGCTATACTGCGTCACAAAACAGAAGTACATGAACGGTTTTGAAATTAGAGTGCGAAAAATGTAACAGAAAATTTGAAAGAGGACCAGCCCCTGACCGATATAGCGCACTTGCCGCTGCTACCACCAGCATCATGTTCAATTTCACTCTACCTAGAAGAAAAATAATCATTTATGCAAAACCCTCATCATTTATGCAAAACTAAAAAATTATACATCATTTATGCAAAACTAAAAAATTGCGAATAATAAGCTTGAACGAACACGCAGTACCGGTTCAATGCCCAGAACAAGCGGTTTAATCCCCAGCAGAACAACAGCCTCCAAACACTCAACCGACCAACATCAAAGTTTGGAACGCCTTTTTCAATATTGCTCCAAAAGGAACCCTAAGTTTTAAAAAAAAAAGTTTGCGAATTTATTTGACCAAAATTGAAAACATGGAACGCCTTTTTTAATATTGCTCCCAAAAGGAACCCTAAGTTTAAAAAAAAAAAGTTTGCAAATTTATTTGACCAAAATTGAAAGCATGGAACGCCTTGTTTGATATTGCTCCCAAATGGAACCCAAAGCTTTAAAAAAATTTTGTAAATTTATTTGACCAAAATTAAAAGCATGGAACGCCTTTTTTAAAATTGCTCCCAAAGGGAATCCTAGGTTTTAGAAAAAAGATTTGCAAATTTATTTGACTAAAATTAAAAGTATGGAACGACTTTTTCAATTTTGCTCCTAATGGGAATCCTAAGTTTTAAAAAAGTTTGTAAATTTATTTGACCAAGAATAAAAGTCTGCAACGCCGCGGGCAGTTTTAAAAAAGTTTGTTCGTAAATGTATTTGACCAAGTATAAAAGTCTGCAACGCCGCAATTTTAAAGCGAAAGAAATTAACATTTTTTACAAAAAAGACTTGCATTGAAACATGTAAAGCAATAAAAAAGTTTAAATGTTAAACAATTTTAGCGATATTTAAGCAAAAAAAATTTCATATTTAAAATAAAAAGAACTTTAAGAGAAAAAAAGCTATTGGTTGAGATGGAAAGCTGAAATCGCCGCAAATATCCACCATTTCAACGCGAAGGAGCTATAAAACTATTTGACCGAGGGTGAAAACATGCATCACCGCAGAATATCTTGAATTTTAGCGGTCTTATCGCATCTCACACGTCTTCGATTTCACCGCGAAGGAGTAAAGCTATATTTGACCGAGATTAGAAATTTACATCATTACAGGCGTCTATTGTTTTACCCCGAAAGGGCTAATTTATCAAGATTACATAAAAACTTCCATATCTACAGACGTCTTCAGTTTTATAGGGCTTAACGCATTGCAGACACCTTCAACTTTCACCCGAAGAATAAATCTTTTTACCCAAGATCTGAAGCTTGCATCGCCGCAAATATCTTTTAATTGTTTCCGCAGAAAAAAAAACCTACGAAAAAAATTTTTAATTTCTCAAGTAAAACTAAAATTCGTATCAATTTCGTGGAGCTGTTTGACTTGAAGACTCCTCAAACGCTACTTCACAGCTCCTTTGTTCCCCATAAAAAACAAAACCTAAGCCTGTTTTTACAGAAATTTGACCGATATGACTTTATACCACTCCAAAAAGAAGTTCCTTGCTCTAACGTAAAGACAAAGTTTATGAAAAGTTCAAGTTTCAGACAGGTTTTTGGATTATTTTTTGTGGCAATTGTTACTCTAGACCAAGAAATTGTGTTTCATCATATTTTATTAAACTTATCCCTAAAAACAAAATATACCGTAAAACTTCCATTTGAGCGCCACGGCGTTCTATTCTTCAACCTTTTCTTTATAGCGGCGTTCAATTAGAGGATGGCGCTCTATTTTTCGACTATTTGGTTAACAGTTTAGAAAAATAACTTTTATTAATGAAAGGAAAAAACACTTACCGTAACACAGTTACTGGTAAGCAATCAAAAATTCACAGGCGAAAATCAAGTGACACGTCGCTGTTGTAGACGTCCTCGACATTTTTGTGCTGGGGTTGGTATACCGGTAAATGGATATTATTATTTTGTGACGTAGAAAACCATTTGGTTGCTAATTAGCATAATGAATTTCGAACTGGTGCTCAATCAAAGGTGGTGTTCAATTAAAGGGTGGCGCTCTATTTTTGAAACTCCTGTAGTGGCGTTCTATTAGAGATAGCGTTCGAACAAAAGTAGCGCTCAAATAGAGGTTTTTTCGGTAGTTATTAAAAACTACACCTTAAAAAAGTGCTTCATGCTTTTAATAAAACTATTGCTCCAAACAAACAAACAAAAAAATTGCAAAACTTGGAATCGTTTTTCATAAAACTATTCTATGAATACAAGAAAATCATTAAAATTTACAATGTTGGGTACACTTTTAAGGTGCAAACGGTATTCAAGACAAATAAACACAGCAATTTTGAATATTTTGATCAAATCATCCTGATGCAAACAAGAAAATTAAAATTAATTAACTTTCAGGCAAGAGTTTCGATTACTTACGTTACAATTTTCACTCAAGGCAACGAAATTACAAGGAATGAAGAGATTTTGGTGAACTTTTTGCTTTGAAAACAATATATTACGTTATAAAAAACAAAATTTTTGAAAATTTTTGAAAAAGTTATCGAATGATATTCATTTCAAGGTAAAATTATTGCTTTAAACAAAGAAATCGTAAGACCTCATCTATTTTCCACAAAACTATCTCTGCATAAACAAAATTATTTTTGAAAACTTATAAGGTTTTAAGTAAGTTTTCGATTTTTTACATAAAATTTTTATTCAAGGCAAAGAAATTGTGAGGTTTTTAGTACTTTTGACCAACTTTTTCTACGAAATCAAGGCAATGGTTGAAAATTTTACAATATTATGAAAGTTTTAAAGGTAAAGCAATCTTCAAGATAAAGAAACGTAAGACTGTAAACATTTTTTGTAAACACAGGTTTATGTAAACAAAAATACTCCAAACAAAGTTAAAATTTTAAGTAAATAAAATTAGAGATAAAATTACTTTAAATTACTTTGAGTTACTTTGTGTTTGAGATAAATTTAGATAAACTACTTGTTTGACATAACATTACTTTTCAAGTCCAAGAAATTGTAAAACCTCGAATGTTTTCGATCAAGCTATTCCTATGTAAACAAGGAAATTAAAAAAATTTAAGATTTTAGACCAGCGCTTTTGTTTTTTACGCTACAGTTTTCGCTCAAGACAGAAAAATTGCTAGGGTTTAAGATAGTTTATTGAATTTATCCCTACAAAACAATATAAAGCGACCAAAACGCCAAAATTTTAGAGAAATATTAATTAAAAGTTATCGAATGATATTCATTTTTAGGGTAGAATTATTGTTTTAAACAAAGAAATCGTAAGACTTCAATTATTTTTTTTCAATTAAACTAACCCTAAACAAGACTAATCAAAATTTCAATTCATTTTCATTATTCAAGGTTTTATTCAATGCAAAGAAATTGTAAGACTTTGAGTTATCTTCAAACAAATCATGTTTATGCAAACAAGAAAATCGCTAAAATATTTAAGAGATTAGGAGAATTTTGATTTAAAGTACCAAAAAACTCTATTTTTCAAGTAAATTTATAACCGAGATCACGAAAAGAGTTTAATTTTGAACGGTTTTCCAGAATAATTATAAAAAATAAGGTTTTCAAACAAGAATTTCAATTCAAACTAAATAAATGTTTAAGATAGTTTACAAAACTATCCCCACATTCCAATAAAATTTTAGGTAAAGTTTCGGTTATTTAGATAAAACTCAAGAAAATGCAAGTCTTTGAACGTCTTTTGATAAACAGTTTTCATGAAAACAAGAAAACGGTTAAAATTTTTCTATGTTAGGTAATAATTTTTTAAAGTAAAAATAATAATCAAGATAAAGAAACCCAAGACCTTGATCAAAGTATTGCAACACAAAGAAGAAAATTAATAACTAGTTCAAGTTTTAGGCGAGTTTTTAGATTTATTTACGGTACAATTTCCACCCAAGTCAACTAAATTGTAAGGTTGTAAGATATTTTAACGAGTTTACCTCAGTAAAACAAGATCAAGTGATAAAAAACGCAAGTTCTTAGATAAATTTTGATTAAAAGTTGTCAAAAAATGTTCCTTTTAAGGTTGAATTGTCGTTTTAATCAAAGAAATTGTAACATTTTGCGATATTTCTGCAAAAACATCTTGATACAAACAAGGAAATTGTAAAACTGACGTAAATTTTATAACTCGAGACTATAAGGCAAGGTTTAATATCGAGTGACACCGAAAAAAATTGCAAAAAGAGCTTGTTTTAAAGTATAGAAGTTTAACATCAGGATGAGAAGTTGAATAAAATTTTATGGTATTTTAGTAAAAAGAACGGTGTAAAATAAAACATTGATCAAAAATTTGTTATTCCAGGTAAAGCTTTATTCTTGTTCAGATTAGAAAAAAAAGATTATTTCTACTTAATATTTCAATTTAAGATGAAGAAAAGTAAGACTTTTTACATTTTTAAAAAATTATCGCTACGAATACAAAAAGGTTTAGAATTTTTGAATAATAAATATTATCCTGTTTTGACTGAGTGATGTACTTCAAGACAATGGCATTTTAATATTTCAGAATATTTTCTTCCTAATATTGGTAAAATTTAAGGCCTAAGAAAAGTGCTTGCTAAAAATTGTTAAAGATTACCGTTTTCATGGAAAACATTCAATTTAAAACCAACAAAGCGAAAGAATTGAACATTTGTTTACAAAAAAGCATGTAAAGCACGAAGCATTGAATTGAAGCATGTAAAGCAATAAAAAACTCAAGATGTTAAGCAACTTTAACGATACTTAAGCTGAAAAAACTTCATTCAAGACGAAGGAATCATACGATTTTGAGATAGTTTGGACAAAATTATTCTTAACAAACGCAAGAAAATTATTCAAAAGTAACAATTTTGTAGAATCTTGTTGTTTGAAGTAGATAAAAATAGCCGCTTATCACATTAAAACTGTTAATCAAGTCTTAGAAACCTGAATTGGAAAAATAACAGCAAAAATTAACTCTTAAAATTTTGCATATTTGTGTGTCTAAGAACCAAAATGCCGGTACTTGGAAACTTACAGAACGATCTAAATGTTTGGTTTTTATCTTTGAGACACGGCTTTGCTGTAACACGTTATCAAGTAAAAATCAAAATTGGAACGACTCATTTTTCAGGTCAAAACATACGATTCGCTCGGTAAAAACCGTATTTTTCTAAGTTTTAAACGGTTGTGATATAATTTCGCATCGCATAATTCGCAAGAAAAAACCATTCTCACATTTCTTTGCATTTTGAGCTGGATTTAGGCTAGGCGATGCTGC